>CM073585.1:7931166-8634967 GCA_037074715.1 Magnolia kwangsiensis | reverse complement strand
GGATCTTACCCTAAAATGATCTCTCCAGATGGATGGACGCATGGATATAAAACATACATCATGGTGGGGCCCATGAAACTTGGTGACGTCACTTCAGTAGTAGTCTCCCTACTCAACTTGTCAGTAGCTAATCCGCGCCCAGTTGAGTAGCCGGACTCGCTACTAAAGTGACGTCACTAAGTTTTGTAGACCCCATTATGATGTATGTGTTATATCCACAACATCCATCCATTTGTAGATATTATTTTAATACATAAGCCAAAGAATGAGTTAGATCCAAAGCTTTAGTGGACCACACCACAGAAAATAGTGAAAAAATTGATGCCCACCATTAAAACCTTCCTAAGGCCCACCATGATGTTTTTTTTTTTGAAATCCAACCCGTTCAAAAGTTAAAAAAGACATTAAAGAAGGGAAAACACAAATATCAACCTGATCAAAAACTTTGTGGCCACATGTTTTAAATGGTGGGGTCCACTGGAGATTTAGATGTGACTCATTCTTTGAATCTTACCTTAAAATGATCTCTCCAGATGGATGGACAATGTGGATACAAATAATACATGATGATGCGGCCCACAAAACTTGGTGACGTCACTTTAGTATGTCAGTAGCCAATCCACATCAGGAATGGGCTGGGTGATGCTAGCAACTTCTATGGGTCCCATCATGAGGTATGTGTTATATCCAAACCATCTATCCATATGGCGAGCTCGTCGTAAGGCTTGAGACGAAAAATAAGATAGATTTAACTATCAAGTGGACCACACGATCAAAAGCAGTTGGGGGGGGGGGGGGGGGGGGGGGGGTTTTGGTTGAACGTCTACCATTGAAACCTTTTTGGGGGTCATAGAAGTTTTGGATCAATGAGAAATTTGTTTTTCCTCTTCATCCAGGTCTCTGTGACTTTATGGACAGATTGTATGAAAAATAAACGGTATGGTGGCCCTACGAATTTTTTAACGTGAAAATCATCACCCCTGCTTGCATTTGTGGTGTAGTCCATTTAATCTTTGGATATGATTCATTTTTTGGATAATTATCTAAAATGATTTCAAAAAATGGATGAACGGTGTGGGTTGATCCCAAAATTTTAGTAAATCCAAAGCTCAAGTGGACCATGCCACATGATACAATGTGGAATAATGATTTCCACCATTGATATCCTCATTGGACCCACAATAATGTTTATTTGTCATTCAACCTGTTCATAATATCAAAAAGATATGAATGAATAGAAAACACAAACATCAGCTTAATTCAAAACTTCTATGGCCTCCAAGAATTTTTCAATGGTAGAGGTTCAATCACACTATTTCTTGTGGTGTGGTCCACTTAAGCTTTGGATATGCTTCCTTTTTGTTCTTTAGACCTCAAATTATCTATTAACATGGATGAACGAAGTGGATAAAATAAATAAATAATGGTGAATCCCACGGAGTTTACTCAATATGCTAAGGGTAATGAGTAACTCACCTAAATGTAGTGGAGAGGATTTTCCTTAAAATATTCATAATCATATATTGAGTCTGTCTAAATGTGATTCACATATCCAACCCACTCATTATGTGTGTCCCACTTGGATGAGGGGTCAGACCAAGTTTCAGCCACATCCAAAACTCATGTGAGCCCTACCAAGTGCTTTTATATTTTTTAGGATGTCTTCACATGGTTTTCGATGGTATGGCCCACCTGAGTTTCGTATATGGATGATTTTTGAGATATCTCATAACCTAAAGGGGAAACATCAAATGCACGGTGTTGATGTTTGACACACATTATGATGGAGCTCACAAAACTTACTAACATCAATTCTTAGGTTCTCACGAGGTCAATAAGTTGGGTTACAATTTTGACCAGAATATTTGGCCCATTTTACATGTCTGGTCCATTCACTCTATTTTACTGATCAATACCCTCAATTTGACTAGTTACTCGCCCTGATTAGGCTACATATGAGAAAGATATTGGGCATACAAGATTGATCAACAATTTGAGTGAAATTTGATTTAAATATCTGAAGTTATTTACTCTTCAATCTGGACTGATAAGATTGTCCCAAAATGATTACAGGTTCAATTACTGGATGTGCCTAATAATTTAGTAAATTTTTGTTTCACAGATAAATTTCAATTTACATTTAAGAATAACATTTTTTTCAAAATGTATATTTTTTTACTCTTAATTTTTTCTTTGAAAACTTTTAACAAAATATCATTTTTATTTGAAAGTCCCCACTTTGTAGTCCACTTAAGCTTTGGACCTGCCCCATTTTTTGGTCAATATCTTAAAATGATCCGAGACAAGCATTGAACGATATGGAGAAAGTCAATCCATGACTTAGGTGGTCCAAGAGCTTAAAAATAAAGTCAATCCATGACTTGGGTAGGCCACACCACATAATATAATGGAGATGGGTTTGCTTAAAATATTCATAATCACGTATTGGGCCTGCCTAAATGTGATTCACAAATCCAACCCACTCATTACATGTGTCCCACTTGGATGAGGGGTCAAACCAATTTTCAGCCACATCCAAAACTCATGTGGGCCCCACCAAGTGCTTTTATATTTTTTAGGATGTCTTCACATAGTTTTAGATGGTATGACTCACTTGAGTTTCGTATACAGATGATTTTTGAGATATCTCATAACCTAAAGGGGACACATCAAATCCATAGTGTTAATGTTCGACACACATCATGATGGGGCCCACAAAACTTACTAACATCAATTCTTAGGTTCTCACGAGGTTAGTAAGTTGGGTCACAATTTTAACTAAGAATATTTGGCCCATTTTACATGTCTGGTCCCTTCACTCTATTTTACTGATCAATACCCTCAATTTGACTAGTTACTCGCCTTAATCAGGCTACATATGAGAAAGATAGGGCATACAAGATTGATCAACAATTTCAGTGAAATTTGATTTAAACATCTGAAGTTATTTACTCTTCAATCTGAACTGATTAGATTGTCCAAAAATGATTAAAGGTTCAATTAGTGGATGTGCCTAATAATTTAG
Source organism: Magnolia kwangsiensis (assembly GCA_037074715.1). Taxonomy (NCBI): domain Eukaryota; kingdom Viridiplantae; phylum Streptophyta; class Magnoliopsida; order Magnoliales; family Magnoliaceae; genus Magnolia; species Magnolia kwangsiensis. The sequence continues at coordinate 8,631,942 of CM073585.1, read as the reverse complement.
TAATTTTATTTTTCATAGATAAATTTCAATTTCCATTTAAAAATAACATTTTTTTTTTCAAAATGTATATTTTTTTACTCTTTTTAACAAAATATCATTTTTATTATAAAATATTTCAAAAAAAAAATTTTAAATACAAATTCTGAATTTTTATTTTCAAAATCTCAAAAAAATTCTCATATTTTAATTTTTTCTCAAAAATTTCAAAATGCCAATTTTTTTCTTTAAAAGCATCATTTTGTTCTCAAAATTTTTCTCAAACATTGTTAAAATATTTGAATTATATAAAAAAAAATTCACTCATATGAAGGTTTTGAGACACAAAAAGAAGAGTTTTGTGCTCAAATGAGTGTGAATAAGGGAGACTAGGAGATTTAAGGGATGGTTTTAAAGAGATAGTGGTGGAGGGGTGGAGGATGTAAAGGAAATGAAGGATTTGGATGTATGGAAATGGAGATTTGAGGGAGAAAGAGGATTTTTGGGAGGTTTGGTAGTATTTGGTGGGTTGGAAATAGTGAAATGGGGGAAGAATAGGGAAAAGGGTGTTAAAAAAATGGGCCCCACAAGTGGGAGGGACTCACTTAGGTTGGCCAGACGGCGGTGCGCTGTCAGGCCCGTCTATGGAAGTCGGTGGTGTGCTGTAAGACCCGTACCTTTCCGTAGACTTCCGCGGTCATACCGGTCGAATTCCGGCAACTTTCGACCCTTAACCGATATCGACGCGCGACCCTGATTCATATGCCGACAACCTGAGTCGACTCAACTCGAGACCTACACCATAACGACCGCGCCGTCGTTACGGTTCCGATGCCGCGACTCACGCGCCGAGGCGATACCCTGGTCAAGAGTTGTAGACCGACGTTCGGTGCGAGAAAACGCCGCACGTTGTGAAAATCAAGAGAATCTCTACGATGTGTCACATCAATCACATTAATCTCATCAATCAATCAATCCATCAAGTCATCACATGTCAAGTACACATCACTTTATTCCCTCTTCCCAAGTAACCACAAAAGTCTCCCAAACCCATACCTCTCTTACACAAAAAGCTACAAAAGTCAAGCTTTTCTTACACAACCATCACTCACCACATCCATCCATCACACTCTCTCTCTCCCTTTACAACTCTCTCTCTTTCTCTCTTTCTCATTTCAAATCTCCAAGCAAAATTCCAAGCTCCATACGTATGGAGTTTTCCAAACTCTCCTAAGCTCCAAGTGGCCCACCTTCCTACCCCATCATCTCCCATCTCAACCTTTCATTTTTCATCTCATCCATTGAAGTTGAAGCTAAGGTGCCAAGAAACTCTTAGGAGCAAGAAGATCGGACGGTGGGTACCTCTATAGGGTAGTTTTCTTATTTTTATGATGGGCCAAGTGAGGCCCACCGATCCATGGTGTGGATCTCACTTGGGACCCTAATATGTGGTCGATGGACCACTTGGATCATCATGATCATTCCATGATGGGGCCATTCTCCATGGACCCCATCGTGATGTTTATTTTCTTTTAAAAGGTCATCTAGACCATCCATATTGGTGGGGAAAAGATCCCCACCGTTGATTTTAAGTTTTGATGGTCCCATGTGCTAAATGACCCACTTGATGTATGATTCATTGCAAGGGAGGGCCCATAGTGTCGGGGTCCCTCCATCACACGCGTGTCCCACCTTCCATCTCTCTCTTTCTCTCCATCTCTCTCTTTTATTTATTTATTTATTTATTTTTATATTATTTTATTTTATTTGTGATAGGATTGTGTGGCCCCCTTGAATGTACGCCACTAGGATGCATGTTTTGGATCCTATCCATTTGTAGATGGGGCCCACCTTGTATGTGCATGGGGTAGCCATGTGATGGGCCACCTAATCAGGGCCCCACCATAATTTTTTTTTAAAAAAGGGCCAAACCGTCCAGCGTCTGGGACGCTGGACGTTCCTGTATGTAAAAAAAAAAAAAAAAAAAAAGGGGAAAAAGCCTTTTTGGGGGTGGGCCACTTGTATAGGCCCCACCTTAGGGTAAGCATTCAATCCAAGCCGTCCATCCCCTTACCCATAACATTTTAGGCGTTGAGCTAAAATGTGAAGCTGATCCGAATTTCAGGCGGGCCAAACCTTAGATAACAGTGATCTCCACCGTTTAAAGCCCACTAGATTTCTTCTACACACCAAAACAGGCCCAAGTTTGGACTCTGTTTGTCGGTACCGAGCCGGTGAATGCAATGGACGGGGCGGATTTCCTTGATGCCGGCCCCACATAGGAAAATCCTTGGAAATTCGTGATTTAAAAAAAAATAAATAAATAAAACTAACACAGCAGCCAACGCTGCTGTGTCAGCGGTGCAGGCAGCGCCTGCTGCACTACGGCGGGCGGGCGGTTGAACACATCCCACGGCTGTTGCCGTGGGCCCCATCATGATGTAAGTTTTGTATTCACACCGTCCACGAGGTGGGCCACCCAGAGTAGTGCGCCTCCTCCAAGTTTCGGCTCAATCCAAGACTCAGGTGGCCCACACCACAAGAAAACAGTGAATTGAACATCTACCATTGAAAACTCCTTCTGGGCCCACAGAAATTTCAGATCAATTTGAAATTTGGGTTTTCACTCCATTCAGGTCTAAATGACCTTATGAACGGGTTGGATGTCATCTAAACATTTCAGTGGGCCCCGCATGGGACCCACAATGATGTATGTGTTAAGTCCACCGTCCAGACGGACGGTGGCACCCACCTTGTGTTTGTGTGGCCTCCACCGTCCAGCGGACGGTGGGGCCCTGTGTGATGTATGTGCTATATCTGCACTGTCCACTGGACAGTGGGACCCACCATGATGCATGTAATGCATCCAGACCGTCCATCCACTTGGTGGGATCATTTTAAGGCTTGAGCTATCAGTTGGGTGGGCCACTCACATATGGACCTAAGAACTTGGGCCCACTTGATATGTAAAGCCTATGGGCTTAGCTTATGGGTTTAGGCCCAATTGATATGTTCTAAGGCCATGAGACTAGGCCATTTAATATATTGTAAGGCCCATGGGACTAAACCCATTTGATTATAAAAAGGGTCCATGGGATTAGGCCCATTGGATTTATTTGAGACCCATGAATTAGGCCCATTTTATTTGATTAAGGCCTAGGGGTTTAGGCCCATTTGACTCATGTTAGGTCTATGGGTCGAGGCCCACTTGATCTACATGTGGGGCCCAATTGGTGTGGCCCATTGGTCACATATTAGACACATGAGACTAAGCCCATTTGATGCAATCCAAGGCCTACGGGTTTTGACCCATTTCAATGCACATAAGACCCATTGGTGTGGCCCATTTATGTGGCCCATCTGATGAATAAAAGGCCCATAGGATATGGCCCATTTGATATATATATATGAAAAGTCCAATGGGATGAACCTAAGGTCCATTGCAATGTGTAATCCCAATACCGATTATGTAGCGATGTTTAAGAAGATCGTGCATGGAAAGCAATGTTGGTTTGACGTCCACATTGCGAGTGTAATGCTGGTTGGATGTCCACATTACGACCTCCTTAGGACCCATTGTTAGGCCCGTACTTATTGTGTATAGGTCATCCAGGCCCATCTGCATTGTAAGATAGTTCATTTTATTATAACATGTTTAGTACAGTTCCATGACTCATGATCATACGCATCATATGTATGCTTGACGTGAGAATTTTCTGATCATAGCATTTACCTTCGGGCAGGTTGTTTATGGGCTCCCGGTTAGGCAGTGTTGCCCTACATGAGCGCACGATATACGCAGGATTTGATGCATGACTGGATAGCGTGAATCATGCATATCGCATTTGTATGACATGGATATTGTACGCCCTAGTGACATCGGGGTCGTAACTTCCACAGATGTATCGTGGTTGGCAGGATTGGATATTGAAAATCTTGTTCTACATGGGGTACTATAGATATCCCTGGGTGAAAGTCCCTAAACCCTTATGGTACCAAGAGGTTGCTCCAATGTCTAGACCGAGTGGGTAGATGAGCTTTGAGTGCCGATTACCAGACGGTTACGCTCTCCACTGTGTCGTGGTCGGTTGGAAGGGGGTGCGGCCTTACCCTCCAGAGTGTAGGGGGCAATGCTAGGCTGAGTTTGACCAGCTCAAGGAATGGGTCCGCTATCGATGAGTCGCACCCGATATTGGCAGACGGATAGTGAGGTCTCTTTCACTTACCTTATTGCGCGCGATGTGACGGCAATCTGGTTTAGAGTGTACTAGACCCCGGTGATATCCCATATTTGAGCTGTATTGATGTATGGACATAGATGAGGATCTGTATGCTTGAGTTGCATTACACATCGCATGACCTTAGGATGGCCGATACCATTCATGTCTTGCATTGCATAGCCTTGGTACGGCTCATGATATTATAGTTCCATCTGCATATTCCGCATTACTCTGACATTACATGTTCATATTACTACCTTGCACACACACTTTCACCACCCTCTAAGCTTTCTGTAAGCTTATGCACGACCGTTGCATGCAGGTGACATTGGATCGCAGCAGCGCTGAGGCAGGAGCACGTTGCAGAGCGTTTTGGAGTTTTTGTTCTTTACCATTATATTTCCCTTTATGCTCATTGTACTTGTAAAGTTTTTTATCATAGTGAAAATGTAATGGAGTTCTTGGTTGTTGTTTGTGGGTTATGCCTTTGGTTATGCTTATTACGAACCAAACTGACAATGAAAATCCTCCTCGTAGCATCCCAGGATCGGAACCTGGCGAATGGGAGCTAGGAGCCGAGAATGGGGTTCTACGGAGGCTGTCGGTGCCGGATTCAGCGATCGAAAATTTTGTGAGCGGTTTCCGAGTTTGGGGAGTGACATGTGCCGCCAACCAGGCGGTGCCGCTGCACCCATCTTGGCTATTCGGCGGTGGCCACCCTTCCCTTGGGTCTTGGTTTGGTGCGTGGGACCCCCAAGCCCCACCAAACACCACGGTTTCGGGTTCCTAGGCCCGTAGGGTCCACTTTTGTCGATCCAACGCGTGTGTATTCGCGCCATTTGGATCCGTTTCGAGTTCGAAGCTTGTCAAGTTTGACCCAAACCCGTCGATTGACGGCCTAAAGGTAACTAAGATTAATTCACGTTATCTAAGATGCGTACAGGCTAAACTATAGTATTCAATCTCGCTCGTCAGTGAATCTTTGGGATTCTAAGATCATCTCTAAATTCCATCGCCCCCTTCTTAAGTTAGAGTGCGTCGTGTTACCTATAACCCAGGTCCAGTTTAATGCAAATCATACTTTGATACCAACTTGTAACGCCCTAAATTTTGAGGGTCGAGCAAAGCCCTACTCCTGAGATCCAGCACATTACTTATGTAACATGGAAAATGATGTTCAGATTCCATCCATATTAAGGAGTTAAACATGAGTGGGATTATACTAAAATAGCATATCATACTTCGGATATAATTAAACTAAGCAAGCGGAAGTTTGAAGCATATATATTTAAGTGCGTAAGTGTTTCACAAGTTCTGGAGTATGAGTATGTAACTGGGCTGAATATATACAAGTATTGTTTCAAAATATACAAAATGTGGAACCATAAGATGTTCAACTAAGCCAAATGTCCTAATGTTCCCCGCATATCAGCATGAGGTCTACATAGACCCGCCTGCAAGCTAAAAGTTGGAGAACTTCTCCTCCTCATCCATAAAGTCCTGCTCCATTTCATAGACTTCATCATCACCTACATTTAAACTAGAGTCTGGTTGGTGTTTTAAAACGTCGTCCTAGGGTGAGAGTGAGTAATCAACTTAGTGGTACTATAAGGCAAAGGTTAACATATTATCAAGTCAATCAAGTAGTAATGATAAAACAACATAACAATCACTTCCTAACTGCTCTTATTAATGCAGGAATGGAGTGCAAGTAATGATATATGCCCTCACATTAAAGCTCGTTCAACAAGTGACTCCGACACCTAATTTCGTATATGACAACACTGCCTCCTATGTAACTTCATGCCTTTAAAGAACGTCCTAACTAATCCAATGCAATGCATGGTCATGTTAGCTCAGTAGTTAATTAAGCTTATTCATACAGCAGATTTGGGAGGCTAAGGTACCTCCCTTTATATCATTGACCCGAACCGAATGATCCATTTAGGTCCGTCACTCCAAGTCAAGAAATACAATAGGCAAGTTGTAGGGTCATCACCCCCAATGAAAAGTAGTCGATATGCAAATTCAAAAGTTTATACTCACGGTCACTACAGAGTGGCTAATCACCTCGGCGTAAGCCGACAGCTCAAACACGGTGTCTCATACCACCATGCCTGACTCACAAGTCTAAGTTACTCACTGGTCACTACGGGGAGGCTCATCACCCCAACATAGTCCGATAGCTCGAACATGGTGTCCCATACCACCAAGCCTGGTTCATGACTTTTAGCGGATTGGGGTACCATGGTTAAAGTGGGCCTTTACATTGGTGCGGGGTACCTTAGATTTAAGCAATCGTGTCCATACATGATAAACACACAATAGGCTGATCGATTTGTTAGGCGAGTTTAATTGGTACGGGCACACGCTGACTTAATCGACATGAAGCGCATAAGCACCCCTCGTGGCCTAACCACTGTCGACAATCGTCGTACGACCCGGATTCATCAAGTATACCCAATGTGGCGAGACTAATTCGACCACCCGAACAGGAACTGTTACCGATTGTCTGGGCTAGGTTATAGCCCCCAATCTTACACGTGAGATGCAACAATTAAATACATGTGATAATCAATTCATCATTTAACAAACAATCCAAGTGAAATCCTCATTTGAGCATTTCATCAAACACCTTGATCATGTTACCAAATACTATCATTTTATCAATCATTTGCATAGAGGGGAATATGATTTCATGAAAGAAACTATATATATGTATAAGGTAATTAAGAATCCTATCTTAATACTCTTACTAAGTACAAATCATCAACATTTTCTCATTCAGACAATTTATCAAACACTTAACTACACTTCACCAAATACATAAACTATGTTAGTTACAATGTATATTTTAGCAAATCCTTATACAGAGAGGTTAACATACATATAACAACGATGAAACCTAGATTAGTAGTCATGGCAAGCACAAATCATATTTACATGTTCATTTAAACATTAAAACAAACACATGGGATGCATCTTTTGTTCAACATAGTTTATACAAGTATATTATATCGAAAACGACGTATCTAAGACAATATGGCAGCAATTAAGTCAGACATAAATCATTAACTCACATTGAAAGCATTGACAACCATAACCTAAATGTTTATAGTCCGCACCTTTTGTCTGAATACTCGATTTAGACTTAGTTCAAACTCAGATTTGTTTGAGATTTTCCAGAAAAATCTCATTGTTTTGGTTATCTGAGGAGAGCCAGAAAACTCAGATTGTGTGAGTTTTTGGATTATGTAAAGCCTGAGATAAAAAAGACACAATTGTGAAGGTTTTAGGTGAACCTGTGAAACCTATTTTGATAGTGCATGCTAATATCCCCTGTGTGAGGATATTAAGAGTGGAGTAGCATTCTGTGTGGCTGTTGAACAATAGTTGGTGTACACACAAGTGAACCACTATATATCTTTGTGTTGTGGATGTGCTTTATTCTTTCATTCCTTTATTCATTCAGTTTTGTGGATTGTATTTGTGGATGAATGTTGTAATCATTTTATTTCAAGCAAGTGTGGGGAATGTTGTAATAACTTAGGATTTATTTCTGCAAGTTATTTTAGTTTTCTTGCTTTTTATTCCTCATTGGTTTGAGATACAAAGGACGTTCTAGAAATAAGGTTGTCCTACCTTAAACCTTTGGTTTTTGGTGTAAGGTTGTCCTTAGAACTGATATAGTATCATTTTCTTAATTCTAGTTTATTGAAATTGCTTTTAATTCAGCATTGTGCTTTATTTCTTTTATTATTCCGCTGTTATAAGTTTTATTTTGCATAGCCCTATTCACCCCCCCTCTAGGGCATATAGCTAGGCCCTGTCAACTACTGAGTATGTCTCTTCTTGACCTACATAGGCATATTCCAAATTAGATGGTAAAGGTTTTAGGTCAAGCTTCGGTGCTTTGAGCTTAGACAGTAAAGGCAATGCATCAGTTTGGGGCAACTCTTTAAGTTGTGGCCTCCACTGGTTAACTTCAAGTACCAACGCAGTATCAAACATGACACCCATCTCCTTAATCATGTCATTATTAAAATCATGGGAGTGGGCCAGACACATCTCTAAAGGGTCAAAGGATAAGGTCAGAGGCGCTCTATCTTCTATGAAAGAGTCAATCATGTTAATTTCATGGAAATTGTCATCATCCTCGAACCATCTGCCAATATTGAAAAATATATTTAACTCCAATGTCATATTCTCGAAAGACATACTTAGGACTCCGTTCCTGCAATTGATGATTGTGTTTGAAGTGGCAAGGAATGAGCAACCAAGAATAACGAAAATATGAGTGCTTATGTTACTGATGAGTTCTGTATCTAGGATGATAAAATCTACTGGATAGTAGGATCTATCTGTAAGGCCCATATTCTAGTCTGTACTATTCTGTCAATTCCCGTGATCATTCCTGTTGAATTCTGGCAACCTGCGATCTATAATTAACGTTTATGCATGACCCTAAGTTGTATCCCGTAGATTTGAGTCGGCTTAATCCGAGACTTGTACCATTGCGACCGCATCGTTACCGCAGTTCCAACACCGCGTCTTGCATACTGATTCGATACCCTGGCCAGGAGATATGGGCCCATGTTCAGTTCGAGAAAAATGACGCGTGTTGTAAAACCTAAGAGAATCTCTATGATATGTCACCTCAATCAATTAATCAATCCCATCAAGGGTCAAGAACACCATCACCTCACACTCATCCCCAAGTAACCCCATAAGTCAAAAATTTCTTACACACCCCATACCTTTCTTACACACCCATCACTCACCACATCCATCACTCCGCCACCCATCCCTCTTTCTCTCATTTCTCAAGCTTCATTCCAAGCAACTAAAAACACCACACGTCCAAGCTTCCCAAGCTCTCATGGAGGAGCTTTAATGTGGCCCACTTCCCACCCTCTCATCTCCTATCTCAACCATCTAAACTCCATCTCTTCCATTAGGATTGAAGCTAAGGAGCAAAGGAAGCCAAGGGAGCAAGAAGGAGTAGATGGTGGGTGATCTTGTACCCACATTCTTACTTTTTTTATTTAAGGGTCCACTTGTTGTAGGACCCACTTGATGTATGTATGGTTTAAGGGAGGGCCCAATAGTGGCGAGGTCCTCCCCTACACGTTCCTTTCTCTCTCTCCCTCTTTCTCTTCCTATGATCAATGGCCCACCTATGATGTGTGTATTTTATTCATGCCATCTACCGGTGGACCCCATCCATGTGGGGCACACCATGATGTTTGTATATCATCCCAACCGTCCATCTAGGACGTGGCCCACCCCACACATATGGGTGGGGCCCTCCTTAATGTGATAACCCACCTAGATCCATAGCTCAAGAGATAGACTAGGTGATAGATACCTGGCTTCAACACTGAGGTCTTGGTCGTCAGACCAGATCCATAGCTACAGTGGTAGGCTGAGCAAAAGATACCTCCTTTTAACGTTGAGGTCTAGGCATTGATTCTCTACTGGGAGTGGCTAACAGTGAAGAGTGTGTTGACGATGGGGTCCATGGGACCATCCATGTCGTCCATCCATTGGGGTGGGCCACACCATCATGTATGTGTAGCGTCCACCATCCCTGGACGGTGGGACCCACCCCCACATGTGGGGCCATCCTTGATGTATGTGTATGTCCAGGCCATGGATGGCCTAGACGTTGCCTTATATTAAATATAATATTAATATAATATATCATATTATATTAGTTATCTTAGAATATAATATTATATATTTTTTTTTATATACATATGAGGGTAGGCCCTACGTGGGACCCACCTTTGCACCCTTTTAAAGCATAAAGCTGCACCAGCAGCAGCTGTATATATATTATACATCTTACGTATATAAGGGTGGACCCTATGTGGGACCCACCTCTGCTCTCCTTTAAAACAGCAGTAGCTACGTGTACGACAACTATATAGCTGCCTATTGACATTTGCAACGTATGGGTCTGTACGACAGCTATATAGCTACCTATTGACATTTGCAACGTATGGGTCCCACCAGGTATGTGTTATATCTAACAGTCCATTCATCCTGGTGATGGAACCACCTGGATGATGTGCTAAATCCACCGTCTAGCCCATGGACGGTGGATCTCAGCCATGATGTATGTGTTTTACACATGTCGTCCATCTGTTTTTTATGGTGGGATCCACTGCCATCTGACGACAGCAAGTTCTGTGGGTCCCACTACCAAGGACGTCAGTAGGGGGTATAGAACCCCACCATAATGAATGCTTTATATCACACCGTCCATATGGCTGGACAGTGGGCCATGCTTGATGTATGTGTTACATCCAAACTGTCCATCCAAAGGGCGAGCTCAGTTAAGGCTTGAGACCAAAATAAGACAGATCTATATCAAGAGGACCACACTACATAAAACAGTGTTGAGTAAACGTCCACCATTGAAACCCATCTTGGGTCACAATGGTTCTGGATCAATTTGAAATTTATTTTTCATCTTAATTCAGGTCTGTGTGACCTTATGAACAGATTGTATGGGAAATAAATGTTATGGTGGACCTTGAGAATTCTAATGGTGGGAATCATTATCACCACTATTATTTGGAGTGCAATCCATGTGATTTAAATATTTCTTGTTAATACTCTAAAATGATCCCTAAGAGTAAATGAATGGGGTAGATGGTGCGACCCCCTCCCTTGATGAAGGTTGGGCCCATGCCATCCGGCCCTTGTGAGGTATATTGGGCCCATTAGTGCGGCCCATGTAAATGCGACCCACTTAATATTCAAGGCCCATGGGCGAGGCCCAATGTGATGTATTCAAGGCCCATGGGCGTGGCCCATTGTGATATACTTGAGTCCCTCGTATGAAGCCCAATGCGATGTATGTGAGGCCCAATGTGATGCTTGTGTAGCCACTGCATTGAGTATAAATCTCTTACGTGGGCCACTCCTTAGGAGCAATGTTGGTTAGATGTCCACATTGAGGGAAAATGATGGTTAGACGTCCTCATTATGACCTTCCCTTAGGCCTTGTTAGGCCCATTCTCTTCGTGGGTTAACCCAAATAAGTGGGCCTCATTCGCCGTAGATGGATGACTTTGTGCTATCGGATTTGATATAACAACGGCTGAGTGTTGATCTTTATACTATAGTTGATCAACTGATCATTTATGGAACCCGCTTTGTTTATCTACTGATTATCGGTGTCGATTATCGATGTTGATTATCAGTGCCGATTGTCATGGCCGATTGTCGATTAGCGATCGAGGCCGATTATCGTGACCGATTGCTGATTTTCGATTGATGTGACCAATTTTTCAATTTTGATTATCGATTGATTCCAATTGTCGTGATCGATTTGTTGATTTCGATTGTCGTAGCCGATTGCTACTAATTATCGGTGTCGATTATCCAGGCCTTATCCAGGCTGACATCGATTATTAATGCTGATTATCGGTGCCGATTGTCGTGGCCAATTGCTGATTAGTGATCGAGGCTATTTATCATGACCGATTGCCGATTCTGATTGACGTGACTGATTTATCGATTCTAATTATTGACCGATTCCAATTGTCATGGCCAATTACCGATTAGTGATCGAGGCCGATTATCGTGACCGATTGCTTATTTTTGATTGATATGTTCGATTTGTCGATTCATTGAACAATTTCGATTGTCGTGACTGATTTGCTGATTTCGATTGTGGAGGCTGAGTATCGAGGCTGATTCCAATTGTTGAGGCCGATTCCGATTGTTGAGGCCCATTGTGATGTATTCGATGCCCATAGGACATGGCCCATTGTAATATATTTCCTGTAACGACCCGAAACATTCTGTACCAAGACCCAAGTACTAGGATTAATTCTCTTAGAAATTTAACCTAAGTTACCTAGCGCTAAGTTAGACTGGCGTTACATTAGACCTGTGAGATTGTATGTTACCTATTCAACAATTTAGGTTAAATTTAGGTAAATCTAGATTGTATGTTACCTATTCAATAATTTAACAACAATTTAAACCAAGATTGCATGTTACCTATTCAACAATTTAACAACAATTTAACCTAAGTTAACAACAATTTAACCGAATTTCAGGGCGTTACATTTCCAGCCCATATGTTGAGGCCCGACTTGATATATATTAGACCTGTGAGATGCGACCCACTTGATGTATATGTGACCCATGAGTTAGGCCCATAATGATGTGTATTAAGCTCTTAAGTGAGGCCCATGGTGTTGTATTTTTAGCCCTGGTGTGAGGCCATGAGTCCACTGTATGTTAGGCTCTATTTGGGTCATTCCTTGGAGGTAATGTTGGTTAAATATCCACATTGTCGAGGTTGATTGTTGATATCGGTTATTGATACCAATTATGAGTATGTGACTGCATAGCATCATGATACATGCCCATACGTATCATCTGCATGTTTGTTATAAGATGTGGTTGACCATTGTATATATCATTGGGTAGGTTGTTATGAGACTGCCTGATAGGCGGAGGTTTTCTCACATGAGCGCACGATATGCGCAGGTTTGGTGCATGACTAAATTATATGACTCATACATCTTGCATTGTGTGTTGTGATTACTGTAAGCCCTAGCGACATCAGGGTCATAGCCTCCACAGGCATATCGTGGATGGCCAGATGGGACACTGAAAATGTTTAGTTCGAGCATCGAGCTGCCATAGATGGCTCTCGGTGAAAATTCCTAAAACTCTCTTAGTACCAAAGGACAACCCAACGTCGAGACCGAGTAGATGTACATGAGCGCCCGAGTGTGGAATACCAGGAGGCCACGTCTCCCACTGTGCCGTAGTCGGTTGGGAGGGGGTGTGGCCTTACCCGCTTGAGGGAGTAGGCATAACTAGGCTGAGTTTGACCAGCATGAGGAATGGGTCCACTATCAATGAGCACGGTAGGTATTGGCATACTACTGGTCAGGTGGATAGTGAGGCCTCTTCCACTTACCCAGTTGTGAGCTTGATGAGGTGGCAGGTGGCGTGGAGTGTACTAGACCCTGGTGACGATCTCAGAAAGGAACAATACCGATATATGGACTTATTGAGTAGGAGTTGCATACTCATGTATTCATTTCATCCACTATCCACTTGGGTTGGTGGTGCGTAACTAACTGTTGTGTACCTTCGCATGGCCAGGCTTTCGGTTAGGCGCGCGACTAACCTGAGATCAGGAGTTCACCATATTGAGTCTAACTATCCAAATTTAGGTATGGGACTAGTTTGGATAGAAGTCCCATGTGATGGACCCCATAGCCTGTGATATTACATACTATCATCTCAACTTCACTCCAGCTTGGTCATTTCATTCGCACCGCATATTGCATTGCATTTATAGTACTTAGCATTTTGGGTTGCCATGTTTCTGCATAGATATAGCCATTAGTACTCATGTCTTACATTGCATAGCCTTGGTACGGCTAATGACACTGATAAACTTATCAGTATATTTTTGCTTATTTCGATATTGTATGATTTATGGCATTGTATCCTCAGCATCTAATATTTGGCTCGCTTTGACTCATCATTTGTATGACTGATTTGTATTGTGTATCCTGTTATTGTATGACTCATAGACTTGTTAGTACTTTCGCTTACTCTAATATTGCTTACTTAGTACTTACCTTGTGCACACACTTTCACTACTCACTAAGCTTTCTATAAGCTTATGCACGATAGATGCGTGCAGGTGGCGTCAGATTGCAATAACATTGAGCTTGGAGCGTGTATCGGACTTATGGAGCTTTGATTTTTGACATATGTATTTCCCTTTCAGCACTGTATTTAACTGTTTATATTAGTGGATATGTGATGATGATGTTGCCTTTGTGACTTGGGTAAACTTGTGGTTATGCTTATTATGAGTTAAATGTACATTGAAAAATCCTCCATGTAGGATTCCAGGATACGGAGGCTGTCGGCACCAGATTCGGCAATCAAAAATTTTGTGAGCCCGGTTTCCAAGTTTGGGGCATGGCATTGTCAACCAGCACCAACACATCCTCGATTACCCATCTCGATACACGAACTGAGCGATCGTTAACTTGTAAAATAGTTGGGGTGGGTTTTAATTTACCCAAACCTAACTGTTTGTACACCAAATAAGGAATTGGATTTATACTTGCTCCTAAGTAAAGAAGTGCGTGCATAATTTGATAGTTCCCGATTACACATGATATGGTTGGGCTACTGGGATCTTTGAAATTCTACAGCACATCTTGTTTTAGGATGACACTCACTTTCTCAATCAAGAAGATTTTCTTTTTAATATTTTGTCATCTTTTAGTTGTACATAAGTCTTTCAGAAATTTAGCATATGAAGGTATTTGTTTTACGGCATCAAGTAGAGGAATATTGACCCTCACTTGTTTCAACACCTCTAGAATATCCTGAGAGTTAAAGAGAGGTTTTGGTGTAACCAACCGTTGAAAAAATGGAGCAACTGACTTGTCTTGAATTTTCGGTTCTAATTCTTGTGAAGCAATGTTAGGTCTATCATCGTTATCCTCTTCCAGGTCCTTAGGCTTTTCAGCCCTAACCAGAATAGTTTTGTCAATGGTTTTCCTACTCCTAAGAGTGGTGATAGATTTAGCCTGCTCCATCTGATTTGAAGAGCTTGGATCACTTATCTCATATTGTGGTCTGGGATCGGGGAGAGGTTGAGCAGGAAGCATCCCCTTTCCCCCAATTATTATATGTGACTCTATCCTTTGAATGGATGATGTAAGTGATCCTATTGCTAATTTAATATCTTAGTTGAATAACACTTGGTCTTGAATGTGTTTTAGAACTGGATCCTCTTGAAGTTTCCCTTGATTTGGAATTTGATTGAAGAAACCTTGATAGGTAGTAGTTTATCCATTCCTCCAATTGAAGTTTGGATTATTTCTCCAACTAGAATTGTACGTATTAGAGGTGGGTCCATTGAAAGGTCTTTGGTAATTATTTACAGCATTGGATTGCTCAGTCAATACCTCTTGAAAGGTAGATATAGTTGGACAATTTTTAGTTGTATGACTGTTACAACCACAAATACCACAAACAACTTCCTTACTTTTATCCCTCCTTGATTCTATGGCCTCGAATTTCTTTATGAGATTAGCTACTTTAACATTGATATCATCATCCTCTTTCAGCAGGTATACTCCGCCCCTTTCCTTTGATTGAGTGGGCCTAGAAGTGGTACTCGATTTTGGGTATGCGTCCCATGATTGTGCATTTTCAGCAAGTCTATCCAAGTAATCCCATACATCATCGACATTTTTATTCATAAATTCCTCATTACACATTGTCTCGACCAATTGGCGTATGGAAGATGTCAGCCCATCATAGAAAAAGTGTGTAATGCGCCATGTTTCAAATCCATGTTATGGGCATGAGCTGACAAGATCCTTGAATCGCTCCCAACATTGGAAGAATGTTACATCCTCCTTTTGGGTGAAGTTCATAATTGACTTTCTAAGGGTGTTTGTTTTGTGATATGAAAAAAATTTCTTTGTGAACTCCCTTGTCATGTCATTCCATGTGCCAATAGATCGGGGACGTAGTTAATATAACCATGTCTTAGCTTTCTCTTTAAAAAAAAAGGAAAGAGTTTCAGCCTGACTGTGTCCTCAGACACGTTAGGAAAGTATAAAGTGGTTATGATTTCATCAAACTCTTTCAAGTGTAGATATAGATTTTCAGATTTAAGCCCATGAAATTTTGAAAGGAGTTGGATCACTCCTGGCTTGATATTCATATATCCCGTATTTTCTGAAAAAATGATGCATGAGGGCATGCTCACCCCTGCCTGTTATAAATAATCTCGTAAAGTACAAGGCGGGGGTGCTTGATGCACCTCATTCTGATCCTGTATGTCCTCCACCCTAGGTTAGGGTACAAGAGGCTGATTTGTGACCATAACCTTAGTTAACCCTAAGGATCTCATGTAGTGTCTAATCCTTCGATGGATAGATAACCCCTCAACCAATACTCCTTCACTTAAGAGACGTAGAGTATTGTCATGAACCCACTTGGGTATGAAACACTCACAACCCTCAATTCAAATTCTAAACCTTAACCTAAGAGAAAGGAAGAAATAGAAATCTAGAAAATAAGAGAAAAGAGTTGGAATGAAATTACCAAATTAGAAGTCCTAAGTTAAGAATCCGCAATGCAAAACAAACCAAGTTAGTTTCTAAAGATAGAAAGTCTAGAAATAGCAGGAGATCCTAAAATAGAAAGTAAACTAGTTTCTAAAAAAGGAAAAATTCTTAAAAGAAAATAGAAAATTTCTAAAATAAATTAGGAAAGTTCTAAACCTAAAATAGAAAGAAAGTTAGTTTTTAAAAATAAAACCCTAATTCTAAAAATAAAAAAATAGAGAAATTAGAAAGAGATTACCAATTTAGAAGATCTATCTCAGAATCCTACAAAACAAGAAAGTTAGGTTAGTTTCTAAAAATCAAGCAGAAAAATCCTAATCTAATAATTATATATATTAAAAAACTAATCTTGACCTAATTCTAAAACTAATTAGTCTTAGAAAACATAACCGTCAATCCCTATCAACAGCGCCAAAAACTTGTTCATACCTCAAGAATAGGGTTGTGATGTAGTAATAATCTCGGTAAGACCGAGGTCGAATCCACAGGGATGAACCTTGTATGTATTCTGAAAATAACTAGAACTAGAACTAGAATAAGATGAAATCTAAATCAGGTGAATATGAGGGAATAATGGTGAAATATTATACTAAAACTTGTAGAATTCAAATGTGGAAAACTAGGGATTTAGAGGATCCACTTGTAGAGATTAGAGAGATTTATGCTTAATTCATGAACTCAACTGGACTTCGAGTCTCATCTTCATCCAATTAGAAGATATATCATTAAGGCTTGATCTAACTTCCTTTGATCTATTTTTCAAGAAATAAGAAGGATGTAAATTAGAATGGATTCCATCACAAAACCATGCCCATGAGACAAAGTAAACAACAGAATTAAATCAATCCACAACCAATCTGAGAGATATATGAATATTAGGAAGGATTCTATCATCTAACCATGTTCAAGGGGTGGTGGTGAATAACAGGGCTTCCTAACTTCATAATCATAAAAAGGAAAGGAAAATACTCAAAACCATCGTAGATATATTGTAATGTAAGTCACGATAAACCATTAAAAAATAAAAGCATTCCTTGACATCAAACTAAGATCAAAATTCATTCAGTCACAAATCCAAGCCATAAAGATCTCCCATCACGCCACAAGCTTCACCTCTTAGCCTTAGCTAAGAGGTTTGATTGGACCAGATCTCAAAAAAATCATAATAAAAAGACCGTAAATAAAACAAATAAACAACTCTAAAACTACTCTCTCTCTCTCTCTCTCTCTCTCTCTCTCTCTCTCTCTCTCTCTCTCTCTCTCTCTCTCTCTCTCTCTCTTACTGACATTCCCAGCAACTGACTGGATGATTACTCTCTCTCTCATCCTTTCTTTTTACTGTCTCTTTCTCATCCTTTCTTTTTATAGAAGATGCAAAGGTGGCTCGAGTCCACGCAAAACTTTAGTAAGAAGTTTTCCTTATACAGCATTGGATTTGGAAATCTCTTTGTGCAACCTGTTGACGCAGTTATGCAGACAGACCGGACATTACGCAGTCCCGTTTGCACAGATGGGTGACTTGTCTTGGCCATCTGATCTGTTTGGGCTCCTTGAGCTTGGTCGGTGGTCTCATGGAAGGGATTTGGATGATGATCCTGGCCATGGTTGTAGAACGGCCCAAATCGTCCCGGTTTCTCCGGACGCACGTCAATGCGTAAAACATACGAAAAATAGAGATTTCCGTGATCGGTGGGGCCCATGATCGGGTTTCTTCCAGGAAATTCTCTTCGTCCATTGCACTCTCTTCGAAAAATCATTTAGATATGGACGATTTTGAATCTCCATTGATGCGGCCCATCTGACTGATCTTGTGGCAAAGACTCTGTCGTTCAGTGCATTTACAATCTTTTTCTGGCATGTTTTAGACCAAGATCAACCAGATCTTGGTCGGGATCATCGTCTGATTCAAACGGACAGCTCAGATTGATCTGATGGATCCATATGGTGGCCCACAGAGATTGTGCAGTGAGGCTCTACTCGGGTGTTTGCAGCAGTAGGAGATCAGGAAGGAAGATTCCTTCCTTTTCTTGAATTCTTGCAGTTAAACAAGCTTTAACCGTTTACTTTGGTTCAGTATGGTGCATGTGCAATTTTATGCGTGCATGCTCCATTTGATGTGGGGTCCACCTAGGATGACTTCTCAAGAGATCGACTCCATTCATTCATTTCTTCATCCCGTTTAAAGGGTTGAGACCGAAATTGAAACATATCCTGATGTCAGGTGGGCCTCAAATTAGAAATTCATGGGCTGATCTGTCTGTTGGCCAACTTTCACTAGGATCCAATGGCTGAAATTCGATGTGTAGGGTTAATTTATGGTCCCTAGGCCAGATCTAAAGTTTTAAGTCGAACGGATGGTGGGAACCCTGTGATCTTGCATTTTGGATAACTTTCAGGCCTCTTTAGTGTGACACGTGATTTTCTTGAATCTTGGCTGCGTAGAATCATCGATCTCGGTCCCCTGGAGTCCGTCCCTTACCATGGTGATTTATGAGTGTTAAATCCATGCTTTTAATACCCTTTTTCAGTCCAAGCTCCTAAATACATCCTACGTCACAAACACGATTAAAATAGGCCATTAAATAGTACCACATTTGTAAAAGCAGGTACTAACTGGGGTCTAATATGCAATATTTGACCCTCAACAGGCGTGGAAATCCATCATCATCATCAAAGCCTTTGGCGACACGAATCCTATCTCACCATTCCACACCTCCAAAATTTATATTTAAAAAAATGAGTTCTCTAGGATGCAGAAAGGCTGGAAAACTGGAAAATGCAAATAAAAATGCATGATTTTTATTGAAATCAAAGCATGTTATAATTTTAGTTTAATCAATTCACTTTCACAAATTTCAACAATGTTTGTCATTTCAAAAAGAAAAGAAAAGGCTACTCAAGACTGTAGAAACAACTCAAATAATCAAATGAAAAGTCTCTCTTCTAAATCAATAACATCTAAATGAGGAACCGTTCGGATCCCAATGTAATAAAATTTACCAAGATCGTACCTTTCTTCCTGAACTAACTAGAAGAAGCAGAATGATTAAAGTCATTGGGGGGAAAACCATACATTATCAACAATGCAAAATTTCAAAACTACAAAGACCAACCATTTTTAGCCAATAAACCACCTCTCTCTTTGGCATTCTCATTGTCCTTGATCAAAAAATCATTATGAGAAGAATTCCCACTAACTATTGAATTATAATCCCTGTCTTTATAAACAATTCCTGTTGGCTCTTTCAAACCTTCATCCATTGGATAACCCACCTGGTCTTGCTTGGAAGGGTTGTGGTCCCCAATCAGGTTGCATCCGAGTCCCAAAGTGGACTGGTCGGGGGCAGTACGCCCGTCCCACATCGGAAAGGGAGGGCCTTAAGATCTGGGCTATATGTGGAGCTCCCACCTTCCCTGGTATGACGTGTTTTGGGGCAAGCCATTGGGCGAACCCTGAGAACAAATCCGTGCGGACGTGTGCACATGCGTGCGTGACCCAAAGCGGACAATATCCTATAGTGTCGGTGGGCATTACAAATGGTATTAGAGCGAGGGCACTCTGTCTCCTGAGGGGGGTGGGTCCTACTTGGCCGGGCTGTGGTCCCCAGTCAGGTTACATCCAGGTCCCAAAGTGGACTGGTCGGGCTTCGAAAATAGACTGCTAGTTGGTCAGGGGCAGTATGCCCGTCCCACATCAGAAAGGGAGGGCCTTAAGATTTGGGCTATATGTGGAGCTGCCACCTTCCTTGGTAGGACGCGTTTTGAGGCGAGCCGTTGGGTGAGCCCGGAGAACAAATCCGTGTGGACATGTGCGCGTGCGTGCACGACCTAAAGCAGATAATATTCTACAGTGTCGGTGGGGCATTACATGTTATGATGTGAGTGCAAAAATCAGGGTGGTACAAAACTTCAGTGGATCACACCATAAGGAAAAGTGGGGATGGGAACACCTATCATTGAAACTTTCTTTCAGCAAACCCAAGTTTTGGATCAAGATGATGATTGATTTTTCCCTTCATCATGGTGGAACTCACCTTATGAAAGGATTGAATGAATTATCAAAAGAGCGATTTTTCAAGGCATTTTTATTCAATTTTACTCATAGCTCTTTGGCTAAATTACAGAATAGGTTGGGTCCAAGATGACTGCGAGTAGACCCAAACTTGGCTTCTTATTTTGGTCATTTGAAGTTATAAGGTTGACCAAATTATCTCTATCCATTCATTTGATGACCACAAATTTTAGCTATTCAATTGTTTTATTAATGTCATTTTAAGCATTTATTAAAGCTATGATGATTCCAATTGGAAAACAGATTGCTCATACATGCCTAAGTTGGATTGATGTTGTGGAGATGTTTTCCTTGTGATGTTTTCCTAATAGACGGTCCAGATGGGTGATGTGGAGGCCAACTAATCCAAATGCAAGTTGATACATGGAAAGTTTTCCATGCACTTAAGACTACCTCCATATAGCATAAATGTATGGAGATTCTTACATGCAACCTGAACCATCCGAGTCATGAGGACTCTACTAAATCTTGGATTTCAGATCCTAAAATTCAAGAGAAAAGAAGTGTGGAGAATCCTAAATCTTACACATATATGTAATATTTCAACAATCGAAAACAACAAAACCAAACATGGGAAAATTTTCCATTTGAGATTGTAAGTCTATATCATGTACTTGACTCATTTGAACAGTCTGTATTCTTCAAAAGTTAATCAACCAAACATCATGGATGGAAGTTGAAATCGGATAAATCCGTTGCCCAATAGACAATGTAAACTACCATGATATTTATTTTATAAGTAATCAACAAGAGAAGCAACTATAGGCTTTTGCAGTGTAATGAATAAAGAAGGCTGTGATAGGAAACCTGGTGTTGAATGTTAATGGGACCACCGAATAGAAAAATAGAGTATGGAGAGACGATGCTAGTATCTCGTAAAAATACTTTACTAGTTTCAACCTAAAAATGTGAGAAAATATTGAAAATTTAGAAATCCATTCTCAATCACAGCATAAGAATTAAGAACTTACAGAAAATCTTTAGGAAAATGCTTGAAAAAAATGTCAAAGTTGTTTGACTAAATCATTGTGATCTCTAAAGGTGTGTTTCGTTGTACTAAATGATGCATCAAACAAAATAGGAGTGGAACGGTACTCTGATTGGTCACCATCACTTTCAAGAGTACCCCATGGAACACGTGTCATTGCAACCATTTCAGTATCAAATTTAGTTTCTAGACCATGTACTAATGTAATCAATGCTTCTGTGATCACCACTAAGAACTTATCCTGCATAATTACATAGAAATTTCATGCACGTGAATTGAAAAACTTTTACAGATGATCTTGGAGATGGGTGCTATCTCAGATGGGCCAAGGCCCAACCATAAGTTGTTGTATATTGTCAAGAAGTTCCACCCATGTGCTGACTTGCACTCATCCACCTTGGAGTTGATGTATATAATCAGCCCCAGCTCCTCCACAGCCTTCCACGTGTTGACATGGCAAACATATGAAATAAACAAGACCTCTAGGTGAACACATCTGATTTATATGAAGTACTGCCAATTGGCTAGTTCATCTCATGTTTGTTCACCATGCATAATCCCATGAGGCCCATAAGCAGAGATGTTCAGCTGAGTGAAGCATGGATGGGATGGGTTCCAGTTGTTTGGCTTCTGAGTTATTGTTCATCATATACAAACATCAGGTCCATGTTGTAAGAGACCAAACAACACCTAACAGAGCTACCAAGCATGATACTACAGTACCAAACTAAGACTATATGTCTGTATGGATAAATGTATACTACAGTACCAAACTGAGCTACCAAGCATGATAGGTTACTTTCAAAAAGGAAAAATAAGTAACCTAAATCCCCAAATCGCCAAATTCCTAAATCGGTATTGAGACTGAAAAATATTGAGAGAGAGAGAGAGAGAGATACCTCACGGTCCCCAAATCCCTACCCCTCACAGCGTGGGTAGGGCATTCGGCAACGGTCCATCTGAGAGAGTTCAGAGAGGGAGGAAGAGAGATACAGAGAGAGAAGAGGGAAAGGATGAGAGAGAGAGCTCGAGGTGGGTGGAGAGATCAAAGAGGAAAAGAGAGACAGTGAGAGAGAGAGAGAGAGAGAGAAAAGCTATGAGTCGGTTTCTTGCTAGCTGGGATATCTCCATTGGTTATAGGATTTTTACGTACGGATGAACGAGAATGCCCCTCAGTCCATCTATTTTCTGTGGGCCCCACTATGATGTATTTGTTATATCCACACCGTCCATCCATTTTGAGATATCATTTTAAGTCATGAGTCAGAGAATGAGGTAGATATAAATATGTAGCAGACCCCACCAAAGAAAACAGAGGGGAGAGTGATTCCCACCGTTGAACCTATCTTAAGGCCCATCGTAATGTTTATTTGAAATCCAACTTGTTCAAAAGTTTTTTTTAAAAAAAAATACATGAAACATGGGAAAACACAAATATCATCTTCATATAAAACTTTTGTGGCTTTTAGAAGTTTTTAATGGTGGGCGTCACTGTCCCACTGTTTTCTGTGCTGGGGTCCACTGGAGCTTTGGATTTGAATCGTTCTTTGGATATTGCCCTAAAATGATCTCTCCAAGTGGATGGAAAGTGTGGATATAAAACATACATCATGATGGAATTAGAGGTATATAAATCTTAGGTGGACCACACCACATGAAAACAATAGTGATTGGTTATCCATCATTAAAATCGTCGTAAGGCCAACTGTATTGTTTATTTGACATCCTGTCTGTTTATTAGGTCATACAAGCCTAGATGAAGGGGAAAAACAAAAATCATCTCCATCCAAAACTTTTATGGCCCCCAAAATGTTTTAAATGGTTAACGCTCATTCAACACTGTTTCCTATATTGTGGTCCATTTCATATTGGGATATGCCTCATTTTTTGTCTCATGCCATAAGATGATCATTAAAAATAGATGGACGGCATGGATTAAGCACATACATCATGGTGGGGCCCGCAGAGCACCAACCACTAGTCATTGGATGGTGTCAAGGGGAGTAGCCAATCTATTCCCCTTATTTGTGGTGAGGTCCATTTAATCTTTGAATATGATTCATTTTTTGAAAAATTCTCTAAAATGATCTCAAAGAATGGATGAACGGCATGGGTTGATCCCGAATTTTCGTTAAATCCGAAAGTCAAGTGGACCATGCCACTTGAAATAGTGTGGAATAATGATTTCAACTGTTGATACCTTCCATGGGTCCACAGTAATTTTATTTGACATCCAACATGTTCATAATATCAAAAAGATATGAATGAAGAGAAAACACAAACAAATCAGCTAGATCTAAAACTTCTATGGCCTCTAAGAACTTTTCAATGGTAGATGTTCAATCACATTATTTCCTATGGTGTGGTCCACTTGGGCTTTTGATATGCTTGCTATTTCTTCTTTATACCTCAAATTATCTGTTAACATAGATTAATGGAGTGGATAAAATAAATAAAAAATAGTGGACCCCACAGAGTTTACTCTAGTAAGGGTAATAAGTAACTCACGTAAGGGCCTGTTTGATTTCTCATTGCAAGTGTTAATACCAAGTGAATGGGTAATTATGATCCTTTCACCCGTTTGGAAATTTTTGGAAATTCCAACCTTGGAAACCGTTCAAAAGTGCTAGTTGAAATTTTTGGACCTCATTGTGACATATGTGACACATCTATTCCGTCCATCCGTTTTACCACAACATTTTGAGACATGAGCTGAAAAATTATGTAGATCCAAGACTCAAGTGGCCCACACTAAAAGAAACAATGGCCCTAAGAAGTTTTTAATGACAAGTATTTGATTCACCTTTTTCCTATGGCGGTCCACTAGAGCTTTCGATATGCCTCATTTTTCGGCTCATGCCATAAATTCATCTGGCATAATGGATGAACGGTGTGGATAAGCGACATGCATCACGGTGGGGCCCATAACCATTTTGCAGCCTTTTCAATTTTTGTGTACAAAAAGTAAGCGGTCAAATCAAATACAAGGAAGAGTGTCGTAAATACACAAGGAAATGATCATTATGCAGTTACATAGTTACACTGCATTTACCTCTGAATTGGAAAACCAAACAAGCCCTAAATGTAGTAAAGAGAGAGGTTTCCTTAAAACATTCATAATCATATGTCGGGCCTGCCTAAATGTGATTTAGATATCCAACCCACTCATTATATGTGTTCCACTTGGATGAGGGGTCAGGCCTAGTTTCAGCTGCATCCAAAACTCATGTGGGCCCCACTAAGTTTTATATTTTTTAAGTTATCTTCACATGGTTTTAGATGGCATGGCCCACCTGAGTTTCGTATACGAATGATTTTTTACATATCTCATAATCTGAATGGGACATTAAATTCACGGTGTCGATGTTCGACACACATTATGATGGGGCCCACAAAACTTACTAACATCAACACTTAGGTTCTCATGAGGTCAATAAAGTTGGGTCACAATTTTGACCAAAAAAATTGCCCCATTTTACATGTCTGGTCCATTCACTCTATTTTTCTGATCAATGCTCAATTTCACTAGTTACTCATCCCGAGCAGGTTACATATGAAAAAGATATCGTGCACACAAGATTGATCAACAATTTTAATGAAATTTGATTTAAACATCTGAAATTATTTACTCTTCAATCTAGACTGATTAGATTGTCTAAAAATGGTTGAAGGTATAATTAGTGGATGTGCCCAATAATTTAGTAATTTTTTTTCAAACATAAATTTCAATTTCCATTTAAAAATAATATTATTTTCCAAAATGTATATTTTTGAAAACATTTTAACAAAATAACATTTTTATTATAAATTATTTCTTTAAAAAAAATTAAATACAAATTCTGAATTTTTAATTTCAAATTTTCAAAAATTTTCTCATATTTAAAATTTTTTCTCAATAATTTCAAAATGCCGATTTTTTTTCTTCAAAAGCATCATTTTCTTTTCAAAATTTTTCCCAAACATTGTTAAAATTTTTAAACTTCTCAATATTCTTTTTCATGTGATATTATAAATCATTTAGATATTACTTTTTAATTATAAAAAACAAAAAAATCCATTCATATGATATAAAAACTATATATATATATATATATATATATATATATAAAAAAACAGAGGATTATTACCAACCGCCTTTGCTCGTTGGTAAAAAACATTAGCAATGGTTATCAATCATCGGGCAAAATTTTAATATTTATTTTTACCACCAAAAATAAACATCGGTAAAAACACTTTTCCTAATGAAAAGCATTTTGTTGGTAAAAGCGTGTTTTCGGTCGTGGTAGGAATTTTTGGTCCATGGCTGGAACCTTTTCCCGACGGTTTTAGTTCGTCGAAAAAAGTGTTAAGCTTCGATTGTGGCGGGAATTGTCCTTAGTGGGAACCTTTTCCCGATGGTTTTAGATCGTCAGTAAAAAGAAATATTACCAAAACACTTACCGATGAAGAGTTTTTCGTCGGTAATAACATCTGACTAGATTTTTGTCGACGCTTCATGTCCGTCAGGAAAAACACTAGTACTGACGAAAGTGGTTTTTGTCGGTAATAACATTGTATTGGATTTTTGCCGGCTGTTGATGTCCGTCAAGAAAAACACCTTTACCGACGAAAAGATATTTCACTTGTAATAACATTGTACTGGATTTATGCCGATGCTTCATGTCCGTTAGAAAAAACACTTACCGACGAAAGTAATTTTCGTCGATATTAACATTGCACGTGATTTATGCCGATAGTTTGTCCATTGGGAAAAACACTTTTACCGACAAAAATGGATTTCGTCGGTAACTACATCGTACCATATTTTTGTCGACGATTCATGTTCGTCGGGAAAAACACTTACCTACGAACGTGGTGTTCATCGGTAAAAGTAAATTACAATTGCCAATAAAAATTTTCATCGGTAAAAAGGACTTTTACCGACAAAATTACAATTTCATCAGTAAAAGTCTCTTTTACCAACAAAAAAAAAAAAATCATCGGTAAAAATCCTATTTCTTATTGACGCTGGTGCACTTCTTGTTGCGTTCGAAACTTCGCATGTGACACTTGTACATCAAAAACATTTGAGCTCTGGTCAAGTATGTTCTGTTTTCCATACTAGATGCTTTAACATTCACATGTATTGATAACTGAATTTAAAAAACATAATACAAAACATTCAAGAAAAAAAACGGAAAAACAAGAGCTTCATAAACTCAAGAGCTATAAAGGCATATAAATGTTATTAAATTATAATTTTTGCTCAACAAAAATAACATAGAAGCTTATTATGCGTGATGCTGCAAGTCAGGCCATAATGATGTAAGTCTGTTATGCCACTGGCTTCTTCACTTTTTTTTGTAATGCAACTATGGGTTTTAACATGTTTCTCATCTCTTATCTCTTAATATGGACTTAATCTATCACCTTTAAACTATGCCCAAATCAACTTAACTTCCATCAACTTAAAAACAATCAATTGTTCAAATTTAACAAGTATCCAATAAATTTTTTTATTTGTTATATCCAAATTTTAAGATCAAACTTTCGACATTCTTTATATTGTGAAGTAAAAACATTCTGATTTTCTTGGTAGTGATTTTAAAAGTGATTTCTCATAACCATTAGGCGTGAATATGTGATTCTCACTATGATTAGTGAGAAGATAGTCAATTGCTCTTATTATTTTTCTATTTGCTGCAAAATTCTCTCTCTCTCTCTCTCTCTCTCTCTCTCTCTCTCTCTCTCTCTCTCTCTCTCTCTCTCTCTCTCTCTCTCTCACGATCCTAATTTCTTTCTTAAACAGAGTGAGCCTTCAAGTTCTGAATTTGGAAGTGAGATTTGAGGGCTTGACCATCATCGCAAATGTTTAGATTGGGAAAAGAGCCTTGCCTAATCAGTAGAATTTTGTCCATAACTCCATTGAGGTCGATATTCTCTTTACAATACAATCCCTTCTCCTAAATTTATTTTATTAAAAGTCACCGCACATATTTAATCTTGTTTGACTTACTTCTTGACATGTTGTTCTCTTAAACTTACAGATGTAGACTTTGGCAGTGACCGTTGTGTTACGCAGTACGCCAACAACGCTAGTGAACCAAGATCCAATCTCCGGTGTCTTCCACAAAACGATAAAAAAGAAGAAATATAATCTAGAAAAAAAGAATCAAAGCATTGCAAACAAACCAAAGACAGGATATACGTGAAAAAACCCCAAAAAGGGTAAAAAACTATAGGTACAAATTTCCACTATGAAAAAAATGAGATTACGAGCAATATATTAACATTTCCCTTTAGATGTATAGAGAAAACCTTTTGTCTAGGCCTTAGAATACCTTTTTCATACCCTATAATAAACCCAGGAGCCCTATTAATAGTTTAGGCAACTTCCCTTTCTCACCCTTGTGAAACCGCCTCAAATTTCCACAGTATGTATCAAATCCGCAAAATAAATCTGTGTAACCTCGACTGGTCGAGCAGGCTCATTGATTGGTCGAGCATGGGCCTCGACCAGTCGAGCACCTCAGACCCAAAAAACTGCTGCTCCCTGGACTTTAAGTTGAGCCAACCCTCTACTGGTCGAGTGGGCCACTCAATCGGTCGAGCAGGGCACTCGACTGGTCGATCAACTCTGTCCAGATGTGGCTCCACATCTTAAAAATCTATCACTTAGAGATACATCATTATAAACCTTCATCTTCTGCATTTGTAGTACACTACCTCCCCGACTTCAAGCCTAAAGACCAATCAAAGCTGAACAGAGCTTCAGCTTCTCCCATGTGACTGCCTTGGTCAACATATCCGTAGGTTTCTTACTTGTATCAATCTTCTCTAAAGAAATCGATTCATCTTCTAGTAATGAATGCATGAAGTGATATCTGATGTCAATATACTTGGTCCATGAATGAAAGGCTGAATTCTTATCCAAGTGTATTACACTCTGACTGTTACTGTACATCTTGTAATCTGCTTGCTTCTTACCTAACTCTTCCATGAAACCTTGTATCCACACTATCTCCATGCACACTTCTGTAGCTGAAACATATTTTATGTCTATTGTACTGATAAATAATATCTTCTATAACTGAGAGACCCAACTGACTACAACACTACCCAAAGTAAAGACATAACCTGTAGTGCTTCTTCTGCTGTCGATATCTCCTGCCAAATCTGAATCTATGTAGCCTTGTAGCTTGATTTTCGATCCTCTATAACACAGCCCTACATCCTCAGTACCTACCAGGTATCTAAGGATCCACTTCACAGCTTCCCAATGTTCTTTCCCAAGGTTGTTCATGAGCCTGCTAACAACTCCCACTACTTGAGCAATATCTGGCCTCGTTCTCACCATAGCATACATGAGATTCCCAATAGTTGACGCATATGGGACTTTAGCCATGTATTCACGGTCTTCCTGCATCTTTGCACCTTACTCCTTAGAAAGCTTAAAGTGGTTGGCTAATGGAGTGCTAACTGGCTTAGCACCTCCTATATTAAATTGATCAAGTACCTTGACTATGTACTCTGCCTATGACAAAACCAGTTTCTTATTTTCTCTGTCACGCTTTATCCTCATGCCTAGGATTTATTTTGTAGCTCCTAATTCCTTCATGATAAATTCTCTGGACAGTTGTCTTTTGAGATATGAGATGTCCTTCATGCTTGAACCGGCCACAAGCATATCATCAACATATAGAAGAAGGATAATGTGAGACATATCAAACTTCTTCAAATAGCAACAGTGGTCTGCATGACATCTCCTAAAAATGTTTTCCATCATGAAACTGTCGAACTTCTTGTACCACTGCCTCGGGGCCTGCTTCAAGCCATATAGACTTTTCTTCAATCTACACACCTTGTTCTCCTTTCCTAGTGCCACGTATCATGTCGGTTGATGCATATATATCTCTTCTTCAAGGTCCCCACTACAGAAAATTCCACTTTTACCGATGAAAAAATTTGTCAATAAATGATCCTTTTTTGTAGGTAATGAGTTTTATAGATGAATTTTTTCGTTGATAAATTCGTCGGTAAAAGACTGAGGGTAAAGGCTTTTACCAACAAAAAATGGTATCGTCAGCAATGGTAAGACTTACCGATGATTGTTTTCGTAGGTAAAAATGTTCACGAAACTTTTACTTACAAAAATTTTCGTAGGTATAAACTGTGTAGTATATTAGTCAACCATGGTAAAACTTTTACCTACGAAGTCTTTCATAGGTAAAAAATATTTATGAAACTTTTCCCTACGAAAATTTTCATAGGTAAAAAATATTTACAAAACTTTTACCTATGAAATGGTTAGTAGGTAAAAAATGTTGTCCAAACTTTTCCCTACGAAACTTTTGGTAGGTAAAAACTGTGTATGAAACTTTTGTCTACGAAATGTTTCGTAGGTAAAATGTGGTTGAATCTTTTATCTACAAAAGTTTTCGTAGGTAAAAAACATAGATGAAACTTTTACCTACGAAATATTTCGTAGGTAAAAGTCTCTTTTTTTTCAATAATTGGGCAAAAATTCCTGATATACACCTGTTACAATATATTTCATCATATTCTTCCTGATATACACCTGTTATAATATATTTCATCATATTCGCATTCACATCCATCCAAACATAAACTACATCCATATAAACACAAATAATTTTATCCACATCACATTCATCCACACATAAATACATATAAGTTTAACATCGTAAATAAAATACAAAAAATCACAAAGATGAAGGCGGAGGTGGTGGGGCATCGGTGGGTAAGCGTGCAACGAGAGCCTGAAACATCTCAAATATTCCGTTATAGGTTATAGGTTTAGATTTAGGTTAGGTAATAGGCTATAGGTTTAGGTTTAGGTTATAGGTTATAGGTTAGGTTATAGGTTTAAGAATTCGGGTTCGGGTTCGGGTTTAGGTTATAGGTTATAGGTTTAGGTTTAGTTTAAGTTATAGGTTTAGGTTTAGGTTATAGGTTTGGGTTTAGGTTTAGGTTATAGGTTCAGGTTTAGGTTATAGGTTATATGTTTAGGAATTTTGGATCGGGTTCGAGTTCAGGTTCGAGTTTAGGTTTAGGTTTAGGTTATAGGTTATAGGTTTAGGTTTAGGTTAGGTTATAGGTTATAAGTTTAGGTTACAGGTTTGGGTTTAGGTTCGGGTTTAGGTTTGGGTTATAGGTTATAGGTTTAGGTTTAGGTTTAGTTTTAGGTTTGGGTTTAGGTTATAGGTTATATGTTATAGGTTTAGGTTTAGATTAGGTAATAGGTTATAGGTTTAGGTTTAGGTTATAGGTTTAGGTTTGTGTTTAGGTTATAGGTTTAGAAATTCTGGTTCAGGTTCGGGTTAGGGTTCGAGTTTAGGTTTAGGTTTAAGTTATAAGTTATAGGTTTAGGTTTAGGTTATAGGTTATAGGTTATAGGTTTAGGTTTAAGTTTAGGTTATAGGTTTAAGTTATAGTTATAGGTTACAGGTTTAGGTTTAGGTTTAGTTTATAGGTTCAAGTTTAAGTTTAGGTTTAGGTTATAGGTTAGAGCTTTAGGAATTCTGGATCGGGTTCAGGTTCGGGTTCGGGTTCGAGTTTAGGTTTAGGTTTAAGTTATAGGTTATAGGTTTAGGTTTATGTTATAGGTTATAGGTTTAGGTTATAGATTATAGGTTAGGTTATAAATTTAGGTTTAGATTTGGCTATAGGTTATAGGTTTAGGTTATAGATTATAGGTTAGGTTATAAATTTAGGTTTAGATTTGGGTTTAGTTTTAGGTTATAGGTTTAGGAATTTTGGTTCGAGTTTAAGTTTAGGTTTAGGTTTAAGTTATAGGTTATAGGTTATAGGTTTAGGTTTAGGTTATAAGTTGTAGGTTTAGGTTATAGGTTTAGGTTTAGGTTTGGGTTTAGGTTTAGGTTTAGGTTATAGGTTTAGGAATTTTGGTTCGGGTTCGGGTTCGAGTTCGAGTTTAGGTTTAGGTTTAAGTTATGGGTTATAGGTTTAGGTTTAGGATATAGGTTATAGGTTTAGGTTTAAGTTTAGGTTTAGGTTTAGGTTATAGGTTATAGGTTTAAGAATTCTGGATCGGGTTCGAGTTTAGGTTTAGGTTATAGGTTTAGGTTTAGGTTATAAGTTATAGGTTTCAGTTTAGGAATTCTGGATCGGGTTCGGGTTCGGGTTCGAGTTTAGGTTTAGGTTTAAGTTATAGGTTATAGGTTTAGGTTTAGGTTATAGGTTATAGGTTTAAGTTTAGGTTAGATTATAGGTTATAGGTTATAGTTTTAGGTTTAGGTTTAGGTTTAGGTTTAGGTTATAGGTTATAGGTTTAGGTTTAGGTTAGTTTGAGGTTGTAGGTTTGGGTTATAGGTTATAGGTTATAGGTAATAGATTAACATATAACCTATAACTTATATCCTATTACTTAAACATATAACCTATAAGGGGTTATAGGTTAAAGGTTTAGGGTATAGGTAAATATATGTAGTTTATCTACACCGTTCATCTGCTTTTCCAGATCATTTAAGGGGTTGAAACTAAAATTGATTCACATCCAAAACTCAGGTGGACCATACCATAAGAAACAGTGGGTATAATGATTTCCATCATTGAAACCTTTCTGGGGCCTGTAGTGATGTTTAGTTTAATGATGACATAATCAACAGGTTAGATGTCAAATAACCATTAAAATGGGCCCTAGGAAATCCTTAATGGTGGAAATCCATTCACTACTTTTTCCCATGGTGTGGTCCACCTAAGATTTAGAACTACCTCATTTTTGGAATAAAGCCCTAAAATTATCTTTCAAAATGGATGGACGGCGTGGATAAAACACATAAATCATGGTGGGGTCCAAATAGCACCGATCAAACAGATATTACCAACCAGATGACCAATCTAAGCTAAACAGCGGTTCCCACCTTCCAGGGACCCCCGGTCAACATCTGGATAGCTCCAACGGACATCCGGGTCTGCTCCATCAATTCAAGCTAATACATAAACATAAGCCTGTCTAAATGGTCAGGCCACCCATATTGTTGTCCATAGGAAATGGACAGCTTCATCATGGTCATAACAGTGGTTCCCACCTTCCAGGGAGCCCCGCTTAATATTCGGATAGCTCCGACGCACATCCGGGTCTACTCCATCAATTTTGAGCTAATATATAAACATGGACCTATCTAAATGGCCAAGCCACCCATATTGTTGTCCATGGGAAATGGCTCAGGTGTCCCATGCATACCAGCATTGACGGGTGTGACCTGGTGCTGTAAACACCAATGTCTAAGTTAGTTAACAAGCACTCATATTTATAGCTTAAATAATCATATACACAACCTTGACACTCTTATTTCTCTTTGTGGAATTGATCATGCACACAATGAAAGCTATTACAACATTTGAATATATATAAGAGAAATATTTATACATTATTACATAGATGAAACTACAAACAGTTCAAACCAAAGAATACAAACAATAGAAATGCGATGAAGCCATTTCAAAGATTCTACTTACTAAATGATGGCAACACCAACTGCTATTTCTGGATTTTTCAGAAGCCCGGCTAACAAAATCATTACCATCAAGTTCTAATACTCCAAGCTGCAAGAATTTAGAAAATTAGAAGGAAATAAATGGAAATCTTCCAACCTGTGAGAAAGGCGAATGAGTGCTATGCACATAATAATACACTAATTGAAAGAGGTAGAAATCATACAAATTTGTTTCTTGTAGCCAATGTATCAGAATGAATAATATAGAACAGGTGGCCAGCCTATCTCAACACCAAAATGACCAACAAATAGGAGAGGAAAAATTTTGACCAAAGTAAAGGCTTTTTCAAAATAAAAGGGAGAAATCTCGCTAACCCTTATTATAAGAAGATTATAAGAGTAAACATTATGCCATGTTTTGTAGTATGACAACATGCAGATTTTTTTCCTCAAAATAATGGTCAGTGTATCTGCTACTATCAAAGTTCTATGCTACTGTGTAGATAGAGAGAAACCAACTAGACTAAAAGCATTCATCATTCATGGATGGTTGATGTTATGGGTAAAAATAGCCTGACTAAAGAGAAGAGGTCGGCTCGTACAGCTCAATGGGACATGAGGTTGGCCAGCACCGGTCATGACTAATGTGCTCCTCAATGGCCAAGGTAGAGATGTCGGCCAAAATCAGCTCGGCTCGGCACCTCTGCTCGACCTCGCCATCTCAGCTCAGCCTCAATAGGTCTACCCGGCCTCGGCAAGTTAGCTCGACCTCGGTAGGTCAGCTCGGCTTGGCTTGTCAACTCGGCCTCGGCAGGTTAGCTCAACTTGGCCTCGGTCAACTCGGCTTGGCCAGATCAGTTAGGTACGAGATTCTTTCTCAGTAATACACGATAGGAGTAACTGCCCACGACGTGATTCTTACATAACTACCAGCATCCATCACTCCCTGACATCTCATGTAATGGCTAAAATTGTGCCTGGAATTACGGACCAAAACGTCCTATCTTCACTATAAATAAGAGTCTCATCTACATTGGAAGGTACGCAATATCTTGCATTCTCTCTCTACTCTCCAACTTTAGACCCAGATTCCCTTGACCTGACTAAGGCATTGGAGGGTCCCCCAACTTAGCTAGGGTTTCCTTTACCTATTCTCAGTGTGCAGGGGCAAGACGTTGAAGTGATAAAAGGTTCGGGAGACTGAGGGAGAGCCGTCCAGATTTTGAGCTCAACAGTTGAGACATATGTTAATACAAAACTTTAAAAGCATATTAGACAATGGGAAACACAAGCTATCTCATACAAACCAACCATGAGAAGAAGCATGAGCATGTCTACAAGCTATAAATCACCCTTGCCTTATACGTAAACACATGATTTTTCCCAATGGTGTAAGCAAGCACATGATTAAAACATCTAAAGCTACAAATTTTGAGAAAGCGTAAATGAGAAGAGCAAATCCCTGGACACAATTCCTAACGTAGTGAATGATTTTTTTCTTTTTTCTTTTTTCCCTTTAATTGAGACTGTGAGAGAATAGTTATAATAAATAAATAAATAAATAAAACCCAATTATTTTCCTTTATAAGAAGAGCATAAAACCCAATGTAAAGACACATCATAACAATGTCCACCGACAGCAACGAAAAATCTGATACAATAAAAAATTACAGCAATGCAGGTGCCAATACATGAATTATAACATCAAACATTACGATAAAAATGTAAGCAATTTTAGTTAAACCCATCATCGAAGCCAAAAGGGCAAACACAAGAAGTATACCAGCAGTTCTGATAGTGTGAACCAACTTGCATCTACTACTTAATACGCTCACTTGGGGTAAAAGTAATGAAGTAGCAATACTTGCACATCCACCTAATGTGCAATGTGCAAAAGAATGGTACTCCTACATTGGAAAAAAAAAAAAACACAGGTGAAGGCTCCTAAATGCAAGCAAATCAGACACTTGTTATGACAGAAAGACCATCCCAAAACTCAACATGCAAGATCACCTTTGTCGAGAGGGGAAACATCGCTCCCTTAAATGATTCGTATGTGAAGGTGTAAACCACAAAAATTGGTGTTGAAGAAGCAATATTACTCACAATTCCACAGTATAAACCTGTTATACCTGTAATCAAAATCTCCAATTATTTTAACATGGTACATTATGCATTCATAGTAAACAGGGGAAATAAAACCAGTTTCATGGATATGGTGTTTTCTAGTGTTTGTATTACAAACAGAAGTTGTGGAAATCAATTGTCATTATTACAATCCTTAGCCAACTCAATCTGCCACACCACTAATATCCCTATTTACATGGTTAAAGGAAACTGAGATGGTTCCCTTCATTACCCTAACTTCCTCTATCCATCTAGAGAACCACCATCTGTAATTAACAAAAGTGAACCTCGTGCGGTATTATTATCCGAATATCCTTCAATTACAATAAACGGAGCATGAAGATGAACCCCGTCTCTCTCTCTCTCTCTCTCTCTCTCTCTCTCTCTCTCTCTCTCTCTCTCTCTCTCTCTCTCTCTCTCCCTCCCTCCCTCCCTCCCTCCCTCTCTCTCTCTCATAAGAAATTAAGATTTCAAAAACATTCAATTAGTCAGCTAATATGAGGCAATCGATTGGTAACTGTCCACTGATTGACTTTAGCTTAGTGGCTAGTTTCCCAATCGTTTAGCCTGTTTCGGTCCAAATCTTCTAGAACATGAAGCATCTTATACATGAGAAGAAATTCAAAAATAGCTTAGTGGCTATTTAGGGTAGGCTGAAATTCAAAAATTCATCATTCAAACATGAGATAAAATTAGAACCTTTTTATGAGAATGCATACCTCATCAAATTGAACACTTCCAACTCTTGATAATTGTCAGCAATTAGATGAAAACTCTTGTCCAAAATATTCTACAACTCACCACATCAAAAAAACAAAAGTTAAAAACATGCTTCAATATAACAAATTTTAAAATTCAACAATCAGGAAAAAATGTATAGAAACAATAACAAGGAAACAATATCATGCATTAAATACAGGGCTGTTTACCAACACCGGAGGCTGGATCGGTATTAGCGGCAGAAATCCAACTTAACCATAATGTTACAAGTTCCTTGCTTTTGTAGGGTGAAATTTTAACATTCTCCATCCTAAGATGTTTGCAGACGAACTTGTCTGTAAAGATGCAACATGCATTATAAGTTCTTGCCTCTATTGTTTATCTTTACAAATATCACATTCTATACATTGATAAAGAATCATTTTACTGAAAATTTTTAATAGATAACAAAGATAGTTGCAGCTTACAGTTAATATATTGGAAATGCATATCTTACAATCATATCCCATAAAATAAAATAAAATAAAAAGAATAGATTTCTTTATATCATCAATGTATCAAAAGCTAGAAACAGTTGATTTCTACTTTCGAGAGAAGTTTGCAACAAAAGATCCCAGAATGAGGGACATACTCATGCACAAAGTTAACCCAATTTGCTCTTGCGAATAAATCCGAGTTCAATACTTTTAAATGAAAATCATTTTTTGAGGAATTGTAATTGTCCTTATTGTGGAGAAAAAGGGGCGGAATTCATCATATATATAAATAAATAAATAATCCTTCATCGACCACCATATCGATCATCATATATATAAAACTTGAATTTTCTACCAGGCTTTGAGCCAATAGCTACCAAACAGTATACATCCAATGTCAAAAGCTTCAATGACATATCATAAGGTATTTGAATTGGAGCTTGCTTGCTCACTCAAGGCTCATTGTCATGATAAAAGCTATGGGAATGCAACTTTCTAGAATCATAGAGAAGATGTAATCTAAAATAAAAGATGTAATCTAAAATTAGAAATTGGGAATTTTGATCCCCAAATCAAAAAATTAGGGATCTCCATCCCCAAATTAGGAATTGGGATTTCAATTCCCAAATTTGATGCTTAGGAATTTCGATCCCCAAAAATTTGATATTAGGGATTTTCTAAATTGGCATATCTGGAATTAGGAATCTCATAATCCAATCAGGGATTTTGAATTCCGTCCAGAGAATTGAAATTTTAAAAATCGAATAAGCAATTTCAGTAATCAAATCATATTGCATCATAGATTTCAGAATCCATTAAGGAGTAAGGGTTTCTTTTCAAAAAAAAAAAAAAACCCTCTTTCATATACAATCCTGAGACGCATACCATTACTATGAGTTGGCCGCTTATGATAACCATTGATTCCGGTCACTAATTATTAGAAGCATGGAGGCGATAAAGATGATGGATCTGAGAAAGGGCTCGACTATAGAGGGAGAGGGAGAGGCGTAGAGAGAGAGGGAGAGGCACACAGAGAGAGAGAGAAGGAGAGATGATGGGAGAGGGAGAGGGAGAGGCACAGAGAGAGAGAGAGAGACACGGATGAGAGGGGTTGGTTAGGGCTGGCGCCCTAACCAGTCTCATTAGAAGTTTTTAACGGTGGTGTCACTCTCCCCACTGTTTTCTCTAGTGGGGTCCATTGGAGCTTAGGATGTGAATCATTCTTTAAATGTTACCCTAAAATGATCTCTTCAGATGGATAGACGGCGTGGATACAAAACATACATCATGGTGGGGCCCACAAAACTTGGTGACATCACTTCAGTAGCAGTCTCCCTACTCAACTTGTTAGTAGTCAATCCGCACCCAGTTGAGTAGCCGGACTCACTACTGAAGTGACGTCACCAAGTTCTATGGACCCCATTATGATGTATGTGTTATATCCACAACATTCATCCATTTGTAGATATTATTTTAATACATGAGCCAAAGAATGAGTCAGATCCAAAGCTTTAGTGAACCACACCACAGAAAATAGCGGCAAAATTGATGCCCACCGTTGAAACCTTCATAAGGCCCACCATGATGTTTTTTTTGAAATCTAATTTGTTCAAAAGTTAAAAAAGACATTAAAGAAGGGAAAACCCAAATATCAACCTGATCAAAAACTTTTGTGGCCTTTAGAAGTTTTTAACAGTGGCGTCACTCTCCCCACTGTTTTCTATGGTGGGGTCCACTGGAGATTTGGATGTGACTCATTCTTTGGATCTTACCCTACAATGATCTCTCCAGATGGATGGATGGTGTGGATATAAAAAATACATCATGGTGCGGCCTAAAGAACTTGGTGACATCACTTTAGTATGTGAGTAGCCAATCCGCATCGGGGAATGGGCTGGGTAATGCCAGTAACTTTTGTGGGTCCCATCATGAGGTATGTGTTATATCCAAACTGTCTATCCATACGGCGAGCTCGTCATAAGGCTTGAGACGAAAAATAAGATAGATTTAACTATCAAGTGGACCACACAATCAAAAGTAGTGGGAGGGTTGAACGTCTACTATTGAAACCTTTTTAGGGGTCCCAGAAGTTTTGGATCAATAAGAAATTTGTTTTTCCTCTTCATCCAGGTCTCTGTGACCTTATGGATAGATTAGATGGAAAATAAATGGTATGGTGGGCCCTACAAATTTTTTAACGGTGAAAATCATCACCTCTGCTGGCATTTGTGGTGTGGTCCATTTAATCTTTGGATATGATTCATTTTTTGGATAATTTTCTAAAATGATCTCAAAAAATGGATGAACAGTGTGGGTTGATCCTAAATTTTCAGTAAATCCAAAGCTCAAGTGGACCATGCCACATGATACAATGTGGAATAATGATTTCTACCGTTGATACCTTCATAGGCCCCACAGTAATGCTTATTTGTCATTCAACCTGTTCATAATTTCAAAAGGATATGAATGAATAGAAAACACGAACATCAGCTTGATTCAAAACTTCTATGGCCTTCAAGAATTTTTCAATTGTAGAGGTTCAATCACACTATTTCCTGTGGTGTGGTCCAATTGAGCATTGGATATGCTTCCTTTTTGTTCTTTAGACTTAAATTATCTACTAATATGGATGAACGAAGTGGATAAAATAAATAAATAGTAATGGATCACACAGAGTTTACTCAGTACGATAAGGGTAATGAGTAACTCACCTAAATGTAGTGAAGAGGGGTTTCCTTAAAATATTCATAATCATATATTGATTCTGTCTAAATGCGATTCACATATCCAACCCACTCATTATGTGTGTCCCACTTGGATGAGGGTCATACCAAGTTTCAGCCGCATCCAAAACTCATGTGGGCCCCACCAAGTACTTTTATATTTTTTAGGATGTCTTCACATGGTTTTCGATGGTATGGCCCACCTGAGTTTCGTACACGGATGATTTTTGACATATCTCATAACCTAAAGGGGAAACATCAAATGCACAGTGTTGATGTTCGACACACATTATGATGGGGCTCACAAAACTTACTAACATTTATTCTTAAGTTCTCACGAGGTTAATAAGTTGGGTCACAATTTAGACTAGAATATTTGGCCCATTTTACATGTTTGGTCCATTCACTCTATTTTACTGATTAATACCCTCAATTTGACTAGTTATTCGCCCTGATCAGGCTACATATGAGAAAGATATTGGGCATACAAGATTGATCAACAATTTGAGTGAAATTTGATTTAAATATCTGAAGTTATTTACTCTTCAATCTGGACTGATTAGATTGTCCAAAAATGATTAAATGTTCAATTAGTGGATGTGCCTAATAATTTAGTAAAATAAAATCATAGATAAATTTTAATTTCCATTTAAAAATAACAATTTTTTCAAAATGTATATTTTTTACTCTTAATTTTTCTTTGAAAACTTTTAACAAAATATCATTTTCATTTGAAAGTCCCCACTTTGTAGTCCACTTAAGCTTTGGACCCACCCCATTTTTTTGTTAATATCTTAAAATGATCCGAGAAAAGCATTGAACGGTATGGAGAAAGTCAATCCATGACTTAGGTGGGCCAAGAGCTTAAAAATAAAGTCAATCCATGACTTGGGTGGGGCACACCACCTAATATAATGGAGAGGGGTTTCCTTAAAACATTCGTAATCATATATTGGGCCTGCCTAAATGTGATTCACATATCCAACCCACCCATTATGTGTGTCCCACTTGGATGAGGGGTCAGACCAATTTTCAGCCACATCCAAAACTCATGTGGGCCCCACCAAGTGCTTTTATATTTTTTAGGATGTCTTCACATAATTTTAGATGGTATGGCCCACTTGAGTTTCGTATGGAGATATTTTTTGAGATATCTCATAACCTAAAGGGGACACATCAAATCCATGGTGTTGATGTTCGACACACATCATGATGGGGCCTACAAAACTTACTAACATCAATTCTTAGGTTCTCACGAGGTCAATAAGTTGGGTCACAATTTTGACCAGAATATTTGGGCCATTTTACATGTCTAGTCCATTCACTCTATTTTACTGATCAATACCCTCAATTTGACTAGTTACTCGCCTCAATCAGGCTAC
The DNA here is from genome assembly GCA_037074715.1 of Magnolia kwangsiensis. Lineage (NCBI taxonomy): Eukaryota > Viridiplantae > Streptophyta > Magnoliopsida > Magnoliales > Magnoliaceae > Magnolia > Magnolia kwangsiensis. The sequence goes on along the minus strand of CM073585.1, from coordinate 8,591,653 downwards.
ATATGAGAAAGATATTGGGCAAATAAGATTGATCAACAATTTCAGTGAAATTTGATTTAAACATCTGAAGTTATTTACACTTCAATCTGAACTGATTAGAGTATCCAAAAATGATTAAAGGTTTAATTAGTGGATGTGCCTAATAATTTAGTAATTTTATTTTTCATAGATAAATTTCAATTTCCATTTAAAAATAACATTTTTTTTCAAAATAACAATTTCAGTGAAATTTGATTTAAACATCTGAAGTTATTTACTCTTCAATCTGAACTGATTAGAGTATCTAAAAATGATTAAAGGTTTAATTAGTAGATGTGCCTAATAATTTAGTAATTTTATTTTTCATAGATAAATTTCAATTTCCATTTAAAAATAACATTTTTTTTCAAAAAATATATTTTTTTACTCTTTTAACAAAATATCATTTTTATTATAAAATATTTCAAGAAAAAAAAATACAAATTCTGAATTTTTATTTTCAAAATTTCAAAAATTTTCTCATATCTTTATTTTTTTTCTCAAAAATTTCAAAATGCCGATTTTTTTCTTCAAAAGCATCATTTTGTTCTCAAACTTTTTCTCAAACATTGTTAAAATATTTAAACTTCTCAATATTCTTTTTCATGTGATATTACAAATCATTTAAATATTACTTTTAAATTTTATATATATATATATATATATATATATATATATATATATATATATATATATATATATATATATATATATATATATATATTATTCCACTCATATGAAGGTTTTGAGACACAAAAAGAAGAGTTTTGTGCTCAAATGGGCATGAATATGGGAGACTAGGAGATGTAAGGGATGATTTTAGAGAGATAGTGGTGGAGGGGTGAAAGTTGTAAAGGAAATGGAGGATTTGGATGTATGAAAATGGAGATTTGAGGGAGGAAGAGGATTTTTGGGAGGTTTGAAAGTATTTGGTGGGTTGAAAATAGTGAAATGGGGGAGGAATAGGGCAAAGGGTGTTAAGAAAAAGGGGCCCACACGTGGGAGGGAACCACATAGGCCAGTCGGACGGTGGTGCTTCGCCACCCCCGCGCCCATCTGTGGAAGTCAGCAGTGCGCCACCGACCTGGCGGTGCGCCCCCCCCCCCCCCCCCCCACTGGTTTGGTGCGTGGAACCCCCTGGGCCCCACCAAACATTGGTTCTGGCTCCTAGGCCCGTAGGGTCCACTTTTCTCGATCCAATGCATGTGTATTCGTGCCATTTGGATCCATTTCAAATTCAAAGCTTGTCAAGTACGACTCAAACCAGTTAATTGACGGCCTAAAGGTGACTGAGATCAATTCACGTCATCTAGGATACGTACGGGCTAAACTACAGTATTTAATCTCACCCATCGGCGAAACTTTAGGATCCTAAGATCGTCTCTAAATTCGATCACCCCCTTCCTAAGTCAGAGTGCATCAGAGTGCATCATGTTACGTATAACTCAGGTCCAATTTAATCCAAATCATACTCTGATACTAACTTATAACGCCCTGAATTTCGAGGGTCGAGCAAAGCTCTAATCCCGAGATCCAGCACATCACTTATGCAACATAGAAAATCATGTTCAGATTTCGTCCATATTAATGAGTTAAACAAGAGTGAGATTATACTAAAACAACATATCATACTCCGGATATAATTAAACTAAGTAAGTAGAAGTCAGAAGCATATATATTTAAGTGTGTAAGTGTTTCACAACTTCCAGAGTATGAGTATGTAACCAAGCTGAATATATACAAGTATTGTTTCAAAATATATAAAATGTGGAACCGTAAGATGTCCAACTAAGTCAAATGTCCCAGTATTCCCTACATATCAGCACGAGGTCTACATAGACCCGCCTGCGAGCTGAAAGTAGAAGAACTCCTCCTCATCCATAAAGTCCTACTCCGTCACATAGACTTCATCATCACCTACATTTAAACTAGAGTCTGGTTGGTGTTTTAAAACACCATCCCAGGGTGGGAGTGAGTGATCAACTCAATGGTACTATAAGGCAAAAGTTAATGTGTTATCAAGTCAATCAAGCAGTAATGATAAATAAACATAACAATCACTTCCTAACTGCTCTTGTTAATGCAGGAATGGACTGCAAGTAATGATATATGCCCTCACATCAAAGCTCCCTCAATAAGCAACTCCGACACCCAATTTAGCATATGACAACACTACCTCCTATGTGACTTCCATGCCTTTAAAGCACGTCTTAACTAATGCAGTGCAATGCATGGTCATGTTAGCCCAGTAGTTAATTAAGCTTATTCATGCAACAGATTTGAGAAGCTAGGGTACCTCCCTTTATTTCATTGACCCAAACTGAAGGATCTATATCTAGGTTCGTCACTCCTAGTCAAGCACATACGATAGGCAAGTTGTAGGGTCATCACCCCCAATGAAAAATAGTCGATAAGAAAATTTAAATGTTTATACTTGCGGTCACTATGAGGTGGATAATCATCTCAACATAAGCCGACAGTTCAAACACAGTGTCCTATACTTCCATGCCCGACTCACGAGTCTGAGTTGCTCACTAGTCATGTTCACTCCCCAAGTGCAGGGTTGTGATGTAGTAATAACTCGGTAAGACCGAGGTCGAATCCCAAGGGACTGAAACTTGTACGTTATATAAAATTATCTAGAACTAGAACTAGGCTAAGATGAATTCTAAATCAATTAGCAATGGTAGAATACTTGTAGAATAATTAATCTAAAACTTAAGAAACAAATCAGAGATAGGAAACTAGGGATTCAGAGGATCCACTTGTAGAGATCAGGGAGAACTTATGCTTGCATCAAAAATTATGAAAATTACTGAACTGCCATTGATCTAGTTTTCAAAGAGATGAAAGGTGTGTGAATTAGAATGGATTCCATCACCAAACCATGCCCAAAGACTATGGCAAACAACAGAATCAAACTAATTATCACCCAATCACATGTATGCAAGTTAGGAAGGGTACCGACATCCAACCATGCCCAGGAGACTATGGTGAACAACAGGGCTTCCTGACATCATAAACATTAAAGAGAACGGAAATATTCAAAGCCATTGCAGACCCATTGTAATTTCAGTCACAACAGACTATTAAAAACCTAAAACATTCCCATAATAATTAACTAAAATCAACGTCAATTCATGCATTAAAATTAAAATAAAATCAAATCTTCCATCTCACTACAAGCTTCACCTCTCAGCCCTAGCTAAGAGGTTTAGCCAGACATGGATGGCTAAATCTCCACAATTGAAATAAACTAAAAAAATAAAAAGAAAATACTCTTTTTTTTCTTCTGCTTCACGTCCCTGCCCGACCCTCCACGTCTCTCTTTTTCTTCCTTCCTAGACCTGAATGAATGCTCCCCATGTCCAAAACCTCCTTTTATAGCTGCTGGAAGGCTGGAGTCAGTGACAGAGTTGTAGCAGGACACGGAGTGTAATTTTCGCAACCAAGTTCGGTGCCTCGAAACACGCCACTTTTCTCGCTCAAATTCCAAAGAAACACCATCCCTTATAATTTTATTGGGTCCTCTACATGATAGACGGTTCAGATCTGCCATATGATCAAAGATGGTGGGCTAAAACTGCCTGAAAAAGTCAGCTTTAGCGGATGTGCGAAACCTTTCGCACCATTTCGCTGTTGTGATCGGTGGGCCCCACAGAAGCATCTTCTGAAAAATCCACCTCGTCCATTTAATTCAGGATGAAATTTCAGTCAAGAATGGGTGGTTTTAAACGTCCATTGACGTGGCCCAGAGAAGAAATCACAAAAGGATCAGTTTTGAACGTTGCAGGGCAGCCCTTTTGTGGCCTCTGTATCTCACACGTATGCACGCATGGGTGAAAAGCGACAGCATGGTTTTGAAGTATTCAATGTCGTCTACACGGTGGATGGTTCGGATTGAGCTTACAGGGCACGTGTGGGGCCCACTATCTTTCACAAAACGGCCAGCGGCCGTTCATTCGCTGACGCTAAAATGAAGAATTCTTCCGCTATGGCACTTGTGGGGCCCATTTTGTTAGACACTTGAGAAATCCAATCCGTCCACCGAATTCCTCTCGGAATTTCAGTAAGAAATGATTGGTTTCAGATCGATTTTGGCTTGGCCCACGGAATATTCTGTTTCGCCGTCCATCTGACGTTTGACGGTGGCAATCGCATGATAGCATGCATAAGGTGAGAAGGTCAACATGGTTGTGGTCGTACCCACTTCCCGGACACCGTGAACAGATCGGATTTTCAAGATCCATGATGGGTGGGCCCCACTAAGATCAAATGGACGGACAGCGCCTGCTGACCGCGTGCATTGGTTCTGTGTGGTTCGGGAGTGCACTGTACGGTGCACTCTACTTACATAAGGTGGGCCCCTCCTTGAGTGATATACAAAATCCAATACATCCATCCACTTTGTCATATCATTTAACCCATCAAGACCAAATTTAAAGCATATCCAGATAACAGGTGGGCCCCAGTTCAAGATTTTATGGGCTGACATGTCCATTGGGCCACTTCTACAATGATACAATGGTTGAAACTTGACATGTACGGTTAATTTGTGGCATTAAGACTATGTATGAAGTTTCAAACCGAACGGATGGTGGGAAACATGTGATCTTGCATTCTGGATGAGTTTTAGACCATTTGAGCTTCAGTTCTTTGATTTTCTAAGATCCCTAGCGTGTAATTTCAGTCGATCTTGGTCCCCTGGAGTGTGTCCCTTGCCATGGTGCATCTTGAGCACTAAAACCATGTTTTTAACACCCATTTCCAGTTCGAGCTCATAAAGACCCCTGCATCACGAACACAATTAAATCGGGCTATTAGACAGTACAATGTTCGTAAATCCAGGTAATAACTAGGGTCTAATATGTAATATTTGACCCTCAACACAACCCCCAACCAACATTTTTCTAGTCCCGAGCAAATTATGCGAAAAATAAGTTGAGAATTATAGGAGAACTTTCTATGAAATCGAGTGAGATTTTGAACAAGATACGAGAAATTTAATATTCATGAATGTTGGAAATTGTTTTCTCTTGGACTCAAGCACACATTAAACTTCATTAATCAAGTTCAAAATATTAATCCATCAATTAGAATAATTTTAAACATTGAGATCCATGGATGTATAGTGTAATCTCAGCCTATCATCATTAAAATTCAATTTATTATTTCATGATAGCATTGGTAACCACAAGAGTATTCAGGACACCTAAAACCCGAACCAAACCTGCCTCAAAAATTCCGGCTTTTGATTTTTCTTTAGAAGTAATGCCAAGGATGGGGTTCAAATCCTCACCTATAGGGAGCAAACCTATGGTAAAGACCAGTCGCCCAATAATTTTTGAATGTTAACCTTGGGGAATCAAACCTTCACCTGTGGGGAGCAAACCTACGGTGAAGGTCATTTGCCCAACCCTGGGTATTTTCTTTTTCTATTGATCATGATTGGTAACTTTTTCAGGCTGGTTCCTTTCGTGCTTAGTGATTACCAAGTTAATCCTTCAATATGGAACTGAAATCTTAAAGTGAAAGCGAGATATGACATGTGAAATCATGGCTCTATCAATGTTTACAACTTCTAATTCTGAATTAAAACTTCAATCTTAACTGTGAAATCTCACAGATGCTGAATCCAAGAGTCATAAATTACTAATATTACGTATCTTATGATTCTAAATTAAGGATGTCCGTCAAAATCACTTCGAATTCACAAGAAGTTCCTAGAAAATTTTGAAAATTTTCACAAATTTTCTCAAGACCAAGAAAATACCGATTAGGAAGCCTAATCTCCCACCCCCAACCTCAAATCTACATTGTCCTCAATGTAAAAGATATGAGCATGCAATGCACATGGAACAACGAAAGTAAAGTGATGGGAAGATAGTACCTGGATAACGAATCAAGAGAGAGACTTTCCAAGAGATCACGGCATGGAAGCTTGTCAGCATGAGAGAAAAAGCAGAACAAAAATAACAAATAATAAAATCCTACCTATACCACTTTCGCAGGTGCTCTCGATTGCATTTAGCGTATGCAACAAGCCTTTAAACCCCTAGGTTACCCCTAGTGGACGAGTTGTAGTCTCGTGAGGGTTTGTAGTAATGTTACCCACAAACATTGACTATCTAACTAAACAAAAATGAAATGAAATGGAATAAAAAGACTGGGTTGCCTCCCAGGAGCGCTAAATTTACCGTCTTCAGCAAGACAAATAAAGCAAATTACCCTAGTCCTATGAAAATGATAAACCTACCTATACCTCCATCAGACTAAGAGATCAATCCTGGTAATCAGGCGCAATCAGAGGCATGGACATGTCCTCTGACTCAAATGCCTCGACGAATGGCTTTAATCGATGTCCATTAACTTTAAACTCCTTACCATTGTCGGGATCTTTTATCTCGACGGCCCCATGAGGATAAGCAGTGACAACAATGTAAGGACCGGTCCAACGAGATCGAAGCTTACCCGGAAAGAGATGTAGTCGAGAATCGTACAAAAGGACTTTCTGACCTGGCGTGAATGATTTCCGTAGATTATGTTGATCATGAAACGCCTTCATCCTGTCCTTGTAAATTCTCGAGTTTTCGTACGCATCGTTCCGGATTTCTTCAAGTTCATTTAATTGAAGTTTGCGTAACGAGCCAGCGTTGTCCAGATTGAAATTTAGATTTTTGATCGCCCAATATGCTTTATGTTCCAATTCCACAGGCAAGTGACAGGCCTTCCCATATACAAGTCTAAAGGGAGATATTCCAATAGGAGTTTTAAAAGCAGTACGGTACGCCCATAAGGCATTGGTCAATCGAATTGACCAGTCCTTACTATCAGGGTTAACCGTTTTCTCTAGAATACGTTTGATCTCTCTATTGGAAATCTCAGCTTGTCCACTTGTCTGTGGATGGTATGGGGTGCTCACCTCATGAGAGATACCGTATTTCTTCATTAAACTCTCAAATGGTCTATTGCAGAAGTGTGAGCCCCCGTCACTAATGATGGCTCGAGGCGTTTTGAACAGCGACAGGATATTTTCTTTCAAAAATTTAATGACCGTGCGATGGTCATTTTTGCGGCACGGAATTGCTTCAACCTATTTAGTGACATAGTCTATGGCGAGCAAAATATATAGATTTCCAAATGATTGGGGGAATGGTCCCATGAAATCAATGCCCCAGCAATCAAATGCTTCAATGATAAGGATGGGATTCAAAGGCATCATATTTCGACGGGACAATGCTTCCAATTTTTGACAATGCTCACAAGCTTTGCAAAACTCATGAGTGTCCCTGAACATAGTGGGCTAGTAAAAGACATACTGTAGAATCTTGGTCATGGTCTTTTTAGCAGAAAAGTGACCACCACAGGCCTGTGAGTGACAGAAGGAGATGACACTCTGATGCTCATCGTCTGGCACACATCTCCTTAAGATTTTGTCTGGGAAATATTTAAACAAATGTGGATCATCCCAGAAAAAGTTACGCACCTTGGTAAAGAATTTCTTCTTATCTTGTGAAGTCCAGTGTGTCAGTATAGCACCTGTAGCAAGATAATTAGCAATATCAGCGAACCAAGGTTAATGGGAGACTCTAAACAGTTGTTCATTAGGGAACATGTCATTGATATGGGTCGCCTCAAGGGAATCAGAGGTATTAAGGCGGGAAAGATGATCAGCCACTACGTTCTCTACTCCCTTTTTGTCTTTAATTTCCAAATCGAATTCCTGGAGTAGAAGGATCCATCGTATCAGGCGGGGCTTAGAATCATTCTTAGAAAGAAGATACTTAAGTGCCGCATGATCTGTGTAGATGATGATCTTGGATCCGATTAGGTGTGATCTAAATTTGTCCAAAGCGAACACTACAGCTAAGAGTTCCTTTTCCGTAGTCGAGTAGTTCACTTGGGCAGAATTTAGAGTCCTACTTGCGTAGTGAATAACGTAAGGCCGCTTATCTTTTCTCTGGCCTAAAACCGCTCCAAGAGCATAATCAGAGGCGTCGCACATAAGTTCAAAAGGAAGACTCCAGTCGGGTGGCTGCATGATAGGTGCAGTGGTTAACATGCCCTTAAGCTTAGTGAAAGCTTCTTGGCACTACTCAGTCCACTCGTATGGTGTATCCTTTTGAAGAAGATTACATAAAAGATGAGAGAGGAGAATAAAGTCCTTTATGAATCGTCTGTAAAAGCCTGCGTGTCCTAAGAAGGATCGCACGTCTCTGATATTCTTGAGTGGAGGTAGGTTAGAGATAAGATCGATTTTTACCTTATCTACCTCGATTCTTTTAGATGAGATGATATGTCTAAGGACAATTCCCTTTTGAACCATGAAATGACACTTCTCCCAGTTAAGTACCAAATTTTTTTCTTCACATCTTTTCAGCACACATTTAAGACTTGCTAAGCACTCGCTGAAAGATGAACCGAAAACAGAGAAATCGTCCATGAAGACCTCTAAATATTTTCCCACCATGTCAGAAAAGATACTCATCATGCATCGCTGAAAGGTGGCAGGGGCATTACATAACCCGAATGGCATCCTTCTGTAAGCAAAGGTGCCATAGGGACATGTAAATGTGGTCTTTTCCTGATCTTCAGGGGCGCTTTCAATCTGATTATAACCTGAATATCCGTCAAGGAAATAATAATAGAAATGACCAGCTAGCCTTTTCAGGATTTGATCAATGAAGGAAAAAGGAAAGTGGTCTTTCCTTGTGACGGTGTTCAACTTTCTGTAGTCAATGGACATTCTTCAACCAGTAGTAACTCTGGTCGGCACGAGTTCATTATTGGCATTGGCTACGATGGTGATCCCGAACTTCTTAGGAACCACCTGAGTTGGACTCACCCATTGACTATCGGATATGGGGTAAATGATCCCCACTTCCAATAGTTTGAGAACCTCGGCCTTAACCACTTCCTTCATGTTTGGATTTAGTCTACGTTGTGATTGCCGAACAGTCTTTGCATTGTCCTCAAGATATATACGATGAGTACAAATCGATGGGTTAATTCCCTTGAGGTCCGCTATCGTCCATCCAAGAGCTCCCTTATGGTCAATGAGAGTAGATATCAGCATACTCTCCTGTTCTTTCTCCAGGTGGGCAGAGATCACCACCGGATATGTCTCATCTTGACCTAAATAGACATATTTTAAATTAGAGGGAAAAGGTTTTAGGTCAAGCTTCGGTGGCTTGAGGTTAGACGGTAGAGGCACTACATCAGTTTGGGGCAATTCTTCAATTTGTGACCCCACCGGTTAACTTCAAGTACTGGTGCAGTATCCAGCATGGCACACGTCTCCCTAATTATATCATCATCAAGATCATGGGAGTGGGCTAGGCACGTCTTTAGAGGATCAGAGGATAAGGTGAGAGGTGTTCTATCTTCCATAAAAGAATCAATCATGTTAACATCGTGAAAATCGTCATCATCCTCTGAGTTGCTGCCGTTATTGAAAAAATATTCGATTCCAATGTCAAATTTCCAAAAGACATAGTCATAATACCATTCCTGCAATTGATAATTGCATTTGAAGTGGACAGGAATGGGCGACCAAGGATGACGGGAATCTGAGTGCTCGTGTCATTGATGGGTTCGGTGTCCAAGATGATAAAATCAACAGGGTAGTAAAATCTATCAACCTGGACCAACACATCTTCTATGATCCCTCTTGGTACACGAACAGAATGATCAGCAAGTTGTAGTGTGGTTCGAGTGGGTTTTAATTCACCCAAGCCTATCTGTTGGTATACCAAGTAGGGAATTAGATTGACGCTCGCTCCTAAGTCAAGAAGTGCGTGATCAATTCAATAGTTCCCAATTACACATGATATGGTTGGGCAACCGAGATCTTTGAATTTTTGCGGCACGTCTTGTTTCAGGATGGCACTCACTTTCTCAGTTAAGGAAATTTTCTTTTGAACACTTTTTCTTCGTTTGGTAGTGCATAAGTCCTTTAGAAATTTAGCATATAAAGGAATCTGTTTTACAACATCAAGCAGAGGAATGTTGACTTTGACTTGTTTCAACACCTCTAGGATATCCTGAGAGTTAGAGAGACGTTTTGGTTCAACCAACCGTTGAAAAAACGGAGCAACTGGCTTCTCTAGAGGTTCCGGTTCAAATTTTTGTAGGGTGTCACTAGATCCATCATTGTTGTCCTCTTCTGGTTCTTGTGGCTTTTCGGGCCTAACCGGAAGGATTTTATCAATAACCTTCCCACTCCTAAGAGTGGTGATGGATTTAGCGAGCCCCATTTGATTTGAAGAGCTGGGATCACTAACTCCATAATGCGGTTTAGGATTGGGAAGAGGTTGAGCTGGGAAGCTCCCCTTGTTTCCAATCGTATTTTCAGCCATAAGTTCATGTATTGCTTTTGTAAGGTCTTGAAAGGCTTGCATCATACCCTGATTGAAAAGCTCTTGCTTTTGAAAATGTTTTGGAACCAAATCCTCTTGAGGTTTCTCTTGAGTTGGATTTTGGTTTAGGAAACCTTGAGATGTAGCCGTTGGTCCATTCCTCCAACTAAAATTTGGATGATTTTTCTAACCAGGATTGTATGTATTAGAGGGTAGTCCATTGAAAGGTCTTTGATAGTTATTTACAGCATTAGATTGTTCATTCAATACTTCTCGAAAGGCAGGTATTGAAGGACAATTTTCAGTAGTATGAAAGTTTTAATCACAGATGCCGCAAACACTTTCATTAACCTTTTCCTTCTTTCCTTCCATGGCCTCAAATTTTCTGGTGAGATTAGCAACCTTAGCGTTAAGATCATCATCCTCTTTCAGGAGATATATTCCTCCTTTGTCCCTTGAATGAGTTGGCCCAGACGTAGCGTTCGTCCTTGGGTAATAATCTCATGATTGTGTTTTTTCCGCGAGACTATCGAGGTAATCCCATACCTCGTTGACATTTTTATTGATGAATTCTCCGTTACACATTGTCTCGACCATTTGGCGCATGGAAGATGTTAGCCCATCATAGAAAAAATTCGTAATACGCCATATTTCAAAGCCATGTTATGGGCATGCATTAACCAGATCCTTGAACCTTTCCCAACATTGGAAGAATGTTTCATCTTCCTTTTGGGCAAAGTTCATAATTGCTCTCTTGAGGGTAATTGTCTTATGATGTGGGAAGAATTTCTTTATAAATTCCCTCTGCATATCATTCCATGTGCCAATGGATCTAGGACGCAGTGAATGTAACCACGTCTTGGCTTTTTCTTTCAAGAAAAATGGGAAGAGTTTCAGCCTAATTGTATCTTCAGATACATTAGGGAAATATAAGGTGCCTATGATTTCGTCGAATTCTTTCAGATGCAAGTATGGTTCTTCAGACTCAAGCCCATGGAACTTAGGAAGGAGTTGGATAACCCCTGGCTTAATGTCCATATGTCCTGTATTCGCAGGAAAAACCATGCATGAGGGCGTACTCACCCCCGCCGGTTGTAAATAATCTCGTAAAGTACGAGGCTGGGGTACGTGATGCACCTCATTCTCATCATGTACTTCCTCAATCCTAGGTTGGGGTAGTGCTTGAGGTTGATTTTCAGCCATAACGTCCTCTAACTCAGGAGAATTCAAGTGGTGTCTAGTCCTGCGATGGATAGTCAACCCCTCAACTAATCCTCCTTCAGTCACGAGACGTCGAGTGTTGTCGCGTGCCCACTGGGGCATAAAACACACTCAGCCCTCAAATTCTAACTTAAACCTAAGAGAAAGGAAGAAGAAATCTAGAAAATAAAAGAGAAAGATGGAAAGAAGTTACCAAATTTGAAGTCCTAGGTTAAGAACCTGCAGAATGAACAAAATAGTTAGTTTCTAAGAATAGAAAGTCCTAATTAAGAGTAAACTAAATTCTAGAAAAAAAGAAGAAATTCCAAAGAAAGAGAAATTAGAAAGAGCTTACTAAATTAGAAGTTTCCTACAAAATAGAAAAAAAATTAGGTTAGTTCTAAAAATCAGATAGAATGAAGAATATCAAGTTTCTAAAGTTAGGAAAAATTTATAATAAGGAAAATAACTAAGCTTCTAAACCTATAATTAAAATTTTCTAAAAAGAAAATCTAATCCTAAACTAATCCTAAAACTAATTAATTTCAGAAAAACGTATCAAACAGTCCCCGGCAACGGCGCCAAAAACTTGTTCACTCCCTAGGTGCAGGGTTGTGATGTAGTAATAAATCGGTAAGACCAAGGTCGAATCCCAAGGGACTGAAACTTGTACATTATCTAAAATTATCTAGAACTAAAACTAGGCTAAGATGAATTCTAAATAAATTAGCAATGGTGGAATACTTGTAGAATAATTAATCTAAAACTTAAGAAACAAATCAGAGATAGGAAACTAGGGATTCAGAGGATCCATTTGTAGAGATCAGGGAGAACTTATGCTTGCATCAAAAATTATGAAAATTACTGAACTGCCATTGATCTAGTTTTCAAAGAGATGAAAGGTGTGTGAATTAGAATGGATTCCATCACCAAACCATGCCCAAAGACTATGGCAAACAACAGAATCAAACTAATTACCACCCAATCACATGTATGCAAGTTAGGAAGGGTACCGACATCCAACCATGTCCAGGAGACTATGGTGAACAACAGGGCTTCCTGACATCATGAACATTAAAGAGAACGGAAATATTCAAAGCCATTGCAGACCCATTGTAATTTCAGTCACAACAGACCATTAAAAACCTAAAACATTCTCATAATAATTAACTAAAATCAACGTCAATTCATGCATTAAAATTAAAATAAAATCAAATCTCCCATCTCACTACAAGCTTCACCTCTTAGCCCTAGCTAAGAGGTTTATCCAGACATGGATGGCTAAATCTCCACAATTGAAATAAACTAAAAAAATAAAAAGAAAATACTCTTTTTTTCTTCTGCTTCACGTCCCTGTCCGAGCCTCCACGTCTCTCTTTTTCTTCCTTCCTAGACCTGAATGAATGCTCCACACATCCAAAACCTCCTTTTATAGCTGCTGGAAGGCTGGAGTCAGTGACAGAGTTGTAGCAGGACACGGAGTACAATTTTTGCAGCCAAGTTCGGTGCCTCGAAACACGCTACTTTCCTCGCTCAAATTTCAAAGAAACACCATCCCTTAGGATTTTATTAGGTCCTCTACATGATAGACGATTCAGATCTGTCATATGATCAAAGATGGTGGGCCAAAATCGCCTAGAAAAGTCAGTTTTCACGGATGTGCGAAACCTTTCGCACCATTTCGCTGTTGTGATCGGTGGGCCCCACAGAAGCATCTTCTGAAAAATCCAACCCGTCCATTGAATTCAGGACAAAATTTCAGTCAAGAATGGGTGGTTTTGAACGTCCATTGACGTGGCACAGAGAAGAAATCACAAAAGGATCAGTTTTGAACATTGCAGGGCAGCCCTTTTGTGGCCTCTGTATCTCACACGTGTGTACGCATGGGTGAAAAGCGATAACATGGTTTTGAAGTATTCAATGCCGTCTACACAGTGGATGGTTCGGATTGAGCTTACAGGGCACGTGTGGGGCCCACTATCTTCCGCAAAACGTCCAGCGGCCGTTCATTCGCTGACGCTAAAACGAAGAATTCTTCCGTTGTGGCACTTGTGGGGCCCATTTCATTAGACACTTGAGAAATCCAAGCCGTCCACCGAATTCCTCTCGGAATTTCAGTAAGAAATGACTGGTTTCAGATCGATTTTAGCTTGGCCCACGGAATATTCTGTTTCGCCGTCCATCTGACGTTTAACGGTGGCAATCGCATGATGGCATGCATAGGGTGAGAAGGTCAACATGGTTGTAGTCGTACCCACTTTCCGGACACCGTGAACGGATCGAATTTTCAAGATCCATGATGGGTGGACCCCACTAAGATCAAATGGACGGACAGCGCCTGCCGCTGCCCGTATTAGTAAGGTTTTGAAAGTGGCACGGGTCAGCGCCTGCTGACCGCGTGCATTGGTTCTGTGTGGTTCGGGAGTGCACTGTACGGTGCACTCTACTTACATAAGGTGGGCCCCTCCTTGAGTGATATACAAAATCCAATCCATCCATCCACTTTGTCATATCATTTAACCCATCAAGACCAAATTTAAAGCATATCCAGATAACAGGTGGGCCCCAGTTCAAGATTTTATGGGCTGATATGTCCATTGGGCCACTTCTACAACGATCCAATGGCTGAAACTTGACATGTACGGTTAATTTGTGGCATTAAGACTATGTATGAAGTTTCGAACCGAACGGATGGTGGGAAACATGTGATCTTGCATTCTGGATGAGTTTTAGACCATTTGAGCTTCAGTTCTTTGATTTTCTCGGATCCCTGGCATGTAATTTCAGTCGATCTTGGTCCCCTGGAGTGTGTCCCTTGCCTTGGTGCATCTTGAGCGCTAAAACTACGTTTTTAACACCCATTTTCAGTTCAAGCTCATAAAGACCCCTGCATCACAAACACGATTAAATCGGGCTATTAGACAGTACAATGTTCGTAAATTCAGGTAATAACTAGGGTCTAATATGTAATATTTGAACCTCAACAAGTCACTACAAGGAGGCTCATCATCCCAGCATAGGCCAACAGCTCGAACACGGTGTCCCATACCATCATGTTCGGCTCTTGAGTCTTAACGGATCGTGGTACCATGGTTAAAGTGGGCCTTTACATTGGTGAGGGGTACCTTAAATTTAATTCATTGTGTCCATACATGGTAAACACACAATAGGCCGATCGATTTGTTAGGCGAGTTTGATTGGTACGGGCACACGCTGACTTAATCGATATGGAGCGCATAAGCATCCCTCGTGGCCTAAAAACTCTCAACAATCATCGTGTGACCCGGATTTATCAAGTATACCCAATGTAGCAAGACTAATTTGACCACCCAAACAAGAACTGTTACCAATTGCCCGGGCTAGGTTATAGCCCCAATCTTACTCAAATGCAGCAATTAAATACATGTGATAATCAATTCAGCATTTAACAAACAATCCAAGTGAAATCCTCATTTAAGCATTTCATCAAACACCTTGATCATATTACCAAATAGTAGCATGTTATCAATCATTTGCATAGAGACGAATATGATTTCATGAAAGAAACTATACATATGTATAAGGTAATTAAGAATCCTATCTTAATACTCGTACTAAATACAAATTATCAACATTTTCTCATTCAAACAATTTATCAAACACTTAGACTACACCAAATACATAGACTAGGTTAGTTACAATGTATATTTTAGCAAATCCTTATATAGAGAGGTCAGCATACATATAACAATGATGAAACCTAGATTAGTAGTCTTGGCAAGCACAAATCATATTTACATGTTCATTCAAACACTTTAACAAACACATGGGATGCATCTTTTATTCAACATAGTTCATACATGTATATTATATCGAAAACGGTGTATCTAAGACAATATGACAGCAATCAAGTCAGACATAAATCATTAACTAACATTGAAAGCATTGACAGCCATAACCTAAACATTTACAGTCCGCACCTTTCATCGGAATACTCAATTCGAACTCAGTTCAAATTCTACGTTCTCGAAAATGGAACGCTGGGCACCTAAATAATACTTTTGGTTAGCTAGTTTGACAAATAATCAGCCCGGATCTCTATGATAAGATTAGGGTTAGGGTTTGTTACCCAAAATCATAGCCGAAAGCAAGTGTGTAGCATAACGGGGAGGTGATTCGATGCGTGGAGTAGTGGGAGAGAATCATAGCAACAATCACCAAGAATCCTTCTTCTATCTTTCCTCTTCTCTTCTTTTCTCTCTCTCTCCCCCTTAGGGTTTTAGGGAAATTCGCATATGCAAGAGGTGGGGTGATACATAGGCTATTTATAAGCCCAGAAGTGATGTAAATGGCCCCAGGGCCACTATATACATAGGTTCACAGGGAGGCCCACTACTCACATATGTCATAGTGTAAGTTCCCTGACAATGGATATATGTCAAGATGTGATTTTGGTGCGATCTGATAAGCTAATCGACCGCAGACGACCCGTGTCAGATCAACGGTCATACTTACTCGATGGGGGCCACAAGTATACGGATACTTGCAGGGATATTTCCTCTTCCCATGCGTTAAGTTTGGTCAGAAACTAACAGTTCAAAATTTCCAATTTTGTGCGTGAGCGAAAGGCCCAATTGACTTAAGTTTCAATATATTTTCTAAATATATTCACATTTCACACACATTTCACTCAAGGATTAAGTTGTGCATTTCTGGATACTATCTAGGCTCGATTCCCATGATGGTTGTTAAACCCAGTAAGACGGACATAATCCTATAGTTTCGCAGTCATCAGACTCTCAACGTGTGATCCAGGTCTGATACGGGATTTCAATGTACACCCGAGAGCGACAGGCTATAAGGATTTTTTCTAGGTCTTTATGTAGTGTTATGTTAGTGGTATTAATGGTTTTAGGCCTTCCTGTTATGAAAATGGTAGCCCAAGCTTAATCCATCGATTATTCAGTTTAGTACTTAACTAAATTCTGCCTTAATTACGACAGGAATATGATCCTTAGGTGATTCTGCTTGAGGTGGTACTCGGGTCCTTGTATGGATTTGTTTCAAGACGTTACACAATCCCACATGTAACCTCATGCTCCTAGCGCACTCAAGGATGGTCTTGTTAATACACTCAGCCACACCATTCTACAGCGGTGTCCTTGGAATCATTTTCTGATGTTTAATTCCATTTGCTGCACAATACTCCTCAAACCTCTTATCATAGTACTCTCTTCTATAATCTAATTTGAGACATTTTACCATTTTACCTGTCTCATTTTCTACCATTACTTTCCATTTCTTAAATACATCAAATACATTAGATTTATACTTTAAGAAATAGACCCATAATTTTCTACTAACATTATCAATAAAAGAAACAAAATAACATAAGCTATCAAGAGATGATACCTGTGTCTGTCCCTACACATCAGTGTATACAAGCTCCAACAGATGTGTCTTTGGAGCACGTCCTATCTTCTTGAAACTTATCATCTTTTGCTTGCCATACACGTAGTCCTCGTAGAATTCCAAATCAATAGACTTCAACCCTAGAAGCTTCCTTTTTAACAATAACACTTTCATCCTTTTCTCACTCATATGTCCCAACTTCTGAGGCCATAACTGTCCATTCACTCCAATTGATTTGACTACAAGTGAACTATACGATCTTAAAGTCATGTACAAAGTACCTTCTTCTTGCCTCGAGATATCACCAAGGCACATTTGGGGATCTTCCAGGAATCACTAGTGAATGTCGTCAAATATACGGTATCAGCCAACTACCCCACTGAGATCAAATTCCATCTTAAACTCCATACATGTCTGACATTCTTCAATTTCCAAGCCGTTTCATCTTTCTGACTTATATGAACATCTCTCTTTCCAACAATACTTTATGGCTCATCATCACCCAAGAAAACTCTCCCGAAGTCTCCTAACACATAATCACGCAAAACTTCCTTACACGAAGTGGCATGAAACGAAACACCCGAGTCTATGACCGAAGACTCATTCCCCACATCAAGAGACAAGATCAATGCCTCTGTGTCACTCTCCTTAGATAGATTCACTGAATCATTTTCGGATTAAGAGTTTTCTTCTTATTTCTTAAGCACCCTGCAATCACGTTTCATGTGCCCCCTCTTTCCACAATGCCAACTGTCATGCCCCAAACTAGAAAAATGGGGTCACAAAATTTTCGTTCACCGAATCCGGCGCTGACAGCCTCCGTAGTGCCCCATTCTCGGCTCCCAGCACTCATTTGCCAAATTCCGATCCTAAGATCCTAAAAGGAGGAATTTCTTTTTTTTGTAATGGAGCATAACTACAAGCATAATCAAGTCACAAAACAACATCACCATATCCACTATATCAAAAATTTTATATACAATACGGAAAGGGAAATATAAGGTGATCAAAAGGCTCTAAAATAATCTAATAAGTGCTCCTTCCTTAGCGCTGCTGCGATCCAACATCACCTGCATGCAATGGTCGTGCATAAGCTTACAAAGGGTGGTGTAAGTGCGTACGTAAGGCAAGTGCCAAGTATAAAATATTAGAGAAATGCAAAAATATGTTGGTAAGTTCATAAATACTATCAGCTGTATCAAGGCTATGCGATGCAAGGCATGAATGCTATCAGTCATACCAAGGCGATAAGATGTAAGGCCAACGTAGTTAAATATCATATGCGAGATGCAAAGCACGCATGCCAGTCCTCATCAAGTATACATATCAGTACACTCTCTCGGGGATATCACCGGGGTCTAATACACTTCACATTGACTATCGCCTCCCTAGCCGCACAACCTAGTAAGTGAAAGAGCACTATCCGCATGACCAGTAATCTGTCAATACCTACTCGGCTCATCAATAGTGGACACATTTACGAGTTGGTCAAACTCATCCTAGCTTACAACCCCCTCACTCAAGTGGATAAGGCCACACCCTCTTCCAACCAACCACGACACAGTGGGAGATGCAGTCTACTAGTATTCAACACTCTAGCGCTCGTGTATCCACTCGGTCTAAACATTAGAGCATCTCCTAGTACCAAAAAGGTTCTGAGAATTTCACCCAAGGACATCCTAAGTGCCCACAATGATAGAACTAAGTATTTTCAGTATCTCGTCCACGATTTGCCTGTGGAGGCCACGGCTCTGATGTCGCTAAGGCATACAATGATCATGACACGTAAAATGTGAGATGCATGAATCACATTGTCCAGTCATGCACCAATCCTGCGCATACCACGTACTCATGTGGGTAACTCCTATTAGTGAGTCCCATAAATAATTTGTCTAATGGCATATGTGAAAGGAGCTTAGCTATATGCCCTAGAGGAGGGGTGAATAAGTCACTGCCAAATAAAACTAAAATAGCAGACTAATAAAAGAAATAAAGCACAATGCTGAATTGAAATTAATCTCAATAGCCTAAAATAAAGAGAATGATACTATATCAGTTCTAAGGACAACCTTACACCAAAAACCAAAGGTTTAAGGTACGACAACCTTATTTCTAGAACGTCCTTTGTATCACAAACCAATGAGGAATGAAAAGGAAAAGTAATCAAAATAACTTGCAGAAATAAATCCTAAGTTATTACAACATTCCCCACACTTGCTCGGAATAAAAAGATTACAACATTCATCCATGAATACAAACCACAAAACTGAATGAATAAAGAAATGAAAGAATAAAGCACATCCACAACACAACGATATATAGTGGTTCGCCTGTGTGTACACCAACTGTTATCCAACAGCCACACAGAATGCTACTCCACTCCTAATATCCTCACATAGGGGATATTAGCATGCACTATCGAAATAGGTTTCCCAGGTTCACCTAAAACCTTCACAATTGTGTCTTTGATCTCGGGCTTACACAATCCAAAAACCCACACAATCTGAGTTTTCTGGCTCTCCTCAGATAACCAATACAATGAGATTTTTTTGGCAAATCTCAAAAAAAACCAAAGAAAGTAAATTACATAAATGTAAAATACCTGAATCTCCTTTTGAAGTAGCCCGGTAGAACCAATCGGTGTAGAAGTTCGATTCAACGTTCAAAGTCCAATACTCACTTTAAGAATGGTTCTAAGTCTAATTGATTTTAAATCAAAAGGGCTAGTTCTATTTGATTTTGAATCTAAGAAGAAGGAACATCAGAAATTCCCCTTTTCAAATAAGATTGGAATGTAGATCAAAATCAAATAATAAACAAGCTAGCAAAAGGAATATTAAATGAGCGCAAAGTAGCTTAAAAACAACACAAACTTATCTCAGAGTATAGCCTAAAGAATGCTTGAATAAAATTGAATTGAATTTGCTAAAACTCTGAAGTTTGTGTTCTATTTATAGCCTAAAAAATCCCATCTACGACTGGTCTTAGGATCCTAGGACTGGTCGTAGCTTCAAATATTTTTAAAGATTTTCGCGAGATAAGGATTTGTTGTTCCACGACTGGTCTTAAGAAGTCTACAACCAGTCGTGGGCCACATACGACTGGTCGTGGGACCTCCAATTTAGTTGCTGGAGTTTGAGTCGTAGGCCTAAGACTGGTCAAAGGACGAGTCGTACAGCTCACAGGACTGGTCGTAGGATGTCCAGGACTGGTCGTAGGACAACAAGAAAGATCCAAAAATCTTCAACAACCTAGGACTGGTCCTGAAAAACTCAAGACAGGTCGTAGCAGAGCTAGGACTGGTCTTAAAGTCCCTAGGACTAGTCTTAGAACAGCCCGAACAAGCATATTAAAATATACGAATTATGTATCCAGAATGACCTACAGTAAAGCTCATTCTAAGGTCAATCTAAGGTCAAACAAACCTTAAAAGTGAGATGGACATTGATAGTCTGTATACTCAGATGACCCTTAAGAGAAGCTTGAGAATTTACGAATCTTGTTGTAGGCCTTCTTGAGCTTGATCTTGACTTGACAAAGTCTTCTACTATACTTGAACTTGATTGTATCTTGAACATGCATACTTGAAGACTTCTATTCTTAAATTCTTCATCCATGACTTGAAACTTTCTTCATTTAAGTTCTTATCTTGAAATGCGATGTCTTGAAGCAATGAATAGTCTCAAACATGAAACACAAGATATACAAGACAGATATAGGTTTTGGCACCACAAAATTTGACAACCAAAGGGATATGAAATCATAGCACTTACAATATGCTACGATCAATCACTCCTCATATCAAGCATACATATGATGCAAATGGGTATGAATCATGGAATTATACTAAGTATGTTATATGGTGATGAACTATCCTCACAACAAAGATGGGCCTAGACGACCTAGACACAACCAGTATGGGCCTATCAATGGGCCCTAGGGAGAGTTACAATGCGGACATTTAACAAACATTATTCTTACAATGTGGGCGTCAAACCATCATTGCTCCCAAGGCATGGCCCACCATAAACATTATTATATACACTACGATGGAATCACACATTGCAATGGACCTTATATACATCCCACTAGACTCAACCCATGGGCCTTGAATACATCACAATGGGCCTCGCCCATGGGCCTTGAATACATCATATTGGGCCTCACCAAATAAGTCATAAATACATCACCTGAGCCTCATCAAATGGGCCTCATATACCATATAATGGGGTGGGCCCGGCTCATTCCAAATGGGCCCATCAAATGGACAACTTGGGTATAACACATACATCATGTGGGAGCCACATGAATAGACGTTGTGAATACAAAATACATACATCTAGGTGGGCCCTCATAGATGGATGAAGTAGATTTAACACATGCCTCATGATCAGGGCCCACCATAACGTTGATTTTCCATCCAATCTGTTCATAAGGTCTTAAGGTCTTAAAGGCCTAAATTAAGAGGAAAACAAATTTCATATCGATCCAAAACTTCTGTGACAACAAATGGGTTTCAATGGCAGACGCTTAATCCTCACTGCTTTTTGTTGTGTGGTCCACTTGATGGGTAGATCTGCCTCATTTCGTCTCAAGCATTTAAGGCAAGCTCGCCAACTGGATGGACGGTTTGGATGTAACACAGACATCAAGGGTGGGGTCCACTGGCCATCCAGCAGATGGACGGCCCGACAAATGGCTGGACGGCATAGATAAAACACATGCATCATGGTTGGGAACCATGGTCCCTGGCCTTTCAATCCAGTGGCGCAGCAATAGGACGTTGTTGCAGCGTCCTTTGGACATCAGCGGTAACGCCTGTTACACTGCATTTTTTTATTTTATTTTTTATTTTCTTGAGGTTTTTCCTAGGTGGGGCCCGCATTAGGAGAATCCACCCCACCCATTGGATCCTATGGCTCAAGATAGTCTAAGTAAGCCCAATATTCGATGTGTTTTGGTGCATAGAAACATCAGAGTGGGCCCTAACGGATTCTAACGGTAAAAACCATTGTTTTCTATGATATGGCCCACCAGATAATTGGATTGGCCTCATATTTCAGCTCAACGCCTAAAATGAGCTAGGGAATGGGACGGACGGTGAGGATTAGACCCATACTTCAAGGTGGGGCCGACATGAGCAGCCAACCCAAAAACCTTATATATATATATATATATATATATATATATATATATATATATATATATATATATATTTTGCTGTTAGTACATCCCACTGTCTATTCACACTTCACTAAACCCACATCCAGCGTCCAGGGACGCTAGATGGACGGCATGAATATATTATTAAGGTGGGTCCCACATGGACGTGGCCCACTTGATTTAGACTAATCTGATATTCATGTTTTCCATCACCATTAAGATAAGGCCCACATGGCCTGGACGGTGTAGATCCAACATGTCATCGAGTGGGTCCCACGAAGGTGGATGACATGGATAAGTTACATACATCATGGAGCCATCAACTAGGGAAAAGAGAGAGAAAGAGAGGAAGATCGAGTGATCGAAGGACCCCGACACTATAGGCCCTCCCTTCCATACATCACAACATACATCAAGTGGGTCCCATTACATGTGGGCTCACTGATCAAAATCAACGGTGGAGATCCTTTCTCCACCAAAATGCAAGGTCTAGATGACCCTATTCAAGCAAGGAAAATAAACATTATGATGGGGTCCATGGAGAATGGGCCCATCATGGAATAATCATGAGAATCAAGGTGGGTCATCAGCCACACCTAGGATCCAAAGTGAGATCCATACCATCAATCGGTAGGCCTCACTTTTCCCATCATCAAAGCATTAAATATAGGCCTATAAAGTACCCACTGTTCGATCTTCTTGGTCTGATGGAATGTCAATCTTCTTATGTCTCACTTTGATGGAAGGTGATGAGAATTGAATGGATAGAATGATAGATCTTAGAATGAAGGGATGGGTGATGAGTGTGAGTGATGGATGTGAGTGATGAATGTGAGTGATGGGTGTAAGAGATGATGGGTGTGAATGATGGATGTGAGTGATAGGTGTACTTGACTTGAGAGTTGACTTAGGGTAGGTTACTTGACTTGGGGAGAAAGAAAGCATAGGTTGTGTACTTTGATAGATTGATTGATTAATGGGATAGGTTGTAGAGATTCTCTTAGGTTCGTAAATGCGCGATGTTTCTTCGAAATAAACGCGGGCCCACATCTCCTAACCAGGGTATCGAATCGATGTGCAAGACGCGGTATTGGAACTGCGGAGACATTGCGGTCGCAATGGTATAAGTCTAGGATTAAGCTTACTCATATCTATGGGATACGACTTAAGGTCATGCACAAACATCGATTATAGGTCGCAGGTTGCTAGAATTTATTGAGAAGGATCACAAGAATCTATGAAACAGTACGGACTAGGATACGGGCCTTACAAATCTCCCCACCTAATAAAAATTTTGTTCTTAAAATTTACACTACCATCGTAACTAAACATAACTCATAAAGAAATAGAAAATATAACATCATATATAATCAAAACACAATACAACATACAATCAAACATAGAAAAGATGGGGATAACACTCTCGAATCTCAACCTTGCACTCCCAAGACGCCTCATCCACACTATGATGGCCTCACTGTACCTTCACCAAGGGAATGACCTTGGTCCGGAGGACCTGCTCCTTTCGATCAAGGATACGAACTGGCTGCTCAATGTAAAAAGCGTCCTCACAAACCTCCAATGGTTGCCAATCAATAACAGGAATGATGTCTGACCCACATTTCCTTAACATAGAGATATGGAAAACATTGTGGATGTCAGACAACTAAGATGGCAAGGCAAGCCGATAGGCCATGGCGCCAACGTGCCCGGTGATCTTGAAAGATCCCATGAATATCGGGACAAACTTGTGTAAGTGCTATAGTTGCTAGCCCCTTTTTGTTGTCAAATTTGTGGTGCTAAAGACACTGTGTATATATTGTTATGAAGCTTTCATATATCTACTCAAGATATGCCAAGTCACAAGCCTCACAACATCAGCTTCAATAGACAAGTACTGTTCACAAGTCAAGTCTCGAGAATGTAAGTATGTACGACTTAATACAAGTCAAGTATAATTCAAAGATCAAGATGAATCCTTCAAGTTCAAGATCTCAAGAAGCTTTTAAGTCCAAGCTACATCAAGATTTCATGCTTCATTATTCTCAAAGGTCATTCGTCTTTAAGTTTCAATGTCCTTACTTCAATATTGAGGTTATGACTGACCGTTGGTTGTCGCTTGGAGTAGGTCACTTAGAGTAGTGTGCCAATTTAATATTCTTTCTTTAGCTTTATTAAATGATTTTATTTCTTGTGTTCTAATCTAATATGAAAAGAGGAACTTTGATTATCCTTTTTCTGGAATTAAAATCAATTAAAGTTAGCCCATTTAATTTAATTTTAAATCTATTAGAACGTAGAACCATTGTAAAGTGAGTATTGAACATTGAACTTGGACATTCAAATCTCTACTCTGATTTGATTTTTCTGGGTTGCTACATCGAAGGAAATATTCAGGTATTTTACGTTTTAGTAATTTACTTTCTTTTGGTTTACTTTTGAGATTTGTCAGAAAAATCTCATTGTATTGATTATCTGAGGAGAGCCAGGAAAACTCAGAAGTGGGGTTTTTTTAATTGTGTAAGCCCACGGAGAAAGACACAATTGTGAAGGTTTTGGGTGAACCTGAAAAACCTATTTTGATAGTGAACGCTAATATCTACTATGTGAGGAGATAAGGAGTGGAGTAGTTGTGTGGCTGTTTATTAACAGTTGGTGTACACACAGGTGAACCACTATAATCCCTTGTGTTTTGTGGTTGTGAGATTTATATTTTATCTTTCAGTATTCATTTGTGGGATGTATATGTGGATGTAAATGTTGTAATCATTTTAATTCAAGCACTATGGAGAATGTTGTAATAGTTTAGAATTTATTTCTTGTTATTTCTTTATTGCTTTGAGATTCAATTTTTTTATTTGTTCTAATAAGGTTGCCCTGCCATTCTTATGGTGTATGGTTGTCTTTAGAACAATCAATATTTGAGATTGCATTTTATTCTTCAATACAGTTTGAATTTATTCATTCATTTATTTATTCCTCTTCAGTTTGAGTTTTTAATACAAAGACCCTTTTAAAAATAAGGTTGTCCTATCATAAACCTTTAGTTTTTGGTGTAAGGTTGTTCTTAGAACAACATTTGTATCAACCTCTCAAGACTTGAATTTTAAGGGTGCCTTTCATTTCAGCATTGTGTATTGAATTTCTTTATTTGGCTATCTCTCTTTTATTGATTCCACTGTAATTATCTTAAATTTGGCATAGTCTTATTCATCCCCCCCCCCCCCCCCCTTTAGGACATATAGCTAGGCCATTTCAAGTGGTATCAGAGCTTAATAGCTTGTTTTTAATTCTTTATTCTTGGATTTAATCTAAGCTATATTCGAGATGTCGAATTTTGATAGCCTATCAGTCACTAGGCCTCCAACCTTCAATGGCACCAATTATGCCTATTGGAAAGCCAGGATGAGGATCTTCCTCAAATTCATGGATGAAAGTGTGTAGCTAGCCATAGTGAATGAATGGACCCCTCCTACAACTGAAGTAACTGGGATTGATGATTCAAAATTAATGAGTGTAACACCTTATTTCTCATGGACTACACTTTAGAAAAGTGAGAGTAGTGCAAATGCAAAAGCACTAAATGTAATTACTTGTGCACTATCACCGGATGAATTTAAAAGAATTATATCCTATGATTCTGTAAAACAAGCTTCAGATATATTGGAAATGACACACGAGGGTACTTTAATTGTTAAGAAAACTAAGATACAAATGCTCACAACTAAATTTGAGGAAATACTTATGGAAGAAAATGAAATGTTCATGGACTTCTATACCAAGTTGAATAACATTGTAAACTCTATGTGGGGTCTAGACGATAAAATTCATGAAAGAAAAATATATGCTAAAATACTATGCTCACTTCCTGAATGGTTCAATTCAAAAGTAACCACAATCCAGGAACTTCATGATACGGAAAATATAAGGGTTGAGGAATTAGTTGGCTCATTACAAACTTATGAGTTAACCTTTAAAGCTCCAAAAGGTAAATCTATTGCCTTAAAAACATCTAAAAATGGTTTTCAAGAAACTGATTTAAACTCTAAAGATGATATGGCCTTTTTGGCGAAAAAGTTTTATAAGATTTTTAAAAGTAAAAAAGAGGGTTGATCTTCAAAAAGAAAATGATAAAAAGAAACCTAAACCAAAATCTAGAAAATCATTGAAAAACAGTCAATGTTACAACTGCCATGAGTATGGGCATTTGGCTAACAAATGTCCTAATAAGGTTAAGTCGAAAAAGAAAAGTATGATGGCTACTTGGGATGAGTCCTCTGATTCTGAAGCCTCCTCTGAATCAGAAGACTCTAAAACCGAGTCAGGGAATGAAGTTAAAGCCCTTATGACTCTAGCCAAATTCACTTTTTCAGATAATGATGACTCAACTAGTGAAGAAAATCTGAATAGTGAATGTGAAAATGAAGATGATCTTCAAGATGCTTACAATGCCCAATACAAGAAAAGTTATAAAATTGCTATAAAACTGAAACTTCAAAAAAAAAAATTTTCTAAACTCAAAGAATCGTATAAATCTCTTATTTTAGAAAAGTCTCATATTTCAGACTGTTTTTAAAAGACAAAATGCCATTTGGATTTTAAAACTTCCCAGTTTGAAACCTTAAATCTGAATACGAACAATTAAAAAATGAAGTTTCTTCTCTCTTAAGTTCAAAGGAAACCTGGAAATACGCCCAAGGTGATTCTAAATTAGAAAAATTCTTATCTGGATTAAGAAAATGTGGTGATCGAGTTATGATAAGAATGTTCCACCTAAACTGAAGAATACTCCTCCCAAATTTGTAAAAAGAGAGACCTTAAACTCAAAAGGAAAAGAACAAATGTTTTCTAAAGACTTTAAATCTTTTCAAAAACATAAAGGTAATTATTTCAACTATAAGAAGCATAACCAAAATCTTTTGGCTGAAAAGGTAGTTGATTTGCTTAAGGAGCTTCTAAAGTCTAACTCAATAGGTCATACTTATAATTCTTACAAATGAAAGAACAACAACTATCCACCTAAACCCAAAACGGTTATGAAATGGGTTCCAAAGGTCACCTATTTGGTTGCCCACACAGCTTTCAAAGCTACAAGCCATTCTAAGTGGTACCTACAGTGGATGCTCAATGCATATGACTGGTGATAAAGGTTTATTCACTGATCTCAAAGACATGATTAATGGTTCAGTCACATTTGGTGATAGCAGTAACTGCAAGATTATGGGCCAAGGTACGGTTCAACTTTATAACTTTCCTTTGTTTAAAAATATTTTATATGTTGAAGGACTGAAACATAATCTGCTAAGCATATCTCAAATATGCGATAATAACCTAGTGTAAGATTCTCTAATCAAAGCTGTGAGATTCTAAATAATAAGGGTTCAGTAATACTAACTAGACGTAGAACATCTGAAAACTGCTATATTGTTAATGAATCCAGCTCACCTATTCAATCATGTTACATGGTCCATACAGACGAGATTGATTTGTGGCACAAACATCTTGGACATGTACACTATCGAAACCTATATAGGTTGAGCAAACGAGAACTAATAAGAGGTCTACCCAAACTTCAAAAAATAGATAAAATATGTGGCGAATGTCAGATTGGCAAACAAACAAGGAACTCACATAAAAAGGTGAATTCCAATGTCACTTCAAGACCACTCGAGCCTCTTCATATGGATCTTGTATGACCTACCAGGATGGAAAGTTGAGGTGGCAAAAGATATATCTTGGTAATTGTAGATGATTTTACCAGATATATATGGGTAGTCTTCCTAAGGGACAAATCAGAAACCATTGAAGAAGTAAGAAAAGTTCTCAAAAGGATTCGAACTGAAAAAGGTTCTCAAATAAGTAAGATTTGTAGTGATCATGGATCCAAATTTGAGAATAGCGGTTTTGAGAAGTTCTATAGCAACCAGGGAATATTATATGAATTCTCAGCGCCCAAAACTCCACAACAAAATGAAATAGTTGAAAGGAAAAACAAAGTACTTCAAGACATGGCTAATGTCATGTTGAATAGCATGAAGCTCTCTAAGAATCTTTGGACTGAAGCAGTCAATACAACTTGTTATATAATAAATCGGGTTTACACTAGTAAAGGTAATAATAAAATGGCTTACGAAATGTGGTTCGATGAAAAGCCTACTGTCAAATACTTTTGAGTTTTTGGTAGCAAATGTTATATTTTACGAGATCATGAAAATCTGAAAAAGTTTGATAAAAAGACTGATGAAGGGATCTTTCTTGGATACTCTTTAAACAGTCGAGCTTATAGGGTTCTAAACAAAATGACCGGTGTAATTCAAGAGTCCATCAATGTGGTCATTGATGATCACTTCAACACACCAGTCTCAAGTCCAGATAATGAGAAGTTCTCATAATTGATAAACTTGATACTTCATCTAATCAGATTAATTCTGATTTGAGGACTGTTAAAGATCATCCAACCACACAGATTCTTGGAAACCCTCTCACTAATGTTCGTACCCGTAAACAACTTGAGGATATATGTAATTACGTATGTTTTATATTCCAGATAGAACCATCTAATGTAAAAGAAGCACTTGTTGATGAAAACTGAATCGTTGCAATGCAAGAAGAACTTAACCAATTCGTGAGAAATGATGTCTGGTATTTCGTACCTAGACCTAAAGATAAACACATTATTGGAACCAAGTGGATTTTCAAGAATAAGTCTGATGAGCTTGGTAATATAATTCGAAATAAGGCTAGGCTAGTGGTACAAGGTTACACTCAAATTAAAGGTATTGACTATAATGAAACTTTTACATCAGTAGCACGTCTTGAATCAATTGGACTTTTTATATCCATTGCATGTTTTAGAAAGTTTAAGATCTACCAAATGAATGTGAAAAGTGTATTTTTAAATGGTGATCCGTATGAAGAAGTCTATGTTGAACAACCTATGGGTTTTGAAGACCCTAAGAATGTTGATCATGTGTATCACCTTAAAAGGGCACTTTATGGCTTAAAACAAGCTCCTAGGATATGGTACGAGAAAGTAACAAAATTTTTATTAAATCATAATTTTCAAATGAGATGTGTTGATAAAACTCTGTTTATTAAAAAATATAATGATCACATTTTAATAGCACAGATTTATGTTGATCATATCATTTATGGATCTACTTATACTAATATGACTATTGAGTTTGCAAATTTGATGAAATCTCAATTTGAAATGAGCATGGTTGAGGAATTGAATTATTTTCTTGGGTTGCAAGTAAAAGAACAACTTGATGGAATGTTCATTTCTCAATCTAAATATGCTATGAATTTGATTAAGAGATTTGGATTTGAAAACGGTAAGAATTTTGATACTCCTATGAGTACAACTTTGAAACTCTCAAAAGATTCTACAGGTAAGAATGTGGATCCTAAATTATATCGGAGTATGATTCGTAGTCTAATATATTTAACTACTAGTAGACCTGATTTCACTCTAAGTGTTGGTATTTGTGCTAGATATCAATCTGATCCTAAAGAATCGCACTTGACTGCTGTCAAGTGGATTATGCGATATGTCGTAAGTACTGTTAATCTCGGTCTCTGGTATCCACATGAGACTAGTGCTCAATTAGCTGGGTACTCGGATGCTGACTGGGCTGATAATCTTGTTGATAGAAAATCAACCAGTGGTGGTTGCTTTTATATCGGAAACTATTTAGTTTCTTGGTTTAGCAAGAAACAAAGTTCTATATCACTTTCAACTGCTGAAGCTGAATATATTACATCTGATAATGCGTGTACGCAGCTTGTCTACATGAAACGTATGATAAGTGATTATGGAATTAAACAGGATTCTATGTTATTATATTGTGATAATTCCAGTGCCATAAATATTTCAAAAAATCTAATTTAGTATTCTCGTACTAAGCACATTGACATTAGATTTCATTATATTCATGAATTAGTGGAAGAAAAGGTTATATCTTTGGAATATATCGCTATCGAGAATCAACGTGCTGACATTTTCACTAAACCACTTGACAAGAGCAAGTTTAACAAAATGAAATTTGATCTTAGCATGTGCATTCTAAAATGATTATTTATGCCTATTTGTATCATATTGTATATATTTGCTAGTTTAAATTTTATTTTAAAAAAAAAAAATGCAGGAAATCAGAATTTTTGGTCGGTACTCGACCAGTCGTAAGTATACATGACCAGTCGTAAATCGTGTGAATCACTTAAAATTTGGAGAAATCACTTCATCTTCTTCATTTCCTCTTCACTCTTTAACAAGCTGACGCACGACTAGTCAAACCCATCTTTCAAAATCTTCAAGGTTAGGGCTCCATTTGTATTTTGCTTGTAGATTTGTGTCTAGATTATTTTTATTTATCCCTTGAAGTTATCTATTTCATATTTCGTTGTGATTTGGGGTTTTCTTTTGAAAAATCTGATTTGCGAAAACCTTCTTCTCAATCCTTTACAACTTCTTGTCTTCTTGAAATCCTTGTTACAAATGGCTTCTAGAGGGAGAAAAATAACATCTCGTGGTCCATCTTCCTCCAGATCAGTCCCTATCACTAAGCATCATCTTCGGGCTTCCGAGGATGATCCGTCTAATGTTTAGGACATCAGATTACGTAATGTTATTGTTGAACATCATGTTGCTCCTTTTGATATCATTCCTATGCTCCAAGCTGTAGGTTGGGATAACTTATTACATTGAGGTGGGCCAGCATACCGATCCATTGCCTAGTCCATGTTCACTTGTATAAGTGAGTTTTCACTGAAAAAATTAAATTTTAAAATAGCCACAAGAGAAGGATCACTTGATGTTGATCGTCATTTAATTTCAGCTCTTATGGAAATTCCTATAAATGATGAGGACATTCCTATCCATACCTTATCTGAGAAGCCCTTAGAAATTGAAAAACGTATGTTCACTAGAACCTTATGCAATTTGGATGTTCAATGGACGCATAAAGGGAATGCGCTCCCCTCAAGGTTTTTATTACGCAAATATAAAGTTCTTCACAAAAATTTTATGTCTAACTTGTATCCTCAATCGGGTAATAAATCTGAATTGACATCCTTCATGGTTCGTGTTCTTCATACTGTTGCTAGAGGTGTTCATGTCTGTTTACCATCCTTAATTTGTTATTCCATTATTCAATTTAAACTCCATCCAGGTCACAGTGGCATCCCTTTTGCTTATTTGATGACTGTGTTGGCTACGCATATGTTAGTCGATATGCTTGTTGGAGAGACCCCTATCCATCATCTTATATTTAACAATTCTGATATCAATAAGATGAAGCTGGCTTACCTTCCTGGTCAAGGTAATGATGATAGTGGTGCACAAGCTAGACATAAGGAAGAAGCAGGTGATCTTCCTCCTGATGACATTGACATGGATGATATTTTCGAAGAACTTAAATATGATTCAGCTAATGACCCAGATTATGAACCATCTGAGTTTGATGCGTGTTTATATGCATTGGAAGAGAAAGTTGAGAATATATATATTAAGATGGAAAACATGAATGTTGCCCATGATTTATAGTTTAAATATATGCACAAATATCTAAGGCGCTTGAAAAAGGGCATGCATCAACTTGATCCTTCCATCCCTGCTCCTTCATCTGGCTCAGATTATCTCTTTTTATTTTGCTGGACTGTAATAACTTTATTACTCTTATGCTAGCTTAACTGGTTTTGAGATTGTAGCTATCTTTAACTCTGCTTAGTTTATGAATGATGTGTGTTACTTATGTAATATCTTTTCTTGTTACCTGTCTTATATCTCTTTCTTTATTACTCCTCAATCATCCTTTCTGTGCTTCCTTTGTCCTATTGTGACAAAAAGGGGGAGAATGGATGTCTTGCTTATGCTTATGTTATGTTATGAGGAGGAGTAGCATTTTTTGTGATGTATGTTACTCAGGGGGAGTATGTGTAGAGGTGGACTATATGTTGAATATTGATTTGCAAGTTCATGTTATTAATGTGTGCCGGTTGATAACAACTGGTGCATGATTCTATAATCAGATATTTTATTTTATATATCTTGAAAGTGTGTTTTGTCACTAATTTAACAAAGGGGGAGATTGTAAGTGCTATAGTTGCTAGCCCCTTTTATTGTCAAATTTGTAGTGCCAAAGACACTGTTTGAATCTTATTAGGAAGCTTGCATATGTTTACTCAAGATATGCCGAGTCACAAGCCTCACAACATCAGCTTCGATAGACAAGTACTGTTCACAAGTCAAGTCTCGAGAATGCAAGTATGTACGACTTAATACAAGTCAAGTATAATTCAAAGATCAAGATGAAGCTTTCAAGTTCAAGATCTCAAGAAGCTTTTAAGTCCAAGCTACATCAAGATTTCAGGCTTCATTATTCTCAAAGGCCATTCGCCTTCAAGTTTCAATGTCCTTACTTCACTATTAAGGTTATGACTGACCGTAGGTTGTCGCTTAGAGTAGGTCACTTTGGATACATAACTCATGTGATTTATATAAATGAGTTTGGTCTATTCTAAGACTACTCCTAAACTTTGTTCAACTAGTCCTAGCACTGCTTTGACTTGTCTAAGAATTTCCTGGATCAGTCGTAAGTTTGTTGTAAAATTCAGAAATTTTTTGTTGGGCTTCGACTAGTCATGAAGTCTGTTCGAATAGTCGTATGAACAGTGTCGACTGCTTCTTCAACCAATCGTGGTCCTACGACTCAAAGTACAGTGTTGAAATTCAACTTCCTTCAACTAGTCGTGGGAGACCTTCGACCAATCGTAGCTGACCTACGACCAGTCATGAAACCGTCTTATCATATTGTGCCCATAATTTCAAATGTCTGTTGGTCCTACGACCAGTCGTAGATCTGTCTGGACCAGTCGAAGACGTGATTTTCTCACCTATAAATAGAGCACGAATCTTAGAATAATCAACACAATTCATGCTAATTTAATTCGGCCTTCCGAGAGATAAGATTGTGCTCCATTTAAGCTAAGTGTGCCTATTTAATAATCTCTTTCTTTAGGTTTGTTAATTGATTTTGTTTCTTGTGTTCCAATCTAATCTGAAAAGAGGTTTTTTCTGGAATCAAAATCAATTAAAGTTAGCCCATTTGATTTAATTTAAAATCTATTAAAACTTAGAACCATTGTAAAGTGAGTATTGAACATTAAACTTGGACATTCAAATCTCTATTCCGATTTGGTTCTTCTAGGCTGCTACATTGAAGGAAATATTTAGGTATTTTATGTTGCAGTAATTTATTTTCTTTTGGTTTACTTTTGAGATTTGCCAGAAAAATCTCATTGTATTGGTTATCTGAGGAGAGCTAGGAAAACTCAGAAGTGGGATTTTTTTAATTGTGTAAACCCACAGAGAAAGATACAACTGTGAAGGTTTTGGGTGAACCTGGAAAACCTATTTTGATAGTGAACGCTAATATCCACTGTGTGAGGATATTAGGAGTGGAGTAGTTGTGTGGCTGTTTATTAACAGTTGGTGTACACACAGACGAACCACTATAATCCCTTGTGTTTTGTGGTTGTGAGATTTATATTTTATTTTTTAGTATTCATTTGTCGGATGTATATGTGGATGTGAATGCTGTAATCATTTTAATTCAAACACTGTGGAGAATATTATAATAGTTTAGAATTTACTTCTTCATATTTCCTTATTGCTTTGAGATTCAATTTCTTTATTTGTTCTAGTAAGGTTGCCCTGCCATTCTTATAGTGTATGGTTGTCCTTAGAACAATCAATATTTGAGATTGCATTTTATTCTTCATTACAGTTTGAATTTATTCATTCATTTATTTATTCCTCTTCAGTTTGAGTTCTTGATACAAAGACCTTTCTAGAAATAAGGTTGTCCTACCATAAACCTTTGGTTTTTGGTGTAAGGTTGTCCTTAGAATAACATTTGTATCAACCTCTCAAGACTTGAATTTTGAGGGTGCTTTCATTTCAGCATTGTGTATTGAATTTATTTATTTGGGTATCTCTCTTTTATTGATTCCGCTGTAATTATCTTAAATTTGACATAGTCCTATTCATCCCCCCCCCCCCCCCCCCCCCCCCCCCCCCCCCCCCTCCCCCCAAGGACATATAGCTAGGTCATTTCAGTTTGCCCTTTACTCTAAAATAAACCACACCCTACATGGGTGAGACCTTAAGATACACATGGTCCCCAACAGTAAACTCTAAGGGATGACGCCTATGATCAGTATAACTCTTCTGCCGTCTCTGAGTTATGTGCATCCTCTGCCTAATGATGTTAATAACCTCTAATTTCTGCTGCATAAGCTCGGGACCGAGGAGACGCCACTCTCCAACCTTGGTCCAACAACTCAAAAATCTGCATGGTCTGTCATACGATGCCTCAAAAGGAACCATGTCAATGGTCGCTTGATAGCTGTTGTTGTACGCGACCTCTGCTAGTCGCAGGTGCTCATCCTAGCTACCCGAGAAATCAATCATGCAAGCCCGAAGTATATCCTTAAGGATCTGGTTGACCCTCTCAGTATACTCATCGATCTGATGAACTGCAATACAGACCCCATCGCTATTTGGAAGCTCCTCCAAAACTGAGATGTGAACCTCAGGTCTCGGTCAGAAACAATCGAAACTAGAACGCCGTGCAATCTCACAATCTCATCAATGAATAACCTCGTAAGTCGGTCCAAAGTCTAGGTCGCACGAATCACAAGATAATGCGATGACTTCGTCAGACGATCGATGACAACCCAGATAGCGTCGTGACCGCGCTGAGTCCTCGGCAAACCCATGATAAAATTGGTGGATAAGGTCTTCCATTTCCACAAAGGAACGCTCAACGGCTGCAAGAGACCCGGGGGTCTCTAATGATCGGCCTTGACACGCTGGCACATGTCACACTCGGTCATAAAATTGGCTATCTGGCACTTCATCCCTGCCCAAAAATACTAACGCCTCATTTCGTGATACATCTTCATTGAGTCAGGGTGGATAGAGAACCGCGATCGATGTGCCTCGGTCATAAGATCTCTGCGCAACTTAGGAATATCCAAGACACATAATCGGCCTTTGAAGCGAAGTCCACCATCAGAACTAATCCACCAATCTGACTGACTCTCAAATGTTGCCTCTGCCAAATAACTCTGTACTGACTCATCTGTCTGTTGAGCCTGGATCACCCTTGAGACAAGAGAGGGTTGAATCGACAGGCTCGATAACTACATAATAGAAGACTACAAGCCGATCTCAAAATAAAAAACTGACACATCCTCAAGCATCTTCCACTCCTGAATCATCATGTGCACCACTAGGCTTAGTGGCGGACGGCTGAGGGCATCCATCACCACGTTTGCCTTACTATAAGACCCGTGTCCTACACCGTACTGTTTCGTATTCTTCCGCGGTCCTTCTAGTCAAATTTCGATGACCTTCAACCTGTATTCGATGTTTACGCTCAAACCTAAGCCGAGTCCCGCATATCAGAGCCGGCTTAACCCGAAATCTGTACCTTAGCGACCACACTGTCGCCGCTGTTCTAACGCCGTGACTCGCGCACCGACCCGATACTCAGGCTAAAAGATGTCAGTCTACGTTCAATTCGAAGAAAACACCGCGTGTTGCGAATTACGAGGGAATCACTATGAGATGTCCCATCAATCAATCAATCACTCATGTCAAGTACAAGTCAAGTCACTCCATACCCAAGTACAACAACCCATACCTTTCTCTTACACAAGCAAGCCCAAGGTCAACCCTCACATCACTTCACCTCTCTCTCCACCCATCCCTTCTTACAACACACCACTCCACCCATCACCCATCACACCACATCACTCCATCACCCTTTTTCACCCATCACTCCCGTCTCTCTCTCATTCATTCTCAAAAAAAATCCCAAGCAAAAGAGCTTCACACGTCCAAGCTTTCCCTCTCCCAAACAAGAAGTGTGGCCCACTTTTCCCTACCCTCTCATCTCTCATCCCCACCGTCCAAATTCCATCAAGCACCGTCAAAAGTCAAGCAAAGGAGCATACAAGCCTAAGGGAGCAAGGAGGAGTGCAAGAGGTGGGTGATTTACCGTTAAATTCTTTTTAGAGACCACTTGTTGGTGGGACCCATTTTTTATGTATGATTTGTATTATGTGGGGCCCATAATGGCGGGGCCCCACCATCACCGTCTATTGTTCCCTCTTTCTCTCTCCTTATCCTTTCCCTAAAATGAAGTGGGCCCCACCAATTCATGATAAATCTACCCCATTCATCAAATGGTGTGGCCCACCACATTTTAGGTTAAATAATATTTATTTTATATTAATATATATATATATATATATATGTTTGTATATATGTATATGCGTGGTGGGCCACGATCATGTGGGACCCACCTTGGTGAGCGTGGACCATGTGCATGTAGGACCCACCATGATGCAGTGTTTATCCCTGCCGTCCAGCATTCAGGGACGCTAGAGGAGCGTGGTGCACGTGGGTGCGTGTACTGACATGGAGGTGTACTAACGTGCTGACAAAAAAAAAAAGAGAAAGAAAAGAAAAGAAAGAAATGGTGGGCCACTGATGCAGGCCCCACCTTGATGTATGTGCTTAATCCGAGCCCTTCACCATCTTCCTCAGATTACTTTAGGCGTTGAGCCAAAATTTGGGACCAATCCGACTCTTAGGTGGGCCATACCATCTAAAATCATGTGGAGACATGCCTGAACATATAAAAGCACTTGGTGGGGCCTACTTGAAATTTGGATGCATCTTAAACTTGGACTGAACGGTCCACCACGTGGGACACACACAATAGACGGATTGGATCATCTTATTGTGGACCCCATATTTTTTTTAAAAAAAAAAAGGAAAGAAAAAGGAAGGGAAATGGTGGGCTGCTCAAACATGGCCCCACCTTGATGTTTATATTTAATCCAAGCTATCCATTCTATTCTCGGGATCATTTTAGACGTTGAGCTAAAAAATGAAACCGATCCAATTATCTGGCGGGCTGTGGCATTAAGAATGCTAGTATTTTCCTCTAAAACTTGGAAAAATGATTGCTGGGGTCCACCAGAAGCTTGGACCCACCTGAAACTTGTTTTAGACCCCTGTTTTTGTGGGACACATTTAATGGACGGGGTAGATCTAGTTAACATGGGTCCCACCTAGGATAAAAAATAATAATTTACATTGGCATGTCTTGGCTGCCAAAACGTCCAGAGACGTCCAACGTTAAAAGGAGGGCCCCATTGGCCCCACTTGTAGACTCTACCATGATGTATGTTCTACATCTATACCATTCATTTAATAGGTCCCCTTGAATGATGCGTTGATTCAAAAAAAATCAGCCACAAACTGAACTCAGGTGGGCCATACCATCTAAATCATGTGAAGACATGCCTAAATCATATAAAAACACTTGGTGGGGCCTACCTGAATTTTTCATGTGGCTGAAACTTGGTCTGAACCCTCAAACAGGTGGGACACACGTAATGGGCGTGCTGGATTTGTGAAAGACATTTCGGTGGGCCCCACACCCACCCCAGGTCTAAGTGACCTTATAAATAGGTTGGCTGACAAATAAACATCACCGTGGGCCTCTGGCCCACGTGACCATCTGAACAGGTGGGATGGCAAATACATATAACGGTGGGCTCCAGGCCCACCCCCATGTCCACGTGTGACCTTATGAATAGGTTGAATGGCTAATAAATATTACGGTGGGCCCCTGGTCCACGTGACCATATGAACCGTTTGGATGTCATATAAACATTACAGTGGGCCCCCTCCCTCACCGTGTGGCCCTATGAACAGATGGATGGAAAATAAATGTTATGGTGGGTCCCACGTGGGACCCACTATCCACGGCTCACTTGGCAGCCGTGTGGAGGTACCCCGTTTCAACACTTGAGGTCTTGGCATCGATCCCTGGTGGGGGTGGCTGACTGGGGTGTGTATCCTGGTTGGGTGGGACCCACCATGGTGTGTGTGTATTCACTCCATCACCCATTCGGTGGGGCCCCTTGCCATATGTGTTTTATGTATGCCGTCCAACCATGAGCCGGACTGTTGGATGGCTAGTGGACCCACACTATGATGTACGCATTGCATCTAAACCGTTCAACCATTTTATAAGCCCATTTTATGGCTTAAGGCCAAGAATGAGTCAGATCCAGAGTTCAAATGGACTCATACCAGGATGCATGTGTTGCATCTAATCCATCTAACCATTTTGGAAGATCATTTCACAGAATGAGAAAAATAAAAGTTATGGTGGGCCTTGAAAATTTTAATGGTGGAAATCATTGTCACTACTATATTGGAAGTGCGATCCAGTTGATCTTTTGATTCGATTCATATACTCATGAGGCCCACCTTGGTATATATATAAGGCCCATTGGAAGAGGCCCAACTTGATGTATTTATGGCTGTTGATATATATGAGGCCCACGTAATATGGCTTTTAGATGTATTCGAGGTCCATGGGTCAAGGCCCATTGGGACTTGCACAAGTCCGTTGAATGTAATCCGACCATGGTTCATGCTTTGACTTTTATAGTGGGCTATGCCTTGGAAGCAATGTTGGTTTGACGTCCACATTGTAAGGATACTGTTGGTAAAATGTCTGCACTGTCACTCTCCCTAAGGCCCACTGATAGGCCCATACTTGTAGTAAGTAGGCCGTCTAGACCCATTTCCATTATACACAGAGCCCATCCCTATATACATGTTTAGTATAAACCCATGATTCATTATCATAAGCATCATATGTATGACTGATATGAGAAGTGACTGATCATAGCATATGCCTTTGGACGAATTGTTTATGAACTCCCTGATAGGGGGAGTTTCCCTACATGAGTGCATGGTACACGTAGGACTGTTGCATGACCGGTAGTGTGACTCATGCACTTGCATTGTGTGATTGTGATTATTGTATGCCCTAGCGACATCAAGGCTATAGCCTCCACAGATGCATCGTGGGTGGCTGGATTGGATACCGAAAATATTTAGTTCTAGCATACAGGTACCATAGATGTCCCTGGGTGAAAATTCCTAAACCTGATGGTACCAGAGGATGACTCCAACGTCGAAACTGAGTGGATACACGAGCGCACGAGGGCCGTATACCAGTAGGTCGCGTCTCCCACTGTGTCGTGGTCGGTTGGAAAGGGGTGTGACTTACCCGCCTGAGTGAGGGGGCAACTTTTAGGTTGAGTTTGACCAACTTGAGGAATCGGTCCACTATCGACGAGCCGGGCCCGATATTGGCAGGGGGATAGTGAGGTCTCTTCTGCTCTCCCAGTTGTGCGTTCGGATAGAGACGGCAAGCTGGTGTAGAGTGTACTAGACCCCGGTGATTATCCAAAATGAGAACTGTACTGATATATGATGAGGA
This sequence comes from Magnolia kwangsiensis, assembly GCA_037074715.1. NCBI lineage: Eukaryota > Viridiplantae > Streptophyta > Magnoliopsida > Magnoliales > Magnoliaceae > Magnolia > Magnolia kwangsiensis. The sequence continues at coordinate 8,552,139 of CM073585.1, read as the reverse complement.
TTGATATGCTTGAGTTGCATCTCGCATCACATAGTCTCAATATAGCCGGTAGCATTCATATCTTGCACCGCATAGCCTTGGTACGGCTGATTGCATTCATAATACCCATCATTATGTTTCTGCATTTACATTCCGAGCACGCTTATATTGCGCACACACTTACACCACCCTCTAAGCTTTCTATAAGCTTATGCACGATTGATGCGTGCAGGTGACGTTAGGACGCAGCCGTAGCGTAGTAGCAGCAGGAGCGTGCAATCTAGCTTTTGGAGTTTTATTATTAGCACTATCTTGTATTTCCCTTTATACACCTTGTACTCAAAGTTTTTTATCATAGTGGATTTTGTAATGGTGTTCTTGTGGTTATTGTTCGTAGGTTATGCTTATGGTTATGCTCATTACGAATTAAATGGATAGTAGAAATCCTCCTTGTAGCATCCCAGGATCGGAACCTGGTATATGGGTGCCGGGAACCGAGAATGGGGTACTACGGAGGCTGTCAGCGCCAGATTCGGCGATCGGGAATTTTGTGAGCCCGGTTTCTGAGTTTGGGGCGTGACACTTACCCTGGTGGTACTGAAGATCAAAATCATAGTCCTTCAAGAGCTTCATCCAATGCCTCTGCCTCATGTTCTGCTCGGACTGAGGGAACAAATACTTTAAGCTCTTGTAATTGGAGAAGAGCACAAACCTCACCCCATAGAGATAGTGCCTCCACACCTTTAGGGTGAAGACAAATGCTGTCAGCTCCAAATCATGCATGGAATAGTTCAACTCATGGACCTTGAGCTGGTGAGACGCATAAGCCACCAGCTTCCCGTGCTGCATCAGGACAGTACCCTAGCAAACTCGTGAGGCATTGGTAAATACAACAAAATCATCACTCCTAGAGGGAAGAGTGAGGATAAGAGCGAACGTGAGGCGGTCCTTCAACTTCATAAATTTCTGCTCACAAGTGTCACTTCAAATGAACTCGGCGCCCTTCCAGGTCAACCTGGTTAACGAGGCTGCAATACGAGAGAATCTCTCAATAAAATGTCAGTAGTAGCCCGCCAAACCAAGGAAACTACGGATCTCAGACGCGTTCGTGGGCTAGCCCCACTGACGTACGGCATCAATCTTTAAGAGGTCCACTGCGACACCTTGCCTCGTCACCACATGACCAAGGAACTTCACCTCCTCCTACCAGAACTCACACTTATCCATTTTCGCGTAAAGTTGGTGAGCACGAAGGGTCTGCAAGGTAATCTGCAGATGCCGCTCATGCTCCTCACGGGTCCTTGAATATATTAGAATTTCGTCGATGAACACCACAAAAAATTGGTCGAGATATAGACGGAAGACCTCGTTCATCAACTGCATGAATACTGCGGGCGCATTGGTCAATCTGAGGGACATGACCTGGAACTCAAAATGACCATAGCATGTCCTGAAGGTTGTCTTCGAGATATCCTCATCTTAAACCTGAACCTAATGATAACCGGAACACAAGTATATCTTCAAAAAGAACTGCACCTCTTGCAGTTGATCAAACAAATCATCGATCCTCGGGAGCGGGTACGTGTTCTTAATTATGACTTTGTTGCGCTCGCAGTAATCTATGCGAAGCCTCAACGAGCCATCCTTCTTCTTCACAAAGAGTATCGGTGCTCCAGATAGCGAACTGCTCAGACGGATAAAGCCTAGCTCGCTCAACTCATCCAACTGCTGCAGTTCCCGCAACTCCAATGATGTCATACGATACGGGGCCTTATAAATAGGTGTGGTATCTGACACGAGATCAATTTAGAACTCGGTGTGCCGTCGAGGTGATAACCCCGGAATCTCCTGGAACACATCAGGAAAACCACAAATGATCGGCAGCTGGTCAATACTCAAAGCAATTGACTCTTCAACAGCACACAACAACAGACAGGAAAGTTGCTCTCCTCTGGGCTCGGCAACAAACTGGAACTCTGGCACACCAGGAATACAAAATGTGACTGTCCTCGCAGAACAGTCCAATATGCCGTGATACTCAGCGAGCTAATCCATGTCTAGGATAACATCAAACTCGAACAGCGGAAATACAAACAAATCAGTAGGGAAAAAGATGTCCCTAATAAGAACGGGGCAAGAATCGTAAAATCAGCCCAACACTATGGTCTTCCCTAAGGGCGTCGATACTGACAAATCCTCACGAGCAGACTCCATCGGTAAATCAGTCGATCGGCAGAAATCATCGACCACAAAGGAATGCGATGCGCCAGAATCAAACAATACACGTGCAATGCATACAAAAATAGGGAGAGTACTCTCGACGACTCCTAATGACTGAGGGTCCTACTGGGCGGCATAAAATCTGCCCTGAGAGAAATACGGCTAATGGGACCAGTTGTTGGGTTGTACATCTCATAATGTCCAATATCTTCTCCACCTTAGAGCACCATATCTCTGCTACAGTAAGGTCTGGCTCACCCCGAAAATGCAGGGGATCATGTTGTCGGAAGTCTTTGAGAAGGGCGCTCACATGCTCCTGCTCTATCTCGGCCGACGTAACAATGAGATGCTTGCCCTGTCCCTAAAGAATAGCAATCATCACCTGTAGCATCTGCTGCAACTGGATGGTACTCGCAGGTACAATCGGATTTGCACCGATCTCGAGTGGAGGAGTGGCATCCTCAGGCTGGAAAGTAGGAATATCCCGTGGTAGAGCGAGAGTCGCAAGTGGTAGAGTGGGAGTCGCAGGTGAAGTGGGAGTTAGTCGGGTCGCTCTTCTAGGCGGCATATCCTACAGGAAGGAACAAGGACCTATCAGACTTGAGAATTCTCAAAAGCATAAACGTTAAGGGTCTATGTCGAAAGATCGTTAAGTTATTCGGACTCAGGACCTATTCATTCTAAGTTCATAGTAGATATGTGATGTGATCCTTAGGTATTCTTAAGTTATGCTCTTATACCAACTTCTGTCATGCCCCAAAATCTGAAAATGGGCTCACAAAATTTTTGATCACCGAATCCAGCACCAACAGCTTCCATAATGCCCCATTCTCGGCTCCCTATACTCATATGCCAGATTCTAATCCTGGGATCCTACAAGGAGGATTTTCAGTATAATTTTTTTTGTAATGGAGCATAACCAGAAATATAACCAAGTCACAAAACAACATCACCAAATATCCACTATATCAAAAACTTTAAGTATAATACGGAAAGAGAAATACAAGGTGATCAAAAGGCTCCAAAATAATCTGATACGCACTCCTATCTCAGCGCTGTTGCAATCCAACGTCATCTGCACGCAATGGTTGTGCATAAGCTTACAAAAGATTAGAGGGTAGTATAAGTGTGTGCGTAAGACAAGTGTCAAGTATACAATATCAGAAAAATACATAAATACACTGGTAAGTTCATGAATACTATCAGCCGTACCAAGGTTATGCGATGCAAGACATGAATGCTATTAGTCATAACAAGGCTATGCAATGCAAGGCCTACGTAGCCAAATTTCATATGCGAGATGTAAAACAACTATAACAACCCTCATCAAGTATACATATTAGTACAGTTTCTCTCTAGGATATCACCGGGGTCTAATACACTTCACACTGACTACTGCCTCCCTAGCCGCATAGCCCAGTAAGTAGAAGAGACCACACTATCTGCCTAACCAGTAGACTGTCAATACCTACCCAGCTCATCGATAACACTCATTTATGAGATGGTTAAACTTAGCCTAGCATACAACCCCCTCAGGCGGATAAGGTCACACCCCCTTCCAACCGACCACGACACAGTGGGAGACGCTCTTCTAGGCGGCATGTCCTACAGGAAGGAACAAGGGCCTATTAGTCTTGAGAATTATCGAAGGCATAAACGTTATGGGTCTATGTCGGAAGATTGCTAAGTTATTCGAACTCGGGGCCTATTCATTCTAAGTTCATAGTAGATATGTGATGTGATCCTCAATTATTTTCAAGTTATACTCTGATACCAACTTCTGTCACCCCCCAAACTTGGAAAACGGGCCCACAAAAATCTCGATCGCCGAATCTGACACCGACAGCCTCCATAGTGCCCTATTCTCGGCTTCCAGCACTCATATGCTAGATTCCGATCCTAGGATCTTACAAGGAGAATTTTCAGTATGATTTTTTTATAATTGAGTAAAACCACAAGCATAACCAAGTCACAAAACAACATCACCACATATCTATTATATCAAAAACTTTAAGTACAATATGAAAATAGAAATACAAGGTGATCAAAAGACTCCAAAATAATCTGATACGCACTCCTACCTCAGCGCTGCTACGATCTAACATCACCTGCACATAACGGTCCTACATAAGCTTACAAAAGCTTAGAGGGTGACGTAAGTGTGTGTGCAAGGTAAGTGTCAAGTATACGATATCAGATAAATGCAAAAATATGCGAGTGAATCCATGAATACTATCAGTTATACCAAGGCTATGCGATGCAAGGCGTGAATGATATCGGCCATACCAAGGCCATGCGATGCAAGGACTACATAACCAAATGTTATATGCGAGATGCAAAACAAGTATGTCAATCCTCATTAAGTATACATATCAGTACAGTTTCTCTTTGGGATATCACCGGGGTCTAATACACTTCACACCGACTGCCGCCTCCCTAGCCGCATAGCCTAGCAAGTGGAAGAGATCACACTATCTGCCTGACTAGTAGTCTGTCATTAATTACCCGACTCATCGATAGCGGACTTATTTGCTAGCTTATCAAACTCATCCTAACTTATAACCCCCTCACTCTGGCGGATAAATTCACACCCCCTTCCAACCGACCATGACACAGTGGGAGACGCGGCCTACTGGTATTCGGCATTCCGGTGCTCGTGTATCCACTCGGTCTAGACGTTAAAGCATCTCCTGGTACCAAAAAATTCTGATATTTTCACCCAAGGACATCATAAGTGCCCACATTGCTAAAATCAAGTATTTCTAGTATCCGATACGGTCATCCACGATGTGCCTGTGGAGGCCACGGCCTTGATGTCGCTAAGGCATACAAAGATCATAACATGCAAAATGTGAGATGCATGAATCACACTATCCAGTTATGCACCAATCTTGCGTATACCACGTGCTCATATGGGTAACTCCTATCAGTGAGTCCCATAAATAATCTGCCCAATGACATATGCTATGATCAGTCACTCCTCATATCAAGCATACATATGATGCGAATGGGTATAAATCATAGAATTATACTAAGCATATTATATGGTGATGAACTATCCTCATAACGAAGATGGGCTTAGACAACCTAGACACAACCAGTATGGGCCTATCAATGGGCCCTAGGGAGAGTTACAATGTGGACATTTAACCAACATTATTCTTACAATGTGGGCGTCAAACCATCATTGCTCCCAAGGCATGGCCCACCATAAACATTATTATGTATACCACGATAGAATCACACATTGCAATGGACCTTATATACATCCCACTGACCTCAACCCATGGGCCTTGAATACATCACAATGGGCCTCGCCCATGGGCCTTGAATACATCATTGATGAGAGTCGAATATTGCATATCAGACCCCGATTATTGCCTAATTTTATGTACATGATAAAGCCTAAAGTTGTATTTTAAATGTGTTTTTATTGCAGGATGTAATAAAGAGCGTTGATTGAAAAAGGATATTAAAAGTGTGGATTTGACACTCTGAAGTAACCAAAGCAAAAGGACAGACCCCAGAGGACCAATATTGAAGAATTTACATGCCAGGAACCCGAGGAATGGTCTAGAATGCAAGATCACATAGTTCCCACCATCCGATTGATTCGAAACTTCATACATACGATGTGGGCCATAAATTAACCATACATATTAAATTTTAGCCATTAAAGATCTAGAGAAGTGGGCCAACGGACAGATTAGCCCATTAATCTTCAATTTGGGGCCCACCTGATATCTGAAACTGCCTCAACTTTGGTATTGACGGCTTAAATAATATGAGAAGATGAATGACTGGATCAGATTTAAGAAACACATCATCATGGACCCCACATGTACGGAATGTGCATAGTGCATATATGCACTAGCCGTGCACGGCAAGCATCAGAGACAGTTTGACCGTCTCTGACCGAAAAACAAAAAAAGAAAAGGAAACTTTCCTTTTAGCGTCAGCCAACGCACGTCTGCTGGCCCTTTTTGCGGTCGATAGTGGACCCCACACATGCCCCATACAGATAATCCGTACCGTCCATCTTGTAAAGGGCTACGAACACTACAAATCCAAGTTGATCATTCATACCCATGCGCGCACACGTGTGAGATACATGGGCCACAAAAGGGCTGCCCTGTAGCGTTCAAATCTGATCTTTTAGTTATTTCTTCTCTGAGACATGCCAATGGACATTCAAAATCACCCATTCTTGACTGAAATTTCATCATGAATCCAATGGATGGGGTGGATTTTTCAGAAAATGCTTCTGTGAGGCCCATCAATCACAACAGCGAAATGGTGCGAAAGGTTTCGTACATCCGCAAAAACTGACTTTTTTAGACAGTTTTGGCCCACCATCTTTGATCATATGGCAGATCTGAACCGTTTATCATGTAGAGGACCCAAGAAAGTCCTAGGGGATGGTGTTTCTTTGAAATTTAAGCGAGAAAAGTGGCGTGTTTCGAGGCACCGAACTTGGCTGCGAAAAAGCTTTCAATGGGCATGCATAGCTTTTCAAATCCGATTCAAATCCGATTTTCACCACTCCAGCAGCTATATAAGGAGGTTTTGGACGTGGGGAGCAGGGATTCAGACCTTAGAAAGGAAGATCCAGAGCCAAGGAGAAGAAAGAGAAGAGAGAGAGAAGAAGGAAGAAGAGAGATAAGGGAGATGTTTTTAATGTTTTTATTTTATATTTCTTTTTTCCTAATTAATTTTATGGATAGCTAATTCTTCTTAGCTAGGGCTGAGATGAAGTCCCTAATTTGATTGACTCTTGTTTATGTTGAATTTATTTTAATTGGATTGATTTATTTCTTTTTCTAGTGTACTTTCTTGAGATTTCTGTACTTCTCCATTCTATGAGCTCGACCAAAGTCTAGATATGGATGTTGTTTGGAATATTATTCTAGGTGCTTGTGTCTGACCATGAACAAGTCTCCTATAGAGGAAGAAACAGGATTTACATCTCTCCATGCCTGACCATGGATGGAAAGATGTGATCCATATGCTTTAAAGGATTATACATTCTGTGTGCCCGACCAAGGACATAGAGTGTACTTTGTTTATTTTGATATCAATCTGAATTAGGGTGAATCAACAGGTAAAATAAGGGTTAGGATAATTAGGGGTGGATTCGAAAGTCCTACTCTTCTCCTGGATTAAATTTTTCTCATAGTTCTCAGTTATTTTCTATAGATTTATGTTAGTTTACTTATTAGTTTGCTAAAATATTTGTTGGATTAGTTAAGAAGAGTCTTAAATTTTGAATTGCGACAACCAGTCCTCGTGGGAATGATCTCGTAATACGTACCATATTTACATCTGATTAGTATACTTGCGAGTTAAAATCATTTAAATCAAATTGGTTTAAATTAAAACATCAATCATATTTGGCCTCACCAAATAGGCCATAAATACATCACCTAGGCCTCATCAAATGGGCATCATATACCACATAATGGGGAGGGCCCGGCTCATTCCAATTGGCCCATCAAATGGATAACTTGGGTACAACACGTACGTCACGTGGCGACCACGTGAATGGACATTGTGAATACAAAATACATACATCTAGGTGGGCCCTCACAGATGGACGGAGTAGATATAACACATGCCTCATAATCAGGGCCCACCATAACGTTGATTTTCCATCCAATCTGTTCATAAGGTCTTAAAGACCTGAATTAAGAGGAAAATAAATTTCATATTAATCCAAAACTTCTGTGACAACAGAAGGGTTTCAATGGCCAATGCTCAATCCCCACTTCTTTTTGCTATGTGGTCCACTTGATAGGCAAATCTACCTCATTTTATCTCAAGCCTTAAGGCAAGCTCGCCAACTAGATGGACGGTTTGGATGTAACATAAACATCAAGGGTGGGGTCCACTGGCTATCAAGCAGATGGACGGCCTGACAAATGGCTGGACGACATAAATAAAACACATGCATCGTGGCTGGGACCCAGGGTCCCTGGCCTTTCCATCCAGTGGCGTAGCAACAGGTCACTACTGTGGCGTCCTCTGGACGTCAGTAGTAGTGCCTGTTGCACTAAATTTTTTAATTAAGGTTTATCCTAGGTGGGGCCCGCATCAGGAGAATCAACCCCCACCCATTGGATCCTATGACTCAAGACAGTCTAAATGAGCCTAATATTCAATGTGTTTTGGTGCATAAATGTAACGCCCCGACTTTTCAGGACCCAAGTACACAACCCGTTTCCTAAAAACCCGAGTGTTAACCTTAAAGGATGGTCAAATTCGAGTGTACATTTTTTTTTCTTTCATCAGAGTAAGTAAATGAGCGTAGTGTGGACAATTCGACATAAAGAAAAATTCAATTATCATTCAAATATACAAGGAGCTGCCCATAATGACTTATACAAACTAATGTCTCTGAATTTAACAAGTACAAGATTTATAAGAATTTAATACATAAAAAATAACAAAAAATAGATAAATATAAGTCGCAATATCACGCGGCTCCTCCAGGTAAATACAGTCATGCACCCCTGGCGATCGTACCCTACTCCTCATCAAGTCTGAACATGCATATCACTTAAGCGACCTGTACTACCTGTACGGTTGTATATTTGATGGATGAGTGACCAACTCAGTGTGAATTTCCCTCAAGATTACACACCGCCGCATAAGGTAAGCATAGTTATAAATCAAAACATACAAAACAATACATGATGCAGGTCTTATTAGATGCATGGATGTATGGAATGCGTTCACGTCCCGGGGATGCTCATCCGTGTGGACAGGGCCGTCGCCCATGCAAATGCGCAATCAACGCCCCAGGGATTAACCGTGCGAAATACGAATCATGACCCGGGAAAAACATTCAGTCGAACAGAGGCTAGTCGTCAGCGAAAGCATACTAAGTGCGGCGTAACGACTGCCTAGCGATAGACGCTGGTCTGTGCCATGTATGCATGATTAGCCAAACCATTATTTGTCCAATTACAATCAGTCAGTTTTTAATAAGCTTAAGGTCACTACGAGGAGCACATGGCCCAACGTAGGCCGACAGCTAGGGCATAGGTCCCATACCACCATCCCCGGCTCATGAGACTACCATCTTAGGATGTTTAATGGAAACCCGTCGGCTAGTGGCCGATCATATTACATTACATGGGGCTTACCATCACATGGTTGCACGGTATAAAATATCAAACTCATATAAGAAAAACATCAAACAAAACCATGTAGGCCAGGTATCAAAATATGCCACATAGGGTGAATATCAAAATTATACAGTAAAAACCATCCCTTAAAACCATTAGATACAACAACCCTTGATGGTATGCCCACATCAATGATCCATCTAGACCACCACTCAATAACCACTAAGTCAAATGTCCATTTTAATCACAACCAGTCGGGTTATATCCCAAGTATGGGTGTACATGTATAGGTGGGGGTTTTCCACTAATGTACCAGTTTAAAGTCCACAAGCAATACACAATAATCCCTAAGAATGAACAAATATACAGGATGAACATTAAGCAGACAATATAACAATTCAACCTTCACCAGCTAACACATGTGACTATAAGAGAGATATCAATTATAAATCTAAATAAAAACTATAACTTAAGCTAATGAGAAGATGGAAAGCTTAAGGGGAAGAATCATCACCTTATGCCTTGAACTGCCTACCAGTGTTACTAGAGAATGCCTGTTTCCTTAGAATCAATCCCTATCATAAATCAGGAACTTGTACAATTAGATCCAAGTTCAAATCACTACCTAGGGTTTGAGTTATCTATCTTAGGGTTTTAATGTGGAATTAGGGTTTCCATCCTAGAGCTTAGGTCAAGCACAACCACCAACACCTCTTCTCCTCTCTTTCTTTCTTTCTTCTTTCTATTCTGCTGGGACGTACAGCAATGAGCCTGGACAGATTTACCCAACTTAAATCGGCTGGACTCGGTTCCAACCGAGTCAACCCAGCGACTAACCCGAGCTCCTTCTTCCCCTTCTAATTCTCTTTTCTCTTCACTCCTCTTTTCCTATCTTTTCTTTTTCAGCTTGCATCATCTAGCAAGCCCCGACCTGCCTACAACAAGCTTGGACTCGGGTGGAGTTTGGGCAGCCCAGCCCTAGTAGTTGGTTTGGTCATAACCCGACCAAGTTGAGTGGTGCAACATCCGTGTAACGCCCGTGAAAAATCCGTACTTGGATTCGAGTACCGATTTGACCCGAAATCGCGTAGAAATATTTTTCATGGAAATTAAACGTAAGTTAGCTAGCGCAACGCTAGAGTAGCTGGGAAATAGTCCCTGATCACTTTAAATAAGTTCTACAAGACCCAAATCGAGTAGAACAGACAACTCTACAATACTCTATAACCTTGGATCAAACTCTAAGCGGGTTTGTGTAACGCCCGTGAAAAATCCATACTTGGGCTCGAGTACCAACTCGACCCGAAATTGCGTAGAATTCATTCCTTTAGGAAATATGACTAGGTTAGCTAGTGCAACGTTAGAATAGCTGGAAAATGGTCCCTGATCACTTTAAATACGTTCTACAAGGCCCGAAGCGAGTGGAACCAAGGGTGCTATAATGCTCTAAAGCCTCGGATCAAACTCTAAACCGGTTTGTTCTCTGGACCACTTTGAATCTTTGTATTGGATCTAGACCGCACGTTGAAAGTCCGATACCTCCTATCTTAGACCGTTAGAACCGTCTAGCTGGACTTGACACTCATTCCAAAAATCAAGTCAAACCGATAATCACAGGCTATTTCATTGAGCCCGGACCGAAGAGAGTGAGAATAGGGTTAGAATTGAAATTTGAAATTCAAATCTGGCACACAATTTGACGCATCAGTATTGAGCGTTCTGACCGTCAGAATACAGCCAAATTACACCCTTGGATCAGGAAAAATATCTATTATATATCACGAGACTTATAGGCCTGATCTTGGTGCGGTGACCGTTAAACTGAAACTGGGCCGCCACGCGCGATCTGGGAACCCAACCGGTCTGAAAACTGGATGTGTGCTAGATCCAGTATGCATGAGCTTAAGTCCGACCGTATTTGGCCTGGGGACCTCCAGAAATGCCCTTTTGGACCGAAACGGCCCCGATTTGGTTAGGCACCAAGTAAACATTGTTCCCAAGCCTATTTTGGGCATGTTTTAGGCTATAAAAGGGGTTGAAACCCTCACTCCTCTCTCCCATCCGAATTTGAGAGAAGCCCTAGCTTGGGAGAGAGAAAAAGAGTGAGAGATTGTGAGAGAGTGGGAGAGTTCTTCCTGCCACTTGTGCTACGTGTTGCACGTGCTTAAGCAACACTCCTCTACCGCTTTCCCGGCGATTCCACCGCAATCCTAGGTAAGTAAAAACCCTAAATAGTTGTTGATTTGAGTTTTCCTTATTTTCATAGCGATGTAGCTTATGGATCTTATGTATTAGGCTCCTTACTCGCCGTAGACGAAGCATATACGCTCCGCTTCAATTCCCGAGTCTACAAGACACTAGGTGAGGATTTTAGACGCTTTGATTGACGGTTCCCAACGCTTTCAATGTCGTTTAATAGTAGATTCTTGACGGCATCGCCGTTTGACATGTACAAAATGCTCTCCGTTTCCCGTTTCGTAAGCTAACGAAGAATATGAGATTTAGGGCATTTTAGTCATTTGTAGGAAGTACTGTTTACATTCATATTTTACTGATGTGATTGACATGGTTTCTTGTCGCATTAGGAAGTTAGGAATGCATGCATAATTAGTTTGGCGAAGAGATTCGCCTAGTTGCGCACTTTGGGTCGACATACTATATGTAGACTTAAGTGTGTAGTGTATGTGTTTGTATAAATGCTTGTATTAGTATGTATTGAATTAAATGATGTTATTTGATAGTTTGTGATTGATTTTTCAATTATTATGCTGACCTAAATGATTTTCTACATGTTGACAAAATGCATGATTTCATTACATGTATGGAATGTATGTGCTTGAGGATTTGCTTAGGTTGAATATGCATGGGAAGTATGCCTTGAAGATTTGCTTAAGTTGAATGTTATAACATGTGCTAACATGCTCACATGATGTATTTCAATTCCAATACCTTTTTATAGTGTTAATGTAATTCCATATATGTGTGGGACTTGACTTAGTCCAGGCAGTCGGTAACCGAGCGAATTCGTGGCTGACTGGTCATAGCCACGAACGACGCGTCGATGAATGTGATTCGTGTTGAGAGTTGGCGGCAGTGGTTAGGCCACGCGAAGTGTTTTACGCACTTCATGTCGTTCAATTCGAGATGCGATCGCGCTAGTCGAGCCCGTCAAGTAACCCGACTGGCCGATGTTTGTTCACCTTGTATGTATCATAACTGCTTGAACCTAGGGTACTGAACTTACCATTGTAAACCCTATTAACCGTGGTACCTTGATCCACGAAGACTCATGAGCCGGGCATGGTGGTATGGGACACCGTGGTCGAGCTGTCGGCCTACGCTGGGGCCACAAACCTCCCCGTAGTGACCAATGAGCACCTTGACTCGTGAGCAGATTATGGTGGTATGGGACACTATATTCTAGCTGTCGGCCTACACTGATCAGGCGACGAGCCCTTTGTAGTGACCGCGAGTGTATTCTGAGTTCACAGGAGGCAACGACCCTTCCGTGCAGTAGAGTACAGTAGGCCTGTATTGATAAGGTGATGGGGGAGCGGTGCAACGAGTGCGAGCAACAGCCCTGGCAGCCCTTGCAGTGACCTACGAAATGTACATCGTATGAGATTACTAGGAGTGACGACCCTAGACAGGATCCGTGTTGGGATTGATACAAGGGAAGTACCTTAGTTTCCCAATCCTGCTGTTTGAATGGATTAATAACAATTTGGTAATCATATCACCATAGCATTGCATGTGCCTGGAAGATGTGGAGCACTCTAGGGAGTGTGGCATGCCGCGGTCGTAAGATGTTGCCTTATGAGGGTGATCGTCGGTGAGGGCATACATCACGTCATATCATCTTTCATTAACAATAGTATTAGAATTGTCTGATTTACTGCTTTACTATTATCGCGTGATTGAATTGTGAACATGCTAATCTTTACTCTATGATTCCACTGAGTTGATCACTCATTCCCACGTTACGGGATGGTGTTTGCAACACCCACCAGACCCTGTTGTAGTTGCAGGTGACGACGAGATCCAGGAGGTGGAGCCGGAGATTGACGAGGACCAGGATGAGTTCTCGTATATGCAGTATCACGACGGCTTCCCGTAGGTGACCTGGATCGAGGGGGACTTCAGTGGGACTATTTTGAACTTATTCTTTTGTCTATTTACATGTATATGAGACTCAGAGATGTAGTCATACTTTGGAGACAGTTGAGATTACTTTGTTTTTCCATACAGTGATATATATATTGTTTAGTCTTCCGCTTGCTTTTATCACTGGATCTGAAGTATGAATTGCAGTTTTGGTATACTTTTACTCATGTGAATGCTTTAAATCAGACAACATTGAATCATAACCATTTTTGTTGCATAAGTGACGGTCTGGAACTCGGGAGTTGAGTTTATACACGACCCCCGATTTTCAGGGTGTTACAAGTTGGTATCAGAGCATGAATGAGAGTATACTGGGCCTGGGTTATGGTCTTGCGACGTACGTTGTCGCTTCCTTTGACATAGGTGGGTGCGAGAAGGGTCTAGAAACACTTCTAGGATCACAGATTCGCCGATAGGCGAAGTCTATAAGGATCGATCGCAAGATCGAGTCTGTAACGTATCTCGGGTCGCGTAAAGCGACCCGAATCACTTCTAAGCTGTAGGAAGTCGGGTGGAGACGTCCTATGAGCGGTTTTAAACCGCAAAAGTGAATCTTTGGGCCGTGGGATGACCACGACTCCAGTAATCAATCGCCAGGGCTTAAAAACCCCGTTTCACCAAAAATCTTCAAAATTTCTTCTCTAAACACTTCAACCTTCAGTTATTTCTTATCCATTTCATACTAGGCATCAAACCTAATGTAAAAATAACACAAATTAGCACATTCACCAAATTTTACAGTGAATAGTAAAATTTTATGAAAAATGGCCATAAGGCCATTTTAACTTCACTTTCTTTAGCAACTAAGGAGCTAGAAAGATGTACTGGCTCCTTCTACCCTAAATTCATATGCTGCATCATATGGTTTGGTATTCGGGATTGCGATGTGAACCCAGAAAGCCCTGAACACATGTTTGGGCTCATAGAGACCAAAATATAATGAACCAAGGGGTGGGACCTGACTTTTTGGGGCCCTGGGACTATGGGGGACCAGACCCATGGGGTCCCACCGGTCAACTTGCGAGTTGACCGGCGATGTCATCGCCGGCCGGCGACCTCCGTTGGTGCTGTCCTTCTGGCGCACCCACTTAAATGGCCTCCACATCACCCCTATGTAACTCCCACACCACGAAAACCCCTAAAACCCACCTCTCCTTCACAAACGGCCCCCTTGCATACCCGAGATTCGATTTTCAGCACTCCATTCCAAACCCCGGCGACCCAAACCACTCTTAAACCCTTCCTTGGCCAAAACCGACCACCACCCATCAGTTATTGGGTGTTGGCAGCCCCTTTCCTTGAAGATTTCCCCATTTGGAGCTCCAAAATCCCCCAATTAGTGCTGAAATCGTGAGGTGCTCCATCCCATCTTTTTATTCTTATTTTTCCCTGAAAGTACAGCCTTGGGAAGCTTGAAGCATTCCTCTACGACGCCTAGATTTCTTTTTTTCAGATTGGGCAGCCATTTCTCCGCATTTTCGGCGTTTTTCATGGCTTTTGTGGAAGCCATTTTGGGCCTTTTGTCGCTCTCATCCATCATATCTTTGATGGGTAAGAGGAAAACTGCGACAGACGAGGCTGGGCCGAGCCGCCCTACTCGATCGAGAAGACCGCGGGGTGGTGCCGCAAGTTCAAGCGACGCCGCAGGTCCAGCTGCAGTCCTGGAGTGCCGTACAAAGCGGGATTTGGATCCCCATGCACATCTTGGATGAACCATCCTATCAGAGATGCCTCATGGTGAATACACTGATCGTAGAGTGTTATTTGAGGCGGACGTAGATGGGCGATTGTTCGGCGAATATCTGTTGTTCGAACGCATTGAAGCTGCGCACTGGGGACCGATCTTTGAAGCTCGCGCTCGTGCTAATGTGAGCATTGTTCGTGCCTTCTATGCTAGCATCCAGAATCCCACCTTGGATCCTTTGCAGTTCAAAATCCCTTTTGGTAGAGATCGGATGGCTACGATCGACGTCCGGTTGATTGGGCGACTTCTCAATGTGCCTCTAGGTGATGTGCATCCAAGTGAGAAGAATTTGAGGACTAGACGTGAACGAGATCGCCGCACCAGGTTTCTGTGCGGTAAGTTGGTTCCATGGCAGCCTAATAATAGCCTCAAGGCGACGTACATGTCTGAGGATTTGCGTCTGCTGCATCATATCTGCACGTTCAATGTTTATCCTAGGTCGACGAACCGCATTGAATGTACACGTCTTATGGTCGATTTCTTATTTCTGGTGGCCCAGGGAGAGAACGTATGTATGGCCACTTTCATCTTACGGCAGATAGTTCTCATAGCCAGGTCGAGGAGAACATCCGAATCCCTTCCCTTTGGCCAACTCATTTGCAAGATTGCGCTTGAGTTTGCCTATAGACTTGGACCCGAATTGCCGGTATCGATTCACACCATCGATGAGTCGACAATGGTTAAGATGAAGATTGGGTCGCAATACCGTGAAAATCAACTTGAAAGGGATAGTGGGGATGACTTTGATGAAGAGGAAGATCAAAGCGAAGAAGAACCTAGAGCAGAGGTTCAGGAAGAGGTTCAGGAAGAAGCAAAAGAGGAGGCTCAGGATACTGATGAGAGCCCTCCTCCTTCTGCGCAGACTACTATCGACGACCGCATTGCTCGGATGGAGGAGAGTCAGACCGCTTTGCGAAGGGAAGTCCAAGAACTTCGAGGGGAAGTCGCTGATGCCAAGGCTGTTACAAAGAAGAAGTTTGGCAAGGTGACTCGCACCTTGAAGGCAATCCTGTGTTTCTTACAGGATAAGGGTGCTCCTCCTCCGTCGCCAGACTCCGACTAGCGACGCGATCTTTGATGTTGTTATGAGTAGTTAGCCATTTTCTGTTTTATGTGTGTAAAGCCTATTAGGGCTAGTGCTTTGCTTATGTTGCTGTTGCTTAACTGTCTTAATTTCCATGTCATTCTAGTCATGATGCTTGTAAGGATATATCCCTTGTATTGTGACAATTTTGATTAATTGAAATGCATGGAATGCCTTTGACTCTTTAGTGAATGATTGTGGTGTATTTGAGCAATTTAGACTGACAAGGTTGCGCCCTATTTTGAATATAGGGAATGCCACCTAAGACTACGAGGAGCGCGGTTCGGCTTTCATTGTCAGAGCAGATGGATCAGGCTCCCTCCCAGTCTGGCACTCGTCCGGACCCTGCTGTGGGCCCGATTCCTGAGACGGTTCGGTCGTCTCAGCCTGCTGTTGGTCCTACAGATGGACCACCGCCATTTACACTATCAGTTAGAGAGCCACAGCGCGCATCTACTTCCGCACCTATCCGTCACAGCCTGCTCCACCACCTGATAGATTCGAGCAGATGATGGCTATGATGCTACAGCAGCAGCAGCTTCTGACCACCATAGTTGGGACTTTAGCCCAGGGTGGGGGTGCGACTGCATCTACTCCGCCTGCACCACCTGCGCATCCAGCTGAGGATGCCTCTACTTACGCCCAGGATGAGGGCATAGCACACCCTGCGCAGCCTGCTTTCCCTGCGGGGAATCCTGCCGACACACGGGGCCTTCTGGAGCGATTTCAGCGCTTGCGGCCTCCTACTTTCACGGGTTCTCACAGACCCGAGGAGGCTGAGTTCTGGCTCGACCGAGTGTCGAAGATTCTACGCATGTTGCACTGTACCGAGGCTGAGCAGGTAGAGCTGGCTACCTTCCAGTTCTGGCTCGACCGAGTGTCGAAGATTCTACGCATGTTGCACTGTACCGAGGCTGAGCAGGTAGAACTGACACAGCATATTGCGGACTGTTGCCGCAGATTTCGTGTGGACATGGGCAGCATTCGAGTTCCGCTTCCATGAGAAGTATTATCCCCAGACCTACAGGCACGAGAGGGAGAATGAGTTTCTCCGTCTCAGGCAGGCAGCGATGACGGTTACTGAGTATGAGCATCGGTTCACAGAGTTGGGCAGGTACATCCCGACGATTCTGGCTGATGAGCAGATGCGCATACGGCGCTTTTTGGAGGGCTTGCGACCGGATATTCGGTCGAAGATGTGCTGTGTCAGTTTCCCCTCCTATGCAGAGTTGGTTCACATGTCCATGCGGGCAGAGCAGGACGTGGATCGACTTGCGCGATCTCGAGGCCCGACTACTTCCAGGCCGCGACCGGAGTTGCCAGATAGGCCCTTCGCGGGCAAGAGGCCTCGCATTGATCCTCCTACCAGGACCACGGCGCCAGTAGGACCGTTTCGGCGCCCTAATTTATCATGCACATACTGTGGGAGGACGGGCCACCTAGCGCAGAGTTGCTTTTCGAGGATGCGGGACAGTGGGTTCTCGCCGCCGCAGAAGATTGATCGTGACGTCCACAGGCGATATCAGCACCGCCTATACAGTCAGCTCCTGCGCATCCCTCTTTCAGACCCACAGTATCGCACATTCGACAGTCCCCACGGCCCTTGACACAGCGGCCGAACCGGCCACAGCAGGCTCGAGTTCATGCACTGACCGCTGAGGCATATACGACGCCGATTTTCCAGCATTCAGCCTTCGAGGTCACGGGCCATATCGGAGGTACTCCCGTTCTTGTCATGGTGGACACTGGTTCCACGATTTCTTTGATATCGCATGCCGTAGTCAGACGTCTTGGGTTGCAGACTATCACTATGGATAGCGTGCGAGTCCTTGCAGCTCATGGAGATTATTCGGATGTCACCCAGATGTGTGAGGGTTGTTTAGTTGATCTGGGAGGCAGGACGATGACTCTTGATCTGGTCGTCGATCCCTCGCTCGTATATCTCGACGTCATTCTTGGCATGGACTGGTTGACTGCAGCGAGAGCCGAGATTGACTGCGAGGCTCGTGTGGTGACAGTGTACGAGCCTGAGGGCACGCCTTTCACATTTTCAGTGCGGGTAAATCTTCCTTTCCGCATTCTTAGCTACGCCACTCTATTGCGCGACGCTGGTGCACAGGTACTTGAGCAGACGCCAGTTGTTTCTGAGTTCGGGGATCTGTTCAGGAAGATCCCTGGTTTGCCGCCCCGACGGGAGATCGATTTCACTATCGATCTGATTCCTGGTTCTACACCCGTCTCACTGCCGACGTATCGCATGGCACCATGTGAGATGGAGGAGTTGAGGACGCAGATTGATGGCCTGCTAGAGCTTGGCTTTATACAGCCTAGCGTGTCTCCTTGGGGAGCACCGGTCTTGTTCGTGAAGAAGAAGGATGGTTCGCTGCGATTGTGTATTGATTATCGCAGGCTGAACCAGCTCACGGTGAAGAACAAGTACCCTTTGCCCAGGATCGATGACTTGTTTGATCAGTTGAGAGGAGCGCAGTACTTCTCGAAGATTGATCTTCAGTCAGGATATCATCAGCTGCGACGACGTCAGAGAAGATCGACGTCAGAGTTGGTGCAGGCGACGTCGGTGAGCGTAGCTTGATTGGCCCAGAGTTGGTGCAGGCAACGTCAGAGAAGATCGATATTATTCGACGTCGGCTTCTTACAGCGCAGAGCAGACAGAAGAGCTACGCCGATACGAGACGACGGCCATTAGAATTCACAGTCGGGGATCACGTGTTTTTGCGAGTTTCTCCTATGAAGGGAGTCCTTCGATTCGGGAAGAAGGAGAAGCTGGCACCGCGATTCATTGGTCCATTCCAGATCCTCGATCGTGTGGGAGCAGTGGCTTACCGATTGGCTTTACCCACGCCCCTCGCGAGCGTCCACAATGTATTTCATGTTTCTATGCTGAAGAAGTACGTTGCTGATCCTTCCCATATCATCAGATGGGAGCAGGTGCAGTTAGGAGAGGATGTTACTTATATCCTGCGACCGACACGCATCTTAGACCGGAAGGAGCAGGTACTGCGTAGCAAGGTGATTCCCCTTGTGAAGGTACTATGGACGCATCACTCTGAGGAGGAGGCTACTTAGGAGACAGAAGCCGAGATCAGAAAGAACTACCCACAGCTTCTCGAGGAGTACGAAAAGGTACAAATTTCGAGAACGAAATTATTTGTTAAGGGGGGTAGATTGTAACGCCCGTGAAAAATCCGTACTTGGATTCGAGTACCGATTTGACCCGAAATCGCGTAGAAATATTTTCCATGGAAATTAAACGTAAGTTAGCTAGCCCAACGCTAGAGTAGCTGGGAAATAGTCCCTGATCACTTTAAATACGTTCTACAAGACCCAAATCGAGTAGAACAGACAACTCTACAATACTCTATAACCTTGGATCAAACTCTAAGCGGGTTTGTCCTCTGAACCATGTTGAACTTTTGTATTGGATTTAGACCGTGCGTCGAAGGTCTGATACCTCCTATCTTAAACCGTTAGAACCGCCCCGCTGGACTTGACAATCATCTCGAAAATCAAGTCAAACCGATAATCACAGAGTATTTCGTTGAACCCGGAATGAAGCGACTGCGAATAGGGACGAATTTGGAATTTCAAATTCAAATCTGGCACACGACTTGACGCGTCAGTATTAAGCGTTCTGACCGTCAGAATTCATCCAGATTACACCCTCGGATCAGGAAAAATTTCTATTTATTATCATGAGACTTTCAGCCCTGATCTATGTGCGATGGCCGCTGAACTGAAACTGGTCCGCCACGTGCGATCTGCGAACCCTGCCAGACTGAAAACTTAATACGAGGTACATCTGGTACCCATGAGCTTAATTCTGATCGCAATCGACCAGGGGACCACCAGAAAGCAGTTTTTGGACCGAAACAGTCCCGAAATGGATAGGCATTAAGTAAACTTCGTCCCGGAGCCTATTTCCGGCAATTTTAAGCTTATAAAAGGGGTTGAAACCCTCATTTCTTCCTTCCATCCGAAAATCACCAAACCCTAGCAAAAGGAGAGAGAGTTTGAGAGAAAGAGAAGAAGGGATTTTTCCCGCTTCCGAGCCACCAACAGTTGCTGCTTCAGCACTTCCTTCCAATCACCTGGCTGGTGATTTCTCCCCTTTTTCAGGTATAAAATAATCCCAAAAACTTGCTGATTTAGGGTTTACGTAGATGTATAACATGTTAGCTAACATATTCCATAAATCAGGCTTTCCTACCGCCGTAGACGAAGCGTACACGCTCCGTTCAAAATCCTGCGACCGTAAGAGACTAGGTGAGGATTTTAGACGCTTTGATTGACGGTTTACAACGCTTTCAATGTCGTTTAATAGTAGATTATCGACGGCATCGCCGTTTGACATGTACAACATGCTCTCCGTTTCCTGTTTCGTAAATTAACGAAGAATATGAGATTTAGGGCATTTTAGTCATTTGTAGGAAGTACGGTCTACATGCATATTTTGCTGACGTGATTGACATGGTTTGTCGCCACATTAGTGAGTTAGGAATGCTTGCATAATCAGTTTGGCGAGGAGATTCGCCAAGTTGCGCACTTTGGGTCGACATACTATATGTGGACTTAAGTGTGTAGTGTATGTGTTTGTATAAATGCTTGTATTAGTATGTATTGTATTGAATGATGTTATGTAGTAGTTTGAGATTGATTTCATGATTAAAATGCTGACCTAAATGATTTCCTACATGTTGACCTTATGCATGATTGTATTACATGCATAGGAAGTATGCCTTGAAGATTTGCTTAAGTTGAATATGCATGGAAAGTATGCCTTGAAGATTTGCTTAAGTTGAATGTTATAACATGTGCTAACATGCTCACATGATGTATTTCAATTCCAATACCTTTGTATATAGTGTTAAGGTAATTCCATAGATGTGTGGGACTTGACTTAGTCCAGGCAGTCGGTAACCGAGCGAATTCGTGGCTGACTGGTCATAGCCACGAACGACGCGTCGATGAACGTGATTCGTGTTGAGAGTTGGCGGCAGTGGTTAGGCCAAGCGAAGTGTTTTACGCACTTCATGTCGTTTAACTCGAGATGCGATCGCACTAGTCGAGCCCGTCAAGTAACCCGACTGGCCGATGTTTGTTCACCTTGTATGTATCATAACTGCTTGAACCTAGGGTACTGAACTTACCATTGTAAACCCTATTAACCGTGGTACCTTGATCCACGAAGACTCATGAGCCGGGCATGGTGGTATGGGACACCGTGGTCGAGCTGTCGGCCTACGCTGGGGCCACAAACCTCCCCGTAGTGACCAGTGAGCACCTTGACTCGTGAGCAGATTATGGTGGTATGGGACACTATATTCTAGCTGTCGGCCTACACTGATCAGGCGACGAGCCCTTTGTAGTGACCGCGAGCATATTCTGAGTCCACGGGAGGCGACGACCCTTCCGTTGCAGTAGAGTACGGTAGGCCTGTATTGATAAGGTGATGGGAGAGCGGTGTAACGAGTGCGAGCAACAGCCCTTGCAGTGACCTACGAAATATACATCGTATGAGATTACTAGGAGTGACGACCCTAGACAGGATCTGTGTTGGGATTGATACAAGGGAAGTACCTTAGTTTCCCAATCCTGCTGTTTGAATGGACTAATAACAACTTGAAAATCATATCACCATAGCATTGCATGTGCCTAGAAGATGTGGAGCACTCTAGGGAGTGTGGCATGCCGCGGTCGTAAGATGTTGCCGCATGAGGGTGATCGTCGGTGAGGGCATACATCACGTCATATCATCTTGCATTAACAACAGTATTAGGAATGTCTGATTTACTGCTTTACTATTATCGCGTGATTGAATTGTGAACATGCTAATCTTTGCTCTATGATTCCACTGAATTGATCATTCATTCCCACGTTACGGGATGGTGTTTGCAACACCCACCAGACCCTGTTGTAGCTGCAGGTGAGGACGAGATCCAGGAGGTGGAGCCGGAGATTGACGAGGACCAGGATGAGTTCTCGTATATGCAGTATCACGACGGCTTCCCGTAGGTGACCTGAATCGAGGGGACTTCAGTGGGACTATTTTGAACTTTATTCTTTTGTTTATTTACATGTAAATGAGACTCAGAGATGTAGTCATACTTTGGAGACAGATGAGATTACTTTGTTTTTCCATACAGTGATATATACATTGTTTAGTCTTCCGCTTGCTTTTATCACTGGATCTGAAGTATGAATTGCAGTTTTGGTATATTTTTACTCATGTGAATGCTTTAAATCAGACAACATTGAATCATAACCATTTTTGTTGCATAAGTGACGGTCTGGAACTCCGGAGTTGAGTTTATACACGACCCCCGATTTTCAGGGTGTTACAATCCGACTGCACCCACTCCTTTTCATTTTCTTCCTTCCTTCTTCTTTCTCTTCCCTTTCCTTCCCTTTTCCTTTCTCACTCTCTTCCTTACTCTCCTTCTATGGCCAGCCGCAGCAGGACCCGCCCCAAACCTGAACCGAGTCAGCGACTCTATTCACCGTACAACAGCGTGGTGCAGCCGCACCACTCTCTTTTTCTCACATTCTCCCCCTTTCTTCCTTCTTTCTTACCTTCTCCACTTCCTCTCACCCTCTCCTTCACTCAGAAGGGTCCGACAACCTCAGGTCTCGATCTGGCAACAACCTGACTGAGTCGGACATCCACTTGGTGCAGCCGCACCTCCCTCTATCTCTTCTCCTCTCTCCTTTGTTTTTGCTTCTCCCCGCTTCTTTCTCTTTTCTTCCTATCTCTCCCTCACTCTCTTCTACAACGTCCTGAAATCTTCTGGACCATGACAGATTCAAAATCTGGTGGTGCGGATCAAAGTGTGGCAGCGAGTGAATGACAAGGAAGAAGACAGGCGACAATGGCAGACCTCTCCCCAATGCTCCTTCCTTCAATCCGAAGACATGGGAGGGTTCCTAGGGGTCTAACAAAGCTTGTGGATGTAGGAAACTGAAGGTTTGAGGTCGTTTACTCGGTGGGTTCGAATGAAGGAAGCAACGGCTGGTTTCACGGTTGTGGCTGCGAAAATGGAGGGTGAACTACTGTTCCCCGATCCATACGCCTCTTATGCTTGCCCTAACCCTTTCTTGACCGTCGGATTAGCACCCAGGGGTCCGGATCTTCTTTGGCCGAAACCGCCTTCAAAACAGTGGGTGAAAACCGAAACCGGCTATTGGTTTTGCTTGAACGCCCTAACCTATCGGACGGCCGAGATCTCTCCTAAATGGAAGGCTGGGATTGGAGGAATCCTCCTCTCGCACGGATTGCTCTGCTGGCAACCGCAGGTTTCTATTTATGGAAACGTTGCGTTTATAGGCTTCGTTTGGGTTGGTTCTTTTGTGCATGAGGATGCACTTCAGAAAGTAAGATCACCTAGGGTTCGTTCAAGATCACCGTCTGGCCATGATGAACGGTCATGATTATGGAAGTGGGCTATGGTTTGTGGGCCACCGACGGAAACCACGGACGTTTGTTCTTCTACTGGTGAAAATAGAAGAGAGAGAATTTCTCTCTGTATTTGGCAAAATCGGTCAGAGGAGATTTGAACGGGTTTTCCAATCCAGTGTGCAGCAAGTGCATGTACTCCTCATGCACATGCGTTAAAGTTGGGGCCCACGGGGATGATCCTGACCAATCCACTCCATCCACCCTATTTGGTGGACCTTTCCATGGCCTTTTACCAAAAGTGGGGTAGATCCAAGGTCTAGGTGGGCCATACTAATCAATTAGTCCTTTTTAGGTGTCGATTACATCATTCCGATGGTCAGATCGCTTTGAAATTTAACGTCAACGGTTAAAACTTCATAAAATGGTACTAGCCCAAATACTACTTATAATATGAATTTTATTACTATTATTACTTTTGTTTCACTTTATTATTATTATTCTAAATTAAATTGTAGGGCCCACTTCCAGGAAGAATTGCCCTCATGGTAGGTCAACCGTCATGATTCATGTACCTAGTTCCTAGCTTACTTTAACTGTTACATAGGCCACATCACATGAATGTTTAGATATGAATTTTCGGTTCCGTGGCCATTCCAACAATTCGGCGGTTGGATTGCTTCTATCTTAACCATCAATAGCCCTAGGGATCCTAAAGAGTGTTTAGGTGTGATTTGAGAGTTGTATATGAAACTAGATAATCCGATCTGTGTTTTTAAATGGTGGATCATCCTATGGGACATTGTAAACTTGGTGAACGGTAGACTTCATGATCCAGGGTTGTAATGGTCGGCTAGATTTGTCCACCGATAAAATTTGGGTCCTAAAAATGGGTCTCTTTAGTGGCATGGTGATCCATATTGGAAATCGATGGATGAACAGTTTGATACATGGATTGGGATTACTTTTAACAGTTAGATTTAAACTGGAATGCACGTAAATGTTTACTCAAGCTAGGTTTGTATTTATACTGAGTTAGGTTGCATAGGAACACCCGAGTACCAAAAGTACGGGGTGTTACAATAAAAACATAAAAGTGGGCCTTAACGGATTTTAACAGTAAAAATCACTGTTTTCTATGATATGGCCCACTAGGTAATCGGATTGGCCTCATATTTCGGCTCAACGCCTAAAATGAGCTGGGGAATGGGATGGATAGCGAGGATTAGACCCATACTTCAAGGAGGGGCCGACATGAGCTGTCCACCTAAAAACCTTATATATATATATATATATTTGTTGTTGTTAGTACATCCCACTGTCTGTTCACACTTCACTGAACCCACGCCCAGTGTCCAGGGAGGCTGGACGGATGACGTAAATATATTATCAAGGGGGGTCCCACATGGGCGTGGCCCACTTGATTTGGACCAATCTGATATTCGTGTTTTCCATCACCATTAAGATTAGGCCCACATGGCCTAGACGGTGTAGATCCAACACGTCCATCAAGTGGGTCCCATGAAGGTGGACGACATGGATAAGTTACATACATCATGGGGCCATCAACAAGGGAAAAGAGAGAGAAAGAGAGGAAGATAAAGTGGTGGAGGGACCCCGACACTATAGGCCCTCCCTTCCATACATCACAACATACATAAAGTGGGTCCCATTATATGTGGGCGCCCCAATCAAAATCAACGGTGGTGACCCTTTCTCCACCAAAATGCAAGGTATAGATGACCTTATTCATGCAAGGAAAATAAACATCAGGATGGGTCCATGAAGAATGACCCTATCATGGAATGATCATGAGAATCAAGGAGGGCCATCGGCCTCACCTAGGGTCCAAAGTGAGATCTCTTCTTGGTCTGATGGAATGTCAATCTTCTTGTGTCTCACTTTGATGGAAGGTGATGAGAATTGAAGGACTAGGATGATGGATCTTGGAATTGGAAGTGGGCCACACACAACATCTTTTTCTCTCCTTAGAAATGCTTAGACATCAACCACTTTTTTGTTGCTTGAAAAATGTCACGCCCCAAACCCAGAAATCGAATTCATACGGATCCCGATCGCCGAATCTGGTGCTGACAGCCTCCGCAAAACCCCATTCTCGGATCTTAACATTCATATGCCAGATTCCGATCCTGGGATCCTACAAGGAGAATTTTTTTTTTTGTACATTTAACTCGCAATAAGCATAACCACAAGATTACCCAATTCACAGAGGCAACATCATCATCACATATCCACTAATATAATCGTTTGATTACAACACTGAAAGGGAAATACATAAATAGAAAATCAAGCTCCAGAAGACCACTGCACGCTCCAAGCTCAACACTACTGCAACTTAACATCACCTGCACGCATCTATCATGCATAAGCTTATAGAAAGCTCAGAGGGTGGTGTAAGTGTGTGTATAAGGTAAGTGTCAAGTATTCAATACAATGCCGTAATCATACAATGCCCAAAAAAAAACTGGTAATCCATAAACCATACAATGTCTGAATAAGCAGAAACGCTAATACGATCATGAATTATTAGAGTAAGCAGAAATACTAACAAGATCAGGAATTATCAGAGTAAACAGAAATATTGACAAGATCATAAATCATACGATAACAGAGTAAGCGAAAGTATGGACAAGTCCATAAGTCAATCAATTTCAGAATACGCAATATAGAACAGTTATGCGATAAGGAGTCATAAAGAGCCAAATATCAGATGCCGAAGATGCAATGCAATATACAAATCCTGCTAAGTCTGTCTAGGCTATATAAGTGCAGAAACATAGCAACTCAAGATGTCATATGTCTGCGGATGTAATGTAATATGCGATGGGAATGAAATGGCCATGCTAGAGTGTGAAGTCGGGATGATAGTACGTAGTATCGCAGGCTCTGGGGTCCACCACAAGGGACTTCTATCCAAACCAGTCCCATACCTAAATTTGGATAGTCAGACTCAACGTGGTAAACTCTTGATTTTAGGTTAGTCGCGCGCCTAATCGAAATCCATGTCATAACGAAAGTACACAACAATTAGTTGCGCACCACCAGCCCGAGTGGATAGTGAATGGATTAATGAATGATCATGCAATTCCTACTCAATAAGTGCACATATCAGTACGGTTACTCTCTGAGAAATTACCGGGGTCTATTACACTCCAAACCAGATTGTCGCCTCATCACGCACAACAAGGTGAGTAGAAGAGACCTCACTATCCACCTGCCAATATCAGGCCCGACTCGTCGATAGCGGACCCATTCCTCGAGCTGGTCAGACTCAGCCTAGCATTGTCCTCTCCTCTCGGGCAGGTAAGGCCGCACCCCCTTCCAACCGACCATGACACAGTGGGAGACGCAGCCTAACGGTATACGGCCCTCATGCGCTCATGCATCCACTCGGTCTAGATATTGGAGCAACCTCTAGAACCAAGAGGGTTTAGGGACTTTCACTCAGGGATATCTATAGTACCCCATGTAGAATAAATTTTCGGTGTCCCATCTGACCATCTATGAAATACCTGTGGAGGCTACGACCCTGATGTCGCTAGGGCGTATGGTGGTCATGTCACACAAATGCGAGATGCATGAGTCACACAGTCCAATCATGCATCAATCATGCGCATACCGTGCGCTCATGTGGGGCAACTCCGCCTGTCAGGGAGCGTCATAAACAACCTGCCCTAAGGCATATGCAATAGTCAATCACATCTCATAACAAACATGCAGATGATGTGTATGAGTATGTATTATGATGTTATGCTGTCGTATACTCACAATCAGTACCAATAACCGGCATCGACAATCGGCCTTGACAATGTGGACATTTAACCAACATTGCCCCCAAGGAATGGCCACATAAAGCCAAACATATAATGGGCTCACGACCTCACACAAAGGCCTAATATACAACACGATAGGCCTTACTCAAGGGCCACATATACACAACAGGTGGACCCTGCTCATGGGCCTAATACATATCACAATGGGCCTTGCCCACAGGCCATGAATACCTCATAGTGAGCCTTACCCATGGGCCATGAATACATCACAATGGGCCTTGCTCATGGGCCTAATACGTGTCACAATGGGCCTCAACTACGGGCCGCATTACATCATATAGGTCACGACGATCGGCCTCAGCAATCGAAATCGGCCTCGACAATTGGGGTCAGCCTCAACAATCGAGATTGACACTTGGAATCAACCTCGATACTCGGCCTCGACAATCGGAATCAGCCTATACAATCAGCCTTGACAAATCAGAATTGACCTCAAAAATCAGAATCAGAATCGGCCTATACAATAGGAGTCATAATCAACAATCGACATTGACATCTATAATCGGCCTCGACAATCAAAATCGGCAAATCGGCCAGGTCAATCGGAATCAACAATCGGCCGCGACAATCGGAATCGGCAAATCGGTCACGATAATCAGAATCGATCGATAATCGAAATAGGCAATTCGGCCACGTAAATCAGAAATTAGCAATCGGTCATGATAAACGGCTTCGATCGCTAATCGGCAATAGGCCTCAATAATCAGGATCGATCAATAATCAGAATCGACAAATCGATCATGTCAATCGAAATCGACAATCAGCCACGACAAATCAGAATCGATCGATAATTGGAATAGGCAATTCGGTCACGTAAATCGGCAATTGGTAATCGGTCATGATAAACGGCCTCGATCGCTAATCGGCAATCGGCCACGACGATCGGAATCGATCGATAGCCGGAATAGGCAATTCGGTCACGTAAATCGGCAATCGGTCATGATAAACGGCCTCGATCGCTACTCGGCAATTGGCATCGACAATCGAAATCGATCGATAATCGGAATCGGCAAATCGGTCGCCACAATCGGCCGAACAAGGCCTAAGGAAAGGTCATAAGGTGGACATTAAACCATCATTACCCAATAATGTGGACATCTAACCAACATTGCTCCTAAGGAGAGGCCCACACTGGGCCAAACATATACTGGGCCCATGGCCTCAAGTACAATCATGATGGGCCTCATTTACGTCACATAGGCCCCGTCATATAGGCCAATATACATCTCAACGGGCCTTGAATACATAGCAGGTGAGCCTCGCACCTGGGCCTCAAATATATCACAATGGGCCTCTTATGCCAAGCAGGCCACATCACATGTGTCGCATTATATGAGCCGCACCAACGGGCTTCATGTATCAAATAGGCCGCACCGATGGGCCAAATGTATATCAAATCGGGCCGCACCAATGGGCCTCAAGTGAGCTACAAATATATCGAGGTGGGCTTCATTAACGTCAAAGCGAACCCATCGTTCTAGGTGAGTAGCCTACACCATACATCTATTTTTTTAATATCATTTTAGAGTGTTTTCCAAATGAATCATAATGTGAGATCATCTGGGCCATACCACAAATAATTGTGGAGATAATGGTTCCCACTGTTAAACTAATCACAGGGCCCACCATAAAGTTTATTCCCCATCCGATCTGATCATAAGGTCACAAAGACCTGGATTAAAGGGGGAAAACAATTGTCATGTTGATCCAAAAACCTCTGTTACCCAAAAGGGGGTTTCAATGGTGGACGTTCAACCTCCAATGTTTTCTATAGTGTGGTTCATCTGATCACTGGATCTTTCTTATTCTTCTTCCCAGGCTATAAAATTATCTCTCCAAAATGGTTAGACGTTGTAAATACAACACCTGCATCATGGTGGGTCACTGCAAGGACGATGTGGATGTAGAGCATTAGGGTGGGCCGTACATGGCAGATGGAGGGTGTGGATACCATATCTAAGGTGGGCCCCACGTATGGACACCACACACACCAACGGGCCCCACCAGCAAAACAGATGAACGGTGTGGTGTGCAAACACGTGCATCACGATGGCCTGACACCGTCCAGCCCATTCAACACCATCCAGAGGTCTGGACGGTGTGGATGAAACAATTACATCACGTGGGCTCTGCCCGTCCAAATTGCTGGACGGCGTGGAT
Source organism: Magnolia kwangsiensis (assembly GCA_037074715.1). Lineage (NCBI taxonomy): Eukaryota > Viridiplantae > Streptophyta > Magnoliopsida > Magnoliales > Magnoliaceae > Magnolia > Magnolia kwangsiensis. The sequence goes on along the minus strand of CM073585.1, from coordinate 8,522,396 downwards.
ATAAACATACATCATGGTGGGCTCTGCCCGTCCAAATTATTGGACGGCATGGATATAAACATACATCACGGTGGGCTCTGCCCGTCCAAATTGCTGGATGGCGTGGATACAATCATACATCAGTGGTGGGTCCCACGGATGTGGCCCACCATACATATACATATATCATATTATAATATAATATAACATATATAAATTATAAATAGCCACCGTCTAGACCCTGTATGTTCTAGACGGTGGAGATTCATACATATTTACATGATGCGTCCACATGTGTGGCCCACCTCATATCATGTATTATGATATTAATATAATATTAATATATCATCCAGCCACCGTCCAGCAGCAGGGGCGTTGGACGGTCTGGATACAAAATATGTACATCGCGTGGGGCCCTTAGGATGGACGGTTGTGGATACAACACATACGTCAAGTTGGCCCACCGTCCAAGCAATGGACGGTGGATATGGCACCTACATGATCAGAATGGGACCCACAGAACTTGTTGGCATCATGTACCAGCTACGTGCGGCTGGAGTGATCCAACCAATCCACTTCTCTCATCAGGTGGGTCCCACGTGGGGAATACCACATATATGATATAATATATATATATATATATATATATATATATATATATATATATATATATATATATATATATTAAGGACGTCCAGTGTCTGGACAGTGGACGAACGGCATGCATTAATCATATACGCTGTAGTGGGGTCCACCGTCCTTGACGTACGGACGGAGTGGAGGTAGAATACATACATCAAGGTGGGTCCCACCCACACGTGCAGCACGTGTGGGGTGGGACCATACGTCTGTTGCTTTAAAACAAAGGGATGGATGGTATGGTATATAACACACACCTCAAGCATGGTCCAGAGGACCTGCTGGCGTCCACGCTCTAGCTGATTGGCTGGTGGACCCACAGCGCTTGCTGCTGTGAAATGGACGGTGGGGATTAAAAATCAGACCCACCTGTTGACGTTAGTACAGAAACTGTATAGGTGCTGTACACCAGCCGCTTCTTGCCAAAAAGGGTGGGTCCCACGTAGGTGAACTAGATACACCACATGGGCTCTCAGCTGCTGGACAACATGGGGCTTAACACATAAATACAGGTGGATCTCACCATCCAGGCCTGTGCACTGGATGGTGCAGATATAATGCAGCGTCAAGGTGGGCATCACGCCACCGTCCAGGGTATCTGGACAGTGCAGATAGAACACTTGCATCAAGGTAGGTCCATGTGGCGGCCCACCAGCTTGAATGGAAGCTGATATTTGTGATTTTCTCATGGTCCGGGGCAGTCCAAACAGACAGCAATGGTGGGCCCTAGACGTGGCAGCAAGGTGGGCCCCCACTTAGACAGCGGTGTGTCCCACGTAGTCGACGGCATGGATCACATTCATGCATCATTGGGTGGGCCACACATTAAGAGAGAGAGAGAGATACGGCGGTGATGGAGGGACCTCGCCACTATAGGCCCCTCAATACATGCATCAAATGAGTCCCACCACATGTGGGCCCTCAAATCATCAAATTTAATAAATAAAACCACCCACCTTTTTATCTCTTCGGACTTCTTCTTGCATCAGCGTATCCTAGAGCTCTAAGGGATACATTTGAATGGTGGAGATGGTCTTTGCATGGGGGGATTGAGTGATATGGAGGTGGGCCACACCAAACTTCTCTATGGAAGCCATGGACGATTGCTCCATGGGAGTTACTTAAAAAATGAGAGAGAAATGAGAGAGAGAGAGTGATGGGAGAGAAGTAATGGTGAGTGATGTAAGTATATACTTTGTTGTAAGAAATGTTGACTTTTGGGGAGGGGTAGTTGTACTTGGCATTAATTGGTGATGTGTACTTTGATTGATAGGATTGATGGGATGTTTCGCAGAGATTCCCTTGATACTTGCAACGTGCGATGTTTTCCTCGAACTGAACGCGGGCCCACATCTCCTGGCCTGGGTATCGCCTCGGCGCGTGAGATGCGGCATCGAAACCGCGACGACGGTGCAATCGCACTGGTACAAGTCTCGGGTTGAGCCGATTCTAATATACGAAACACGACTCAGGATCGCGCGCAAACGCCGATAATAAATCACGGATCGTCAAAATTCGACTAAGAGGACCGCGAAGGCATACAAAATGGTACGGGTTAGGTTACGGGTCTTACAGAAAATGTGTATAGAAAGGAGAGGAGAGAGAGAGAGAGAGAGAAGGGGTGGTTGTAAGAGAGAGGTGATGGGTGTGAGTGATGGATGTGAGTGATAAGTGTACTTGACTTGAGAGTTGACTTAGGGTAGGTTACTTGACTTGGGGAGAAAGAAAGCATGGGTTATGTACTTTGATTGATTGATTGATTGATGAGATGGGTTGTAAAGATTCTCTTGGGTTCACAAATGGGTGACGTTTTTTCAAAATAAACGCGGGCCCACATCTCCTGGCTAGGGTATCGAATTGGTGTGTAAGACGCGGCGTTGGAACCGCAGAGATGGTGTGGTCTCAATGGTATATGTCTCGGATTAAGCCAACTTAAATCTATGGGATACGGCTTAATGTCGGGTGCAAACATTGATTATACGTCGTGGGTTACCGGAATTCATCGAGAAGGATCACAAAAGTTTACGGAACGGTACAGACTAGGATACGGGCCTTACAGCTCTCTCCACCTAATAAAAATTTTATCCTCAAAATTTATACTACCATCGCAACTAAACTCATAAGGGAATAGAAAGAATAATATCATATATAATCAAAACGCAATACAACATACAATCAAATATCAAAAAAATGGTGATAGCGCTCTCGAATCTCAGCCTCGCGCTCCCAAAACACCTCATCCATACTATGATGGCCCCATTGTACCTTCACCAAGGGAATGACCTTGGTCTCCCTCCAATTAAGGATACGAACTGGATGCTCAATGTAAGAAGTGTCCTCACGAACCTCCAACGGCTGCCAATCAATAACAGGAACGATGTCTGACCCACACTTCCTCAACATAGAGATATAGAAAACGTTATGGATGCCAAACAACTAAGATGGCAAGGCAAAATGATAGACCACGGTGCCAATGCCCTCGGTGATCTCGAAAGGTCATATGAATCTCGGGGCAAGCTTGTCCTTCGCTCCAAAATGAACCACACCCTTCATGGGTGAGACCTTAAGATACACATGGTCGCCAACGACAAACTCCAAGGGACGATGCCGACGATCAACAAAACTCTTCTACCGGCTCTAAGCTGTACGCATCCTTTACCTGATGATGTCAATGACATATGATGTCAGCTGCATATGCTCGGGACCTAGGAGACGCCGCTCTCCAACTTCGGTCTAACAACTCGAAGATCTGTACGGTCTGTCATATAATGTCTCAAAAGGAGTCATTCCAATGATTGCCTAATAGCTGTTGTTGTAAGTGAACTCAGCCAATCGCAGGTGCTCGTTCTAGTGACTCGAGAAATCAATCACAGAAGCCCGAAGCATATCCTCAAGGATCTGGTTGACTCTCTCGGTCTGCTCATCTGTCTGCGGATGATACGTGGTGTTGAGCTACAATATAGACCCTATCACCGTCTGGAAGCTCTTCCAAAACTGAGACATGAACCTCGCATCTCAGTTAGAAATGATCGAAACTAGAACGTCGTGCAATCTCACAATCTCATCGATGAATAACCTCGCAAGTTGGCCCAAAGTCTAGATCGCACGAATCACAAGAAAATGCGACAACTTCGTCAGACGATCGACGACAACCCAGATGGCGTCGTGACCACACTGAGTCCTCGGCAAACCCATGATAAAATCGATGGACACATGCTCACATTTTCACAACAGAATGCTCAATGGTTGTAAGGGACACGAGGGTCTCTGATGATTAGCCTTGACATGCTGGCATGTGTCACACTCGATCACAAAATTGGCTATCTGGCGCTTCATCCCCGCCCAAAAATATTGATGCCTCATATCGCGATACATCTTCGTCAAGCTAGGGTGGATAGAGAACCATGATCGATGTGTCTTGGTCATAATGTAAGACCCGTATCCTAGACCGTATCGTTCCGTAGGCATTCGTGGTCCTCCTAGTCGAATTTCAGTGACCCTTGACCTGTATCCGACATTTACGGGCGATCCTAAGCCGAGTCCTGCATGTCTGAGTCAGCTCAACCCGAGAGTTGTACCAATGCGACCGCGCTGTCACCGCGGTTCCGATGCCGTGTCTCACACGCCGATGCGATACCCTGACTAGGAGATGTGGGCACGCATTCAGTTCGAGAAAAATGCTGCGTGTTGTAAAACTCAAGAGAATCCATCACATCAATCCCACTAAACCCATCAATCAAGTGCACATCACTCTCCCATCACTCACCCATCCCCAAGTACAACTACCCATCCCCAAAGTCAACTCTCCCCATCACTCACTCACCATCTCTCTCCCATCACTTCTCTTACATCACACTCTCTCTCATCTCTCTCATTCTCCAAGCAAGAATTGTCCAAGCTTCCATGAGAGGCCTTGTGTGGCCCACTTCCAAACTCCCATCTCCACCATCCATGATCCATCTCGACCGTTGAATCTCAACCGTTGGAGCCTTAAAATGCGTTGATGGAAGAAGAAATCCAAGAAGATCAAAGGTGGGTGCTTCTCTCCCTCTCTTTTTCATTTTTATTTGATGTGTGGCCCACCCGGATGTACCCCACCTTGATGTATGTCTTATCCAACCGTCCAAACCATGTGGGCCCCACCAAATTATGTTAAAATTCACTCCATTCATCAAATAGTGTGGCCCACCATATTTTAGGTGAAATCCTTTTACTATGCTAATATATATATATATATATGTATGTATATTGATGGTGGGCCACGTATGTGTGGGACCCACCTAGATGCCTGACTTCATCCACGTCGTCCAGCGTCTCAGGACGCTGGACGTGAGGGTGGGCTAATATGGAGTGTGTGTACTGACGTGGTGTGTACTAACGTGAAGGAGAAATGTGCTTTGGGGTGGGCTACCTATACAGGCCCCACCTTGATGTATCGAACTAATCTATGTCATCCATCTTATTTCCCGGATAATGTTAGATGTTGAGCCCAAATATTAGGCCAATCCGATTATTGAGCGGGCCATACCATAGGAAATAGTGGTGTTGGCCGTAAAAATCCATTTTTACGTTTTTACTCGCCAAAAATATGTCATATTAGACTCATTAGGATGGTCTTAAGTCGTGGAAGCCAATGGACGGAATGGATTCCTCTTATGTGGGCCCCACCTATCAAAAACCATAGATTTTTACTTTTTTAAAAAAAATAATATAATAATAATAATAGAAGCAGCATGCACTGCTGTTGTTAGAAGGTAGCAGGCACTGCCTGCACATGGGAGGACGGACGGACCGGCTGGGCCTCACGGCCCAGCTGTGGACCCCACCACGATGCATATTTTGTATTCACACCATCCATGAGGTGGACCACCCCCTGAGGTGGGTCCTCTCCAAAAATCAGGCCCATCCAAATCTCAGGTGGCCCACACCACAAGAAACAGCGGTGATAGAACTCTACCATTGAAACCCTTTTTGGGCCCATGGAAGTTTTGAATCAATCTGATATTTGTTTTTCCTCTTCATTCCAGGTCCGTACGACCTTACCAACAGGTTGGATGGAAAGCAAACGCTATGGTGGGCCCCACATGGGACCCACAATGATTTATGTGTTTTATTTCCACAGTCCAGGCGGACGGTGGAGCCCATAGTGATGTTTGTACTACATTCACGCCGTCCAGGTGGATGGTGGAACCCATTTTAATGTATGTGTTCTATCCATCGTCTACTATCTGGACGGTGCGGCCCCTAGTGATGTATTTTTTTATATCCACGCTGCCTGTCAGGTGGACCACACAGCAGGATCAACGGCGATTCAACGTCTACCTTTGAAACCTCCTGGTCCAGAGGTTTTAGATCATTATGAAACTTGTTTTTCCTCTTCATCCGGTCTATGTCACCCTATCAACAGTTGGATGTCAAATAAATATTATGGTGGCCCCATGTGGGACCCACCAAGGATGTATGTGTCTCATCCTCACCGTCCACTGTTTGAACAGTGGGACCCACCATGATGCATGTGTTGCATCCAAACTGTCAATCCATTTTGCAAGCTCATTTTGGGCATGAGCTAAAGAATGAATCAAATCCATGGTTCATGTGGACCCCCCACCATGATGCATGTGTTGTATATAAGTCGTCCAACCACTTGTAAGCTTTTTTTAAAGCTTGAGTTCAAAAATAAGACAGATCTAGGAATAGATGGACCACATTATAGGAAGTAGTGGGTTTGAATGTCCACCATTAAGACCCTTGGGCTACTAGGTTTGGGACCGAATATGATATTGGTCTTTCCTTTTAAATTCAGGTATGTGAGGCTTTATAATCAGATTGGATGGGAAATAAATATTATGGTGGGCCTTAGGAATTTTAATGGTGAAAACTATTACCACCACTTGTATTCGGGTGTGGCCCATTCTCGTGGCCCATTGTTGTGGCCCACTTGATGTACATAAGGCCCATGTAAAGTGGGCCCATCTTAATGTCTTTGTGGTCCATTGTCGAGGCCCACCCTAATGTACATAAGGTCAATGTGATTAGGCCCATTCGATGTATTTGTGGCTCATTGTCAAGGGCCACCTTGATGTATGTAAGGCCCATGTCATACGACCCATTGCGATGTATTCAAAGGCCTAGGGGTTATGGCCCATTGTAATGTACATAAGGCCCATTGATGTGGCCCACTTGATTTATATAAGGCCCATATGATGCGGCCTATTTGATGTATCCAAGGCCCATAGGTCGAGGCCCAACGGGGTGTCCTTAGGGTTCATTGCAATGTGTGATTTCCCCATAGTTTGTGTGTTGATATTATGACGAGCCATGCCTTGGGAGCAATGTTGGTTTGATGTCCACATTGTAAGTACAATGTTGGTTAAATGTCCGCAATGTCACTCTCCTTAGGGCCCATTGATAAGCCCAACTCGTTGTGTATAAGGCCCATGTGCATGGCCTACCTGTGATATATATTAGGCCCATGTGTAGGGCCCACCTATTCCGTGTTTAAAGCTCATGGGTAGTGGCCTACTATATGATGTGTTCGAGGCCCATGGGCGAGGCCCGTGTGATAGGACCCACCTACCTTGTATTCCGAGGCCCATGTGCAGGGCCCACCTATTAAGTGTTAGGCCCAGCATGATGTAGGTGTTATGTACACACCGTTTACCATTTTTTTTTGCCATGGGCCCTTTGTCATGAGGGGCCCACTTGGATGTAGGCCCTTTGTCATGAGGGGCCCACTTGGATGTATTTTATAACCCATTCGTCAGGCTCATTTTGATATACTTGTGACCCATCTACGAGGCCCACCTAGATGTATGTATTCGTTATATCCACGCTGTCCATCACGATAAGCCCATATACTATTTTAACTAGTTGTCGGGCCACCTAATGGGTGATGTGTGGATCGGCCCACCTCTCGGATGGTTCGCTATGTGGATGTTTTGAATCTAGACCGTCTGTCCAATTTTCGATACCAATTTAGGACATGGGCCCGAGGATGAGGCAGATCCAAGCTCAGTTGATCCACACTGCAGGAAGTATTAGGCCGGACATCCAGCAAATTTCCACCTGTTGTATGTGATACCTATGCACGTCATCCATCCACTTTCGGGAGCATGTGGACTTTCTTATAAAGCCCAGGTATGAGGCCCACTTGATTGTATTAGGCCTTGTTCGGCCGATTTCGATTGTTGACGCCGACTCCGATTGTCGAGGCCCATGTGATGCGACTCACTTGGTGTATATTGAGGCCTATGGGTTACGACCCTTTTGATGTATTTAGGCCCCATTTGATGAGGCCCGATGTAATGTATTTGGGGCCCATGGGTTGAGGCCCATTGTGATGTATTAGGGCCCGTGGGTTGAGGCTCATTGTGATGTACTTAGAGCTCATGGGTAGAGGCCCATTGTGATATATTTGAGGCCCATGGGACGTGGCCCATTGTGATATATTCCCGTCCCATTTGGTAAGGCCCTTTATGATGTATTCCTAACCCATATGAAGAGGCCCATTATGATATATTCTCATCCCATTTGGCAAGGCCCATTGTGATGTATTCCTGACCCATATGAAGAGGCCCATTGTGATATATTTCCATCCCATTTAGCAAGGCCCATTGTGATGTATTCATGGCCTATGGACAAGGCCCATTGTGATATGTATTAGGCCCATTGTGATATGTATTAGGCCCATGATGCACGACCCATTTGAGGTAGTCGAGACCCATGTGTAGGGCCCACATGTCATGTATTTGAGGCTCACCTGTTGTGTATATGTGGCCCTTGAGTAAGGCCCACTAGACTTTTGTGTGAGGCCGCAGGCCCATTATATGTTTGGCTTTACGTGAGCCATTCCTTGGGGGCAATGTTGGTTAAATATCCACATTGTCGAGGCTGAATGTTGATACCGATTATGGATATGTGACAGCATAGCATCATGATACATACCCATATGCATCATCTGCATATTTGTTATGAGATATGGTTGATCATTGCATATGTCATTGAGCGTATTGTTCTGAGACTCCCTGATAGGCAGAGGTTATCTCACATGAGAGCATGGTATGCGCAGGATTGATGCATGACTGGATTGTATGACTTATGCATCTTGCATTGTGTACTGTGATTACTGTATGCCCTAGCGATATCAGGGTCGTAACCTCCACAGGCATATCGTGGATGGCCAGAGGGGACACCAAAAATATTTGGTTCTAGCATACGGGCGCCATAGATGTCCCTGGGTGAAAATCCCTAAACCTCTGTGGTCAGGAGACGCCCCAACGTCGAGACCGAGTGGATATATGAGCGCATGAGGGCCGTATACGTGCAAGCCGCGTCTCCCACTGTGTCGTGGTCGGTTGGGAGGGGGTGTGACCTTACCCGCCTGAGTGAGGGGACAATGTCTAGGTTGAGTTTGACCAACTTGAGGAATGGGTCCACTATCGACGAGCAGGGCTCGATATTGGAAGGCGGATAGTGAGGTTTCTTCCACTTATCTAGTTGTGTGCCTGGATAGGGGCGGCAAGCTGGTGTAGAGTGTAATAGACCCGGGTGATGATTCCAAAGAATAACCATACTGATATGTGGACTTATTGAGTAGGAATTGCATATCCATTCATTCATTCATTTAGTATCCGCTCGGGCTGATGGTGCGTAGCTATTGTTACGTGTACCTTCGCATAGGATTTCGGTTGGGCGCGTGACTAACCTGAGATCAGGAGTTTACCACATTGTGTCTGACTATCCAAATTTAGGTATGGGACTAGTTTGGATAAAAGTCCCTTGTGATGGACCCCATAGCCTGCGATACTTCGTACTATTATCCTGACTTCACATTCCAGCATAGTCATTCCATTCGTACCGTATATCACATTACATCTGCAGTACTTAGCATTTTGGGTTACTATGTTTTTGCACTTATATGGCCTAGATGAGATTGATGGTATTCGTGGCTCGTCAGGATTTGCATAGTACATTGCATCCTCAGTATCTGTTATTGTCTTATTATGTTTTGCATCGCATAGCCTTGGTACGACTGATAGCACTCATGGACTTACCAGTATATTTCTGTTTACCCTGATATCGTATGATTTATGATCTTACCAGTATTTCTAATATTGTACTCTGACATTGTATGATTTATGGGCTTATTAGTATTTTCCGCTTACTCTAATATTGCTTACTTGGCACTTACCTTGTGCACACACTTTCACCACCCACTAAGTTTTCTATAAGCTTATGCACGATAGATGCGTGCAGATGGCGTTAGGTTGTAGCAGCGTTGAGCATGGAGCGATTAGCGGTTATCTGGAGCTTTGATTTTATTTTTTTTGACATATGTATTCCGCTTTCAACATTGTATTCAAATGTTTATATTAGTGGATATGTGATGATAATGTTGCCTTTGTGATTTGGTTATACTTGTGGTTATGCTTATTATGAGTTAAATGAACGTTGAAAAATTCTCCTTGTAGGATCCCATGATCGGAATCTGGAGTATGGACGCTAGGAGCCGAGAATGGGGTACTACGGATGCTGTCGGCACCGGATTCGGTGATCAGGATTCCTGTGAATCTGATTTTTAGATTTGGGGCGTGACATAAGATCTCTGCGCAACTTAGGAATATCCGAGACACATAATCAGCCTCTGAAGCGAAGTCCACCATCAGAACCAATCTGCCAGTCTGACTGACTCTCAGATGTTGCCTCTGCCCGATAACTCTGTACTAACTCGTCTACCTAGTGAGCCTTGATCACCCTTGCGACAAGAGAGGGTTGAATCAACAAGTTCAATAACTGCACAATAGAAGACTACAAGCCAATCTCGAAGTCAAAAGCTGACACATCCTCAAGCATCTTCCACTCTTGAATCATCATGTGTGCCACCATGCCTCGTGACTGACGGCTGAGGGCATCTTCCATCACGTTCACCTTGCATAGGTGGTACTAAAGATCAAAATCATAGTCCTTCAGGAGCTCCATCCAACTCCTCTGCCTCATGTTCAGCTCGGACTGAGAGAACAGATACTTCAAGCTCTTGTGGTCGGAGAAGATCTCAAACCTCACCCCATAGAGATAGTGCCTCCATACCTTTAGGGCGAAGACAACTGCTGCCAGCTCCAAATCATGCGAGAGATAGTTCAGCTCATGGACCTTGAGCTGGCGAGATGCATAAGTCACCGACTTCCCGTGCTGTATCAAGACGACACCCAAGCTAACTCGCGAGGCATCGGTAAATACAACAAATTCATCACTCCTAGAGGAAAGAGTGAGGACAGGAGCGGATGTGAGGCGGTCCTTCAGCTCCATAAATGCCTGCTCGCAAGTGTCGCTCCAAATGAACTTGGCGCCCTTCCGGGTCAACCTGGTTAACAGGGTTACAATACGAGAGAATCCCTTAATGAAATGTCAGTAATAGCCCACCAAACTAAGGAAACTGCAGATCTCGGAAGCGTTCGTGGACTAGCCCCACTGACGCACGACATCAATCTTCGAGGGGTCCACTGCGATGCCCTGCCTTGTCACCACATGACCAAGGAACTTCACCTCCTCCTACTAGAACTCGCACTTCTCCAGCTTTGCGTAACGTTGGTGTGCATGGAAGGTCTGCAAGGTAATCTCTAGATGTCGCTCATGCTCCTCACGGGTCCTCTAATATATTAGAATGTCATCAATGAACACCATAACAAACTAGTCGAGATATAGACGGAAGACCTCATTCATCAACTATATGGATACTACGAGCGCATTGGTCAGTCTGAGGGACATGACTTAGAACTCAAAATGACTATAGCGCGTCTTGAAGGCTGTTTTCAGGATATCCTCATCTCAGACCCGAACCTGATGATAATCGGACTGTATGTCTATCTTCGAAAAGAATTGGTCCTCTTGTAGCTGATCAAACAAATCATCAATCTTTAAGAGCGGGTACTTATTCTTAATCATGACTTTGTTGAACTCGCGATAATCTATGCAAAGCCTCAACGAGTCATCCTTCTTCTTCACGAAGAGTACCGGTGCCCCCCACGACAAACTACTCGGACGGATAAAGCCTAGCTCACACAAATCATCCAACTGCTTCTGCAGTTCCTACAACTCCAATGGTGTCATATAATATGGGGCCTTCGAAGTAAGCGCAGTATCGAGCACGAGATCAATATGGAACTCGGTGTGCCGACAAGATGGTAACCCTAGATCTCCTGGAACACATCGAAAAAATCACAAACAACCAGTAACTGGTCGATACTCAAAGCAACTGACTCCTCAACGGCAGACGACAACAGGCAGGAAAGCTGCTCTATTCTGGGCTCGACAATAAACTGGAACTCTGGCACGCCGGGTATACAGAGCATGACTGTCCTCACAGAACAGTCTAATATGACATGGTACTCGGCGATCCAATCCATGCCAAGGATGACATCAAACTCGGACATCGGCAATACAAATAAATCGGGGACGCTGGACGGACGGCGTGATATATATATATATATATATATATATTTGTTATTTTTAGTACATCCCACACTTCACTAAACCCATGTCCAGTGTCCAGGGATGTTGGACAGACAACATGAATATATTATTAAGGTGGGTCCCACACAGATGTGGCCCATTTGATTTGCACCAATCTGATATTCATGTTTTCCATCACCATTAAGATAGGGCCTACATGGCCTGGACGGTGTAGATCCAACATGTCTATCAAGTGGGTCCCATGAAGGTGGACGACATGGATAAGTTACATACATCATGGGGCCATTAACAAGGAAAAAAAGAGAGAAAGAGAGGAAGATCGTGTGATGGAGGGACCCCAGCATTATGGGCCCTCCCTTTCATACATCATAACATACATCAAGTGGGTCCTATTACATGTGGGGCCACCGATCAAAATCAATGGTGGATATCCTTTCTCCACCAAAATGCAAGGTCTAGATGACTCTATTCATGTAAGGAAAATAAACATCATGATGGGGTCCATGAAGAATGGGCCCATCATGGAATGATCATGAGAATCAAGGTGGGCCATCGGCCACACCTAGGGTCCAAAGTGAGATCTATACCATCAATCGGTAGGCCTCACTTGGTCCATCATCAAAGCATTAAATCTAGGCCTATAAAGCACCCACCGTTTGATCTTCTTGGTCTGATGGAACGTCAATCTTCTTGTGTCTCACTTTGATGGAAGGTGATGAGAATTGAAGGGCTAGGATGATGGATCTTGGAATAGGAAGTGGGCCACACACAACATTATTTCTCTCCTTGGAAATGCTTGGACGTCAACCACTTTTTTGTTGCTTGAAAAAATGTGTAGAGAAAGAGAGAGAGAGAGAGAGAGAGAGAGAGAGAGAGAGAGAGAGAGAGAGAGAGAAGGGGTGGTTGTAAAAGAGAGGTGATGGGTGTGAGTGATGGATGCGAGTGATAGATGTACCTGACTTGAGAGTTGACTTAGGGTAGGTTGCTTGACTTGGGAAGAAAGAAAGCATGGATTGTGTACTTTGATTGCTTGATTAATTAATTGATTAATTGATGGGATGGGTTGTAGAGATTCTTTTAGGTTCGTAAATGTACGGCATTTCTTTGAAATAAACGCTGGCCCACATCTCCTGGCCAGGGTATCAAATCGGTGTGCAAGACGTGGCGTTGGAACCGCGGAGATGGTGCGGTCACAATGGTATAAGTCTCGGATTAAACCAACTCAAATTTATGGGATACGACTTAGGGTCGTACGTAAACGTCGATTATAGGTCGCGGGTTGCCAGAATTCGTTGAAAAGGATTGTAAGAGTCTATGAAACGGTATGGACTAGGATACGGGCCTTACACCAACACCCGTCTTTGTCTTTCTGTCCCTTGTACTTCTTCCTTGACTTAGAACGTCCATGTTTATTGCCTCATTTGTTCAATGATCTTCCTCTTCCTTCAACATTTAGAGCATTTTCTGAATCCCCTGAAACTCCTGATATTTTTTTTCTAGATTCTTCGTTGAGAATTAGACCAAGCACATCATCAAAATCATCTTTGTCGACCCTAAAGAATTGCTCACAACAATCACTAAACCATCCCAACTGTCTAACAAACTGGACAAGATCAATAACGTCCTGACCTCGTCCTCAAAAATAATGCCAACGGATTCTAACTAGCTCGTGATTGTATTGAACTCGTTTAGATGTTCAGTCTCGCTCCCGCCATCTGACATCTTCATGTTGAATAGTTGTTTCATAAGATGAACCTTTTTAGGCGCTAAGGGTTTTTCATACATTGTAGCTAGGGTTTCCATTAATTCTTTTGTGGTTTTCACCTTGGATATATTGAAGACGACACTCTTAGACAATGAGAGTCGGATCATTCCTAAAGCCTTCCAATCCAATAAAAATCATTCATCATCTGTCATATTTTCTGGTTTCTTCACTTTTCCTCCTAAAGGAATATAGAGGCCCTTCTGATACAGATAATCCTTCATCTGTATCTTCCAGAAGGTAAAGTTTGAACTATCAAACTTCTTAATTCTAGTTTTCCCTTCTTCCGTAATCGCTCCCAATATAACTAAACCAATAGCTTTGATACTAGTTGTTGCGCATCACGCTAACAACACTAGTGAACCGAGATCCAATCTCCAGTCTCATCTACAAAATGATAAATAAGAAGAAATACAATCTAGAAAAAAAAAAGAATCAAAGCATTCCAAACAAACCACAAGACAAGATATACGTGGAAAAACCCCAAAAAGAGTGAAAAACCACGGGTGCAAAATTTCACTATGAAGAAAACGAGATTATAAGCAATATACTAACTTTTTTCCTTTATATGTATAGAGAAAAATTTTTGCCCACACCTTAGAATACCTTTTGCATACCCTAGATTAAACCTTAGGACCCATGTTTATAGTTTAGTTAACTTCCCTTTCGCACCCCTGTGAAACTACCTCAAATTTCCTCAGTCTGTATCAAATCCGTAAAACGAATCTGCATAACCTCGACTCGTCGAGCAGGCTCCTTGACTGCTCGAGCGCACCCTTAACTGGTCGAGCATAGGCCTCGATCGGTTGAGTACCTTGGACCTAAAAAATTGTTGCTCCTGGACTTTAAGTCGAGCCAGCCCACGACTGGTCGAGTGACCCATTCGACCGATCGAGTAGCCTTATTCAGATGTGACTCCACATCTCAACATGTTGCAGATGGTTACCCACGTTGCTTGGTTGCAATGGTGTAGACAGAGGGTGGAGATATTTAACTGTATTGGCCAAGCAAGTAGTGGATGACATGGATGATTTTTTATTTTTTTTAAAATGTATTTGGATAATTTTCAACTAATTGTTGTAAATATTATATGTTTTTTTATTGTAAAGTCATACATTATTTGTCTAATATTCATTTTTAATTGTATTGCAACATTCTTTAGGTTTTAAATATTCAAATATATATATATATATATATATATATATATATATATATATATATATATATATATATATATATATATATATATATATATATATATATATAGGTTTCAATTAGGAAAAAAAATTATTGGCTTTTGCCAGTGGTTGCACAGCTTTTACCGGTACTTCCCAAATAAGGGTTCAAAACCATTTTGAAATTGTTGTTTTCTAAATTTTACGACGGTTTTTTTTTTTTCTTTTTTGGTAAAATTTGCAGCGATTTTCAACCATTTCTATTCTAAAAATTGCAATAGTTTTCAACTGTTCATATTCTAAAATTTATGACAATTTTTAACCTTCCTATTTTTTTACGATGCCCTATTTAGGAATGGTTTAAAACCGTTCCTGGATGGTTCAGGAACGGTTTTCAACTGATCCTAAATAGGGATTTTGGTGTAGTGGGACACAATATGGTACCATTAGGATTTTATTAAGGGACTAAGCTATCCCATGAATTTTCTAGAGAAAAAGGTGGAAATTGGTATTGTTAAAGGGTTTTAAGGCTCCTTGCGCCCATGAACATTAACCATTCTTTTCGCGATAACTCGTGTTTAGGTGTACGCCTTGATGCTCGAGGGGTACTATTGGGTTCGTATTAATGGGGCAATCGCATTGGCATAAGTTTCAGGTTCTCAGGGTTTCGTTCACTTAGACGTGTATTTGCACGCTTGATTTGGATACCGCCGGAAACATTGGACGACCCATGGTGTCAAAAGTGTATGGTTCAAGTACTATTAGATTGCGGGTATAGGCCTATTATATTATGTGGGAATAAGTTTCTTCAGTAATTTTTAGAGTATTAAAATTTAATACAAGCATAGCTCCTCTTATGCCACTCTTAAACTCCGCACCACCATCATTCAGTGCATTCCAAGGATTATGGCACCAATGGTGCTAATGATTAAATCCTAATCAATAAGAGGAGCATATACATGACATTTCCACTAAACTCAGACATTCTTAAGAGCCACCAATGCGGGCCTTTTCGTTATGGCCTTTGTTCTTGGATATCTTGTAATGCAATTGAAGAAATAAAGAGAGAGAGAGAGAGAGAGAGAGAGAGAGAGAGAGAGATTGTTGTAGAAATTCTGTATTTCAATCTATACTATATTAAAGGAAGAATACCCTTTTTATAGTATGATTACAACCTATTGATAGTAAATATGCATAGTTGTAAGAAAGATCTTAGGTGCTAAATATAGGATATTACATGGCTAGAGAGAATATTACATAGCTGGAGATTTACAATCTAATATAACAAGATCACACAAAGTATGGTAACAAGATCACACAATATTCTAACATCACCCCTCAAACTCGAGATGATGAAGTCAACTTGAGTTTGGAAACAAGATCACGAAGTCGACCAGGAGGATGAGACTTCGTGAAAATATCGGCAAGTTGATCCTCGGAGGAGATGGATCGAAGATGTAGTGTACCCTGCTGAAGGTGGTGCCGAATGAAGTGACAGTCACGATATGCTTGGTCCGCTCATGAAAAACATCATTATGAGTAATCTGAATGGCGCTCCGATTATCACAATAAAGAGGAGAACTAGTCGACTGAGAAATACCCATGTCTGTCAAAAGTCATCGTAGCCACAAAAGTTCAACTGTAGTATCAGCAAGTGCACGATACTCAGCCTCAGTACTGGATCAGGCAACAACAGTCTGTTTCTTGCTGCGCCAAGAAATGAGAGAAGTACCAAGTAAGAAACAATAACCCGTAGTGGAGCGATGATCGGTAGGATCACCAGCCCAGTCAGCATCAGAATAAGAGCGGAGCTCCAGAGATGAGTGCGATGAAAAGTGAAGACCATGAAACAAAGTCCCCTTGACATAGCGCAAGATACGAAGAACAACAACATAATGAGTAGAGCCTGGTGCACTCATAAACTGGCTAACTAAGTGAACAGCGTAGGAAATGTCTGGGCGAGTAACTTTGAGGTAGATGAGACTACCGACTAATTGCCTATACAGAGTAGCATCTGGAAGAGATTCACCGTCAGTAGCGAGAAGCTTAACATTATATTCAAGAGGAGAAGTGCACGTTTTGTTGTCAGTCAAGCCTGCTTTGGAAAGCAAGTCAAAAGCATACTTAGCCTGAGATAGATAATAACCATCTGAACCGGAAGTCACCTCAAGACCAAGGAAGTAGTTAAGCTGCCCTAAGTCCTTCATCTCAAAATTTTGACTTAGAAAGTGTTAAAGATCTTGAATACCAGAGAGATCATTCCCTGTAATGATCATGTCGTCAACATAAAGAAGGATAAGAATAGTATTAGCACCAGTAGTCTGCAGAAATAGTGCAAAGTCATATACACTAGAGACAAAGCCCTGTTAAGCAACAACAAAACTAAATTTGGCAAACCAGGCTCGAGGGGCCTGTTTGAGATCATAAAAAGTACAACGAAGACGACAGACTTTGTAAGAAGGATGATCATAGCCAGGTGGAGGATGCATATAGACTTCCTCAAGAAGATCGTCATTCAAGAAGGCATTTTTGACATCCATCTGAAAAAGTTGCCAATGACGCACAACAGCTACTACAAGCAAAGATCTAACAGAGGCAAGTCGAGCAACAAGAGCAAAAGTCTCCTCATAGTCAATACCATACTCTTGAGAAAAACCCTTTGCAGCAAGGCGAGCTTTGTATCGTTCCACTGATCCATCTGCCTGAGTCTTGATTTTGTAAACCCACTTACAACTAACTACAGACTTTCCGGAAGGCAAATCTACCAGGTCCCAAGTATGAGTTTTGGTAAGAGCATCTAGTTCATCGGACATAGCTTTTTGCCAAAGAGGATCAATACTAGCCTCACGATAAGTATGTGGTTCGTGAAGAGTGGCAAGGGCATAAAAACAATGATAGTCTTGAAGATGAGAAGGAGAGGCTCTTACTCTAGTGGAGTGACGAAGTGCAAGTACCTAGACAGACTCAGAGGCAGTTGATGTAGTAGGAGGATCTACAGACGTTTCAGTTGGATCAGGAGCAGCCGTAGAATGAACGTCTGAGGAGCTTAGCATCTCTACAGAGGGGCGAGGTACTAAAGCAATAGATGGATCAGTAAAAATAAGAGCATAACTGGAAGAGGACTGTGGAAAAGGAGAAAGACTCGTAAACATCTTATGCTCCCAAAACTCCACATGACGAGAAATACGAAGATGTTTAGCTATGAGATCATAGCAACGATAACCTTTCTGAGTGAGACCATAACCAAGAAAGCAACAGAGTCTGGATCGTGGTTCTAGTTTAGTGCGTTCATGTGTAGGAAAAGTGACAAAACAGACACAACCAAAAACTCGAAGTAAGGAATAGTTAGGGACTGTACCATGGAGAAGCTCAAAAGGAGTTTTATTGTGGATCGTAGGTGAGGGAACACGATTGATAGTGTAGACAACAGTGAGAACAGCTTCACCCCAAAAGCGTTCTGAAAGAGAAGCAGAGATGAGAAGTGCTCTTACCGTATCTAGAATTTGACAATGTTTACGTTCTGCTCAACCATTCTGTTGAGAAGTTTATGGACAAGAATGATGAGAGACTGTTCCATTTTGTTGTAAAAGGGTAAGAAAAGATTTGTCTTTATATTGCATAGCATTATCTGAACAAAAAGTTTTAATGGTACAAGAAAATTGAGTATGTACCATTTTGTGAAAATTATGGTAAACATTTGTGAGTTCAGACCGATGTCGTAAAAGATAAATCCAAGTATAACGACTGTAATCATCTACAAAGATAAAAAAATACCGAGATCCCCCCTCAATCAGAATTGGGGCGGGACCCCAAATATAAGAATGGACTAAGTCAAAAGGTGCGGAAGAAAAAGATTCACTTTTATTAAAGGACAAATGTGTCTGTTTTCTAAGATGACATGAAACACAATCAAATGACTGAAAATTAACTGATCCTAGATGACCTTGAGAGGCCAAGAATTGGACACGTGGAAGCGAGGCATGACCCAATCGGGCATGCCATAAACTGGGAGTGATGGTGATAGCAGCCATGGAAGTGGTTATTGAAGAAGGAAGCTACAGATATAAGAGCTCAAAAAGACGTCCAACTTTATGGCCTGTCCCAAGTAGTTAACCCATCTGTGAATCATGTACATCGACACCTTTGTTAGAGAATTTCAGTTCAAGACCTAACTCACATAGTTGCCCAACGGAAAGAAGGTTTAAAGATAACTTAGGAACAAGGTAAGTATCACCAACAGATAAATTAGAGGTAAAAATAGACCCTATATGACTAACAGACATATGGGAACCATAGGCAGTATATATGACAGGATTGGGAGAGATAGTTGTTTTATGGGAGAAGATGGTGGAATCAGATGTCATGTGATTACAACAGGCAGAGTCTATAAACCACTGGGATTTACCTGGGGTGACGGATATGGCAGTGGAGGATTGGGACAAAACCTGGTGAATTAAGTCATTCATGTCAGCTACAATAAGAGAAGTGGACTGAGGTGGAGTCTCAAGTACAAGAGGATCAGATGAAGCAACAGCAGCTGTCCGTTGGGAAGCTCTTTTCTGCTTAGAATACTGGAACTTGCGGCATTCATCGATGGTATGACCAGTTCGTTTACACCACTTGCAAAAACTAGGCTTGGAGGTGGATTGAGAGAAAAAACGTCCAACAGAAGACTGAGAAGCACCATGAGAAGCGGTGGTCATAACCATGTCAGAAGATTGCATCTGCATAGTGGAACGTCGAGTTTCTTCAGAGATGAGTTCAGCAACTGCAGCATCCAATGTTGGAAGTGGCTGACGGTGAAGAAGAGAAGCTCGAGTATATTCAAAATCATCTTGAAAAGCCATCATAAAGTGCATAAACTTCCGTCGATCAAGCCAAGTGACAAACGTTTGAATGTCTTTAGAACATTCCAACTTAGGGTCTGCAATAGATAATTGTTCCCAAAGATGATTAGTTTGAGAATAAAAATCAGCAATAGACTGACTTCGTTCTTGACGCATCTGACAGAGTTTAGCTTCCAGTTGAAACTCTAATGAAGCATCATAGGTACAGTTGTATCTTTTTGCCAGAAAGTCTCAAGCTACTTTAGCATTCCCAAGTCATGAAAGAAGACTATTGATGGATGGAATGGAAGTTTTGATGAACCAAGATAGAATTTTGTAGTGAATACTGTCCCACTCTTCCAGACGAGATGCAAAGGCATCGTCTTTCTCACCGTTCCCTGACGTAGGTTGAGGGACTGCTCCAGTCACATAACGCCATAGCAGACGTCCTTTTAAAAATACTTCCATATTCTGAGCCCACAGACTATAATTAGATCCATCCAATATAAGATCAATAGGACAGACAATTGAATCAAGAATCGAGGCAGATAGAGACATATTGAAGATGGCAAAAAAGAACTCCAAACAACCGATATATATATATATATATATATATATATATATATATATATATATATATATATATATATATAAATTTATAGGCCACAAGAGTGTGGCTCTGATACCATGAAGAAATAAAGAGAGAGAGAGAGAGAGAGAGAGAGAGAGAGAGAGAGAGAGAGAGAGAGAGATTGTTGTAGAAATTCTGTATTTCAATCTATATTGTATTGAAGGAAGAACACCCTCTTTATAGTATGATTACAACCTATTGATAGTAAATATGCATAGTTGTAAGAAAGATCCTAGGTACTAAATATAGGATATTACATAGCTAAAGAGAATATTACATAGCTGGAGATTTACAATCTAATATAATAAGATCATACAAAGTATGGTAACAAAATCACACAATATTCTAACAACAATTATGTGATTTATGCATCAAACCTCTCTAAAAATAAATGATGACATTAAAGGACCATTGGGCTCAATCCCTAACATAAAATTTATCTTAGAGAGAGATCTAATAATCACCATCATCGTACCATCTAGCATGAATTACTAAAAAAATAAGTAGGATGTAGAGGCGTTGGCATGAAGTCATGTGGAGGAGTGAGGCTTTAATCCATGCCATGGTTAATTCAACTGGTTTAAGGCTGAACGGTTAAAATACATTATTCATAATTCAAAACATTCTTTAGTAACTTTTGTTGGATAGCAGTGACATTCTCAAGCTTAACTTTTCTTCTTATCCTTTTAAACTATATTTATTAACAAATGAAGAGTTTAATAAATTATAGAGACCAATTGTTCAAATTTCATGGTTAAAATGTTCACAATAAAGGTGGGATGAAGCATAAGCCGTGGCTGCTTTTCTAGCTAATATTGCTTAGTACAAAACACTTACTCTTAATATGATTAGATTTCCCACTATGCAAATAATGCTGTCTTTCTTACCATTTTCGCTTAGTTTCCCTTTTCCTATCTTTTGGGTTTTTTTTTTTTTTTTTTTTTTTTTAAACCCTTCGAGTTGTGATCTGTTATCATTTTGCTCAACTTACGCTCCTGAAAAATTGGACTTATTATTAGAGGACCTCTCAGCCAAGTAAGCACTTGATAAACAAGCAGTTGAAATGGTACCCATGGAATATAAAATGGTACCCATAGATTATATTAACTCAAATTAAAGTGATTAAATTGTGGAAACCAATATTATCACTAAGTTGCAACATGAAAATAATATATTTGGACAATCTTGTTCTTTGATTCGTGAACAATTTTTATTTTATTTTATTTTTAATTTTTAAATAAGAACATTGGATATTTTTCATTTTTAACCATTCAATAAATGTACATCAATTTAATAACTAGATAACCAAATAAAAGTAATTCTTGATTTGTGATGCATCTAAGTTGGCACAATTGGTTTGGATGGTTTCTTTTGTACTATTTGTATGCTGGGTGTGCAATTTCTCAATAATTTTTAATTGTCAACGTTTCATCCATCACACTCTGCCAAAGCGCCACTGTATTTCTGAAGAGAAAAAGTAGACATATGAGGCTCGTTGGGGGTGAAATGCAACTTGATGGTTAGCTTTTATATGTTAAATTTAGCGCACGACAAACAACTACCATCCTTTCAAGTTCCTGAAATATTTTTAAACCATTTTTTTTTTGAGTCGGGATCCTTTGTTATGGTCAACAGGGAATTCTTATTATCCTAATGGTTTGGCGTTGAAGCTTTTCTTTTTCTCTCTCTATTTTTTTTTTTAATAATTTTTTTTAATTTTTTTAGTAAGTGGTGACATGGACCAATAAAGATTAGGGTATCAAAAAATAATAGAGGATCCGAACTATTTTTTTGGGCCCTGGCTTGGGCTGTTGTGCACGGATTGGCTGGTGTACCACATAGCAGGTATATAGTTGATGGGTTAATTTTAACAAGTTTCATGGATCTCATCATGAGGTATGTGTTATATTTAAACCGTCCATTCATTCGGAGATCTCGTTTTAAGGCTTGAGACAAAAAATATGGCAGATCTAACTATCAAATGGACTATACCACATAAAAAAGGGAGATCGAACGTCTACCATTGAAACCCTTTTAGGGGTTGTAAGTTTTGGATCAATCTGAAATTTGTTTTTCCTCTTCATCCAGGTCTTTATGACCTTATGAACAGATTGGATGGAAAATAAACATTATGGTATGCCTTACGAAATTTTTAACGGTGAAAATCATTATTCCCACTTCTATTTATGGTGTGGTCCAGTTGATCTTTGAATGTGATTCATTTTTTGGATAATACTCTTAAATGATCTCAAAAAATGGATGAACAGTGTGGATATAATAAATACATCACTGTGGGTCCCATGTAACTTTAATCTCCTTTGAACCGTTCGTACAACTCGTAGCTCAAGGAGCGTCAGCGCTCGTCTTCGAATGACACGTACCTACACCAGCTATATAGCTGGTGTGTGGTACACCAGCCAATCCGCTTCCGTTGTGCTAGACCCACGCTAGGATTGGTCCGGTCTGGGCTGGCCTTAAGTACGGGCGGGCGAGGTCCATTGACACCTTAAATTCCCGATTAAGGCGATTACGGGTACTTTAGGACCCGACTGGCCCCGGCCCATAAATAGCTCTAAAATCTAGACCACCGACTATGTGGGCCCCTTTATAAAAAAAGGTCGATGCATCAGGGCATCAATAAAGTTGTAATTCACCAATCGTCATTTCTTCCTCTCTTTCTTAAACCCTCGAAAAACCCTGAGAGAGAGAGAGAGAGGGGAGGGAGAAGGAGAGAAGGCAGAGAGAGACAGATGTCTGGAATCGCCCGATCTCGCATCCTCTCCAATTTCTGGAAAACGAAAACAAACAGATCCTTCTGTTCTACAAATCCCCCAAAAGAAGCCATCATCTCTTCCCAATCACTTCTCAACGACCAACCTCCTCCCCCGAACTCCTCCCAGAAGAAATCATGGAATTTCCTGAAGTTCACGCTTTCTGCCACTCTCGTTGGAGCTGCTGCTACTGCTGGCTACGCTTCATACGGTCCGTCTTACTGTTCGTCTCTCCCTTCGATTGTATCCGATGTTTCTTTTCTTGAATTGGGTTTATATATATCCAACCCCGATTGATTCTCAAACACCTATTTTCCGTTTTGGGAATTGAAATAGTACACATTTTGCACCATTTCAATTCCCAAAATGGAAAATGAGTGTATGCAAATGAAATGGCATGCTTACTGAAGCGTGGCTGCAAGAATCTTTCTGGGTTTCACAGCAATTTCTATTCAGATGAATTCTGGAAATCTCGCGAATACGAGTTTCCTGGGTTTCTTGGGAAATCTCAAAAGAATGAGAGAAGTTTGGATTCTATTGATATTAATTCAGATGCCTGGAAAATATAGTTGAATAGAGCCATGATCCAGTACGGTTTCGTACCTCATTCACCACCACCACCACCACCACCACCACTACCACCACCCTCATAGTCTTGTACAAACTATCTGGAGTCGGTTGATTCTTAAGATTGCTTGGAAAATGTTCCATGTTATTACGTTTTGAATTTGCATATGGGGCCGTAGCGGATCCACCTATATTCATGGTGGACCATTGGACAAGAAGGTTCTACTTCAGCTTTGCATGGCACCAATATTACCCTGATTGGTATAACATCCATTCAAATAAGGTTCTGCAAAACGGACACCAAGACTGTTCTTGTTCTATGCTGTCCATCTTTTTTATGCACTTAATTGTTGTGGCTGTGATTATCTATTCATGGTTAGTTTTGGGTCATGCGTAAATTATAATGTATGGTGGATTCCTTCTAGTCTTATTTGTTGATCTTTGTCGATCTTCACTAAGCCCACTTGAGCCCCAAGTTGGTGATCATGCACACATTTCACTCTAGATCTGACATATACAATAAAGAAGGAATAAAGCCTTTGAGAATCTTCAAGGACAATTGTGCCATTGATATGGAAAAATGTTCCTTTGCTTACGAACCGGTTCATGATCATGTTTTAAGCCGGATAAAAACTTGGCCACACAGAACTCCTCTTGTTGCTGATGTTGCTTCTCCAAATTAGTAGTAAGGGGTTAATCCCACATTCCTTTAAGTTTTAAATAATATTCACCCAGTGATGTATCTGCTTGTTGAAGCTCAAATATTTCCTTTAACAATTGATATGCCCAAGAGATGTTTTTTTTGGACGAAAACATCTCTTATAATGCATCCCAGACTTCTTTTGTAGTATCCGAAAACATTACATTCACATTAATGGAAGGTTCTGTACTATTTTATAACCATGTCATAATTTGAGCATTCTCCTGGATTCATCGATCATATGTACTAACACTCTTACAAGGCTTTTCAGTGGCCAAGTATTTTAATTTTCCCTTCTCAATTAAAAGAACTTGAATGGATTTGGACCACTAGAGATGGTTCATTTAATTTAATTTAATAGATGTTATTTGAAACCCTAAAAAATCAAATTGATTTATGAATCCAGTTCTCAAATCACTTTTCTCTTCCATCTAAGACAAGGGACTAGTTTATATATTGCAAGCTAATACGAAAACGGGCTGACCTTTCATGGCCAATGAACACGCAACTTGTATGCTTCACAGTATGCACACTACATTTGAAGAGAAATAACTGTCCCACATGTTCCAACCAATCACGAGAGTTGATAATCCTGAACACGGCATCAAACGATGGCAATCAGCCATACATCCACATGTCTCACGCATGAGAGATGATAATTAGGAAGACTTCATCCCCTTCTCATGCACAAATCATTACAAAGGCTTGACACAACAAAAAGAATAGAAACCCTAGGTTTCTTAAAAGATTTTCTGTACAAGAGGGATGAGAGAGACTAAAAAGTAAAAGAAGGAAAAAGAATTATAGTATAAAAGGGAGAAAGATTGATTTGATCAATAACAAGGATGCTCTGATAGCATGTAGAATGATAAATTAAAGAAAAACAAAGAGAAGAGAGTGAAGAGATAGTTGGAAGAAGAGAGGAAAAAGAGTTAGGGTCAAACATCCCCACTCTTCCCATTTATATTAATAATAAAAATATTAAGTACAAAAATACCCTCTATAATAATATTCATATTCCAAACAAGTCCTAATCCAATATAAACATTAAATATAATAGAGAAAGAAGCTAGGTGGGCTGTATAATGGGACAACACACTTCCACATTCATTAGGCGGGCCATATAGCTGCATGGCTTACATCCTCATGCATTAAAGTAAGGAAAGAGGAGCTCAAAGGATATTCTTTAGTAGACTTCCAAGTGGGGTTTTTTTTTTTTTTTTTTGGGGGGGGGGGGGGGGGGGGGCTGGTCTTTAGTCATTTGTTTGTTTGGGTGGGGCTGTTGGGTTCCCTAGTTTTTTTTTTTTTTTTTTTTTGTTGTTGTTGTTGTTGTTGTATTGTTTGCTTGTTTTGCTTGATTCGCTCAGTGACGAGAGGGTCACTTGTGAAGGGCTCTTTGTTGTAGTTGTTCCTCACTTTTAATAAAATTGTAAAGATTGTTATCTTTCAATTTTTTTAAAATAAAACTGGCAATTAAAAAATGGAAAGAGGAAGGAAAAATGTGAAGAAAAATAGGTGGAAGTATAAATTACAAGGCAGACAGAAATAGAAGATTACTCATTTTATAGAAAAATACAATACGTTGTTAAAATAGACAACATGCGTAGAGGAAAGACTCAAGAAAGTCGCAACAGGTAGATTTGAGGGACTGTTCGGAGTACGAATATAAATAGATTTCAATTCTAGAACATAATATGATCTTGAAATCGGATTTTAATCTTTCAAAAAAAAATTTTGATTTTTTTTTTTCTCTTTTACAGCTCTCATTTTTGGGTTTCAAAATGTTTTATTGTCGTAATTTTCACATAGTTATGATTGTGAATATTAATTCAAAGTTTTTATTATTATTATTATTTATTTTTTTTTTTCTTAACATTTGGAGCCCATAGTTATCTCTAAATTATGTCACTATTCACTCTCCACAGCTTACACCTTAGAAGAAGTTGATCAGAAGACAAGTGCTCTACGAGAATCTGCGAAGTACACCGTAGGGGATGGTGCTTCTACTCTTGATGTACGTATGATGTTAGTAATTTGTCCTAAATTCATGCCACTTACCCATGGATGTTGTAGTGTTCTTTCAATTGTCAGTATCTTAAATATGTGCCATGTTTCCTTTTGCCATTCCCTTCCCAGCTGCTATTATTCCCAAACTACGGGATTGTTGGAGGTTTCTTTGTGAAAATTGTTTCAATCCAGTGAGATAAAAATTATTTTCTTAGGCCATGGGAATGAAGACTCCTCTAGTTCTCAAAAAAGGTAGAACTAAGAAAATGTGTAGGAGGAAGGAGTTGGGAAGCTTGAACAAATTGAAGAAAAAAAATGTGAATAGTGGGATTGGAAATTCTGTTTAACTCTGCTATAAGAGGCTATGTGCCCTGCAAGAGTCAAATTTAGGAGTGTTAATGGGTCAGGTTGGTCATGCAAGTCAACTGCCCTGTGCTGCTTCTGAGGTGGATTCAGCCCAAGCTAAATGGGTAGTGGGTTGGGCTCAGGCTAGACAACATGGCCCATTTAAGTAAATGGGTCAGGCTTAGGTTGCACCCTACCTGACCCTAGTTACCCTACCCACCTATCAAGATCAGCAATGGTTTGGGCGAGATGATCTGACCTGACCCAAAACCCGAATCAAAATAATAGAACATAAGCATGGTTACATTCATATGACGTATGTATGCATGCCCAGGCTGGGCATGCTTGTAGCTCCATATTCAATTCTTGAGCTTGAGTTGGTGAGTTACTATATTAGTGGAACCCATGGTCCAATGAACCGCTGGTCTGATGGGGCCCCACCATGGAGGATCTCAGCTTGTCTGAGTGGAGCCCATGGTTCTGTGATGCATGCAGTTGGTGTGATGGCAACTCCAGGGAAGGATCTCAGTTTGTACCGGTGGAGGTCATGTTTCTGTGATGCAGATTGTTGGTTTGATTTGCCTCAGGGAAGGATCTTAGTTTGTACCAGTGGAGGTCATGTTTCTGTGATGCAGATTGTTGGTTTGATTTGCCCTGCCGCAGAAGGATCTGACTCGTTTGAGTGGGTCCCAAGGTTACTAAAACCTAGCTTTAAGCCTGATGGGTACCCAAATCCAACTGGATTTGGATCCAATGCCCCATATATTGTGCATGTAAGCGAACTCAATTCCCTTAAGTTGGGTATGGATGTGGGTACACCGTACACCTGTAACCAACCTGAATCTGACCTGTTGATACTTCTATCCAAAGGGAGGTATGTCAGTAAAGCCATAGTGTTAGTGCTTTGGAAAATCTGAAATTGTTTCTATACGCCAATCTTAATTCATATTTGGTATCTTTCAAAAAAAAAAAAGTATCATATGTGGTAGAAAACTATCATTTAACATCGAGATTCTCCTTTCTGAAGTTCCCCAAGCCCAGCTGGAAGCCTGAAACTATATTACCTTATAACTTAAAATTTCGCCATTTGCTTTTGGGGTTCGTCCAGGTCCTTTTGCACCTGGTCCATATGACTTTTTTTTTTCTTGTAACTAGCACATGCATTATGAATAGCCTTAGATTGATTTCTTCCTTCTCCAAGCTGGTGTGATATTCTCAATATTGTCTGTTGGACAGAGAAAAATAGATTCTTTACCAATTTATGTTTCGATTTGGAAGCAAATATTGGTATTTTATGGGGCGAATGCTTGTGGAGCTTGCTGCATTCAAGGGGATGTTAACTTTTTTCTTGGAATGGGTAGATGACCTGAATGTTATACATGTGGGCCCATCACCCCTAGGGCCAATACTCAACTTCTTCGAGGGGACTTCAACTAGTGTGAATAAAGGTAGCTTTAGATGGGTAAAGGTTTTTTTCTAGACCTTTGATGGTTGTCTTTTAATTTTCAATGATGTTAGCTTTGTTTATTATTAGAAGGCTGTTCGTCATGTTTCTGATTGCAATGGTGTTGTGGAGCAAGGCTATTGTGGATAGATCTACAAAAGTTTTTCGATTGGCTGCCCACTAGACATAAACCCACTCACCTCTTTTACCCAGGCTTTTGGAAACAACCATGGCAGAGGGTGGACATGCTTTTAACAACATTGCTTATTTTGGTAATGGATATACTATGACACTTGAGATAGGCGATCCAGAAAAGTGTAGTATGGATGTAGCCATGGTTAAAAGACTCGGCAACTTGGACCGACTCATCCAGTCTCGAGTCCAGTCAAGATTCACCATACTTGATGGGTGAATTGACCCGATTTGGCCTATTTAGGGGTGACTTGTTTGGGCAATTCATTGTGTCAAACCAGATTCTGTCTGACTGGACCGTGGGCATGAGATCAATGAAATTTCTGAGTTGCGGGAGTTGTCCTAATCTTAAAACCATGGATAGAGAAGTAGCAATTCTTAGGGTTTGTCATAGTATGATCTGGCATGAGATCAATGAAATTTCTGGCACGATGCATAGCTGTTAAAAAAAATTCACCAGAGAAGATTGAGCGATTACTTTAAGTAAAGAGTATGGAGAGATGAACAGGAGGGGTCAGAGAGTTGTTTTGACAGTTGGAAGCCTTAGAAGCTGGCAATCATCCAAACGGTGGTGTAGATTCTTGGTTGAAGAAAACCATGGGAAAGAAATTGCTGCAGAATCTGATGTCATCAATAAACTATGATAAGGAGAAAGGTCAAGAGATGGTGATAGTGGGATCCTTATCCTCCAAGGATTTGGAAAGGGAAAAGGGGTTTGTAGGTTGCACCAATGATTATTCTCTCATGGAATGTAAGGGGTTTGGAACTTTGGACTGTCCGATAAAGTGAGCTCGGGTGAAAGGACTGTGTAAGAGGCAAAAAGTTCAGGTGATCAAGCTTCAAGAAACAAAAATCCACAGTTGGTTTGACAATCTAGTAAGTCCATCTGAGGTGGCAGGCAATGTGAATGGTTAGAGATGGCAGCTTAGGGTGTGACAGGGGGCATTACCCTAATTCTGGACACATCCATGTTGTTGAAACAGGGAGTTAGAATA
Source organism: Magnolia kwangsiensis (assembly GCA_037074715.1). Taxonomy (NCBI): domain Eukaryota; kingdom Viridiplantae; phylum Streptophyta; class Magnoliopsida; order Magnoliales; family Magnoliaceae; genus Magnolia; species Magnolia kwangsiensis. The sequence goes on along the minus strand of CM073585.1, from coordinate 8,492,894 downwards.
GGGAGGCATTCAATATTGGTGTGTTCAAAGATGTTGTTGAAGGATCTAGATGGGTGTTAACGACGGTTTGCTGGCTAAATGACCCAACTCTTAGACAGGGATTTTGTTAAGAGCTTGATTCAGTAACTAGAAGGTGGGGTCTTCCATAGTGCATTGGGGGAGACTTCAATGTGGCAAGAACCCCAATGAACGAAGCAACACAAGCTCTTTTAAGTATTAACCCATTGATGTACAACGTTTCTGAGCAGTAAGCCATCATTGATCATCCATGGGAAGGACCAACCTTCACTTGGTCAAATCATCAAGATAACCCGGTGTTATCTAGAATCAATCGATTTCTCATTACAGGGAGTTGGGAGGAAATCATCAGTTTCTGATCATTTCCCTATAGCGATGGTCTTGAGCATGGAAGTGTGGGGTTCTATTCCATTCAATTTTGAGCTGATGTGGTTACGCGAAGCCAAATTTGTGCAAAAAGTGTGGGAGCGGAGGGATTCCATGCAGGTAATGGGATGTGGGGGTAGAAAGCTGAGTTTGAAATGGGAACCACTTAAGCTTAAGATTAAGGCGTGGAATAAAGAGGAGTTTGGCAGAGTGGGAGAGGAAATAGCCTCAATTTTTGTGGAGATACAAGACAGTGAGGAAAATTGAGCAGGGCATTGTAATAGATAAGGAGATTGGCAGGAAAAACCAGCTACAGGAGGAATTTAAGAAAAAGTCTCTGGAAGAAGAGATTATGTGGGACATAGATCATGGGCCCTTTGGCTAAAGAAGGGGAATAAAACACTCAATTCTTTCACCATATGGAAAATGCTTGAAGAAGGGTAAACAAGATATGGTTGTTGGTTAACGATGGCACTACGGTGGAAAAACCCCAACTTGTTAATGCTGAAAGTAGAGTTTTATCGTAAACTTTTCTCTGAAGAGCAGTGGCAAAGGCCAGGTTTGGATAATCTGAATTTTATCATATTAGTGAGGAAGACTCTGGCATGTTGGAAGGCCAATTAGTGAAGGGGAAGTTTGGGAGGTAGTTAGGCAGCTAGAGCCAGACAAATCTCTGGGTCCAGGCAGATTTCCAATTGCTTTCTTTCGATTCTTTTGGTCAGAAGTCAATGAGGATGCCACGAGTTTTATGAAAGAATTCTATGACACCGGAAAGTTATTGAAGGAAATGGGGCTTTATGTTATGGTCCTTATTCAAAAGGAGGAAGCTAAGGAGCTTTCTAAGTTTAGACCAATTAACCTGTTGGGTTAGCGTACAAAATTCGCCTTACTTTCCCAACTTCAAGTTTGCAAAAGGTGTTGGAGTCTATAATAATGTTTTCCTGCATTGCTTTTGTTAAGGGAAGACAAATTCTTGACAGAGCATTCACAACTCACGAATGCATTTATCAAAGGAAAAGACAATGTAAATCAGGAGTGATATGCAAAATTGACTTAGAGAAAGCCTGTGATAATGTTGACCGGTATTTTATGGAATATATGCCTTGAAGGATGAGATTCGGCGTTGGGGAGCAAATGGATGGGACCGTGTTGAGTTGGAAAAATACTCAGTTCTGGTGAACAGTTTGCCATAGGGATTCTTTGAGGGGACTAGGGGAATTTGTTAAGGAGATTTCGCCCGCTTCCACTTTATCATAATTACTGAAGCTCTTAGCAAGATCTCGCAGAATGGTTGGGAGGAGGCTTTTTTGATGAGTTCAATATAGGTGGAAAGGGGATGGTAGTGACACATTTATAGTTTGCCAATGACACCGGTTTTTTTTTTTCTGAAGCTGATGGAGTGCAGGTGTTGCATCTATGGTGTTTTCTAAGATGTTTTGAAGCTGCCACAGGCCTAAAAATAAATTTACCCAAGAATGAGTTGTGTGGGGTTCAAGTGCAGAAGTTGACAATTTCCAATCTTGAGGCAAACATGGGATGCAAAGATGGATCAGACTCTACTTATCTTGGGCTTACTCTGTGTCTGGGATCCCCATCTACGATCCTGTGGGATCCAGTGATCTTGAGGTTGGAAAGGCATTTAGCATCATGGAAAGGCAGATATCTATCATTGGGACGGTGGGTAATGTTAATCAAGTTGACTCTATCCATTTTGCAAATCTATTTCTTATCATTGTTTTGATGCCCAGCTCAAGTCATTGCAAGGATGAAAAAACTCCAGTTGGACTTTCTATGGCAAAGTGAGGGAGCAAAACATAAATCCCATCTTTTTGAATGGAAAGAGGTTTGCAAACCCACTTGCCAAGGGGGCTTAGGCCTAAGATTGACGAAGCAAAGTGGATGAAGCTCTATTGGGTAAATTGATATAGCAATACACTATGGAAAAATGGACATGTGGAAAAGAGTGCTATCTGGTACTTCTAGAGTTGAATTTGATTGCTGAAAATGAAGGTTATTTCTGGATTTTGTTTCTGTATCTTAGTTAAAGTGAAGGTTATTTCTGGATTTTGTTTCTGTATCTTAGTTAAAGTGAAGGTTATTTCTGGATTTTGTTCCTGTATTTTGTTTCTGTATCTTAGTTAAAGTGAAGGTGATTGCTGGAAAAATGAAGGTTACTTCTAACCAGGTGCTGCCACCACTTCAAATTGCACTTCAGAACCTCTCTCCGGCTCACACTTCCTAGCTGTTTATTCTTGCCATCATATTGGAGCGGACGCTTCCCTGCTCCCACACCTGAATTTTTTGCTGCTTCATTTCATGTTTCGCGCAGCTATAATCTGTATTGCTGGAAATCCAATTAGTGGCCGGAAATTCATTTTACTTGCCGGTATTCCATTCAAAAGTGTCTGTAAATTCAGTTTAATGCTTAATTGCATTATTACTTAATTTCCGTGATCTTTGGAATGGGAAAGTTGTTGTGGGCCTGTCCAGTGTTCTTGATCTTATGTTGCAATTGATTGGAACATCTAATCCCTTGATTGACTTGTAATGAACATCTACCACCTTTTCTCCCACAATATTTGTATAGGTGTATGCATTGCTGTGCCAATTTTGTAAAGGCAGTGCTTATTCCAAATTTCATCCCAAAAATGGTTAGTTCGTCCCTCAGCAGTAATTTGGTCAGTGCAGAAAATTGATGAAAGTGCTTAAAGAGGACAGTTACAGTAATATTGTGAACTAATTACCATTCTAGCAGACGAATTAACAAATTTTATGGGTGGAGATTACCCTTTCTAAAATTATGACATCAGACATTCGACTCTTCCATATTCTAATTCTATCACATATAGTTTGGCTTTCTGGTAATCTTGTTGAATAATATTAGGTGTGCCTCTATCTTCATGCTATCTGTTCTTTGGATTTATTTTTGCAGACTCATTCAAACTTATTTTTTATGCTTAGTGTTTTTATTTTTTTCTGGATTTATTTTTTGCAGACCCATTCAAACTTATTGTTTATGCTTAGTCTTTTTATTCACCATGAATAATAAATTTAGCAGTGGAAGAGTAAATTTTCTTCATTATTTTCTTGAACAGAAAATCCAGGCTTTCCTTTATTCAGCTGCTATGACAGGTCACTCTTTGAACTGTGTTCTTATTATTCACTTTTTAATTTTCATGCATGATAGTTTTCGTAATTGATTTTTGACATATGAGAATTTCATGACCTTTCCAAGGAAAAATCTATGTACTTTATTAGTCTTATATTCTCCATGGATGATGTGGTTTTCCTATGCTAAGTAACAATGGAGGTACATTGTCATCTTATCCTTCTTGTAAGCCACAAGTACTAGCACCATCCCCTTCGCAATGCTCGGGGACGGGGAAGGAGGAGAGTGTCTTTCTTAACTTATTCAATTAAGCTCTAGAGCTTAGCTACTATGATTTTACCTAACTAAAAGGCATCTCCCTCTACTGATAAAGAATCTCTCTTTCCCTTCTCTCCCTCTGTCTCTATCTCTATCATCATCATCATCTTGTTACTCTTGTTTGGTCCCAACCAGTGTTTTCAGTAGTGCTGTAGCGTAAGCGTTGCGAAAAAGCTACGTAGCGTATGCATGTAGCGTAATTCCCTAGTAGCATAAGCTACAGGGTGTAGCGTAAGCTGCGCTGCATGTGGCGTGCATAGTGTAAGCTACCTGAAATCACATTTTTTTCAAGTGTTTTTTCTATGTTAGTTAAACACCTATTTTAAAATGGTGATGACTTGTACCTATGACACATGGTGCTACATTATATTAATTCGGACCATCCAAATTGTGGTCCATATCGTAGATAGAGCACTTAGATCGATCCGGACCATCCAAATTGTGGTCTATATCATGAATTTGTGATGTTTCAATAAATAAAAAAGAAGTCATACTTAGAGATGTCTAAAGGCAATGAGAGAGGGATTTTGCATGGAAACAGGTGGTTGATGATCCAGATTCGTAGTCAAGAACTCATAGAAATTATGCATTTTGTAAATCTTATCATATGTTCTATTATTTTAATTAAAAATATTAATGATTGTGTAGCTTACGCTACGCGCTATAAAGGGCCAAACGCTATGCTATATGCTACATGCTATTTAAAACACTCGTCCCAAGTAGAGGCTTATGTATGTGTAATAATATATGTATTGAACATTGTGGAATTTGATTAGATGGTCCAATATTGGTTTTGACAAGGATTTTATCAAGAGTTAACTTGGGCCACTCAAATAGTCTCGGTCCAATCACATTTTGGGGCTCTCCTTTTATGGAATCCCAAAGAATCCTTAGAATTGGATTCTAGCTCAATACCTTTTGAGATTTTGAGAAAACATGATCTTTAGAGAGTGTAATATGATGAAAGTTGTTAGCTATCTCTAACTTGCTACCTTACCCAATATGAAGGTTCAGATAACCCTCAAATTTTCTGATTCAACAATTTGATTTATGATTTATCATTCATGGACGTTGATAAGAATCTTCCATTTAGCAATGCCTTAGGATGGCATAACCTTTACATTAATGGAAATGTCCAAGCAAGGAAAGTCCTACGCAACATGGGGTACACCTTCCATTGAATTGAATTTCAGTGAGGGTCATAGGCGGAGATTGTGGGGTAAGGGGTTCATGGTGTGGCTGATGTCATTGATTCGATTCCACTTATCTCTAGCTCGTTACTGTAGTCAATATGAAGGTGCATATAACCCCCAATTTTTCTGATTCGACAAGTCGATATATGATTTATCATTCATGGACGTTGATAAGAATCTCTCATATAGCTATGCCTTAGCATGACATAGACTTTACATTAATGGTAAGGCCCAAATGAGAAAGGCCTAAACAACATGGGGTGCGCCTTCCATTGAATTGAATTTCAGTGAGGGTCATAGGTGGGGGTTTTGGGGTAGGAAGGCTAATTTATATGGATGATTAGCTTGGGATAGCCACCACCGATCTATGATTTATGATTCATGGACGTTGATAAGAACCTTCCATTTAGCGATGCCTTAGGATGGCATAGCCTTTACATTAATGGTAAGGTCCAAATGAGGAAAGGTCCAAATGAGGAAAGGCCTACACATAGCGATGCCTTGGGATTTGGGGGAAGATGGGTTAATTTGTGGAAAATTGGGAAATTTTTGAAAATTTCTCAAAATTTCTCAAATTAGAGAAGATGAGTACCGGCATTATGTTAAAGAGTATCTTCATTGGTATCATTCTACTATAACTTGGGCATAGTATTGTTAGTTTGTGGTGCAACAATATGATGACTAGCCCCGTTAAAACGGAGATGATGATTTTGAACCACAGTGCAACTCTATATGGGTCTTAAGCCACTGTCGCACACATTATTCATAGGTATATTTCTTTTTCATTCTATTTTTTTTTTTTTTTTTTTTTTTAATACTTTTTGGCGTTTGAATATATAACTTGTGTTTCCATACATGTCTTCTTACATTTATAAATTATATGAATAGAGTTTGAATATACTTGCGTCAGTTTAGTCAGACGGTGCATAGATTAGGACCCCATACAAAGAAAACCTATTATGTGCACTTATTTTTTGCGATGTTCTGATTTCGAAGTCTGTACTGATGTCTTTTTTAACAATCCCTCAAGTTTTATTGAAAAATTTGACCAATTTCCCAAGGTTTCCCCATGTTTTCCAACAATGATGATACATTATGCAAAACAACCGATATATCCCATGCAATAACCGATATGTATCCGTATCCCAAGGGTACAATACATTATGCAATAACGATACGGAAAACGTTAGTTGGGATAAGGCTTAGATGATGATGATGACTACAATGAACAGTTTATAGGTGGTCAACCCCTTTTTTCTACATCGTTGCTTTATGTATCTTCTTGTATTATCTCACGATTTGCTTCCTTCTCTTTTAATAATTCCGAACATCAGTTCAATTAGACGATTAGAACCCCATACAAAGGAAACTTGTTATGTGCACTTGTTTTTTGTGATGTTTTGATTTCTAAGTGTGTATTGATGTCTTTTTTAACAATCCTTAAAGTTTCATTGAAAAATTCGACCAATTTCTCAATGTTTTCCTATGTTTCCCAACAATAGTGATACAACCGATATATTCCATGAGATAACCTATATGTTTCTGTATCCCAAGGGTGTGATATGCAATAAAGATACAGAAAAAATTGGTCACGAGTTGGGGTTGTGGGGTAAGGGAGGCTGACTTATATGGATGGCTAGCTCGCGATATTGTTCAGAATGTTGCATGTAGGGCCTTACCTGTGAATGGTGTTGAAACCTAGTTATATAGGAGTGTTGGACCTGCAGGGCTCTAGTGACTTAGGTAAGCATATTAGTTTACACAAGCAAGCATATTATTGTGGTACATATCAAAAATAAAAAATAAAAATGAAAAAAGAAAATAGCGTGGTGCACTGGTTGATATAAGCGGCTAGTTTTGGTTGGGACAAGCGATCACATTCATGTAAGTGAGGAAGTGCCCCAGAACAATGGAGAGGATATAGTGACTGCAAGTTTAAACAACATTTTGGTACTCTTTCTGTTGATTCCCATTGCGAAACAATGAAGAGAATATACTGACTACAAGTTTAAATCAGGATGCTAATTGCTATTGGATGAGTATTCCACTGGTTTTGCAGCCTAAGCGGCTTGGTAATCATGGAGGCATGGGTTCTGATGGGACATCATTAGGGTCCAGAAACAATTTTGTATCCCAATCCCTATAATTTCTGCTGTTAAAAATAAAAATCATTGGAAAGAAACTCTCATATGGCCTACTTTCTACTGTACATGTGGCGGAAGGGATAAAGGATTGGAACTGTCCATCGAATGCCATTGACCTGGATGGCCTACAATCCACAAGTGCCCACAGATCAGATAATCATGGCCACCATTTTTTCTCTGCTGATTCTCAACGGTGAACAACTCTTATTTTTTAGCATCCATTTAAGGCACCTTGCAGATGTCTATGATCTTCTGATACATGTGGTGTTTGTATTGTGATCCGTCTGCAGTAGGGCCGTCTAGATGGACTGTCAGCTTCTCTCTGCCATTTGTTCGGTGGGAGGTGCAGCACGTTGGACTTCCCAGAAAACCATTCTGTTGTATCATCTCCCAATTAACATGATCACTTAAGGTGCATTGACACTTACATGAAGCTCCACCTTTGTATCTGAGATGGCAATGTACCTTTATCCTTGGGCAAGTTTGAAAATCTGTTGTAATATATGATCATCTACATTCACAGACTACTTATATGCCTTGTAAGCAGTGTTTGTGAAACACCATAGGTCCCACTGATTTTCTTTTCAAACATTGCAGTGCCTGCTAAAACTGCTGAGTTGTACATGGATATCAGGAGGTCAATCGAAGAACATGTGCGGGTGTGTGCAGTTTCTCGACCATAAACTCATGGTTTATGAACTTCTCCATTGATTACTTGCAAGCAATTGTTTCTTATGCACTTTTTTGTAGGGATTTACTGAACCATCCTCAGAGAAGCTTCTTCCGGATTTACTTCCACAGGAGCAACATGTTTTTACCCTTGTTCTGGATCTCAATGAGACTTTAATATACTCAGATTGGAAGGTAAGCTGGAGACTTTTGCAATAAGTTGTGCTTATTCTTATCTTTCAAAAAATAAAAAAATAAAAATTGTGCTTATTTTTTATCTGTGATCTGTGCATCCTCTTATTTTATTCATTTATGCCTTCATTTTTCCTTCATTTGGTGTCACACTGGAACTAACTTTATGCTCTTTCTTTAGAACGGTTTATGTATACAGTTGAAACTGTTGTAAGTTGTAACTAACATTCTAAGAACCAACAACCTCTAAGATGAATTAAAATTTCCAGGAACTGACTGGGTCCCATGTGTTATAATGAATACTCACTGGTATTACTAACTAATAGTATTCTTTGGGGCATTTCAGTATAGTATTATAGATTAAAATAATCTTTTATATTGCTGGGAACATGAAATGAAAGGTGGCCACTATTCAGTCCTCATGCCAACTGTCACAGTTAACACACCCACATAATAAGTAGAAAAAGGGTGCATTTGTTAGTCAGGTTGGGCATTGAAATTAATTCTCATAAAGAAAACAATGAGATTAGACCACAAAACCCAATTAAGAACGTATGTAGTGCTAGTAGTGTATGATTTGTGAATTCATGAGTATTTTGGTCAGAGAAAAGGTTCCTAATGCATCATAACTTGAATAATGTCTTGATGTGTTCTAAAATTTGTGTGATGTGTAGAAAAGATGAAGAAAGGTCAATCACCTCTAGCAAGGAAGATGTGGACTTTCTTATTTCTGGGTGAGATGGACTTTCAACACATCAATCGGGCATGCAGTGGTGGACCAGTTTGGGGGCCTTTCAAGAAGAGGAAGAAGGCATTATGGAGGATGTGCATTATGCAATCCTGTGGGGATTATGGAAAGAAAGAAACACAAGCATCTTCGACGTGGAAAAAAGAAGAAGAAAAACCTCACCCATAGAATCTATTTGTAGAAGACTTCTCCACTATGTTAAACGGGGTTTGATTAACGACTCTGCTCGAATGAGGCCTTTATGGCGAGCTGGGAATGCTTGTAATCTCGAATTGGGGAAAAGCCTGATTAGCTAGCAGTTAGTGCTGGAAATGGTTTTCTTTTTAGATAGTTTTGCTATCTATGCTTATATCTAGCCTGAGTTGGGCCTTCCATGAGTGATGAGAGGGTCACATCCAAAGCAGGCTGACTTTTTGTATCAAGGCTTGCTTTATAATGAATACGAATTGTCAATTTTCAAAAAAAAAAAAAAGAAGTAGAAGAAGAAGAAGAAGAAGGAAAAAGAATTGATGTGCCCTATCTTACAAGTGGCAGTGCGGCACATGGTTAGTTGACCCAAAGCATCAAACTGATGGTAGCTAAAGTTGGTGAGGGAAGCCCCAAGTATCTACGAAAAAGACCAGTATTGGAGTTTGGACAATTTTAGCTTTTGTTTGATTGCCTATTTATAGAGTACTAATTGAAGGGTCGAGGTCTTTTAGCCTGAGAGATTTTTTGGGCACCTCCTACATGATGTCTCCCATTAGATCAGGAACCATGGGCCTTCGTTTGCATGGAGTATGACAACAGGACTGCTCACATATAAGGCATTAGAACTTGTAGTTATTCTCCTTTGGTAATCAGTCATCAAAATAATTCCACCTAATCACCTAATAGCAATTGCACCAGCCAGTAGCATTTAGGGGTGTAGATACGCACAAATGATGCATGTATCAGCTAATTGGGCTAGGCTGGGCATACCATTAGCCCATCATTCTTAAACTGGAGTTCCATTGTGTTGGATCAGGCTGGGTTGGTTGCGCTCGACCCGATTACAGTTGATTGGATTAGGTCAGGCTTGGGCTTGACAAATTTTTAGCACATAGGGTCAGCCACGTGGTAATGGTTCATGGGTTGGGTTTGAGCCAGAATTCTTGGCCTATTTAGTCAACAGGATGGGGTTGGGCTGACAAGACCCATTCATAACCAACTGATTGCCACACCTAGTAGGATTTGTATCCTTTGGTCCCAAACTTGGTTAAGGGAGGAGTGTTGACATTTGGTGGCAGTTCGTTGTCAATCTTTTGCCAAACTAACATGAGAATGGGTATGAAACAATGGTGAAAGGCAAGAAATACAACAGACAATTAACCAAAAGAGGTCCAGTTATAAAGACTGGCTGGGAAGTAGATATGTGGAAAATATTGAAATATATACAAATGATAGAAAGGACTTGAAAAAAGTACTAAGTTAGGCATAGTACACAACTCATGGTGAATTGTAGGATAGGTGGAGCACTAGAGAGGGATAGCAAAGATATCTGCAAACTAGCAAAATCAAGGGTGAGGAAAAGTATAGACATAAACCACATTAGGTGGCAGTTGGTCATCGAACTTCTGCCAAGCTTGCATGAGAATGGGTATAAAACAATGGTGAAAGGCAAGGAATACACACAAAGGCAATTAAGAAGAAGATGTCCAGTTATAAAAACCGGCAGAGAAGTAGAAATGCAGAAAATATTTCAACATATAGAAATGGTAGAAAGGACTTGAAAAAAGCACTAAGTTAGGCCTAGTAACTCATGGTGAATTTTACGATAGGTTGAGCACTAGAGAGGGATAGCAAGATGTCTGCAACTAGCAAAATCAAGGGTGAGGAAAAGTATAGACATAAACCACGTTAGATGCATCAGTTGTGAGGATTGGAGGGTGTTGGTGAGAGACTGAGAGATTAAGTAGAGAGGGAGAGACTACTTTCACAGCTTATCAAAATGAAGATGCGTGAATTGGGATACAACTACTAGGGGCCTCGGACCTTGAGGGGCTAGAGTTTGGGTAGGAAAGTAAATATAGCTTTAGCATGAATGAGGAAAAGAAAGGCCTTGGCAACAAATGGCACACCTATAGAAGCATGGAAGGCACTGAAAACAGATTAGCTGGGTTAGATAATGTTTGTAACATAATTTTGTAGACAAAGAAAATGCTAGATGATTGATCAAAAGAAGAAGAAAGTTAAAAGAAAAAGAAAAGAGAAAAAAGAGAGAAGAACAGAGAAAATGCTAGAAGAATGGAGGAGAAGCATCATCATGCATATTTACGTGAACAACGGAGATGCACAAACTTGTCGTGGGATGAAACTTATGGTTCATAGTCTAAAACTTTGGGAGAGGGTGGTGTAACAAAGGCGAAGGAAAAAAAAAAAAAAAAACAGGACACAAGAAAATCTATTTGGCTTCATGCCAGAGAGGTTAATGAGAATCTATTTTTTAAAACGTGTAATGGATGGAGAAGTATAGAGAAGGGGAAGTATCTAGGCATAGTTTTTATATATTTGGAGAAAGCCTATCGTAGGTTCCTAAGGAGGTTTTTTGGTGTGTGATTAGGAACAAAGGTGACTGGGAGGTCATATCGACATCATTAAAGATGTGTGAGGGTGCGCTACAAGAGCGGGAATTACATATTGTTAGACAAGGTATCCCGTATCGGTATCGGTTGGCGTAATGGTGCCCTCCGGTACCGATACAGATACGGGGGTGTAATGGCGATACGAGGGCATAACGACCCGTAACGGTGCAATTTTATTTTATTTTTTGCCAAAAAAATGAAAAAATATGGATTAAATTTGGAATATTATAAGCATTCCAAATATGCATTCATTTATAAATTGGAACATGTTATGGTGGTGTAATGGTCTACTCTTTGGTGAGAAGTTGTATTGGACTGTCTGATGAATTTATGAACCAGATAACTTGAATTTGACTACAAAATTCATATATTTAGTTTTCTAAATATATAATTTATATACTTAACAATTTGATATCATTTCTCCCAATAATTCTTTTAAAAAAATGAAATTAAATTCAGGTAGATGGTGTTGCCAATTTGGGGCTAACTTGGAGGGCCAATCCATGCCTCAAATTCATGCAATTTATTGGCATTATCCCACTTATGAATTGGTGAAGATTTATTGGATAGTGAATCATGAAAAAAATTAAAAGGCCCTATTTTAAAAAATAAGCGTCCACAAATTAACAATTAAAACTATTCAAACAATTTGAGTTTGACATTGTGAGTTAGCAACTACAGTTCATAATTTAATTGGTAAATTTTAAGTTAATACATGTCTCGTGTACAATTTTTTAAGGGCCTGAATTAGGCAAGACTCAGATTGTGAAGTGTAGCACACGAGTGTCAAAGTTTTTTGGGCCCCACCGTGATGAATGTGTTATATCCACACCGTCCATCCATTTTGCCAAATAATTTTAGGGCATGAGCTCAAAAATGAGGCAGATCCAAAGCTCAGGTGGACTGCACCATAAGAAACAATAATAATTAAACGTTCACCATTAAAAATTTATTGGGGGCTACAAAAGTTTTAGATCAAGCTGACATGTGTGTTTTCCCTTCATCCACGTCAGTATGACCCAATTAACAGGTTAGATGGAAAATAAACATTATAGTGGACCTGTTTCGACCCCGTATCGCGTAATGGTGTCGGCCGTTACCGTTACGTATCGGCTGATACAGCCGTATCGTAACGGATACGGGACACCCTGTTGTGAGATCGTTGGGTTCAAGGTGTTCCGTAATGGACACCACCATTACCTTTACGATATGAGGCATAACGATTGTTACGGCCTTGTAATGGTCGTTACGGTCTTTTTTTAAAAAAATAAATTGAAAAAACTCCAAAAAACCTGTATGTGCCTCGTAATGTTGATTAAAAAGTATGAAAAACTTGTATCTGCCTTATAATAGACCATTACGGGGCGGTTATGGCCTTTATAGGGGATGTAATGTGCCGTTAATGGCAATTATGAATCATTTTTTTTCCATAATGGTGTTATGGCCGTTACGACCCCGTAACACGTAACGGTTGCCACCATTACCTTTACGTAACAGCCTTTACGACACACCATGGTTGGGTTTCTAGTTGCAATGGGTCTACATCAAGGTTCGACATTTACCCCTTAACCTTTTTGCACTTGATATTGATGAATTAATTGCTAGTGTTTAGGATGAGTTTTCTTGGTGTATATTCTTCACGATGGCATGTTACTTAATGGGCCTAGAGAGGATAGGAGGTTTGGAGGAAGGCTATAGGGTCTGTGGGCATGAAAATTGGTAGATTCAAGATGGAGTATTTGGAATTCAACTTTATTAGGAATGCCTATAAAGGCGAGGCTTTTGTTAAGATCAATGGTTAAGAGATCCCTCAAAGTGATTTGCTTCAGTTCTTGGGTCATTTCCTTGAAGTTAAGATAGGATACATGTGGGCAATGTTCGAATTATCTCTGATATTATCGAAATATCTCCGATATTATCTTTATCTCTAGATCGGCGATACCGATAGCAATGGTAGTATCAGAAATTCTAGGTATTAGCAATGTATCGTTGAGTATCACCAACATATCAATATCAATAATGTAATCGTCAATATTTTCAACCATCTAAATTCTAGGTGTTTCTTGTATTGCCAATGCATCGCCAATATTTTTTACTATGTAAATTCTAGGTAATGCTCGTATCATAAGTGTATTGACGATATTTCAATAATATCACCAATGTATTGATATCATCAAAATTTTATTTATTAGAAAAAATTTTATTTCAATTTTTTTATTTTTTTTAATGAGCACATGGTTGTATGTAGTGTTCAATTTGTCATTGATAATAACTCGATATTATCGATATCGCAACATGCGAGATATTTGAGACCACAATCTTTCGTTTCCTTTCCAATTTTTGTTGATTTCTTGGTGAAATATCATATATTGTTGATATTTTGTAATATCGATGGATGTTTGGATGGAAGGTTGGATGGTTAAATTGGCCAAAGGGGATGGTTGGACTGATTTCTTATACTAGCACATGCTTTTAAGGTCCCATTAAATGTAAACCTGTTCTGTATGCATTCTTTTTGCCCTTTTTTTTTGCTTTTTTTTTTTTTTTTTTTTTTATAAATTTCTAAATATGCAAATATGTATATTTTAACATCTCCTAAAGTTTTGCGGAAAATTTCACCATTTTTCCTATTTTTCCCCGCATTTTCGATTATCAGCGATATCATCGACGGCATCGATATTGTTTCCATATCCCTGGCCAGCAAAACTAGTAGCTATACCAATACTTCAAACACTGCATGTGGGAGAGTGGGTTGAGACTCCTATTTTAACAATGATCATTGGACTTTTCTTTAGATATATGTTCATTAAACTTTTGACATATGAATCACCATGTGCTCCTTGAACTCAGTTTAATAGTGGGGTTTATATATTTCTGTATTCTGCTTCTTTATGTTGAATGTTTTCTTTAAAGTTGCCTGCACTAAGCAATGATATTATTGTTTTGTTAAGCGTGAGAGAGGCTGGAGAACATTCAAAAGGCCTGGAGTTGATGTCTTCTTGGAGCATCTTGCTCAATTTTATGAAATTGTTATTTATTCTGATCAGCTGAGTATGGTAATTTTTTACTTCTTGCTCTCTTTAGAATTGGGACTTGAATCTGTAAACTACGACTATCTAATTTTTCTTTTCTATTTTATTGCTGTTGCTGCTATGTAGTATGTTGATCCTATTATTGAAAGGCTAGACCAGAAGGGTTGTATCCGATATAGGCTATCAAGATCTGCTACCAGATATGTCAACGGGAAGCATTACAGGGTATGTCTTAACTTTTCCTAAAATAATCAGAGCTTTATATAGGTTATCGATATCCATATCCATTCTTTTTGATGCGTATTCCCTTTATTTCTCCTTTTGGTATTAGAATAATAGATGTTGCCGTACTATTCTGATACCAAAACTAGAGGTGTATAAAAGACACAGGTATTACCATTTCCCTAATTCCTTACATAAAAACAAGATGATAATATACAACGAATTATGGTTACTATGAAACATGTCATTATTGTTTTTCTTTCATTCTTTCTTTTAAATTCTTTTAGGTCTAGTTATATGTGTCCTTGTTTTAAATTACGACAGAAATATATGGTTTATGTCGACTTTGTCTTTTGCTTGACAACCAAATGCTTAAAAATGTTCAATTGTAGGCCATCAAAATTAAATTTTTATTAAAAGCATATTTCTGCTGGTTCTGAAAGGTTCAGTTTTTGCTTCCATGAAGAGATCCTTGTCCTCGTGTTATTCTCCAAGTATTTATTTATTTATTTATTTTTTAAATCTTTCTATAATTTGAAATAATTAATGGAAAGATCTTGATGCCAATTAATATTCAGATTTGCACACTTACACTTCACTTTCACCACTTAATCCCTGTTCGTACCCCAGCTCTTGTTTTCAGCTTGTCACCTTTGTGTCACCCTCCAAGAAGTTCTGTTGTGGGCATAAAAGACATTGACTAGGCCTATTGGGTAATATTGTTTTCATTAATTAGGCAGTGATGTTTTCTTTACTAGTTATGTAAAGAGGAACTCATAGAAAATACCTTTTGGGGAAGTGACTCTTAGATATGCTTGTCCCTTCACCTTGTGAAGGTATGTGGGGCCCAGGTCCTAGAGCTGAGACAGTTTTGGCAGCACTACCAAAAAACCCATTTTTGAGATCATCTCCAACATTGATGACAAAGATATCCTCATGTTTATCATTTGAGAGCAATGTGAGAGCCATTGGATTGATTTTATTTATATATTTATTTATGGTGCAAGGGGTGTGGGGTCACTTACTAAACCTCTTTCGAACTTTATGGGTTTCCCAAGTGAAAGTGGCCATTCTGGTGTTGGACGTCTGATTTTAATACTTTAATCTCTTCCGCACTCGATGGATTGTGCAAATGAAGATGGTGGAGCTGGCATTCTGGTGTTGGACGTCTGATTTTAATACTTTAATCTCTTCCGCACTCAATGTATTGTGCAAATGAAGATGGTGGAGCTGGTTGGTGAACATCTAGTTTTACTCCCTATACCTCTGCAACAATCTGCGGGTACAAGCGAAAAAGGTCAAGTAGGTGGGTGGGTGAATGGCTTTTTCTTTTTTTTCTGAATTGGGGATGGTATCATGTGGAAAATGCTTCTTTTCATGATTATATCTAGACAATTTGGCAAGTAATAAATGGTAGGATATATAGGGATGAAGTAGAGTTGGAGGAAAAGCTTGCCAAGAAAAAATTCATATTTTGGAATTACCTTCATCATCCAAAATATTATTCTTTTGTTTCCTCAGTACAATTAGATGCATTTTTTATTTTTTTATTTTTTTTTATACCATTTGTACATTTTACAGTGAGGTGTAATGAACCCACAATGGCTCTTTAAAGGTAAATTTTGATCCTCACGTAGTTGAAAATAATTTCTTTATAAGTTGGGTTATTAGGTCATCTTTGATTTGTTTTTATTTTGGTGGCAATTTGGTTTTGAGCTAAATCGTTGTTCACATATTTACTTCGGTTTAAAGCTATTCACATTGTCACTGCTTGCCTTCTATTCCAATTGGCATATAACCCGCCTTGCTCAGTGCCTGCGGGTAAATCAGAATCCTCCACTCGGGGTCAGCGAGCATCATCTCTCTCCCATTGTGGTAGTTATTTGTGCTTTCCCTGGCTTGGTCCACTCCTCCTCCCCTGCTCCCCTATTGAACCTCTTTGTCCCATCCTAGTTCAGATGTTGTTTTTTATCCTCGGGTTTGTTTAGAAGTCCCTTCCCCTCCCCTAGAAAATGTCGGTCTTTTGGTGATGGTTCCTTATTCTCCAAAGGATACCTCTTTTAGTCTGTCTAGCTAATTCTTGTTTGGAGGTGGAAATGGCGATCTCTGTTGAAAGGGATTTATTGGTGGAAGCCACGGTGGTTTCCCCCATCAGGGGCTCTTATGTGGGTTGGAAGACTACGAGAGCTCTTAGGGTCCTTGTCCTCCTCTAGTTCTGTCTCAGAGGTAGTTGGAATGAATAGTTGAAATTGTCAAGAAAAAAGGAGGGTTAAGGACACGGTGTGCCATGTTGGTAGACTATTGGGGGTGGTTTTCAGCAATGGGGATGAAGATTATTTCGTTCTTTTCTACCTGGTGGCTGAAAGGGGTCTTCAAAGTTAGAGGCAATAGGGAATTGTGTAACTTGGGTGTCAACTTGGTAGGCTTGGTTGAAGCTATCATTGAGAACTAAAAGAAGGGGAAAAGGGGCAAGTGTGGTGTCCCAATGAAGATCCTAACCTAGAACATCGCAAGTCTAGGTTGTCTTGCAAAACGGTCCATGGTCAAGGATACTTCTTCTAGGTGCAAAGCCCGCTTGATTGTTTTGCAAGAGACCAAGCTCCAAGATGTGAATAGATCCTTGGTGTGATCAATTTGGGGTCGCAGAGGTATTGATTCGTGGTGGTGATGAAGGCTTTTGGAAGAATGGTCGATCAAGGGATGGCAATGGATTTAGTGGAAGGTTTCACTGTGGATAACTCTTATTTTCAAATCTCTCACTTGCATTATGTAGATGATACATTGCTTTTGTGTGCAAAAGATGAAAGGAAAGTTGATAATCTAAGGACAATAATAAATTGCTTTGAGGTGGTGTCAAGTTTAAAAAATAATATTGGTAAGAGTGAATTGCTGGGGGTGGGACTAGCAAAGGAGGAGATCGAGGCATTTGCAGAACATTTCGGATGTAGGCATGCTCCTTCTCTTCCTCTTATTTGGGTCTTCCCTTGTGTATTGGGAAGCCAACTAAACATTTATGGGATAACATGGTACAAAGATTCGAAAGAAAACTATTAGCTTGGAGAGGCAGATTTCTATCTATGGGGGATAAATTGACTTTGATAAAGTTGGCAATGTCAAATCTTCTAGTTTATTTCAAGTCAATATTCAAATGTTTGAAATCGGTTGTTGCGAAGTTAGATAGGCTCAAGTGGGATTTTCTTAGGAGAGACTCGATAGACAAGCATAAGTTCCACTTGATAAAATGGGAAGAAGTGTGCAAACCAATGATCCAGGGAGGTGTAGGGGTTCGTGATTTGGAGGTTATGAACAGGGATTTAATAGGAAAATGGGTTTGGAGGTTTGGGGTAGAAGAAGGTAGTCTGTGGAGAGGTTAGTAGAAAATATGGTGTCGAAGAAGGGGGGAGGTGGATAAAAGCATCGCCTCTCTATAGATCATCCTCATTATGGAAATCGGTGAATCTTATGAAAGAAGAGGTTTTGGAAAATGTGAGGTACTCACTTGGGAATGGTAAGAAGATTTGTTCCTAGGAAAACGTCTGGATTGGGAGTCAGAAGTTGAACTCCTCATTTCCTAGATTAGTAGGTATTGCCTCTGACCCTAATATACTAATTGAAAGGTGCTTCTTTATCCGCGATGAAGAAGTTGTGTGAGTTCTTCTGTGTAGAGAAAATCTTTATGATGAAGAGTTGGATGAGCTTTTAAGGCTTCTTGAGCTCCTTGCTAATTAACATCCTATACCTTTGGAGGAAAATTCTTTGGTTTGGCTTATTGATAAGTCCAATAGGTTCTCGGCGAAGTCTGTTTATAAGAAACTAGTGAAGGGGCAAGAGGCATAGGTGGAATGTCACACATGTCAAGTATGGCACTATAGAGCTCCATCCAAGGTGGCAGCTTTTGCTTGGTTGGTGGGTAGGAAAAATGTTCTTGCTATTGATTATCTTCAAAGGTGTGGCATGATAATCCCAAATGTGCGTCTTCCATGTTATAAAGATGAGGAGTCAGCTGATCACTTATTTATCCATTGCTCATTCGCACCCGCGATTTGAAATGGATTCTTCTCCCTATTTGGTTTGTCATGGATTAATCCAAGATTTGTGGATCAGTTATTATTATTATTATTATTATGGGCTTGGCATGGAGGGGGTGGAAGTAAAATTGGGAAATGAATGTGGTACTTGAGTTTTTTGGCCGGTCTATGGAGCATATGGATGGAGAGAAATGATCGATGTTTTAAGAATCATAGGAGTTACCTATTGGAAGTTTTTAAAAGGGCAAAACAACATGCAATAGAATGGGCAGTTGCAACAAACATTATGCTCGCTAATTAATTTACAATGTGTTGGTCAAGCAAGCCGATTGTCTCTTCGAAATGAGTTTTGAGAAGAGTTATCCTTGATCTGTGAAAGATCTTCCTTGCCTTGGTGTATCGGCGATGATTTCAACATCGTTCGTTTTGCTTTTGAAAAATCTTCTGGTAATGGGGTTTCAACTACCATGTGTAACTTTTCAAATTGGATTAGGAATCATAATCTTCTGGATCTCTCAATGGGTAATGTGATGGTTGATCACCCCCAAGTTTTCTAGTCGGTTTATGGAGCATGTGGATGGAGAGAAATGATCGATGTTTTAAGAACCGTAGGGGTTGCCCATTGGAAATTTTTAAAGAGGCAAGAAAATATGCAATAGAATGGGAGGTTGCAAGTTGCAACAAACATTAGGTTCGCTGATTAATTTCCAATTTGTTAGTAAGCCAAGCCTATCGTCTCTTCGAAATGAGTTTTGAGTAGAGTTATCCTTAAATCGTGAAAGATCCTCCCTACCTTGGTATATCAGCGGTGATTTCAACATTTTGAAAAATCATCTGGTAGTAAGGTTTCAACTACCATGCATAACTTTTCAAATTGGACCAAGAATCACAATCTTCTGGATCTCCCAATGGATAATTAATGTAGGGGCATTTTCACACCGAGCTCGAGTGAGGTTGCGTGTTGGATGTAGGGGCACACTCGGGGTGGGTGGCCCAGTGAGGCGAGTGACTCATGTGAGGCGGTACCCATGTGATTTGGGGTCCACGAAAGCGGTTCAACCAAGGTCCTAACCCACGAGATGTGGGGTCTGGACTATGAGATAGAGGGATTAATTTGCCATGATCTATCAGTTCAAACTTTTAGAGCAAGTGGTTAATTGTCCTGCATCAGTAATGTGATGGTTGATCACCCCTCTCCCCCCCAATCATTGTCCTATTTTCTTAGAAGTAGAGAAGATGAACTGGGGCCCGAAACCCTTCAAATGTGGGGCCTGAGCTATGAGATAAAGGGATTAATTCGCCATGCTCTATCAGTTCAAGCTTTTAGAGCAAGTAGTTAATTGTCCTGCATCAGTAATGTGCTGGTTGATCACCCCCCCCTTCCCCCAATCATTGTCCTATTTTCTTAGAAGTAGACGAGATGAACTGGGGCCTGAAACCCTTCAAATTCAAGCTAGTTTGGCTTAAGGTGGAGGGCTTCCACTCCTTGATCTCTTATCGGTGGACCTCTTTTTCGGTCAGAAGGTTGCTCATGTTTTATTTTGTTTAGAAAATTGCAGATGTTCAACGTGAAACTCAAAGCTTGGCATAGAGATGTTTTTGGTCTTAAGGAGTAGGAGATGGATTCTATTCTCACTTTCTCAGTAAATTACAGTATCTGGATATAAAGGAA
Organism: Magnolia kwangsiensis; assembly: GCA_037074715.1. NCBI lineage: Eukaryota > Viridiplantae > Streptophyta > Magnoliopsida > Magnoliales > Magnoliaceae > Magnolia > Magnolia kwangsiensis. Next base: position 8,472,580 of record CM073585.1, on the reverse strand, counting down.
GAAGGTGGCCAGCTTTTGGAGGAGGATCTCTCTCTCAGAGCTAAGTTGAATTTTGAGTATTGTACTAGACTTATGGAAGAAGAGATTAAATGGTGCTAGTGATCTCGGGCAGTTTGGCTTAAGGAGGGGGATAAATTTATGAAAATTTTCCACGGTATAGCAAGTGCCCAAGCACGTGCTAATTCAATCTCTTTGATCGTGGTTGATGGGGTCACGATCTCTTATAGAATTGACATCTCTAATTCGATCTCTAATTTTTATTCCAACTTGCTGACAGATAAAAGGACTGGACCGTCCTAAACCCAATAATTGGGAGTTCATTCCACTTTAAGGAAGATGCAGATTCTCTTGAAAACTCAATTCTTATGGATGAAATAAAAAACATGGTTTTAGCCCCTGAGAAGGATAAACCTCAAGGCCCTGATGGATATCCAATTGCTTTCTTTGCAATCCTTTTGGAACTTGATAAAAGAGGATTTGGTTAACTTTGTGGAGGACTTTTTCCTTTCTAGATATATTCCTCCCAAGCTGGGTTGTACATTCGTCACCTTTATTTCAAAGTTGGATGGGGTTGTTTCTCTTAAGGGCTAACGTTCTATCAGCCTAATTAGTAGTCCTTACAAAATTATTGCAAAAATCCTTAGCTAAAGGTTGCGGCTGATCATCCCTAAAATCATTTCCTGTTATCAAAGCGCTTTTGTGGCTAGTAGGTAAATCCTAGATAACATTCTGATAGCCCACGAGTATCTCGACTCTTGCCATAGGGTGAAAACACCAGAGATTATCTACAAGCTGGACCTCGAGAAAGCCTATGAACATGTCGGTTGATCTTTCTTAGATTATACGCTAGATCGTTTTGGTTTTCCTTCCAAATGGAGATCTTGAATTCGTTCTTGCATCTCTTTGGCCAAATTTTCTGTCCTTATGGGTCACCTTTTGGCTTTTTTAGCTCGTCTAGGGGCCTCCGTTAGGGTGATCCCTTATCCCCTTTTCTCTTTATCTTGGATTTTTATTCTCTTAGTAGAATGCTTTTAAGGGTTCAGGATGTGGGGATTTTTGAAGGTTTGATGGTGGAGAGTTTCCTCTTGCGAATATGTCATCTTTAGTTCGCTGACGACACTTTTCTGTTTTGCGAAGTCAACAATTCTATGGTTGAGTTTCTTAGCATGTCTATTAGCTTGTTTGAGGTGATTCCAAGTTTGAAGGTTAACAAATCCAAGTGTATTGTTTGGAATTCACCTTTCCAAGGATGATACTTGTCGGCTGGCGGATTGTTTAGGTCATAAAGTTAGGTCTCTTTCCACTTTTTACTTGGGTCTCCCCCTCTGTGGGAAAGCCTTTGTTGTTTCTATGGGATAAAATCATTGAGAGAATGGAAAGGAAGCTCTCCTCTTGGAAAAGCAGTCTCCTATCTTTAGGAGGTAGATTAACCCTCGTTAAGACCTCTTCATCGAATCTCCTTTTTTACTAGATGTCTCTCTCTTTCAATGCTCGAAATTCATTGTCGGTAGGATAGATGAGCTTTGGAGAGATTTCTTTGGAAGGAGTTTGATTTTGTTAATTCTGCTCTTCTGGGAAAATGGGTGTGGTGGTTCGATAACAAGGGGTCCTCTCTCTGGAAATCCCTTCTTTCCACAAAATATGGGCTCTCTTAGATGGTTGGTGGACTAAAAGTTCCTCCCTTTATCGAGCCTCTTTTGTTTGGAAATGTATTAACTATATTGCCTCCCCTATGTTTGATGGTATGAGATACTCCATGGGCAATGGTTCAAGGGTTATATTTTGGGTGGATAACTGGTTGGGTGATCACCCCCTCATCTTCAAATTCCCTGAGCTTGCATCCTTTTGCGTTGACGTTAACATTTTGGTGGCTGTGTGTTTCTCGGGCTCTAGTATGGAAGGGATTTGGTTGGCACCTTTTAGGAGAAACCTCCAGGATGATGAAATTATTAGCTTTGCTAATATGATGTCTTGTCTGTAGGGTATTGTTCTCTCCCAGGAAGAGGAAGACTCGTTGTATTGGAGACTCAGTGAGTTGGGCATCCTCTTTGTGCATTCCTTCTACACCTCTCTAAGGCGTTTGCTCCTATCTCCTACTATCTGGTGAGTGTGGTTTGGTCCTATGGCATCCCACCCAAAATCACGGCCTTTGGATGATGGGTGGGAAGGAGGTGAGTGCTTATGGTTGATAATCTGTGCAAGAGGGGCCTCATTTTGCCTAACGTCTTTCTGCTGTGTCTGCATGATGCTGAATCAACAGACCTCTTGTTCTTGCAATGTCCTTTCTCCTCGAGAATATGGTCTGGAGCCTTTCTTTTAGCGGATATCCCCTGGGTTATGCCTTCCTCTATCGAGGGTCTCCTGGTCTCTTGGCACGCAGTTGATGGAGGGAGCTTGGGCAGGAAGAGATGGAGGGAGCTTGGGCAGGTAGAAATGGAGGATGCTGTTGTTTGCAGTTCTTTGGGCCATTTGGGGGAAAGGAACAGTAGGTGTTTTTGTAATAGAAGCCTTTCTGTTGCTGTGTCTTCCATAGGGTCCTCCTATTCCAAGACTAGGCCCCTTGATCTCTTGGGTTTGGGGGTTTGGTAAGTTTCTTGGGGGTTTTCAGCTGTAGGGCAGCTGCTGTTGTATTTTAGTTTTTTGTTCCTTAGGTTTTTTAGGTTTCTTTTCCTTTTTTCTTTTTCTTTTGTTTTGGTTGTTGTGTTTTTGTTTTTCGGCTTTGGCCTAATAAATATTTCACCTCTTAAAAAAAATATGGTTGATCATATAGTATGCCAAGTTATTCAAAAGAGAATGATAAAAAAAAATCCATGGCGTGGTTGGCCCCCAATGATTCAATGTTGTCTTGGGAACCTTAATGAATTTCAATGGCCTTCATGGTCCTTGGTATGATGGATTTCGTGGTTGTGATTTAATTTCAATTTGTTGAAGTATTCTTTGATTTTGTTTCCTTCTCACTGTGTGACATAAATTTTCTGTGAAATGAAAGACTCCTTTTTTATGAACATTAGTGCTATTGGCAGGACCTCTCAAAGCTGAATAGAGATCCCAAACAGATTCTTTATGTAAGCGGACATGCACTAGAAAGTAGCCTTCAGCCGGAAAATTCCGTTCAAATCAAGCCTTGGAAGCTCGACCCAGATGACACGACACTTTTAGATATTATTCCATTTCTCGAATGTAAGTCATCTTGTGGTTTTAAAATGTCTAGAACATAGTTCTAGAACTCTGTGGCTCGACCCAAAACTCTACTTGGTCAACTTGATTTAACAGGATCTTGAATCGAGTCACTGTGATACTCTTAAGTCTGACCTGATTGTGATTCCATGAGACTCCTCGATTTGTTTGAATCACCTCAACTCGCAGAGACTTGAATGGATTCATTTGGTTTAATGTAAACCCAGTCTACTGTGTAGTTGATAATAGAAATGATAATGGTGGTGAGAACTGAACCCATGCCAATTGTCTAAGAAACCTTACGCATTAACCATCATACCCATCGTGGATTATTTGCTTGTTCCAAGTATCTTAAATCTCCTACTTATTTGTGACTATTTTAAGTATTTTTGTTTAATTATTAGAAACTGACTCAAGTAAAAGCTTCAGTCTAGTCTTCGAGTTGACCCGACCTAGCTGAAGTATGTTCCGGAATTAGTAATAATCCTTGTGAACTTGATGATTCTTGTGTTAAGTTCACATTTAAGTATGAGGTATTATATGATGCTCGATCAAAAGAAACAATTGTTATTGTTTGACACAGCAGTGGCACAGGTGGGGCCTACCTTCGAGTAACCTAATCATTGATCTGGTAGTCTTCACCATGGGACGTGCAGTGATGCTCTGTTATCTTCCTTATCAGATGATCCTAGCCATCTGTTGGGGTTGTTCCAACCAATTATCCACATTTAACAGCATCCCTGTCAGGTGATTAGAATCATCTGATGGGGGAGATTTTGTCACGTATCTCTTATCCACTGTGAGCCATGGGGTCCACCAAATGAAACATTTGGATCACAGGTGGACTCCACATATACAGTTTATTGGACCAAGCGAATAAATGTTCGAACATTGTTTACTTATCCCCTCGAATCATCTGTAGAAGGTAATGATTTAAAAATTTGACCTGCTTTGACAACAGATGTGGCCCGGCATAGACCAGCAGACATAAGACCTGTCTTAGCATCTTATGAAGGCCGCGATATTCCAACTGAATTCCTCGAGCGTTCTAAAGAACATCAGAGGTACAAATGTTGTTACCTTTATACTTGCTTTTATAAAATCAAATATAGTAGGCAGTCTCAATCCCATTCTCAGTAGGACATCAGTAAGCCAGGTATGTTTATGTCACAATTACCTGGAATCTTGGTTCCCCTTACAAATAGCTAAGTTTCTGGCTTCCTTTGTACATTCATTTAGTAAATTTGCTTAAACTCCTAGGAAAATGGACATTGACATGTTGTCCACATTGAATATGCATACAGAGTGTTAGTTGTGGTGGCTTTCAAAATTTAAAGCTTTCTACACGTCTTACAAATTACCATAATCGTCACCATCATCATAGACTTCTTCTGGCCATCTGTTGGACTTTCAGATCTTGTTTCGTTGATCATTTCAAGGAACAAACAGGCAATGATGAAACAATTATTCTTAGCTAAAGTTCAACAAGCGATGGGATATTTCAGGTAGGATAAAAGATAAAATGGAGGTGAGATATGGATATTTGTGGAAGTGGGTGACCTCAATTTTCTCCAACAACTCGAGTGTTATTACGGTGCTTAAGCTGCATAGCATTTTAAAGGTACAGGAATCGTTGGGGATCAAGGTTTTTGAAGAGAAGTATCAATCGGCGTACAGCCGGGCTGAAAAACTAAATGATACAGGGTATATCAGACTGTATCAGACGATTCATGCCTGTATTGGCCGGAATTTTCTTAACCCATATTTGTTTTTTTTGAAAAATTCTCAGGGAAATAGAAAAATATAAAAACACAGTAATCATTTTAAAAAAATAAAAAATTTAACATGTATTACATGGTGTATTAGGTCATTCTTTCATAAGACGTTGATTGTTAGCTTGACCTGCTGATAGTCAACCAGATAGGCCCTAATCGAGTATAGATCAAGCATGCTTTGATAGATAGTGGCCCATTATATTGAAGTAAAACAAAAACAAAAAATAGAAAAGATAATTTCGCTGTTTTTTAATTTTCCCAAAATGGTTAATTCCACTTTAATTCATTGTATATCACTGAAATTTGATTCACAATTTTAACCTAATTCTAGTATAAAATGAGCTTTTAAGCTTCTTCCATGGTAGAAATAAAGGGAAAAACGTTTAAGAAAATACCAAAAATCTGGGAAAAAAATAAAAATAAATGGCCTCTTTTTGTTGTATTGGTGTCGATGCCCCACCCTCCCCGACGGGTTATGGGTCTTCTGGGGCTACCAAAGAATTTGCATTTGTGAGGTTCGGACAAAAGAAGCGAGCAAGTTACAAGTTTGTCCAAGGGCAGTGTGGATTGCAATGGTGGTTAGCTCAACAAAAGAAGGTTCAAATTGTAGGGTTTGAGAGACAATTGACTTCATTTGTGCCAACTGAAAGTAGGAATCAATTGAGGGGTGTGGTGCTAAAGACACAGGGTTATTAGGGATGTTGGGAACTAAGTCTTTAAGATGGTTGTAGATGAGTGAGGATGGAGAAAAAAGGCAATGAGGGAGATGAGTGGTGTTTGACTAGGATCGGTAGCTTCTTGGTTTTAGCAAATTGGGTGCTTCTTGGTTTTAACAAATTGGGTAGAGATTGGTCTGTCAACAAACCAGGCCGGATCGGTCTTCATGTTGCCTACGCTCAATCCGAAATTTGTTAGGCTAGCCCAAGCCGACACTAGGTCAATTTTATTTTTATTTTTTTAAATCAAAGTATTTCCCATGCCTTGCCCATACAACAATTTATATGTTCATGACCACTTGTATGGATCGGTCTACGTATGCTAAATGTGTAGAAACAATATGGAAGTATGAGAATATAAAATGAGAGGATTGCAAACATCCAAACACATCTTAGCAAGGAGAATGCATAAAAATGCAAGAGGAGAGAAAGGGCAAGCGAAGTAAGGATTGGGTGGGGCCCGTAAAGTCCAAGATCCAATATATTGGTAGTGTGATGTGTGTTAGTAGATAGAAGCAAATATCTAATAAGAAAAATGTATTGAACACTAACAAAAGAACTTAAATAAGCTTGTTAGAAATTGATCTTGTATAAACCTAAGCTCTTGTAATTGCTTCATATCAGAAAAAATAGAAAAAGAAATTAATGAGAGATCTTTTTTCTCACCTTAGTGCTCTTGGGCCCAACTGAGTTTACTAAGTATGATAAGAGCATGCTCAGTAAACCAGCTCCCGCGCCGATCCCCATTTCACCCCTCCCTCGCCATCTCCTTCATTTTCCCTCTCTGTCACGAGCGGTCTCCCTCTCCTTCACGCAACGAGGGTTCCGGAGGAGGATTTCTCATTCCATTTCCTCAAATCCGGCCTAATTTCTCACCGAATCTCCGAGAAATCCTCATAGGCACGCTCCAATCAGCTAAGAAAGAGAAAAAATGAAGAAAATAGTGAGAAAAATTCGAAGAAAGAGGGATACAGATACTTACCTACCGAATTGCCCACCTCCGATCACCGCTACAGCCTACGGCTACAGGTAGTCTCCGATTTCTCTCTCTCTCTCTCTCTCTCTCTCTCTCTCTCTCTCTCTCATTCAAAATTTTTTGATTTTCCACAACCCACGACATCGGCTTTTTATCGTTGTGGGTTGCTGGCTACAGTGGGACTTGTGAGTCCCCTGCAAACGCACCCGTGAGTGTCCTTGACTCTGTTTGTCGATTTCCGACAATAATGGAGGCGGAAATGCCACGATATTGCACGGTGTGGGTTGTATCGGCTATATCGACGATATATCATGCGATATCGATGATAATATCATGCGATATCTAAAGTTTTGGATTTTCAGTATCTTCCGGGGATTATCGAAGGAGTTTCGTCTCGCTGAGGCCCGATACCGATAATATCGGCCGATATATCAGTCGATAGTATCAATATTTCGATCACTGGTGGTATGTGGTACACCAGCCAATCCACTTCCTGCAGTAGCGATCTCGCTGCTGAAGTGAGTCAAAGTTCTGTCCTCCTCACCATTATATATTTGTTATATCCACACCGTCCATCATTTGGTGAGACCATTTTATGCCATTAGCCCAAAATTGAGGTATATCCAAAGCTCAAGTGGACCTCACCATAGGAAGCAGTTGGGACAATGACGCCCACCATTGAAACCTTCCTAGGGCCCACCATGATGTTTATTTGAGATCCAACTTGTTCATAAGTTCACACAGACATGAAAGAAGGGAAGAACATAAATATTATCTTGATCGAAAACTTCTATGGCCCCCATGAAGTTTTTAATGGTAGGGGTTCAATCCTCATTGTTTTCTATGGTGGGGTCCACTTGAGCTTTGGATTTGCCTCATTATTTGGCTCGTGCCATGAAATGATCTCTCCAAATGGATGGGCGGTTTAGATATATAAGACACATTATGGTGGGTCCGCATAACTTGGTGACATCCGTAGTCAGTGTGTCGAATAACTCTTACGCTTGATCATACTAAGTAAACACTCATGGGCCCACTGAGAATGTATGTGGTTTTTCCACACCGTCCATCCATTTTCCAGCTCATTTTAAGGGTTAACCCCAAAATTAAAGCATATCCAAAGCTCAAGTGGACCACATCAAAGGAAACAATGAGAATAAAGATTCCACCATTGAAACCTTCCTAGGGCCCACAGTGATGTTTATTTGTCATCAAAACTATTCATAAGATCACATGGCCATGGTTGAAGGTAAAATATAAAAATTCTGCTTTATCCCAAACTTCTGTGGCCCCTAAGATTTTTTCAACGATATATGTTCAATTCACACTGTTTCTTGTGGTGTAGTCCTCTCGAGGTTTGGATATGCTTCATTTTTTAACAGTAAGCCATAAAATTATATGTTAAAATGGATGGACGAGGTAGATAAAGTACATAAATCACGATAGGCCCCACAGAGTTTACTCAGTACACTCAGCGTATGGAGTTAGTATGCATTCTGCGGACTCTTTCCTCAATTGTAACTTACATGAAATTTTTATTTGATTTAACATCCTAGCCCTTCAACCAATTTGGACTTATTATACTTAATATGAGCCAATGCTTCTTTTTTTTGGTCAATTATTGTAAATTTGTATCTACTAGGGAGCAAAATGTCGTCTGGATCGGGAAAATGAGCAAGGGACGTTGGGTGAAAACATAGACGACCAGTGGAGGGGTGTAGGTTAAAGGAGCATTGAGCAGAGGGGTACAAGAATGTGAAGGACTACCCAAGTGCAACAAAGTCAGTGAGAGAGGAGATGAGAAGAGTGTTAGCTGAGGTGAAGTCACATAAGTAGCAGCAGAATGATTGGGAAATGGATATCAGGGAGCATCTACAGGGTTCTAAATAAGGCCTAGGTGCCATCAGGGAGGAGCAAGATGATGATGATATGGCGAGGGAATTGTATACCCCGACGGCTGTGTTATGAGGTGGGATAGGAGGGAGTTCAGACAAGTGATCTGTGAGTCCCAGGCGTAAGGGTGGGAGGGGGAAGAAATGAGACGACGAGAGTACTAAACCATTGTTTGGGAGCTCCCAACATGAGGCTGGTGGGAGAAGCAGATGGTTTGGGGGGAAGTAGTGTGGGTGTAATGGTTCAGCGGGCATGCTTACAACGCATACAGAGCGCCCGCATTACAGATGCACCCATTGCAGGTATTAATTAGAGAAGGTTAAAAAACATATAGAACAAGGGGATCAGGGAAAGTGGAGAGCGCCATGTCAAGGTGGTTCATCTCCAGTTACATACTAGCAAATGCAACTAACAGTCCTCACTTCAAAAATATGATTGAGGTGTAGCGTGTTGGGCCTGACATGAAGCCTTCGACACCAACGAAGATTCTTGGGGTCTACCTCGATCAGGAGTACGAAGAGATGGGGGCTTGGGTACGTGCACTCAAGCTGAATTGGCAACAATACGGGTTAACAGTCATGTGTGATGGGTGGATGAGATCCATGAAAATTTTATAGTGTACTATAAAGGGCAACCCGTTTTCCTCAAATCTATTGTGCTTCTACCAGAATAAAAAACCACAAATATGGTACTATGCCGGGTTGGTTGGCTAAAGTAGCTTGTCCTACCCCAAAATCATATATGGTACGTCAAGTAACACATTCCGGTTTGCGAGATATGCCCGCTTAAAGGTTCTGATGGTCTTGATGACTTATGCCTTTGATCGGGCCTTCTCTGATCCATCTTGGACATGAAAGTGTCCGCGACCTGCTCTACATCAATCTCCTCCACTTCAAAAAAACTCGTCATCGAGTTCTCGTGCTGCTTCGGTTCTTGATACTCGATATGGTGCACCGTAACGACAGCCGGGTCAAAAGTTATGATCAATTTACGGTCCGCCTTTTGGTCCAACCATGCTAGGAATGTATCTGACACGTCCTACATCAGACCCCTCAACTTAAAAAAAAAACTCGTCCTCGAGTTACTCAAGGATCGACTCATGATTCTGAGATAACTTCTTACATCGATGTTTATTAGCCATTTTCTTATACTTAACGTTAGGCTCTTGAGTTGACACAATACATGTACTCATGCTTTCCTTGACTAGTATTGATTAGATCCTTCACTCCTACCTTCAAGATAGGACATTCTTTTTGACTCACCTGACAGTGAGGGTTGTTGGGCAAGCTAGCTCCAAGGACAAGGCCTATGTAATGTTGAATGTCCCTCATAGGGGGCAATCCATTGAGTAAATCTTCAGGCCAGACTTTTTTAAATTCGTTCAGGAAAGGCCTTAAACTTAGAGGAATATCTAAGGGTTTCGATTCCTCGCCCTTTACTAGTGCGGTGTTTACCTCGCCTGTTTCCTTGGATTCCTCCATAAAATCCCGAATGGTCATGAGGGAACTCCCCTCCACTTTAGAGGATTCAGGGTGGTTCTCTGGTGCCATAGGGCTAAGGATTATTTTTCGACTATCCTCGATGAAGACGTAAACATTGTCGTCCCCTGTGGGTCACATCATGGTCTGATTGTCATGGTCGATCGAGTAACATATGGCATGCTTCCATGTCGACCATGTCACAAAGTATTTGATCCTTATAATTTTTCTGAATTGAAAACAAGACAATGCATTGTTCAGTTACTTTGATCTTGTTCACCTTTTTTATCCAACCAATTGAGTACGAGGAAGGATGTTTTGTCGTTGGTAGTTGTAACTTGTCCATTATCACTCTTGAGACGACGTTCTCGCTACTGCCACTGTCTATGATTACATCACAGACTTTGCTGTTGATGGTGCACTATGTACGAAATATATTGTGTGGTTGTGGATGTAATTTCTTCTGTGGGGTGTACAGTAATTGCCTCACAACTAGAGATTCGCCACGATCCTAGACCGTCCACTTAATTCCATCTGCTTCATCTTCAGTGGTTTGCTCATGTTCATCAAAGCCAGGGTCTTCTTTTGCGGCTTCACCTTCAACGCCCCCTTCATTTATGACCAAGTGTGCTGCGAGACGTTGAAGACAGATATTTGATAAGTGGCCCAGTTGGCTACAGCAGTAACAATTGTTCGACCTTGGCTGAACATAAGGATTTGGAATCCTAGTCGGGCCCGCTGTTGTGGGTGCTACACGTTGAAGCCTAGATGATCCGCTCCCCGTATCATGGTTTGCAGTTGCAGGAGGTTGAGGACGTTCACCTACTGGTTCTTTTCCTTATGCCAGCGCGGGATCTTGCATAGGACGTGTCACGAGAGGTCGATTTGAAGGATAAGACCAATTAGAGACATGTTGCGTTTCTGCCCTACTTGCCAACTGAACCTCTCCATCCACAGTTCCAACTGGGTGCATCTGAACTCGATCTAGAATTGTCAATCATAAGTCACCTATAAACCGTACTACCTTATGTGATTCAGATTCTGACAAATCATCATTGTTTTAAATATCGACAATATCGGCCGATATATCCCACGATATATCTTGTATCCCATCATTGTGGTACGAAACACACAAGTAGTGCGATATATCCCACATGTTCGATCTAGTGAGCATTTTTGAATTTCGATGCTCTTATTGTCTGTAAATCATGTTAAATTAGTGTCAAATTGTTACAAATTTATGATTTTTCATGTTGCATGAAAAATCATGGATTGAGAGCTTTGATTTTGAGATTTGAAGGAAATGGGCCAAGTTGTGAAAAATTGAAAAAAAAAATCGGTGGTACGAAACGCACAAGTAGTGCGATATATCCCACATGTTCGATCTAGTGAGCATTTTCGAATTTCGATGCTCTTATTATCTGTAAATCATGTTAAATTAGTGTCAAATTGTTACAAATTTATGATTTTTCATGTTCTGCATGAAAAATCATGGATTGAGAGCTTCGATTTCGAGATTTGAAGGAGAAAGGCTGAGTTGCGAAAAATTGAAAAAAAAAACAAAAATTTTCCAATTTCTCGCAAATCGTTTGCAATCTCTGTGTTCAAACATCACATCAAACATGTCTATAACCTAATCTAGTGATTCTTCTTTTGCTTTTGAATGTATTACTTGTTTTTCCACGTCTTCTTACATTTATAAATTATATGAATAGACATTGAATATACTTGCATCAATTTAATTAGACCGCATAGATTAGGACCCCATACAAAGAAAACCTATTATGTGTACTTTTTGGTAATGTTTTGATTTATAAGTGTGTATTAATATCTTTTTTAACAATCATCGAAGTTTCATTAAAAAATTTAACCAATTTCCCAATGTTTCCCCATGTTTCCAACAACAACGATACATTACCCAATACAACTGATATATCCCTTGCAATAGCTGATATGTATCCGTATCCCAAGAATGCGATACGTAACGCGATACCGATATTTCGAACACTGCATATTGTTTCGTGTTGCCAACCGCTGGAATTCTTTAGTGTAATCTGTGACGGTTCGATTTCCTTGTCTGCAATTTTGGTATTACTGGAATAATATCTGCTCGTAATCACTGGGGAGGAATCGTGATCGAAGAAGGTATCTCATTCGTGGCCATGATGAGATGGGCACCTTGTTCTGTCGGACACTTGAAGAGTTGTAATTGCTCCCATAATGAAGCAGCACCAAATTTTAATTTAAATGCTACCAATTTCACCTTTTAATGATCTAGCACGTCCATGTAATCAAAATCTCCCTACTTCGGCTAGCCAATCAAGGAAATCTTTTATGCGTAATAAACCATTAAAATTAGGAAGTTCGACCTTACCTCGATAGTCTCTTTCAGCACGATATAGATAATCGCCTCCATGGATTGGTCATCTGGCAAAGCCTTCATTAAGGTCCTCATTGCTAGAACTCGTATTATCTGGTATAGCCTCATGATTCACCGCTGGTAGTGCTCTACAAGAATCAAGGTTGTGTCGTACAACAACCACGGGCGATTGAGCATCACCTAGGGCTCGAGGCGGAATTAGTGCATCTGCAAGATGGTCGAGGGTTTCTTGCAGCCCTTGTATGGTCAACTGACTCTCTCGGTGGAAAGCTTTCATTATTTTCAAAAGATAATGAATCCCTGGATCACCATTCACAAAATTTTGGTCCATTCCTTCGTTGTTTGCCATCGGCCCGAGGGGAGTCCTCGCTCTGATACCAATTGATGCAAGGATGAACATGATGAGGTCGATCACCGTCTTCCTCAAGGATAACTACTCCGAATCCACGGAGCTTCTCTGGACTCCTCACAGAGACTTCTCGAATCCACAAGGAAAAAGCAAAAAAATAGAAATAGTATTCATGAAAATTCGTAAATTGATTGATAGATAAAATAAACGAGTCTACAACCCTTTTTAAATGGAGATACCAAGACTAGGAAGAAGTTTAGGAATTAAACTATAACTAAAACTCCCTAAAATTCGTATCTTACTATATAATAGTAAATTTCTGTTTATAGTAAGTGTCCTATGTAGCTTAACCACGCTATTCTCCTAATTTTTCTAAACACTTTTCATGTTGGGCACAACTCCTAAAGCCCAACGGATGAAGAGTTGTAATCAAACTAAAACTTACTATTTATAGTAAAAACGAAATTAAAAATGGAATTCGGTCGTCGATATTATGGAATCTCGCAAATTCGGCATGGGTAACCCAGCTACACCAGGTTGGTTGGCTAAAGTAGCTCGTCCTACCCCAAAATCATAATGGTACGTCGAGTAACTCATTCCGGTTTGCGAGATATGTTGTTTTAAGGTTCTGACGATCTTGACGACTTCTGCCTCTGATCGGGCCTTCTCTGATCCATCTAGATCATGAAAATGTTCGCGAGCCGCTCTACATTAGTAAGCCAATAGAGGGCAGATACAAACTCATTTAATCCTTTGGAGAGGAGTTCAACACGTCCTGATGAGGGTAAAGAAGCATCTTCATGGCCCCCTCCCCATCATCAAGTTGCAGTGAGTGATGATGATGAAACTCAACCCCCATTCTACACTGGTAGAGTTGTACACGAATCGAGTTAGCTCGGTTAACTCACTCGACTTGAAAAAACTTGATTTGACTGGGTTCGAAACTGAGTTTGAGCCGAGTTGAGTTTATTTTTAGAGCTCGAAATTTTTTCGAGCAGAGTTCGACCTTGGCCGAGCTCGAATTGACTCAAATCGAACCTTAACTCGAATAGAACTAGTTCAGTGACTTTGTTATTTTGATATTGATGTTGCTCACCAAGTGTTTGATGAAATGACTCAATGAAGTGTTGTTTCGAGTGAATACATTCTCCATGGGATTGGCCAGTGGCGAGGAAGGTATGGATATGAAACAAACATTACATGATAAAACTAACCTTGGATCTTGATTTTTGATGCTGCCTGCTGAGTGTTTGATAAAATACCTGTAAATTGCTGCTCCTGTTTTGCAAACTATGAGAAATTGAAGGTGCACGTCCTGTGTTTAAGAAATTGCCGCACATGCTCGAACTGGCCCGTGCTGCTAACCGAACCGAGCCGAGCTAGTTAGTCATGCTCAAGGACCAAGCCAAGCCGAGTTCGAGCTAGGGTCAACTAGTGGCCGAGCCGAGTCGAGTCGACTCGGTTCGACTCATGTACAACTCTATACACTTGTCGTGGGGACGGCGACAGTGATAATAGTGGTGAGGCAGAGGGTGGAGGCACCAGCATCGATGTAGGTGGTACTAGTGGGGGTGGAGGGGGTAGTGGCAGGCGGTACACGACGGGTCAGAGCCAGCGATCTGTTGGTTAGTTCACTGAGGAGCAATACTTTGATCATGCCACTCAAGATGAGGACTATGAATCTCGTCCACCATCTAGGATGAGAGCATCAGAGCCCGCACATTTTTGAGTGTCGTTCGAAGAAGAAAGTCGGACGTGCCGCAGCTAATGCTCTCGTACGCAACTGGTCATCTATGGACACCAATTCAGAGTAGGGGAGCTCTACTTCCTTCCCACTTTATACACATGGGGGATATCATGGGTATGGGCATGGCAGCTTGAACATTCAATCACACTCGTCTACCCATAGATACAGACTACCAACAAATAGTTCTTCGAGTCATGACCCCTTGACATGAAGATATTTGGTATACCCATATGACTGACCGTAATACTATCAAGGAGTCGGGGTTGGACTCAATCTGTTCTCTCATGACCCTACTCGGCCAATGCCATTGATGTGTCACACAATATCCACGTCTAGGCGTGGTCGTACGGTTCAGGAAGGACGACTATCAGAGGTACATAAGAGAATTCCTCAATTGGTATGGGCAGAGGATGACCTGGGAGTCCTGGGACCAGTACTGTTAACATATCGGGCAACGGTGCCACGCCCAACTACAATGGGATCCGGATGATGACTACGAGCCACCTCGTTATTCTGTGGGGATGAAATTTGGCCGGAAAGGTGTACTTTTTTAATTGATTTACTTTTACATGTCTTAATTATTATATGATAACTGCATTTGTATTATACCAACTCATTTTGGTTATTATTGGAGTGATTTCTTACAGTAATGTATGCTTTTTGGGCCCCATTAAATGGAAACTTATTATTTAATACATTCTTCTTTTTTTTTAAATTTTTAATTCCTAAATATATAAATATGTGTATTTAGGCATTTCCTAAAGTTTCACTGAAAAATTCGACCATTTTCCTCATGTTTCTCTTTTCCCTGGCATTTCCGGTTATTGACGATAGTGATATTATATCTTTATCTCTAGCAAGCAAAACTTGTAGCAATACTGACAACTCAAACACTGGCCACATGAATCCTTCTCCGCCATCCTAGGAAATTAATAAAAGTAATTAAAAAAGTAAAATAAACTCACAGAGATCATTATGCTGATTGGATTTTTATTTTATTTACGATTATGCTGCTTGATATTATTTGAATTTTTAGGCATTGATTCCATACATCATCTATTGATAAAACATAAAAGGGTGATCAAATACGACACTGTTTTGTTTACGCATGAAATTAATGGTGCAGGCGGATGCAAGAACAGAAGCAGCATGGACGTTTTTGGCGCCGTTGAGCTTTAAACCATGACATGAATAGACCAAGTATGGAGGCTTTTAGTGCAATGACTCTGAAAATTTTGAGCCATTCTCGTATTGTGAAATCATAGGAAATTGCAGAGCGCCAGTTTTTATGTATTTTTGTTTTGTTTCATCATTTTTTGAAGCTTAGGTACATTACCCTCAAATTTTTCATGGGAAACAGCACTGGATCATTGAATTGTTTGTATGTTGTTCCATTCCTCTTTCACTGCCCCTTTTTCGAATCCTAGGATCACCCAAATGTTGTGGTCTTTGAGCATATATCCTAACCATGGTGGTGGCCCCCATATGACGGATCCTGATAACTGTACGTGTTCGGTTGCCCTGAAAATCATGAATAATGAAGGTGTATTAGGTGCTAGTTTGAACATTCAGATTGTGTAGAAATTCTGTTTCATCTCCCCATCAAAGTGGCCCGATTGTTGGGTCAAGAGTTTTTGCCAGCAGCACATGTTGCTTATACTAGTTTGGAATTTGATTTATCCATTGAATTCATTCAATTGGTATTTTGTGGTTTGTTTATATCATTCCTTTTTTTAATAGCATAAGAAAATCTGTCAGTAACACTAAAAGGAAAAAAGTACAGGGCGATACAGTTGCATCAGGGAGCGTCGTGCTAAAATGTGTTCGCAGAATGATACAAACATGTGTACCGAGATACGGATATGAAATTCATTGTTTTTCGTTGGAATTCAGTTTATATTTGTCTTACATCTTGATAGCGATTGGCAGCATTGGATGCTAATGGAATGTATTGACCATGCATTGTAATGGGTTTTTATCCCAATAAATTCTACTGGGGATTGACCAATCCGTCTGACAATATGGGATCAAATGGTATTTTGACCTTGAGTTTCAAGTAATCAATCCTCTTGTAATGTACCATCTGGGTCTTAGGGTATAATTTGCCATTATTGGTCCCAGAGGTTGGATGGACTCCTGTGGAATTGTCATGGGTGGTTTGCAGAAAGTTCAAACTACATCCACTTGCAATAGTATTCTGATCAGCTGAAAATGATTACTTTTTTTCTTGAATACATCCCATCTATGGTAAGGTCTAGTAATCAACGGCCTGGATCTCTTACATGTAGTCCACATATAAGGATTATAGACGGCTCGATGACTGAGACATCTGCCTCGAGCGACCTTTCTTCAATGCAATAATGGGAACTCAATGATATTTGTGCAGTTGATCAGAGTGATTAGCTGTCTAGACGGGATAAGCATATACAATTCAGTCGCTATGGTTGGTAGGCACCACTTCTAGCCAGGCCAAGATAGTCGTGTATGGTTGATTAAAAAAACCTCAATAGTTCTTGTCTTGTCTTGAGGAATTATATGAGTCATGACCAGGGATTAAAATTTGGTTTTGGTGCAGCGCATCGTTCACCACCAATACCAAGTTGCATTGCCCCCATGACAGGATTGCTTCAGCCAATGCAGCTATATTGTGTTTGGTGTGATATGATGGCCCCCACCAAGGCTGGTAATAGCCTAAAATCGCTCAGATCGTGACCCTTAAACCTCCTTTCAAAGGCAAAACATAGACAGGAAATAGGCCAAGAGTGGTGGCTAAGAAATACACCCTGAAATCTCTCAGATTGTGACCCTTAACCTCCTGTCAACTGTATATTGTTTGATCCTAGTGATATGATCAGCAGCCTTGAAAGGTTAGTTTAGAAAGTAAAAATGGCAAACATTCAAATGGATTGCATCAACATGGGGTAACAATATGTACAGTCACGATTGATGCATCATCCAGCCATGGTATCGTCTGCCATGTAACGGTTGTTCGGGTTCAATCTTACCATCTCCCCAAAATTTATGCACTACCATTCTCTTCATTCCATACTCTCAGCTCGGGAGTCCACGGCTTCCTTTGTTGAAGGGGTGCAGTGGTACAGGTGACACTATAAGCTG
The DNA here is from genome assembly GCA_037074715.1 of Magnolia kwangsiensis. NCBI lineage: Eukaryota > Viridiplantae > Streptophyta > Magnoliopsida > Magnoliales > Magnoliaceae > Magnolia > Magnolia kwangsiensis. The sequence continues at coordinate 8,454,972 of CM073585.1, read as the reverse complement.
CAGTAGTACTGGGCAGAAGTGGGGCTAAAGTGACGTATTCACCACACCGGACCTGGTCCATAGATGCTTGCTTGGTCTCATATTACCCCCATGTACCAAAAAGAAGGCTAAAAGGAAACTCAGGTGGGCCATAAGGTAAGTTGAGAGGGGATGTTCTGTGCACCCTTGGTTTGCATGGGTGGACAACCATGTTGTGTATACAGAATCAAGGCCATTCTGCAACTAAGGCGGGTACATGTGAGAATCAAGGCTGCCAGAGTTTTGGATGGAGCTGATCTTTTAGTACTGGAGGTAAACTGACGCAGGGATGAACGTGATGAGGTCGATCACCGTCTTCCTCAAGGATAACTACTCCGAATCCACGGAGCTTCTCTGGACTCCTCACAGAGACTTCTCGAATCCACGAGGAAAGAAAGCAGGAAAATAGAAATAATTCTAATAAATTCGAAATTGATTGATGATTAACTAAAAACGAGTTTACACCCCTTTAAATAAGGGAACCAAGCAACATGAAAGAAATCAGACTCATACTACAACTAAAACTCCTAGAATTCGCAACTTACTATAAATAGTAAACTTACTATTTATAGACGGTCACGATGTCTACTAGTGCGCAAGGTTTTCGGCCAAAAATAGTAAGTGTCCTATTTGGCTTCACCAAACCGTTCTCCTAATTATCCTAAGCACTTTTCATGTTGGACACAACTCCTAAAGCCCAACGGATGAAAAGTTATACTCAAACTAAAACTTACTATTTATAGTAAAAACAAAATTAAAACGAGGAAACGACCGTCGATCAGGGGGTTTTTCGCAAATCCGGGCTGCGCAACCTGGCGTAGCTGGGTTGGTTGGCTAAAGTAGCTCGTTCTACCCCAAAATCATATATTTTACGTCGGATAACTCATTCCGGATTGTGAGATACGCCCGATCTAAGGTCCGATGGTCCGGATCACTTCTGTCGCCGACCGTGCCTTTTCTGATCTATCTTAGCCATGAAATTGTCCGCGACCTGCTCTACATCAGTCCCCTCCACTTGAAAAGAACTCGTCCTCGAGTTCTCCTCCTGCGCTGGTTCATGATACTCGGTCAGGTCCGCAAAATTGAAAGTCCGTGAGATCGTCATGTCATCTGGAAGATCAACAACATAAGCATTGTCATTGATCTTTCGGATGATCGGTACCGGTCCAATCTTCTTATTCTTCAGCTTGTTGTACATCCTGGTCGGAAATCTTTCTTTTCGCAAATGGACCATTACCTGGTCGCCCACCTCGAACACCTTTTGTCGACGATGCTTGTCCGCTTGTTCCTTGTACTTTTCGTTCGAGGCATGTATCTTAGTTTGTACCTCCGCATGAATACCCATGATCCTGTCTGCCATATGTTCTACTGCAATACTCATACCTGGGATCTTGGGCAGAGGGACCAAGTCTAGTGTGTGGCGAGGTACTCGTCCGTAAATAACCTGGAACGGAGATTTCCCTGTCGAGCGGTTCACCATGTTGTTGAATGCAAACTCCGCTTGAGACAAGGCCAAATCCCACTGCTTCGGTTTCTCTCCTGAAATACATCGAAGGACGTTTCCCAAAGTGCGATTCACAACTTCGGTCTGCCCATCAGTCTGTGGGTGGTAAGCACTGCTGAATTGAAGTCGTGTATCGAATCGAGTCCACAAAGTCCGCCAAAAGTGGCTAATGAACTTCGTGTCACGATCAGAAGTAATGGTCTTAGGGACCCCGTGTAGCCGTACGACCTCCCTGAAGAATAAATTCGCCACATGTGTTGCATCAAGGGTCTTCTTGCATGGGATAAAGTGCGCCATCTTGGAGAAACGATCGACCACTACGAACACCGAATCCACGCCGCGTTGTGTTCGTGGAAGACCAAGTACGAAGTCCATTGATAAATCCTCCCAAGGACCGTCAGGCACAGGTAACGGGGTATAGAGGCCCGTATTCTGAGATTGTCCCTTGGAGGTCTGACAAGTATGACAACGTTGTACGGCTCTTCCCACATCACGTACTAATTGCGGCCATTAATACCGCTCTTCCACAAGAGCTCGCGTCTTGTCTCGCCCAAAGTGTCCACCGAGGCCACCTCCATGTAGTTCCTGAATAATCTGCTCCCTTAGAGAACTTTGGGGGATGCACAATCGATTCCCTTTGAAGAAAAAACCATCATGTATATGAAAGTCACTGGGGTGACCTTCTTGGCACTTCAACCAGGAATCTTTGAAGTCTTCATCCTCGGCATATAGCTCCTTGAGACAGTCAAAGCCGACCACCTCATTGCTCACCGTAACAAGTAGTGACGCACGACGGCTAAGTGCATCAGCCACCTTATTCTGCTGACCTGACTTATGCTTCAGAACAAACGTAAATTCCTGTAAAAACGCAACCCATCTAGCATGCACACGATTCACGTTAGTCTGACTATTAATAAACTTTAATGCCTGATGGTCGGTGTATAGAACAAACTCCCTCTGAATCAGATAATGCCGCCAATGTCGCAGCGCCTGAACAACTGCGTACAACTCAAGCTCGTAAGTCGACCACTTCTTTCGGGCTTCACTGAGCTTCTCGCTATAGAAGGCTACCGGCCTGTCTTCCTGTGATAATACTCCTCCTATTCCGACATATGAAGCGTCACACTCCACCTCAAATAATTTATCAAAATTAGGAAGCACCAAGACCGGTGTTGTAGACAAACGATGCTTGATCTCATGAAAGCTCTTATCAGCTTTATCGGTCCACTGGAACGGCCCTTTTTTCATGCAGTCCGTTATTGGCGCGACTATGGTGCTAAAATCTCGCACAAATCGACGATAGAAAATCGTCAATCCGTGAAAACTCCTCACCTCATGAATGTTTGTCGGGATCGGCCATTCCCTAATAACTCGCACCTTTTCATCGTCCACCCGAATTCCTGTGGACGTTACAACAAATTATAAAAACAACAGGCTGTTAGTTAAAAAACTACACTTTTTCAAGTTGAGGTACAACTTGTTATCTTGTAGGACCTGCAGCACCTGTCTGAGATGTTTCTTAAGCTCCGCCTCATCCTGGCTATATATCAATATGTCATCAAAATATACTACCACAAATCGGCCAATGAACGGTTTTAGAACTTGATTCATCAAACGCATAAAAGTACTTGGTGCGTTCGATAGGCCGAAAGGCATGACTAGCCACTCATATAACCCTTCCTTTGTCTTGAATGCCGTTTTCCATTCATCGCCGGGTCGAATACGAATCTGATGGTACCCACTCTTTAAATCGAGTTTAGAGAACACTTTAGCCCCTTCTAACATATCGAGCATGTCATCCAACCGTGGTATTGAAAACCGATATTTAATAGTAATTTTGTTAATTACTCGGCTGTCGACACACATGCGCCAGCTTCCATCTTTTTTTGGCGTTAATAATGCTGGTACAACACATGGGCTCATGCTCTCTCTCAATAGACCCTTACGGATCAATTCCTCCACTTGCCCATGAAGTATCTCACACTCCTTCGGACTCATCCGATAATGAGGGCGATTGGACAGGCTAGCCCCAGGGACGAGGTCTATGTGATGTTGGATGTCTCTCATGGGGAGCAATCCATCAGGTAAATCTTCAAACCAGACTTCTTTGAATTCGTTTAGTAACAGTCTTAAGCTTGGAGGGATGTTTGAGGGTTCCTCCTTCTCGCCCTTCACCACTACGGCATATACCTCGCCGTTTTCCTTGGACTCCTCTATGAAATCACGAATGGTCAAGAGAGAACTCCCCTCCACTTTAGAGGCTTCAGGGTGGTTCTCTGGTGCCATAGGGGCAAGGATTATTTTTCGACTATCCTTGACGAATATGTAGACATTGTCTCGCCCCCGATGGGTCGCATCACGGTCCGACTGCCAGGGTCGACCGAGTAGCATATGGCAGGCTTCCAAGTCAACCACGTCACAAAGTATCTGATCCTTATAATGTTTACCAATTGAAAACGAGATAGTGCATTGTTCAGTTACCTTGGTCTCGTTCACTTTTTTTATCCAGCCAATTGAGTACGGGGAAGGATGTTTCGTCGTTGGTAGCTGCAACTTATCCACCATCACTCTTGAGACGATGTTCTCGCTGCTACCACTGTCTATGATCACATCACAGACCTTTCCGCTGACAGTGCACCGAGTACGAAATATATTGTGCCGCTGTGGATGTAATTCCTTTCGTGGGGTATACAGTAGTCTCTTCACAACGAGAGATTCGTCACGATCTTCGCCTGTCACTTCATCGCCACCTGCTATTTCTTCAGTGGTTTGTTCATATTCATCAAAGCCATGATCCTCTTCCATGGCCTCATCTTCAGTGCCCCCTTCGTTTATAGTCAAGTGCGCTGCCGAACGTTGAGGACAAGTGTTTGATAAGTGGCCTGGTTGGCCACAGCGGTAACAATTGTTCGGCCTTGGCCGAGCATAAGGATTCGGAATCCTACTCGGGCCCGCTGTTGTGTGTGCTGCCCGTTGAGGTCTAGATGGTCCGCTCCCCGTATCACGGTTCGCGGGTGGAGGAGGTTGAGGACGTTCTCCTACCGGATCTTTTCCTCGAGCCAGCACTGGATCCTGTGTGGGACCTGTCATAGGGGGTCGATTTGAAGGATAGGGATGAGCAGGAGCTCTTGCAAGCTGTGTTTCTGCCCTTCCTGCCAATTGAACTGCTTCATCTACTGTCCCGACTGGGTACATCTGAACTCGATCCTGAATTACCGGTCGCAACCCACCTATAAATCGTGCCACTTTCTGTGACTCAGATTCTGACAAATCGTTTCGTGTAGCCAACCGCTGGAATTCTTCAGTGTAATCTGTAACAGTTCGATTTCCTTGTCGGCAATTCTGGTATTGCTGGAATAATATCTGCTCATAATCACTAGGGAGAAATCGTGAACGAAGAAGTCGTCTCATTCGAGGCCATGATGCGATGGGCGCCTTGTTTTGGCGGGCTCGTGAGAGTTGCAATTGTTCCCACCATGCAGAAGCACCAGATTTTAATTTAAACGCTACCAACTTCACCCTTTTATGATTTGGCACATCCATATAATCGAAATATCTCTCTACTTCGGCTAGCCAATCGAGAAAATCTTCGATACGTAATAAACCGTTAAAACTAGGAAGTTCAGCCTTAGCTCGATAGTCTCTTTCAGCATGATCTAGACGATCGCCTCCATGGATTGGTCGTCGATCAAAACCCTCATTAATGTCCTCATCGATGGAACTAGAATCATCTGGTGTAGCCCTACGATTTACCGCTGGTAGTGCTCTGCGATAATCAGGGTCACGTCGTACAGCAACCATGGGTGGTGGAGCGACCATAGGTGGTGGAGCACCGCCTAGGGCTCGGGGCGGAAGTAGCGCATCCGCAAGACGGTCGAGGGTTGCCTGCAGCCCTAGCATGGTCAACTGACTCTCCCGATGGAAAGCTTCCATTCTTTCCGAAAGATAACGAATCCCTGAATCACCGTCTACAGGATTTTGATTCATACCTTCGTTGTTTGCCATTGGCCCGAGGAAAAACCTCGCTCTAATACCAAATTGACGCAGGGATGAACGTGATGAGGTCGATCACCGTCTTCCTCAAGGATAACTACTCCGAATCCACGGAGCTTCTCTGGACTCCTCACAGAGACTTCTCGAATCCACGAGGAAAGAAAGCAGGAAAATAGAAATAATTCTAATAAATTCAAAATTGATTGATGATTAACTAAAAACGAGTTTACACCCCTTTAAATAAGGGAACCAAGCAACATGAAAGAAATCAGACTCATACTACAACTAAAACTCCTAGAATTCGCAACTTACTATAAATAGTAAACTTACTATTTATAGACGGTCACGATGTCTACTAGTGCGCAAGGTTTTCGGCCAAAAATAGTAAGTGTCCTATTTGGCTTCACCAAACCGTTCTCCTAATTATCCTAAGCACTTTTCATGTTGGACACAACTCCTAAAGCCCAACGGATGAAAAGTTATACTCAAACTAAAACTTACTATTTATAGTAAAAACAAAATTAAAACGAGGAAACGACCGTCGATCAGGGGGTTTTTCGCAAATCCGGGCTGCACAACCTGGCGTAGCGGGGTTGGTTGGCTAAAGTAGCTCGTTCTACCCCAAAATCATATATTTTACGTCGGATAACTCATTCCGGATTGTGAGATACACCCGATCTAAGGTCCGATGGTCCGGATCACTTCTGTCGCCGACCGTGCCTTTTCTGATCCATCTTAGCCATGAAATTGTCCGCGACCCGCTCTACATCATAAACTGAGGGCAGGCATCCAATGGGCTCGCTATCTGTGCTGTACCGCCCGGAAGCAAACTGTGGGCCCAATATATCTGTGCTGTACCACCGGAAAGCTTATGGTGGTACCGTACGACCAGTGTGCACTTGCCAACACAGTTGCATTTACATGGAAATCAAAGAATTACACACATGGGTCCCATCATTTCCATTGACAGGGCCCCACAGACCAAGCAACGTACAACATCACCTACTAGGATCACCTTGCATGTGATCACACACCCAATACCAGCTTACTGGCCATTAGAAATGTCAAAATATAATTGCAATGAACGGACATAAAACACATCTAACTTGGTGTATATGCCATCTATTGCCTTCTGTAATGCATGGAAACAAAGCCTTCCAAACAGTGCAACAAAAAAGCTTCTATGAAATGGTGAAATCCTGATAGAAATCCCCCAAAACATTATTTTAAAATAAAATAAAAACAACAACCACCACCCAAGGCATGCACTCTGGAAGCTCAAGTGTCAATGGGGGCCCCACCAGCACCAGTTCTTCAGTGTGGTTAGTTTTCCACACAAGATAAAAGAGGAAGTGAAGAGACTACCTTGGAGTTAGTCTACAGTAGCTGCAACTCTTCTCGAAGAATCGGCTCAAGTTAGCCTACGGTAGCTGCTACTTTGTCAAAAAGAAGAGTTCGTAGTTCCGAAATGGACATCAAGCAAATTCAAGATCAGTGCAAATAGAAAATCAATGAAGTGTGGAAATACACCAGAAGCTGGTGTATGTACTTCAAATGTCCAAAGGAAGAACCTTGTTGAAGCAAACTGCAACAATGACAGGTCCGGCTATATCTCCAACAGAACATCCTACAGGGAAACAAATAATGTTATTTTTTAGGAGTAAATCAAGTTTATTATGCAAGGATATAGTGAGTGTTGCAGCTAGAGGGATTAAGAGTCATGATACATTGTAACATGATTAGTGTCCAGATCACCTGTTTAGATCAACTGGCCCAAATGGTTCGCTGATACAAACTGTAGATCTTATGGGACCCATGAAGATGGGCATTTTTTGCAGCGACTAATCACATTTATTAGGTTCACTTATCTGAAAGACATGAGGAACTCCCATCCATGATAGTGTAAACAGTCTGGATTGCCGAACCATGGGCTCAATTTGAACAAAATGGTGTATTGATGTACCATTCGCATTATGATGCATGGGGACCTTATAATTCCTACAACAACTAATGAATGAAATGTGTAATGATCCAACGTAATCAACTAAATGCATGAGTGGGATTACAAGTGATGGAATCAATGGCATCGTGTTGGATGCAAAGATGTCAATACAAGTACTGAATACTTGTTGGATATGTCTTAACTCTATTGTATAAGATTCATTAATTTTGAAATCCCAACATTTTTCTTATATTCTTGTCATAGTAAATATTTTTTCACCAACACCGCCACCTTAATTATATATAAAATTAAGGTAGAGGCTCATTACAATGTTACTTTCTTTAAGGTGATTTTGGCCCCCGTTAATACATTCAAACGGTTTGCAGGAGGGTTCTTGATCAATCAACTTCGAACTTACAATGGTCAAATCCTCTTTGAATTTGAATAAATGCATACTTTGATTTGCAAAATCAAAGACAAGCAAACCAGACACAACGAGAATTGAATATGGACGGAGTTGGAAGAGTACTGAATTATGTCAATGTAGTAATAAATTTTAGAATATAAGAAAAAGAGATCTGGATCTAGAGACTAGTATGGAGAAGTCCTGCCAATGGTCTGATTCAACATGCATGGGTCCATCTGATAAGTGGATTGACCTGACTTTATCATGAGGTAATTTTTACATAACTCTTAACTCATAAATAACGGGTCAAATAAATGGAGCAATGATCACCTGCAAGCAAGAACATGAATAGAGCATTCCATGTGGTCCAATTCAGGTGGGCCCACCATGATGTTTTAATGACATCCATCCCGTCCATTAGAGGCATCACCTCGGAAAACCGCCTAGATCCTGAAATCATCCCAATCCAAAACTCAGGTGGGCCACAGCAGAGGGAAGAAGCTGAAATAGGATGCCCATGGTTGATTTTCATGTGGGGCACTCCATGCTGTGTATGTAGAATCAAATCCATACAGAACCTTCATCTGGCTTCGATTAAGGGTCAGCCCAAAATTCAGGAGGTTTAACAACTCTAGCAGGCCCCATTGAAAATTGAGGGTGGGGGTTAACTCCCACCTTGTTCCCTGTGCTGTGCCTCACCCGAGTTTTGGATTGGCATGATTGCCTCAGGGAGTTTCTGAAGTGATGCATTTGATGGATAGAATGGATGTCCTCACAACATCATGGAGGGGCCTACCTGAGTTGGACTGCACGAATGCTCCATGTGGTCCTGCTTGCAGGTGAGCACCACAACATAAATGTAATGCCATATTATCCATACGAAACATTTCCATTTAAATGGGTAGAGTACAAAACTCATAGTGAATGTAAATTAATATTATGTAATATAATAAAACAGAACAAAATGAAATCCAGAAGTGTCATGTCAGAATCTGTGGAATGCTGAATTTCAAATGTGTTGGACATGGTACTTTGTCTATTTAGAAAGGTATCAAAAATGGTTATGTAACAGCAATTACGTAACAGTAACAGTTGGAACCTTTACACATTATGAAAAAAATGGCCCATCATGGTGTAACGGCTGTTACTGTTATTGAATATCTTGCCTGTTATGAATTTTTGGAGTAGGAAACTTTGACAATCTTCAGCACTTCAATAAAATGGTTTTCGCATTTGAACATATCCTTCAAATAAAAAAATAAAATAAAAACATCTGGGACCAACCACCAGCTAGTTTGGTCGGCCCCAACCTCATTGGTTTCAGGTGGAGGTTTATGATCATGACCACATAAGATCTTGACCCAAGATTTATTGGACCTGGTTAGCAGGACATGTAGTGTCCTGGAGAATCCAAGTGAGCCTGTGGTTTGGTGATGTAGAGCTGATTTGATATGCCACCCATCATGAGGTTTCCAATAAACTCAACCCGAAACTGGAAGATCCCAACTGTCCAATCTTTGTTCTTTTTACCGTTAAATGTAGACAACTGGTGTATCTTTCTCTAACCATCTCTTTGTAGGTTACCCATCAAATGGTTAGGATCTTCCACTTGGAGAGATTTTAAGGGCATCCCCCATCCTTGGCAGGTTCATCAGACCCATGAGCTGAGTCACCTAAACACAGCCCCATTTGAATAAAGTAGGGTCCTGGAGGATGCTACCATGATTAAAAGACAGTGAATTGGATTGACTCATCCAGCCTTGAGTTGAGTCGTGACTCGCCTGAGTCAGGGCTGACTCATAGTGTCAAATTAGATTGGACCCCACCAAATCCAAGTAGACTCATCCGAGTCGCACCTGACTTGAACAAGTCTTAAAACAATGAATGCTACACGTCCAACACTGCCAGATAAGATAAGTTCACTTTCAAAAGTCAGCAAAAGATCCACTCTGAGTAAATTGCACAGATGAATAAAAGAGTGTTTACCAATCCACTGCCCAACGGAAGGACGAAGGAGCATAGTACCAATCCCAGCTCCAATGGATGCAAAAGCTAATGATGAGCCGCACCTAATAGTTGCACCAGAAACCTTCTTCCTTAGAATCTTGACACATTCTACCATATCAACATGTTCTCCATTAGCAACCTTATAAGAGAAGCACCGGCATATCTCAATTCCAACTTGGACAATCCATGATGCAGCAACCCCCAAGAAATGTCCTGTTAAAATGCATTCGGGGTGAGGGGGGGTGGGTGCAAATGGTGAGCAGTGTGACAAATATCAACGAGATTAAATTTTGAAAATCTCACAATAATATGTGAGAATCACAAAATCACGAGATTTCCAAAATCTCAACAGATTTTAGAATATAGCAATATTAGCTCGAAAAATAGTATAACCATTAAAGAAATTATTATATAAATAAATCTTTAAATTTTAAATTCAGAATAAATATTTTTATTTTTCAGCACATTTTTCCCAGTAATATCCTGAGAAAACATTTAAAATTTGAAACTCTCTTGAGAAATTGCCGAGAATGAGAATTTCACTATGGTGGTGATGAGAGGCCCACAGCTTAAGAATAAAGTAAGCGAACACCCTCGGGACACATCACCATGAAGAGAAGTCCAACCTCTGAGAGTTGTTTTGCTGATGCTATAGAAGAACAGTAAAGTCGGCATCCCTCTTTCGGCCTTGCGCTCGGCTGATTTAGGAACATCTGTGAATGTATTAAGTCAATCTATTAGTTGTTTTTTTTTTTTTTTTTTGTTTGTTAAAGACATACAAAAGGAGGAAGAGGTATAATATGATACTTGATGTAAATAATGGATTTTTTTTTTCTCTCTACCCAGCAATGAGACAGATAGGGCCCAATTTTTGGCAATATAAGCCATTTACCTAGTGGGCATCATCAAGGAATGAACAATCTCCCAAAAATTCCCCATCAGATGTTTTGTAGCCATCCAATTGTGGCTTTTGACTGGACAGTTACAACCTGAAGCCGACATTTGATAGGAGCCCAATCCTAGGTTAGGATCCACCCGATGAGAAAGATTTTAGGGTACCTCCATCCATGATGAGACCCACCATATGAATGAGTTGGATAACCAATAGGTGGGCCCCACATGCACAGTTTTTTAGAACAAGCTTATTGCTCATCAAACATGTTAGTTGAAGACACCCAGATCCGTAGCTCAACTGGCAGACTGAGTGGAGATACCTCGTTTCAACACTTGAGGTTTTGGTATCGATCCCTAATGGGGGTGGCTAACATGGAGTGTGTGTACTGACATGGGTGTGTACTAACAAGCTAACCGTAGGGGGGAAAAAAAAAACAGGTTAGTTGAAGACATTCCTCTAGTTATGCTATTAGTTACAACAAATGTTGATATAAGTAGTCTTTGGTAACAATATGATTGCATCATATTGAACTCTTTTTTTTTCTTTTTTTTTTTGGCAAAAGTTAACTCAAATTTATTAAGAGAAAAGGAGGGGCGAAGTTGATCAATCAACACCCCAAGAAAACGAAGCCAACTACAGAAAAACAACATAAACAAAAGAGCAACGGGCAGAAGGTTTGAGAGCTAGGTCCAATCCTCATTTGGGTTGAAAGTGTGATAATGAAAGCATGTATTATTACCCTTGGCCCAAATTGACCATATGCTTGCAAGAAGAGTGTCACCACAGGATTCACATCAAGGCAAGAGCCTCCCTCATGCCATGCCAAGAAGAAACTATAGCCCCCCTGGGAAGAGCAGTGACTGGTGATAATATGTAAGGCAAACAAAATGAAAAGGAATTTACAAGGTGTAGCGCTCAAGGTATACCTTTCACCTAAAAGACAAGAAACCCTAAGGTAGAATGACCTCCCAAAGACAACACCCTGAGGTATTCAATAAAGGTACTATTACAATACGAGTCGTAACGACCATTATGGCCCTTGTAACTGCCTATTTTATTTTTATTTTACTGTAACAGCTCCACAACAGACCGTTACGCGTGACCATCTTGCCCAACCACCAACTAAAAGCTATGACCTTGGATGAACCTTTATAAGACCAAGTGAATTTCGTCGAATCACAATCCCTTGTAGGATGAGATGACCTAAGGGCCTGTTTGGTTCCATGGACTATATGGTAATGCAGTGTAAAACTAACATCATCACATCTTACCTGTGATTGGATATTCCCATTTGTCAAATCACAATAATCCTCCCGAATCAGGAAAGACATGGATTGGCAGAACACTATTTACGTGGCATAGTTTTGTGGGCCCTACCATGATGTATGTGTTATATCCACACCATCCATCTTGCGTGATCATTTTATGGTATGAGACAAAAAATGAGGTAGATCCAAATTAGAAATGGACCACACCACAACTAGTAGTGGGTATTGAACAATTGCCATTGAAAACTTTTTGGGGTCCATAGAAGTGTTGGATCAAGCTGATATTTGAGTTTTGCCTTCATCAAAGCTTGTTTGACCTTATGAACAAGTTGGATGGCAAATAAACATCCTAATGGGCCTTAGGAAGGTCTTAACAGTGGGCACCAAACTCCCCAATGCTTTTTGTGTTGTGGTTCCCGTGAGCTTTGGACTTCCTAATTTTCCAGAACATGCCTTAAATGATATTACAAAATGGATGAACAAGGTGAATATAACATATATTGATGAAATTACATTCAAATATATCTAATCAGGGAAAGTACTTTACACGTTTGGATGTGGAGCCACGAGAGGCGTATTGTGTACGGCCGTGATTCTTGTTTTACTTCTGAATATTGTGGTAATGATAATTATTACTCATTTACCACACATTACACCACTTTACCGTGGAACTTGCCAAAATAAACAGGCCCTAAGTGTTGCATAGAAAGACAGAATGGAAGATTTACCTGCCCTCCCCAATTTCCACACCAACCACACTTGCCAAACACGAATTGAACCTATTGTTGCAAAAGGTCCAATAAGCCGACCATATAATCCAATTCCCAATCATTCAAGTTTCTATGGAATTGAGGCACCCACATGATGGGGCCACTCAAGAAGGACAAGAATTGTGAAATGGTCATTTCCCTCTTTAAGGCATTTCCAACCAATATAGGAAGGGCCTGTTGTGTGAACTATCCCCAATATTTTTTTTGAAAGATAAGAAGATTTCATTAAAGAAAAGAAAACAAAAACAAAAGAAGGCATGCTGAGAGAGCAGACCAACGTTACATGCCTAGAAAGAAAAAGTCATGACCAAAAAGATCCTTGACATTTGAGGACCATTCAATCATAAAACGTTTGGCCCTAGTAGCTACTACCCCAGCCAGGTTAGAGAAATTCCTGAAACATCTACTATTTCTTTCTCCCCAAACCGACCACCAGACTGCAAGAGGAGACATCCTCCAAATAATAGTCTTCGCCTTTCCTAAATAAACCCCATGCCAAGCCTGAAGTGCTTGCTTTACATCGCGAAGAAATGACTAGTCAATATTAAAACTGAGGAGAATCTTGGCCCAAATGGATTGGGTGAAAGGACAGTGTAACATTAGATGGTCAACTGATTCTTCAGCCATCATGCAACATAGACAAATGTTGGGGAGGATCATCCCTTTCTTCCTTAGATTGTCAACCGTTAGAATTTTCTTTTTCCCGACCAACCATCCAAAGGCTATAATTTTCGGCAGAGCAGTGTATTTCCATAGAAAGGAGAGATTGGACTTAGGATCGGACTGCTGAGAATCAATCTGATTGTAAAGGGATCGGACTAAGAAGAGTGACGATTTGTCAGGTTTCCAGAATATACTATCTACTAAAGAAAGAGGGGGCCGCTAAATAGAGGCATTCAAGGAGGCCAGTAAAATCTGAGATTTCCCAATCTTGGAGAGGTCTTCTGCAAACCACATTCCAAACAATTTTTCCACTTACCTCATTAAAATGATCAACAATATATGAGTTTTTGGAAGAAGCAATACGGTATGACATCAGGAATCTATTTTTAAGAGATTGATCTCCGAGCCAAATATCTTCCCAGAAGCGGATTTTGGAACTATTGCCAAGCACAAAACCAACATGAGGAAGGACTTTCCCTTTCATTTTCATAATATCTTTCCAGATTCGAGATACATTATGAGAAGGTAAATCTTTAACCCACTAGCCTCCAATCGATGTACCATACTTGCCTTTGATGATGGAATTCCAGAGACTTCCTTGATCCGCCCCTAGCCGCCAAATCCATTTACCAAGGAGAGTTTGATTCATAACTTTTAAGCCTTTAACTCCCGCTCCTCCATCTGACAATTGAAGACAGACCTCAGACCACTTTAAAAGATGGAACTTCTTCCTAATATCCTTCCCTTGCCATAAGAAATCCCGTCTGGCTTTATCTATAGACTCTCTGACTCTGGCTAGGCATTCAAGGAGAGACATGAAATATACCAGGAGGTTGGATAGGGCGGCTTTTATAAGCGTGAGACGGCCACCTAAAGAGAGGAAACGACTCTTCCATCTGGATAAATACATCTGGACTTTGGAAATAACTTTGTCCCATAGAGATATTTGAGGTTGGCCAGTACATAAAGGTAAGCCCACAAAAGAAGACGGCAAAGAGTTAGCCATGCAGCCAAAAAGATTAGCGAAACGATGAACCTCTGCTCCTTCCATATTGATTCCAAAATTTTTGGATTTAACCAGATTTACCTTCCATATTTATTCCAAAAATTTTGGATTTAACCAGATTCAACGAACTATCCCCAATATTATTAGCAATATTCCCAACATTATCCATATCTCTAGCTTGTCAATACCGATAACACTGGTAGTATCAAAAATTTCAGATATTAGCAATATGCTACCAAGTGTTGCCAATGTATCGATCTTGCCAATATTTTTTACTGTGTAAATTCTAGGTGTCGCTTGTTTCGCCAACGTATCACCAATGTATTGATATCGTTAAAAAATTGTGTGTGTGTGTGTGTGTGTGTGTGTATCCATTTCAAAATTTTTATGGGTGCATGGTTGTATGATGAAATACATGTTTGTACGTGTGTATATGTATGCATGCATGGTGGATGGATGGATCATGGATGTAATTATGTATGTACACATGGATGGATGGATGGATGGATGGAGGTTGGATGTTTGTGTGTGTGTGCACACATGCATGCATGAATGAATGGATGGATGGATCATGCATGTGTGTTTGTATATATGTATGTGCATGGATGAATGGACCCACCATTTTGCCTGTCTCCCAATGTTTCCCTAAGTCAACAATACATGCTTTTGGGCCTTACTAAAGGGAAACTTATTATTAGATTCCTAAATATGCAAATATGACTCTTTTTCACTATTATTGATTCTTAAAAATGTGTATTTTAGCATCTCCTAAAGCATCATTGAAAAATTCCACCATAATCGCCATGTTTCTCTAATGTTTCCCTGAGTTAGTGTTACATGGATTTAGACCCCCATTAAAGAGAGAGTTATCATGTATATATCTTTCTTTTTTTCTTTTTGCAATCATTTGATTCCTAAATATGCAAATGTGTATTTTAGCATCTCTTAAAGTTTCATATGTTTCCATTAGTCAGCCATACATTTATGAGTATCAGTGATAATATCAATGATATCAATACATTTTTCCATATCCCCAGTCAGCGATACATGTAACAATACCTATATTACAAACAATGAAAAGGCCAAAATAAGGGATTGGTTAGAGCACGAAACATTCTCCCAATATTTGATACATGATCAATCTCCCACGGAGAAAACAATTTCCTTCCTCAATGAGTCCACAATTTTAAAGATCACCCTAATGGCTGCTCATGCACTGTATATAGACAAGGCTTGCTAAACCAACCTTCCTCGTACAACCATGTCTGCAAAATATCTGTTCCAAAGGCAATCCTCTGCCACTCCAAATCTCCACAGACACTTCCTTAAGAGGGCCATGTTCATCGTTTTTAGTTCTTTAATACAAGCACAACCTTCATTAACTGGTTTACAAATGTTGTTCTAACTCATTAGGTGAAACCTATGTTTATCATTTGTGCTTCTCCAATGAAAGTCCCTTAGGATATTTTCCAAACTACTAATAACACTAGTTGAGCATTAGAATGAGAACATGATGTGTAACCAAAAAGTATCAAAGTTCCACTTGGGGTTTAAGGATTACATAACTTGATTTATGAATAAAAAGTTTAGGAATATATATATATATATCCAATCACATGGTTAGATCGCCCACTTTGGTAGTGGGGAACTTTGCAAATTAAATTAAGGAATATCACACTCCAAGCTAAAACATCAAATGATTGACATTGGCAAATGTCATGCTAAGAGGATTAACATCATCCAAAATCCGAAGACTATTCAGAATGTTTTTCCTCAAGCATATTTGGATCAAGATGCAATGGAGTCAGTGGGAACAAATTGAAGGCTATAAAAGGGCAAGGTGAATGCCCAAAAGGACGTGCATGGAGGAAGTAAGAAAAGACTTGACCTATGGTGTAATTGAAGTTCTGGTCCTTGATAGAGTGGAATGGCGGAATACGATTCATGTAGCCGACCTAGATTAATTAGGGCAAGGTTTTGATGATGATTGGATCCCGCCCCACCCCCCCCCCCCCAAAAAAAAAAAAAAAAAAAAAAAACAACAAACTATTTTAAAAGAAAAAATAGTTATAGGAAGGTCTTGCACTCAACTACTTGTAGATGTTTGGGGTGTCGAGCCCACCAAGGTGAATGTATGGCATCCAACTGGTCTAACATGGTCACCCCATAATGAAAACCAGATGCCCTCAAAATCATGTTGACCCAACCATTAAATGGGGCATCATGTGAACATCACGGTATAATATGGGGCCTACATGATGATTGGATCACCGTGATTTTGAGCCATCCTATTTTCATGATGAGGCAACCCTATTGGATGGATTGGATGTTATACATATGCCACAATGGGCCCCACATATAGTTAGTTAGTTGCGCTTTTTTATCATATACAACTTAGCATTTGAGACCTTCCTGTTATGGAATTTCCTTGCACTAAATTTCTTGTCATTGCAATATATGCTCCACAAATCCATGGATTTGTCGTTTGATTTCCAAAGAAAGAATTTTGGAATTTACCTAGTCGAAATCCAATGTAGATCCATGATTTTGACAAGTTCTTGGATTTACCAATTCACATTCTCATTTAGTTGATCCCAAACAAGGCCCGTACGTATTACAAGATACAACATATGGAACTAGCTAACCCTTTTTTTTTTCTCCCATCAGTGGCGATATTAACCCAAGTGTATAAAACTGAAGTTGGGATTCAAACTTCAGGCTCACGTATACGAGAGAGAGAGAGAGAGAGAGAGAGAGAGAGAGGCTATTGGGGCCATTCTTTACCAATTCTCTCTACAATCATTCTTTGAAATAATTAAAAGCCATTCAAAATGTTGTTGTAGCAGAAAGATGAAAGAATGGTTCAAACATGTGTTCAAGCCCCATGGTTTTCAACATTACGAAAGGCCACATACCTTTAAGAAGCTTCCATGCCACTCGTTGTGAAACATAATGCAGAGCAAGTCTTTCCAATACTCGTCTAGTAGTTACAACAGTCGTCTGAAAAATTGAAAAGGAAATGTTGTAGTTTAAGAGAACTATAAATTGTTGTTGAATAACTTGCAAGATGTTTCTAAAATGGTTAGGTCAAAATAATTCTTTGAAAGCATTTTCACAGAAATGTCATTTTCAAAATATCCATTTTCATAATATTTCTAAAATATAAATTAGCACGAACCATTACAATGCAACCCGAAACTTCGCCTCATAGCAATGTGCCAACTATTCCCAAACCAAAGGAGTAGGGTTGATGTTAGGTGGGTGGATGGTCATAGATCTTTGGCAAAAACATCCATTTCAGCAATCATCATATTCATCATCATCATTATAGCCTTGTCCGAGCTATTTGGGGTTGGCTTTACAAACATTGTTTCGTCAATCATATGGAACTAGAATTCTCGTCAGGAGTGGCTGGTGCATTGCACCAGATGGAGTTCAGTAAAATAGGAATATGAAAAAATAGAATACATACATACATACATACATATATATATAGGTGTTTTGCTAACATCCCCAAGCTTTAAATGGCACATTGGGTGACCTATCGTCGACATAAACAGTTTATTCATTCATACAACTAGGAGCAAGCCATGGTGCAAAATTCATGCCAATTGGATGATCCTAACTCCAAAGAAGTGTTTTAAATATCGATGATATCGGCCAATATATCCCACGATATATCTTGTATCTCACTTGTGCGATACAAAATGCATAGGTAGTGCCGATATATCCCACCTATTCGATCCAGTAAGCATTTTTTTTATTTTCGATCCATTTTTGTACTATAAATCACATTAAATCAGTGTCAAATGGTTACAAATCTATGATTCTTCATGTTTTCCATGAAAAATCATGGATTTGGAGGTTCAATTTCGAAATTTGGGGGAGATGGGGCAAGTTGGGGAAAATTGAGAAAAATCAAAATTTCTCAATTTCTAGCAAATCAGTTGCAATCTTTGTATCCAGACACAAAATCAAACATGTATGTAACCTAATCTAGTGATTCTTCTTTTGCTTTTGAATGTATTACTTGTGTTACCATACATGTCTTCTTACGTTTATAAATTATATGAATAGACTTTAAATATACTTGTATCAGTTCAGTTGGACATGCATGTATTAAGACCCCATACAAAGGAAAACCCTATTATAAGTGTGTATTGACATGTAGACTTAAGGGATATGAGTGTATCGTTTCCACATACTTACATGTTTGACATGTAGAATGCTGACATGGCACCCTCTTAAGTGGTGTGTGGCACATCTTTCTAGAGGGAAACGTACACCAGAGCTTGTAAGGTTGACCCCTGAACTTGTCACTGCTAAAAGACAGCGCATCCTGTGTAAGGCATGCAGTGGCAATTGGAGCACCGGCAGCCAGCACTGACAAGAATATCGGTGCTGCACAAAAGCTACTGTTGCATCAACAGACTAGCAACTGGAACGAAATAGCATGGAGGTTGCGCTCTAGGTTGCACCGGTTGTGCCATTTGTACAATGTACGACTCTACTTGGTGTAGGACCTAGGCCTTGGGAAAGACCTGGAAAGGGGTTCTCACGGGACTCAAACTCCTTCGATTTTGCCATAGCAACGACTCCAGAAAAGCTTGGTGTCCTGCGCTAGGGGTATGGAATCCTTGAAGGGGAAGGCAGTTGTAAACCGTGTCACTTTCACACTCTAAAGTGTGTTATTACTTACCTGAAAACACCATATGAAAATATGCCAATGAACAACCCAATAATACAATTTCACTCAATTGGACTCCTTACAATATTATGATTCATTCTGCTTTGAAGAATGTTTTACTATTTTTTTAATTACTCTGGAGAATCAACTCTCATTAGGGAACTACTTTTCAGTTCCTGTAGCTCCAAGTTATATCAAGAGATTATTGCAAGTCCTGACCAGCAAAAAATGGATTTCAACTAATGCAACATGGTATATTTATGAATTATATCTTTATATCATCAAATAACTCTTCAAAAGTCATGTATTTTTAAAAGAAACATACACACACCTCACGAATTATTTGCTTCACTGACTTCTTCAAGGGAACAATCAAGTCAATGTGCTTCGCTTCCAGATCATCTTGTAGGAAATCATCATCATCATCTATGTTTGTATGAGGTTCCAAGAGAGGCAAATAAAAGAATATGAAGGACCTCAATGATGTTATCGCAAGCGTCTTCAATCCAAAAGCTGAGAACAGAGGTTTAAGCTCTATAGGGTACTCCTTGGTGCTGTATTTGAGAGAATCATTTTGAAAGATAATTTTGGAAGCACTATGCAGATTAGCAATGTAATCTTCGGTCCAGGCTGGGCTAACATCACAATCGCAAAAGGCAACTGAGGTTCCACCATCACTGAAAGGCAACAGATGAGAGTTAATCAAAAGGAAGGTAGTGTCAGTGAAGAAGCTTTTCTTGTAAATGATGAATATCGGGAGAAAAATGTGGTATTTTAAAATATGCTGATTTTTTAAAACTTTCATGTATCGTGATAACATCATTTGGTGTATTTTTCATGGTATTATAACGAGATTTTCAAAATCTTAGCGATGTTTGTCACACTGCTAACTAGAAGAATCACTCTTCTTACGAACTCCAATCACTAGAGAAGTAGAAATTCTAAAATCTGCGTTGAAAACAACTGACATTTCGATTTCATATATATGGCCCTATGTGTTTACAGGCCTTTTGTCATCTATTTCCCATTTTAACCATAACATGAGGAACCGGAATCATCTGTAACACCTGTTCTATGCAGCGTGTAAACAACCCAAGCTTTGTGAGGCCCAACATGTTGTAGATGTAAAATGAATTCCGTCCATCAGGTGGTAACCATTATTTTTACCTTGCATACAGAAGTTAAGCCCGATTAGAAACTCATATGGGCCACACCAATGAGAATAATGTAAAATTGCTCCCAAAACCAAGTTCACACTGTGTGGCCCGCCTGAGTTTTGTTTTAAGCTGATTTTCGTATCTTCTCTTCATCCTGATGATTGAAAAACTGATTAACAGGTTTCATGAAAATTGAACCCCATGGTGGCCCCACACATAAAAATATGGTTGGCATCCCATCCCAACTGTTCAATGTGGTGTAGCCCATTTGAGTTCTGGATCTAGCTGATTTTTTGCCTTAGGTCCTAACAGCAAGTAAAGAACCTGATAGACAAAGTGGATTTTACATATACAACATGATGGGCCCCAAAGACTTTTGGTTTGTTGAACATTGAGTAAAACCACAGTTTGCAAACGAAGTGGTTTAACCTGGGATCCGGCCGAGTCAACCTGGCCAAGTAAAGGACCTGGTCACTAGGCCAGGAAAATAGGCCTACGCTGATCAGCATGTGAACTGGACCTAGTGTTCTGGGTCTACCTAGAACTTGGTTGACTCAGCCGTGCTAAAAAGAGTAAGTCAAGTCTACCAACAAGGAATTGGAAGAAGATAACATTAAGGAGCAGAAGTGGAAGTGGAAGTGGAAGAAATATTAGAATGGGAAGGAGAAGAAGGAGAAGAAGAACAAGAAGAAATATTAAAAGGAGGAAGAGGAGAAGCAGAAGCAGAAGAAGGAGAAGGAGAAGCAGAAGATGACAGAGAAGAAGGAGAAGAAGGCAAAGGAGGGGAGGAGAAGGCAAAGGAGAAGGAGAAGGAGAATACGAAGATGTGGCAAATGTTTTTTTTTTTTTTTTTCTTTTTTCTTTTTTAGAAGAAGTGTCAAGATTTTTATTTTATTTTATTTAAAAAAAAAAAAAAAGCTTTTTGACCGCCTGGTCAACTTGATAAAAAATGCTTTAAACAGATGTTGTATGAGATTCCAGTCCTAGGATGAGTTGCCTTAGCTTACTGAACAAGTTTCTTAACAAAAGAAAAGAAAGACGACCACTAACTTGGATGGAAGTACATAACTTTTTAGTGATGTTAATTATCAGTCTAGTTGTTAGTCATGTGAACATTGTAGGCATGAGTAGTGCTCGCATGCAGGTCCACAGTCTGATCAAACTGCATGAGTTTCAGCACAACCCAAAATCTGATAGGCATCAAATCAGGCCAACTAGATCTTACTGGATGGTTTTTAGATAACCCAGATAGGCTGTGGGGACCTTTTGATTGTTGGCAGATTACTGTGATAAGGAGGCCTTGACGAACCAACTGAAGTTAAAAGTTATCATTCTTTCGGCTGACTGCACATGAATGAAATGTATGCTTGCAAGACGATGATCATACATTAGAAACTCTATGGCAATGCTGTCCAACAAACAACACTAGTGGAATCCATACCTAGGTCCTGTTGAGCAAACCAAAACCTACTCCGAATGATTTCAAAGAGAATAGATCTTGTTCATCCCATGTGAACAACATTCCAAGGAATATTGACCTCATCTAACCTGCCTAAAAGATCTGTCCAACACTCAATTTCCTCATCACCGATTAAATTGCAGAGCATTGGCACATCATACTGTCAGAATTCTAAAAACAAAAGAAATCTTCTTCTTCTTCTTTTTCAAACAGTTACTTCATTAAAAGAAAAGCAAAAGCTTCCCTATAAAAGCAAGAAAAAAGAAAATTCTTGATGATGAGCCGTCATCCGAGCACTAAAACACAAAAGCTACCCCCCAAACGTACAATGCCCTACCTGCAAACCCCTTTGGCTGACTTTCAGGTCACTCCGGCAAAACAATACTCTCATGATCTAGAGAATTCATCCATTAATGATTCCTATTTTTTGTCAAAAACTCTGTTGTTCCATCTTCGGTATCTCCTTGGGATACAAATTGCAAGATTGAAGGTATTAGTTTATCGCAAAAGGAATATATGTTAGATTTGTTTACAGAAACACGCATTCTTGACGCTAAGCAAATTGATACTCAAATGGGTTCCAATCACAAACTAAACAAGTGATCAAGATGATGTAGCTGAAGGCCCAGGAAGGCACAAAAGACTGGTTGGAGAACTTATTTACTTGACTATTATTAGACCAGATTCATCATATGTGGTGAGTATGGTCAGTCAGTTCATGAGTACCCCTAGAATCCCAAAATATGGATGCAATAGTTCAGATTCTACAGTATCTTAAGGGTGCTCCAAAACAAGACATTGTATAAGAGATATAATCGTCTCCAAATTACAGGGCATTCTGATGTGAATTAGGCAGGTTCCCTATTTGATTAAGGGAGGAGTAAGAAACAAAGTGTTATAGCTGACCCAATGTGAAAGTAAAATGTAGGGATATGGCTCACGCTCACTGTTCGAAGTATCAGTGTCGCAAGTTGGGGATGCAGAAACAATATCGCTATCACCAATAATATTGTCTATTCCAAGATATGTCGGGAAACACAGGGAAATGGTATGTTTTAGTGAAACTTTAGGAGATGCTAAAATGCACATATTTGTGTATTTAAGAATCAAATAATAGTGAAAAGACACATATTTGCATATTTAGGAATCAAATAATAAGTTTCCCTTTAATCGGCCATAAAAGGATGTGTTGCTGACACAGGGAAACATTGAGGAAACATAGGAAAGATGGTACATCCATCCATCCATGCATGCGTGCACACACACATATACACATTCATCCATCCAACCAACCATCCATCCATCTATGCATCCATCCATCCATCCATGCATGCATGCATACATATACACACATACAAATATGCGTTTCATCATACAACCATGTGCTCATAAAAAAATTGAAATGATTTTTTTTTAATAAACAGATTTTTGGCAATATTATCAAAATATTGTCCATACACTTTCGATACAAGCGCCACCTGGAATTTACACAGAAAAAAATATTGGCAATATCGATACATTAGTGATATAAGAGAACCTGGAATTTACACAATAAAAAATCTTGGCAATACTTAGCAATAAATTGTCGATACTTGGAATTTCTGATACTATCATTGTTATCGGTATCGCTGTCAGTGTTATCGGTATTGTCGAGCTGGAGATATGTATAATATCGGGGATATTTTGATAATATCAGGGATACTCCAAACAATGCTCACACTGCATGTCAACCTTTGTAGTTGAAGATATTACAAACGTGTTATTAAGAAAAAGGGTTACGTTATGGCTTTAACAGACATTATGTAATGGTAACGATGGTGCCCATTACATGATAAAGGGCCACAATGTTCAATTTGAAAAATAAGGCCCGTAATGGGCTGACACATGGCCATAACAGACTGATATGGGCTTATAATAGCCCAATATAGGGCCCTAACAAACCAATATGGGACCATGATGGGACAACGCAATGTTGATACATTTTTTTTCCTTTTAAAAAACTTTTGACCATTACAAGGCCATAACGACCATTACGAAGTTGTAACAGCCATAAGGTTGGTTGTTACAGCTACCACTATTGTTACTAAATACCTTGGTTATGAGAGATGGGTTTTATAAGGAATCTATCAATGATTATTTATTTATTTATTTTATGATAATCAGATGGCCGTTAATATTGCAAACAACCTGGTCTTTTATGAGAGAAGCAAACATATTGAGGTCTACTATTATTTCATATGTGAGGTCTCTAGTAGTGAAATTTCCACACTATAAGTCAAGTCTCAAGATCAACTTACTGGTGTGTTCACTAAAGCACTTGGTTGCAATCGGTATGAACGTGTATATTCCAAGGTAGGCATTAACAATATCTATACTATAGCTCAGGGGGAGTGTTAACGATGATGGATGTGAGTTGCACAATTGTACAACCCAATTAGATTATTGTACTAGGCCCATACAGTCTTATGACTCACATAGTGCTTTCTCTTTCTTATGTAGCCCCTTAATTATATTTAGTACACTAAGAGTGTACAAGTTGGCAATGTAATAAGTGAGAGGAATCCTTATCATCTCTTTTGTTTCTATTAATTAGTGAATAAAAGCAAGGGGGTAGGACATTCAACACTAACTCTCCCTTTCTCTTTCTCATTCTCTCTCCTCTCTTTTACATATCTTTCTTCTCTTCTATTAGAACCTACACTTTCAATTGACTACCACATGCTTTGTTCTATCTCACTCTTCTATTCATAATGGTTTTAAGATGGCCACTTAGCTCCTCTCCTCTAGTTTGACCTAACATCTCCCCTCCCCTTGCCTTTTTGGTACCCTCACTGTTGTACTCTACTTTCTCCTTATTTATATTCGGTTTATCCCTCTAGGTTCTTTCAACTGCCTCCTTCCATCTTGGTTCTGTTGGCCTAGAATCCCACGTATTCTTCAATATTATGGTCATATCACCATTGTTACTCTAATTCTT
This sequence comes from Magnolia kwangsiensis, assembly GCA_037074715.1. Taxonomy (NCBI): domain Eukaryota; kingdom Viridiplantae; phylum Streptophyta; class Magnoliopsida; order Magnoliales; family Magnoliaceae; genus Magnolia; species Magnolia kwangsiensis. Next base: position 8,430,220 of record CM073585.1, on the reverse strand, counting down.
TTCTCCAAACAACTTGCCATTGTTGATCCTAATATATTCTTTTTCTTGCTTTGATTTTCCAAATATAACAAACGCAGAACCTCGAGAAGCTCTTGTTACCTCATCCCTTGCAATATGCCAGTCTTGCCAACTCCACTGAATATATAGTGAAGTTCATCATCATCATCATCTAAGCCTTGTCCCAACTAATTGGGGTTGGCTACGTGATTCATTTTCTATCATTCCACTCTATCAAGGGTCATAACCTTAGTTAGACCATAGGTCATCAACTCTTTTCTTACTACCTCCACCCACGTCCTTTTGGGCCTTCCCCTTCCCTTTTTAGAGCCTTCAGCTTATACCAACTCACTCCTCCTAATCGGCATAGTTCTTAGTCTCTATTGCACATGACCAAACCATCTAAATCTACTTTCCCTCATCTTATTACTTATTGGCGTTACTCCTAAATTCCCTCGAATATATTCATTTCTAATTCTATTCTTCCTTGTTTTGCCACTCATCCATCTCAACATCCTCATTTCAGCCACACTCATCCCATGGACATGTTGTTCTTTAACTAACCAACATTCTATCCCATAAAGGGTGGCTAGTCTTATAGTTGTCCTATTAAATTTCCCTTTCAATTACGACGATCAGATAAAACTCCAGAGGGGCATCTCCATTCTTTCACTTCGCTTGAATTCTATGAGAAACATCCTTCTCAATCCCTCCACTCTCATGAATTATCAACCCAAGATATCAAAAGTGGTCATTTTGGGAAACTTCTTGTTCATAAAGTTTAACTAATAATTCTTCGTTTCCACTACTATTGTTACTAAAATTGTACTCCATAAATCTAGCTTTGTATTTATGCCCTCTCTCATCTTGTCAACCAAAACTATGTCATCTATAAACAACCGACACCATGGGATCTCTTATCGCAAATGCCTCGTTAACTCGTTCATAACCAACGCAGAAAGGTACGACTTAGTGTTGACTCATGGTGCAAGCCTATAGTAATTGGGAACTCACTTGCCCCACTAGTAGCAAGGTATTCCATAATGGTAACGGTGGCCATAACGGCCAGCACCATTACCTTTATGATACAGGTTGTAACAGCTGTTATGGCTCCCTAATGGCCATTATGATCTCTCTCTCTCTTTTTCTTTTTTTCCTTTTTCTTTTTTTATTGAAAGAAAAAACCCGCAAAACTTATATCTTCTCTGTAACATTGAAAAAAAAAAAATGAAAAAATTGTATTTTCCCCGCAACAAACCATTACGAGGTTTTTACGGCCTTTACAAGGGGCATAGCAAGCTACTAACTACAGTTACGGGTCATTTTTCCATAACGGCTGTTACGGCCGTTATGACCCCGTAACGTGTAGCAGTTGCCACCATTACCTTTACGTAAAGGCCTTTACAACACACCATGACTAATAATCCTCACATTTGTTATTACTCCTCCATACATATCCTTAATCATGTCAATATATGCTCTTGAAACTCCTTTTCCTCTACTCACCAAATTAACTCTCTAAGGATCCTATCATAAGGCTTTCTCTGAGACAATAAATACCATATGGAGATCCTTTCTCCTTTTTTATATTTGTCCATCAATTGTCTAAGTAAGAAAATAGCTTCAATAGTAGACCTCCCTGGTATGAAACCAAATTGATTTTCCAATACATTCATCTAATCCGTCTTTGCCCAATCACTCTTTTCAAAAGATTCATAGCATGCCTCATAAGTTTGATCCCATGATAATTAGTGCAACTCCATATGCCTCCTTTATTCTTATAAATCTGGGTGCTTTTGACTACCCCTTAAAGAAGAAGAGGAGGATGGGGAGGAGGAGGACTAGGCGATCTTTTGAATGCATTATGGTAAAAATAATAATAATAATAAAATAAAATAAAATCAAGAGTGACCTAGAAAGGGATGCATTTAGCAAGCTTCACCCGATTGTGATAAACATTGCCAAGGTTTTGAAAATACCACAATAATATCAAGAGCTTTTCAAAATATCACAGTTTTTAACTTTTCTTGATTTTATTGCAAAATTATCACAATTTTAACCGAAAATTTATTTAGAAGTTAAACATTTCAGTTTATAGTTTTATATTCATTTTTTTTAAAAATATTTAGGCCCTATTTGGTAGATTCCTGGTGTAGAGCAGGCTGCAAACCTATTCTTAGTACAAATGAACTAAAAGAAGCCTAAACGAAAGCAAACATAGTCCGTCAAATCGGGCCCATTCCTACATAGGGCATGATGCAACTGGCCATAGATGTGTCCAGATCGAAGAAATTTATTCCGAATAAGGAGAAATTGTTGTTCAAAGTGTGAACCGTAAATCGGCCATAACTTCTGATTCAGGTATCATTACGGGACATACGACTGATGAATTTTTACTAAAGGCCATCCCAAGTCAACCGACCCCGTTAGCGGGTCATGTTGGTCCGTTTGGCGAGAAAACACTTCCTACATGTTGGTCCGTTTGGCGAGAAAACACTTCCTACATGTTGGTCCGTTTGGCGAGAAAACACTTCCTACCAATTCAAAATTACAGTTTTAGAAAAAACTTACTATTTTTAGTAAGTTTTAGTTTGGACTTATCTCCTTCATTTTAGAGTTTTAGTATATGTAGTCTTCTTAGGAGTTGCTTTTAATCATGCCAGGAATCATCCGGTGTGATTAGATTAGGACTTTCTATTTTTGGTAAAATTTACTATTTCAGGTAAGTTCTAGTTCAGTCGAATGAGGACTCCTAATTAGGGTTTATTTTTACCTTTATGAATGATGTAATCAGGAAGTCTGAGCACTATTGATTAATAAAATTTTGAATTTCCCTTTTTATCTTGTGGATTTAAGGTTTTGCATACTTGTAGACGGTGGTGATCTTCCTCCCTACACCCTTCCTTGCGTCAATGCCTAAAATTAAGTTTATCTTATTTTTGTAAACAATAATTAAGTATTAGAATCTTGATCTCTAATACATAATCACTGTTGGGTTTTTTCAAAATTATTTTGTTTTATAAAAGAGAGTTTAGAGAAAAGGTTATAGCTTTTGGTGATTGTTGGTTACCATTCATTTGCGAATGGTGGTGCCTCTTCGTAAAGGGAGCATCATTTGAATTTAAAATGGTGGAGGGATGCCACTGTTGAAAAGACACCATGAAAGAAGATGTCTTTCCATGAAAAGAATCTTAAAGCATCTCTTGTAACTCTATATAAACCCATTTTTGGGTCAATCCGAAAATAACAATTCCAACAATCTCATCTCCATCTTCTTCTTCTCCATTTTCGGTTTTGGATGATTTTTGAAAATTATAGTTTTCAGGCGCTAAACTACAAACAGTTTGTCAAACAGTAAATTGCAAACAATTTTCAGGAGGTAAGTTGTAACAGCACAGAAGTCAGGGGTGTACGCTGTAAAAGTGTGTTCGGCATGTGGTTTTTCAATTTTGCAAGCCGAAGCCTACATTTCTCCGGTCTTGGAGAAGAGGCTTATTGTATCCTGGATGCAGATTTGCTGTAACCCTCTTGCAAATTGGTTTAATCACAAGTAGGGTATGAATATCGCCTTACAGATAACGACATAATAACGCGCCTTAAGCCTATCCTTAGGTGATTAATTTTCTATCTTTCCGCCTCAACCCTAACAATTTTAAGGCAATATTATGGCCTCTTCTATGGGTCATCTTGACTTTATTCGAATTATACCGTTTGATGACTCAAATTTTCTTCAATGGCAATCGAGGTTGCGTCTCTTCCTCATATCACTCAAGTTGGATCACGTGCTCACTCAAGATCCTCCTTCACTACCATCTAATAATGATATGGTGGAACAAATTCAAAAGCGATAAGATTGGGAGTATAATGACTACATATGCAAATGTCATATTTTCAACGCTCTTTTTGACTTGTTATATGCTGTTTACCATCAAAAGAAGACCGCTAAGGATTTGTGGCAGGCGCTGCTCACCAAATACACATAAGAGAACATAGAACTTAGAATGACCAAGAGGATTAGAACAAGTACATCTTTCGGACCTGATTTCTACCTTCTGTTAATAAAAGGAGATAAAGAACATATAACAGAGGAAACCATGTTGGTATGTAACATAGAAAATAATCCGGTAACAATAGATAATGCCCTTAGATCTTAGGATGCTTCTTTTTGGAAGGAAGCTATAAACGATGAGATAGATTCCATATTGCAAAATGGAATATGGTAACTTGTGGATCTGCCCGCAGGATGAAAACCAATAAGCTGTAAATGAATTTTCAAGAGAAAACTAAGACCAAACGAAACCACAGATAGGTTTAAGGCCAGATTAGTGGCTAGAGGATTTACACAAAAAGAATGTATTGACTTTTTCGATACTATGCTCTAGTAGTAAGGATATTAACTATCTGATTTTTAGTTGCTCTAGCATCCATTTATAAGTTAGAAATCCATCAGATGGATGTAAAAACAACTTTTCTAAATGGTAACCTCAATGAAGAAGTTTACATGGAGCAACCAAAAGGTTTTATAGTTCCAGGATAGGAAAATAAAGTGTGTAAATTGAACAAGTCACCATATGGACTTAAACAAGTACCTAAGCAATGGCTTGAAAGGTTCAATACAGTAGTCTCCTCATAAGGCTCTAAGATTAATGAATTTGATAAATGTATATATTCGAAATTCTCTGATAATAAAAGAGTAATTATATGTCTTTACGTAGATAATATGTTAATATTTTGTACATGTTTAGAAGTTATAAATAACACTAAAAGATTCTTATCATCTAGTTTTGACATAAAGGACATGTGTCAAGCTAATATGATTCTAGATATCAAGCTATTACGAAACAATGATGGTATAACTCTATCTCAATCATATTATATTGAAAAGATACTTAAAAAGATAAATCACTATGATAAGGACCCAGTTTCTATTCCTTTTGATTTTTATTTTTTTTAAACATGCACACACACCCCCACACACTCACGCTAGTGGAATTTCACCACCTATGGGTACTCGAACCCTTGACCGGGAGTTGAAACTCCTGAGAGTCTACCACCCGAGCAAGAGTAAGTACCCTATTCCTTTTGATTATAATATCAAGTTAATTAAAAATGAAGGCCGTAGTATATCTCAGTTAGAGTATTCCAAGGTGATTAGCAGTCTTATGTACGCTATAATTTCTACTCGACCTGATATTGCTTTTGCAGTGGATAAATTGAGTAGGTTTACAAGTAATCCAAGTTTAAATTATTGGAATGTTGTCTCTAAAGTACTCAGATATTTGAAGAAAATAATTAACTATGGTTTACATTTTTTTGGTTACCCTAATGTGCTTGAAGGGTATAGTGATGCAAATTGGGTCAGTGATTCTAATGAATCCAACTCTACCAGTGGATGAATGTTTACACTTGGAGGAGATGCTATTTCTTGGGGATTCAAGAAGCAAATTTTCATATCTCACTCTACCATGGAAGTTGAATTCATAACTTTGACGGCTAGTAGTAAAGAGGCAGAATGGTTAAGAAACTTGTTATTAGAAATGCCATTATTAGTAAGGCCTTTGTCACCGGTCTCTATCTATTGTGATAGTGAAGCGACACTGTCAAATGCATATAACAAGACTTATAATAGAAAATCCAAACATATCAATGTAAGTCATAGTTTTGTGCCGCAACTACTTGGTGACAGTATTATAACAATACAGTATGTACGATCTATCCAGAATCTAGCTAACTCGTTCACCAAGGGACTGACAAGGATGTTGTCAATAGAGCATTAAGAGGAATGAGACTTAAGCCAATTTCATAGACACTAGATGAGGATAACCCAACCTGAGTTAATATGTTTAATGGGCAAAGTACCTCGCAAAAAGTGTCTGAAGCAGCATTGTACGTTTCCTATCTGTCTCATTCCTGAATATATATATAGTGCTGGGTACTTGTAATGATTAAAAGGAGGATCTGCTCTTGATGAGTCCTTTTAAAGGTGTTATTGTTACAGGGGCATTCATAAGGACTCACCTATATGAGTATTGGAAGTGGAGTTGCTTCTTAATGTTCGAGAATTTTTGGCTACTCTCATGAACTCATGAATCCAGGACAGAGCACAAGGCCGTCAATGTACTATAATTTTAGAACACATGATAATTGAAATATATGTGTGTGTGACATATCCAGTTGTGTCATATAGAATACTTAGTTCAAAACTATAGTCACTAAAGATTCTAATACAACTTTGATTTGTTTACACTAAGTGAAGGTTCAAGTTCATAAGACACCTTCTCCTATGCACATATTTTCCTTACATACCTTGACCTCTTTATTTTGAAAAATAGTGGGGGATTATTGAATTTTTTCAAAATAATTTTGTTTTATAAAAGAGAATTTAAAAAAAGGATTGTGGCTTTTGGTGATTGTTGGTGACCATTCATTTGTGAATGGTGGTGCCTCTTGGTAAAGGGATCATCATTTGAATTTGAAATGGTAGAAGGATGTCATTGTTGAAAAGATACCACCATTGTTGAAAAGACACCATGAAAGAATATATCTCTTCATGAAAAAGATCTTAAAGCATCTCTTGTAACTCTATATAAATCCATTTTTGGGTCAATTCGAAAATAAGAATTCCAACAATCTCATCTTCATCTTCTTCTTCTTTTCCATTTTCAGTTTTAGATGGTTTTTGAAAAGTTACATTTTTCAGGCACTAAACTGCAAACAATTTTTCAAGCAGTAAATTGAAAAAACAATTTTCAGGGGGTAAGTTGTAACAGCACAGAAGTTAGGGTTGTATGCTTTAAAAGTGTGTTCGGCGTGCGGTTTTTCGGTTTTGCAGGCCAAAGCTTACATTTCTCCGGTCTTGGAGAAAGGCTTATTGTATACGGATTTGTTGTAACCCTCTTGCAAATTAGTTTAATTACCAATAGGTGCAAATATCGCCTTAAAGATAGCGACATTGCAACACGCCTTAAGCCTATCTTAAGGCAATTAATTTTCTATCTTTCCACCTCAACCCTAACAATTACTATTAAAATGAATTCATTATGTATTTGAACATCTCTGATACAAAATTATTGTTAACTAATATGGGATGGACTCATTTTTAGGCTTCTATGAAACAGGGCCTTAATAATGCATAATAAATATTTTAAAATATTTTATTTTCAGTGAGATTTTTCAGATAATACTGCAAGAAAAATATCACCATTTGAAAATCTCCTGAGAAATTCCTTGGCCGAGAAACAGCCAGAAATGAGATTTGTCACTATCCTTCACACATGCAGAAAATTTGAGTTCCATATTTCTCTTGAAAATCTTGCTCCTTTACATCTCTTTCTCCCTTTACTTACACTACACATTTTCATCTACATTTGGCTTTCGAAGTCAACACCATGTGATCGTAAGTGGGCCCACCCGGCCCCATTGAGGAATCCGCACCGGAATTAAGTATGAAGAACTTGTACTAAATCGCATCCCTTGATTTGTGAACACCCATTTTCTAAAAGTGGAAAATGGGTGTATGAAAATCAATCCGGTGGGCATACATTTCAATTCCCCAATTTTATTTTATTTTAAAAAAAAAATGCATTTTGAATCAAACCCAAATCTCCAAACTACAGAAAAACCCCATCAAACAACACCCGGTTGCAAAAAAAAATTTAAAAATTTAAAAATTTAAAAAGCGAATCAGGAACTGAAGCATTACCCAAATGAAAATCTGGAAGTAAAAGGCCTTCCAGCAGTGATGGAAGCGGCGGCAGCGGAAGCAGCTGCAGTGGCAGAGAATAGCCCGTAAGAATGGAGGGATTGGATTGAGAAGTTCGGATTCTTCTTAAACAGATCCAACAGTAGAGTTATTCCCGCCATTTCTGGACCTCCGGAAAGCTACAAACCGAAATTTCTCCTTCTACACCGCAAAAAGGACGGACTTGGGGGTATTTTAGTCCAGAAATTATACGTTGACGTGGCCTTGATCTTTGCATGTTATTCACGCGTTTTTTATTCTGACAAGTGGGGCTCGTCATTCGACAATCCAGACCGTTGATATGCTGATTTCTAACGTGGATAGAGAATTCCTAAAACATATCTTTGGTTGGAGGATCTTAGTAACCAAAATCGAACCTTTAAAGTTGAATATACATCCTTGTTTTATTTCTCTTAACTGTTCATTTCTAAGTCACGTATCCAAAGGTTGAGATTGTACTATCAGGGAATTTTTTTAAGCATACCAATGGTCTGTATTCAACAATTATGCACACCACTTATCAGGAATGAAACATGTGTACTGTGTAAGACACATAGTATAATTCATCTTTCACATATTGGGCAAGCAGGGCCTATGGTTCAATGATCCAAACGGTTGATATTATGGGGCCCAATCTGGATGGTTCATGCACCAGAAATCTCCAAAACTGAAAGAATCTGAGCCCTTGAATACGTGGTCAAAGAATAAATGGTTATGAGAGAAAGTACAGCCATGTTTCACCCAAGATCAATAAAAAAAAAAAAGGCCAAATTTCATGCATCTAGGAGCTTCCAATCTTGAATAATTTTATTTTTTTTATCCATCCATAGTGAAGCCTTCATTTCAACGGTTTGGATCGTTAAACCGTGGGACCCACCTATTACAAAATTAAAAAACCCATTCGGCATTTGTACAGCCTCACTTCTGTCCGTGTGAGATTACAAGTACGGCTACATAGGACAGTGTACTTATTTTTCCAATTTTGCCCTTTTCGGAATCGAATGATAATTCCAGATGCCCTGACTTCAAGCGCCTAACACAAACGCAGCACACATGCCATCCTGGTAATTGTATGAGGGATCCAAGACGTTATTAAGGTGGCCCACTCAAGCAATGTCTCATATCCTATAAATTAGGACAGGAAACTCGTCAGATGAGTAAAACCCACGTTGAATGTAGACCGTTGATTATCATCTTCCTATGCATTGTATGTGAATCGTGATAGACCCATCTTATGTGGGTTGCCCAAAAATCCCCGGGTATGAAGATCCGATTAATGGTCTTAAATCTGACGGTCAATAAAACATACAATAGGAAAGAAGCCTAAAGATTGGATTGATGGTATCTTCCAATCTGCAGGATTTTCGGGCATCCCATCCATGGTGGGCCCATCACATGAATGTCCGGATCTACGAACCATGGGCCGCTTTCTATAAAGTGAGAACTAAGGACGTTGTTCATATCCTGATGCATAGGACCCTGGAATTTCTCTTGTAACGGTTCATTGCTTCCAACTCGAAAAGCGCACGTGATAAGTGGATGGGCCTGACGGGCCTGGTTTTTTGTCCGCGTAACATGGGCTGTGGGGTCCACCTTTTGAACGTACAACATACCATCAACATGGGCCACGTTTGCTACGATGGCACGAGTTGGCATCTACATCCATCCGGGTTGATGGATACAGAAATTTGGGCTACTGTAAAATGGACAGCCAGGATTTGTCGATTTGAGAGATTTAAGGCTGATGGCCATCCACTGTGGGGAAGCCAGATCTGCCGTTGAAATAAATTTGACCGGCCTTGATCAGTTCACTCTCTAGATAATGGACCAACCATTGTTACCCAGTGACTCTAAAACCCCAGCAATCAGGAGATCCTGATCGTCTAATCAAGAGCCGGTGTATGGACAGTAAAGAAAATTTGGCAATTTCCCAAATTCAACTGCAAATTACCCATTGGCATTTGGCAAGCTTTTTATTCTTTATTTTTTTTAATGTCTGGACGCGGATTTCCTGTGAAAGCCTTTCGCAGGAAGTTCCTGCGCAAGTATTCGGGGTGGGCCTACTGCAATTTTTTTAGAAATCAAATCTGTCCATCCGTTTTTCGACCTCATTTTAAGTTATTCTACAAAAAATGAGATGGATCTAAAACTCAAGTGGGCCATAGGAGATGAAACAGTGGAGAAGGGATTGCCCACCATTGAAACCTTCCTAAGCTCCACCTTGCTGTTTATATGCCATCTAAACCGTTTATAAGGTCATTTTCACTCAGATAAAGTGAAAACACCGTCAACGTGTACTGTTACAAAACTTTTATGGCCATATAAATGTTTCAACGGTAGTCACTAAATATTCACTTTTTCCTCTTGTGTGGCCCACTTGAGTTGTGGATCCTCTTAATTTTTGGTCTCACGTTATAAAATGAGTTTCAAAAACGGATAGAAGGGTTGGATTTCTCACAAACATCTAAGTGGGCCCCCACACAGAAATCTTGCGCAGGAACCTCCTGCGAAAGGCTTTCGCAGGAAATCCGCGTCCTGTCTGAGAGAACTTAGGGAGAACGGATTGGCTACTCCCCCTGCTACTAGCCAATGGCTAGTGATTGGTGCTCTGTGGGCCCCACCATGATGCGTGTGTTTCATCCATGCCATCCATATATTTTTTCTAGATCATTTTATGGTATGAGCCTAAAAATGAGATATATCTCAATCTCAAGTGGACCACATTACATGAAACATTGTTGATTGAACGTCAACCATTAAAGACTTTTCTGGGGCCATAAAAGTTTTGAATCAAGCTGATATTTGTTTTTCCCTTCATCTACATCTACGTCTTTATGATCTAATCAAAAGATTGGATTTCAATTAAACAGTACAGTGGGCCTTAGGAGGATTTTAATGGTGGATATCCAATCACTATTGTTTTCCTGTGGTGTGGTCCACCTAAGATTTATAGCCCTATCATTTTTGGGATAAATTCCTAAAATGATCTGTAAAAATGGATGAACGGCATGGATAAAAGACATACTTCATAATGGGGCCCGCAGAGCACTGACCACTAGCCACCGTGCTAGTGGCAGAGGGAGTAGCCAATCCGTTTCCGAGTTTAGGGGGCGGGACCAATACAATGTAGAGATAGGTGAAAAAGACCATTGCTGGTATATTCATAGGCCTGGCCCACTTATAAATGCGTGTGATGAGCCCAAGCCCGGCCTTTGACAACTTATATGGTAGAAGGGCCCCACAGTTTATGGCCCAACAAGCATATTACAATATGGTCCAAAGATCATACATGTTGGGCCAAAGCCCAGTGGGCCTTTGGGATAGCCAACCAACATCCCATCTTGAACGCAGTCATCTTGACCGAACAGCCATTAATCAGCTGCAGTGGACCCACACGTACCCACTCATATAGTTGTTTCATTACTGATTCCTCATCCGCATTTAAGACAAGGCCCAGGACAATGTATATACCTTTAGTTATTGAGCTTGAAGATAACGCAGAGCTCAGCCATGGGCCCATACCCGGCCTGGGTTCATGTGGCTCATGTCGAGTGCAAGGACTCGTTGGGAGAGAATGCCACGGAGCAATAGGGCTGAAAGCCCAGCAGGTTGGTTTGGATTGGTGCTCAACCCTAATCCAACCCAACCTAACCTCGGTTTGGGAATTCTTAACCCAAGCCCAACCCAAGCGGGCTTCATTTGGTTGGTCGGATGGATACATGCTAATATTTTCGTTATAACATTAATCTATTATATTTTCAATATGGATTTTAATTTTTGTACCTATGATTTTATTAATTATACATGCAGTTACCGTAAATAACTTCATTTTTTCTAAACAAGTTAAGATACAAGACTACTCCTTTAAAAGTCACATTGTGTAGCAAGTAATCCATATGGGAGAGAGAAATCTAGAGAATCTTAATAGCTTGAGTCATCAGAAATGATGTGGACCAATGAAACCTGATGGCATTGGAGTTTCCCATGCCTTCAACACAGATGATCTACACTCAATTATAATTTATAAGTAACCTATATATCGATTGAGTTCAGGTTGGGGCAACTTGAGACCTCAACTTGAGCCTAAGCCAAGTTTTATCAAGTTAGTGTTTGTATAGCCCAAGCCTGAGACCAAACCCAATACACCTTGCCCGAGCCCAACCCAATGTCGGGTCAGTCATGGGTGGTCGGGTTGAACCGGCCTGACTTTCGGACCTATGGAGCAATCTATCTCGGCTCAACTAAGTGGGGCAGGCAGCATTGAATACTAGAGATGTCAATGGGCTGGACTCGGTATGGGCTACAGTCATGGGTCGGAAAGTTAAGCTCAAGACCAGTTAATAGCATCAATATGAAGAGCTTGGGCTCAGGTCAGGTCTCACTGGAAAATGTTTAGTACTGGGCCAATACATTTTCTATATATTTTCATGTTGGGCTTTAAATAGCCTGAGCCCATCCCAAACACAATTCAAAGCCAAATTTGTTCCTTAGTTCGGTGGGCCATCAAGCCCAACAAAATAGCCAATCAAGCCCATCAATAGCCTATGCAAAGCAGAGGCTGATTCGGGGCTTACCCTATTACAACACAGAGCATTGCTCGGCCCACAGTTCATGTACATGCCATACATGTGCTAGCATGGGATGATGGATCCGAGATCCAATTCATCTATCAGAAAGAAACTACCATATTGACGCCCTAGCCCAAGAATCAAGTTGATCCAATAGTCACGTGGGCCACACAGTCAGTTTAAAAAATGTACGGCTCTCAATAACATGGCTGGAGTTTTCTAACCCGTACTTTCTGTTTGAAATATTGGGGCCCACATGCTAAATGGACCTGATTGTTTTCGGAAACATGCGCAACATTGGACCAAACTGATGGATTGATTGGATCTCAAACCCATTCCGGCACGTGTGTGGCGTGTACATGAGCGCTATTGCACATGCGTGTGCACTCAGCAAAGCTCTACAATACGGAAGCCGATTGCGTCCTGCCCTGCCTGTACGATAATACGCCCAGTCAGGGATCTGTGGGGCCCACCGTGATTTATGGATTTTATCTACGCCGTCCATACAATTTTTCCAGATCATTTGAAAGATAAAAAAACCAAAAACGAGTTAGATTCAAGGATCAAGTGAACCACACGGTGGGGATTGAATTCCTGCCATTAAAAATTTCTTGTGAGCAGCAGAAGTTTTGGATCAATTTAATATTTTTATTTTCCCTTCATCAAGGCCTATATGACTTCATGAACAGGTTGGATGGAAAATAAACATCACCGTCGCCCCTGGGAAGGCTTCAATGGTGAGTTTCATTATTGCTTCAGCTTCCTGTGGTGCGGTACACTTTAGCATGCCTAACTTTTAGACTCATACTCTAAAATGATATGAAAAAATGGATGAACGGCCTGGATGAAATTCATACACTATTGTGGGCCACAAAGAACCCCTGCCTAAACACAATCCGTATCCTACAATACAAATGATGCATTGTATTTAGAGCCGAGTAAGATGCGACCTGAACTGATGGATCCGACTCGTTTGAACTAGTTAGATCCGATTTAATCCGAATCGAATGCCAGGATTGGATTGGATCAAGTAGACCCACTCAAATCCAACTGCACAACTAGTTGAGTTCGGGTTAATAGTCAATCCGATCTGGAATTTGATCCAATCCGATCGGATAGTATAAATATATATATATTTTTTTTAACTTTTACTTTTACCTCTCTTTTACCCGAATGGTGAACCCTAACTCATCCCTACCCGATCCACGCCGCACGAGGTCTTTATTTCTCTCCTCCTTTCTATCCTTCTATCTCTCCCGATTTCTTTCATCTTCTTCTTTCTCTCCTCCTTTCTCTTCATCTCTCTCCTGATTTCCCTCTCGTTTCCTTCCTAGCAAGAGTTTCAAGCTCGGCTTGACTCAGCCTACTCCGAATTGACTAGACAGACTCAACTCAATCTGACTCGGTTTCCTTAACCGATTCAGACTCAGTTTAGGTTAAGCCAGCAAGGATTCGAACTGGATCGAGTTAGCCTTGTTGAACTTGGTCCCGAATTGGATCGAGTTCGTATTAGATTCTTGAAAAAATTAGATCAAGTCGAGTTGAACCCAATCCGATCTAACTCGATTCGACGCCCACCTCTAATTGTATTATTTCTTTTCCGAGAAATCCACTTTGATTGGCTCAAGTCAACTGAGTAGAGTCCATGAGTCACACCAAGTCAAGATTGAGTCACGCTCTACGTCTACTTTCACCATGACTTGGCTTGAAATGCATCTGAGTTTATTTGAGTTAGCCAACTTTCAAATTGAGCCTCTGAATTTTAGAACTAGGGTTTCGTGTGTGCGTAGACAATTGTTCTCAATCTTGCATAATGCCTGTATATGCCACATCTCTTTCAAGAGTTATTTAGTAGGCTACATGGAATGACAGTGCAAACGGTGCACACTTCCATCATAGGTGTGCTAAAATAGGCTAGTTGTAGGCTTGACTCATATCTATCATAACTATAAAAGATAAAAATTATACTGCATAGACGGTCCAAATTTCAGAGGCTATGGCTCTATGGTAGACTCAAGAGAGTTATAACACGAGGTCATGTGTTCGAGCACTCATTGTAGTATGTTTGGTAAAAATGAAACTGGGTTAGGGTCAATTCAAACCCAACTGATGAAACGCAAGTTCAATTCTAACTGTCAAAATCTATGGGTTAGGTTCAGGGTGAAAATTGCCTACTGGATTTAAATTCAAATTAGGTTTGGAGCAAAATTAGGCTAAGTCAAGCCAAGTTGGAAATAATCACATATGTGGACTTCAAAAGGCTTATTACCTAAGCATATTCTAAGCATATTCTAATCAACACATTGCAAATATCCTATATATAAACACAACTCAAGACAAAACTGCTGATACAAGAAATCCTAAATAATGCTTACCAATGTGCTTAAGACGAGGTTAGGGGTATGTGGACTGCGAAAGTATTATTTATTTCCTAAGCATATTTTAATCAACGCATTGCAAATATCCTATATATAAACACAACTCAAGTATTTTTTTTTTTTTTTTGGTTTTGAAACTAACTTCCTTTCGTTGTTAATTCAGCACATGAGAGAGAGAGAGAGAACTATTCAATAAAATATAAATTTTTCTACATTTAAGGGGATACAAATTAGCAATAAAATGACCAGTTATTTTTTGAGGAAGGAAATTATGTACATGCCCTCATTTATTTATTCCTTCAGAACCTGGAGAATTGAGAATTGTGTGGCCCATGATATATGTGTTTGGCATCTAACTGGTCCAACAGATGCACCTCATCATGTTTATCAAATGAACCAAAAAATATTGGTGATCCAATCAGAAAATGGGCCAAACAATAGAAAATTAATAGAACACTCAAAAGTATCCAAATTCAAGTGTGACCCATCTAATGATTTGGTCAGCCATATTTTAATTGGTTCGTGCGATCGTAATAGTGGGATTCATATGTTGGACGGGTTGGATGTTACTCGCCACCATGTGGGCCTCACAAATCTCCACTTCAGTACCTTCTAGAAGAAAAAAAAAAGAGAAAAAAAAAAAAGACAAGACATTTTGATAATTTCATCCCTTTAAAAGCATTCCATGGAATTTCTATCTCCCGAGCATCATTTGGTAAAATACAAATTCACAAGGAATCTTGTGGTAAAAATTCATTGAAAATAATAAATATAGAAAATATTCAAACAGAATTACATTAATGTTTGATAAAAAATACATTCCAATGCTTTGGCATTTTTTCAAAAATGTAGTTCTGACATAAAGCCATTACAAACAAACGCTACTTAGTTAATGGATTAATACAAGCATTTCTGGTGTTATAACATCCACGTCTGTATAAAGATCTGTTTTCTCAAATTTGAGTATGGACATGAATGAAATCATGTTGCAATGATCCATATTATTTATATGATGGGCCTAACAGAATGGGGGACACCCAAGAAATAATCTGAGAGATTGGAATATTAATTTCATGCCTATATTCTTTCTCTCTGCATATGGAATGTAGACCGTTGATAGGATATTTCAGTCTTGAATATTTATCATCCATCCGTGATGAAGCCCATCATATAAAGGGTTTGGATGACTGCAACATGATCCGAGATCCAACCGGCACAGTCCCATCCCAAAAGTAGAATGTGCCAGGATGTATTGTAGCAAACACCACTCTCAAGGATGACATGTACAAGAAACTCTGCTGGACCCGTACCAACACCACACACGTGGAAGATCGAAACCACAAATTACTATTATATTGGCTCGATGCATGGTCACAGTGAGCAACTTGACCAAGGCCAATGTATGATGTTTTGACTCATGTGCCACAATGCCCTTCTCTAATCTTAGTCATGCAGTTATTTAATACACTGGCATAGTACAGTGGTCCATACACATGCGCACTTGCATTGCACATGGACTTCATTCGAAACTATCCTAATTGTGGACCCATTGGGCGTCTGCTATTAATAGTGCTAAATAGATGGTCCTGGTTGTCCTGTTGGTGGCCATAAAAAAGATGGCTAAGATGGAAAAATGTCAAAGGTCCATAATAAAAATTGTACGTTTCTCCTATGAGTTATTTAATGGGCCGGCATAGTACGGTGGTCCACACATGAACAGTTTCACATGGGGAAACCATAGACCTTAACCTAAACTGTCCTAATTGTGGACCACCCTTTTGTATTTGCTATAAGTCATATTGAATAGATGGTCCCAAATTTCCTGTTGATGGTCATAAAAGGACGGCTAAGATGTAAAAAATGTCAAAGGATCAAATTCAAAATGTCAAAGGATCAAATTCAAAAAAGTACATTAGTGATGTTACATAAAAGAGACCGAATCCATTACAAATCTTTGTATCGTAGAAAAGTCCATCAAATCACATTTCAATGCAGCTAAGGAGACATAAGCGTGTCTGAGTATAATTTGTAAGTGTGTTTTAAGTTCATCCAAATGCAATATAATTGGATGCACTTAGACACTTAGACCCAATTAGACAAGTCAAAGCAATGTGTTGGATCCGGGCTGTTAATGGGTTAGACTCATCTGATGGGTCCTTGGCCTGATCCATCATGCTTCGGTATTGGGTTTATTAGTCAAGCCTGCTGACGCAGGGATGAACGTCATGAGGTTAATCACCGTCTTCCTCAAGGATAACTACTCTAAATCCACGGAGCTTCTATAGACTCCTCACAGGTACTTCTTGAATCCATTGAAAAAAAAAAAGTAAAATAGAAATAAATTCTATAAAATTCATAATTTGATTGGTGAATGAAATAAACGAGTTCACAACCCTTTAAATAGGGATACCAAGTAATGGGAGAAATTTCAGAATCATATTACAACTAAAACTCTTAGAATTTGCAACTTACTATAAATAGTAAACTTATTTTTTATAGATGGTCGTGACGTGTATTGGTGCGCAAGGTTTTTAGCCAAAAATAGTAAGTTTCCTATTTGGCTTCACCAAGTTGTTCTCCTAATTATTCTAAGCACTTTTCACATTGGGCGCAACTCATTAAGCCGAATGGAAGAGTTATAATCAAATTAAAACTTACTATTTATAGTAAAAACGGAATTAAAATAGAAAAACGACCGTCGATCTGATGATATTTCACAAATTCGGCTTGCATAATGCCGCATAGCAAAGTTGGGTGGCTAAAGTAGCTCGTTCTACCCCAAAATCATATATTTTAAGTCTGATAACTCATTCTGGATTGCGAGATACGTCCGATTTAAGGTCTGACGATCTGGATCACTTTTGTCGTCGATCGGGCTTTTTCTGATCCATCTTTACCATAAACTGTCCGCAACCCGCTCTACATCACTTACCTTGGGCCCACAACTAGAAATCTTGTTGGTTTATTAATTGAGTTGGACGCTGGCTCTATTTAAGCCCACAACCCATACCAAGGAGTGTTTTTATAATTTAGTAATATTTGTAATCTATCTCTATCTCCTTCCCACTGTTCACATCAAACCTGTGATTTGAGCCTATACAAATAGTGGTGGAGATGTTTTTAATTGTACATGTTTTTTATATATGTATTTTCCTCTTAACCATCCATCTACGAGTCATTGATTGAAGGTTGTGGTCTTCCAATCTTAGAGATTATAGAATTCCCCTCTCCATTGTGGTGTCCAACAAATCAATGAATTGGATTATATACCATAGGCCCAATGCTACAAATCTTTCCACAACTTTTAATTTCCTCTAAAAACATTTGGGCTGGGATAAAGTCAGCCTCAGGGATTTATTTTTTGGGCTGAGCATGGCCTAGGTTTTATTTTACAAGCCAGGTCGAGACCAGTCATGACATATATGGAACTTGGATAATTGATATAGTCTTAATCAAAATGAGTTGAGTTATCAAAAAATGTTTCCAAAGTGAGAGTGTTAGAACCACAATTTAAAATTTAATCTCTATTAAATAATAAATAAAGTAAAATTTCAAACAAAATATGATAAATTTGGAATATGTTTAACAATACATTCCATTTATGTGGCAATTAAGTGTATACTGTCATAGTACACTTGGTATTGTGTCCATATTAGGAGTCAAAATGAGCAGATTAGTTTACATTAAGTGAAACTAAGCCCAATCTAACTTAAAGAGGAGTCAGCCCACGACCTAACTCAATCCAACCCAACCCAACCCAACCCAACCCAACCCTAGTAGGGCTGAAAGTTGGGTAGGTTCAACCTGACTAACCTGTGACCGACTCGACATTGGGTTGGGCTTGGGCGAGATGTATCGGGTTTGGTCTCGGGCTGAGGTTGTACAAACACCAACTTGATAAAACTTGGGTCGGGCTCGGGTTGAGGTCTCAGGTTGCCCAACCCAACCCGAACCCGATCGATATGTAAGTTAGAAATTATAATTGATTGCAGATCATCTGTATTGAAGGCACAAGAATTTCCATGACGTTAGGTTTCATTGGTTGACATCATTTCCGATGACTCAAAGCTAATGAGATATGTCAGATTTCTCTCTCCCGAATAAAGGAGTAGTTGTCCTATATTTTAGGTTATTTGTTTAAGAAAATGAAGTTCTTTACGATAAATAACTACATATATAATTAATAAAATCATAGTTACAAAAAATAACACATGTATTGAAAATGTAATAGACTAATGTAATAACAAAAATATTAGCATGTATCCACCCGATCAACCCGACTGAGCTCGCTTGGGTTGGACGTGGGTTGAGAATTCCCAACCGAAGGTTGGGTTGGGATAAGGTTGAGGTATAGGAACCTTGGGTTAGGCTATGGTTGAGCACCAACCTGACCCAACCCGCCCGACTTTCAACCCCAAACCCTAGTCGACCTAAGTTACCTAATCTAAGCCTAATTAAGGTATTGAATATTCAGCCCTAACACGATTTAGGTTGAGTCAGGTTGAATCATGTTAATATTAACAAGTAGTAAACTAACACATAAAATCAAACATCTAATTAGTAAATAATATCATTAAAGTAATATTTATAAATATCACAATAACATTAACAAAACTAATAATAGAATTGTCAATCAAAAACAAATAAAACTATCGATTATATCAGTCATAGTTAATTTTATGGAAGAGTTTACAAAGAACTGCGATAAAAAAGGATTGAAAGGGCTAATTTAAGAAAAATAGAAGGGGTCCAACATATATTATAGCTTTTGATGGCCATAAGTTTGCCATTGATTATTAGATTCGTGTGCATAATATGCCCCTCCAGTAAGGTCAAAGTTCCATTTTTTAGTTCTATACTCAATACTTATAATAAATTTCATATTATTATTATTATTATTAACATTATGGTTCATGATTCCAGTTTAATCGCAAAGTCCTTGTTTGGTTAGTTAAGAATAGTTTATGAGTTTAATTCAGTTTTGATGTCTTTACTATAGTAGTTTTGGAATGGGTCGGCCAATAAGGTTCAGGTTGACCAGAACCAAGTTGCACCTCTAGTTCCTTTCTATTTTGGTATAAGCATTTCTAAGTAGAGAAATGATATTATTCTTTCTCAGCACCATGAGCTAAGTTCATAGGGCCACACATTTTTTCCCTTGTTGTGTCACATGTGGGATATATGAGCTGTTCAAAATGTTAATTTGTCTCCTCATGAGGACCATTCAATGTGAAAATCAAACTTGTGTAGAGCTCATCAAACTAAGAGAAAAATGAGGCTTATACTCAAATGTTACAGATATTTTTGGCAAAAAAAAAATGATCGTCAATCGCATTTTGTATGCCAAAAGGTGTGAGACATGCCAAAGAAACGAACTGATACAACCGCGACCAAAATTCATCTAATTATTAAGCCATGGTCATTTCGGGGATGGGCGATCGATTTGATAGGACAAATCCATCCATGCTCATCGCGCATGGATTCTTTCATCATTATAGCCACTGATTATTTCACCAAGTAGTGGAATCAAGACCCATGAAAAGAGTCAGTCACAGGGAGATTATCAATTTCATCAAGACTCATATTATCCATAGGTTTGGAATTCTTGAATCTATCACTATGGATCGAGATGCAACTTTCTCAGTAAAAGAAGTTAAGGCCATGGCCAACCCATACAAAATCAAGATTCTACACTCAACGCCATACTATGCGCATACGAATGGTTAGGCCGAGGCCAGTAACAAGGTAATTTTTTTTTGAGGAAAATGATCGAATTAAATTCCTGTGAATGACATATGAAGCTGTCAGAGGCACTTTAGGTATATAGGAATTCACCCTGCACCAGTATCGAAATGAGTCTATTTACATTGACATATGGATACGATGCAGTGGTACCCTTAGAGGTCATTGTGCCATCATTACGAGTCGCATATCAAGCTGGGCTAACCCCTTTTGATTTCGCAAAAGTCATGTTGATCGAGCTCGAAAGGTTACATATGACCCACATGAGGGTCTCAGACTCTATAGTTGCCAACAAGACTAAGGTTGCTTGGGTATATAACAAAAGAGTAAAAAGGAAGTCCTTCGGGGAAGGAGATAAGTTCTAGAAGGCAGTGCTACTAATAGGGCACAAGGACCAAGCATTAGACAAGAAATTGTCGACTACTTGGGATGGGCCCTATATTTTCATTCAAGTCCTCAAGGGTGGAGCTTATTTATTGCGCGATACCAATGGAAAAGTTGCAAGATCCCCAATTAATGGTCGATTCTTGTAAACTTATTACCATTCTTTATGAGAGGTAGTACAGAATCAGGCTGAGTAACATAAAAGAGATGATTGATAAATATCCAATTTAAAATCATAGAAAGAAAAAAGGATTTTATTATTGTAGGTAGGGGATTACAAAATAAGAAAAAAAATGATAGAAAAAATTCTTCAACCGATCGAACGACCTGGGCATAGGCGGCCTTGATCTCCTCAAACTCTTCGAGCAAAAAATATATAGCCTCCTCTTCCTACTTCTTCTAACTTCTCCAAGTTTGTTGCTCAACTACAATACAGTCAAGGAAAGCCAAAACTTCATTAGTGTGATGGCCGATTGCAGTGACCTCATTTTTAGCTTCCTTATTCTAAGTAGCAATTTCGTGTGACTGAGCCTGATAAAGGTTGATCTGAGAGTCCACAAAGGTTATAAGCTCCTGAGAGTCAGGGCAATCTCTCCCAGGATGGAGATGTTCATTCTCATTCAGATCATTGCCCAGCTCCTGGCACTGGACTTGGAGTGTCTGTCGTACTGCCTTGTTAAAATGGTGTCGACAGTTCCAGTGCAAACGATGGCTCCATGTTGCGTCACAGTGGGCAAAAAGAGTCTTGAATTCTGCATGAACAGTGGAGTGTTCCTTCATCAGAGCAACATATTTTTGGGTCTCCAATCATGCCTTGAAGTATTGATCTCTAAGGTACAATAATTTGGTTAAAATCGGATTGAGAAGTCTCGATAATATCCTTGACAAAAAGATATACATTATGAAGGAGAGTTGATTGAGAGAAGTATTCAATCCCTGCAATGAGAATCTCCTTTAAGAATGTTTGACATTGTATGTAGAAGATTGAGGAAGACATGGTGTCGAGTCCGTGAACAGTTTATAGGTGAAGAGAGTAGTAAAGATGTGTAAGATACATAATAGTAGAGAACGATGAATCTATAAGCATCATCAGATGCCTTTTATGACCACATGTGATAAGATGAGATGGTTGGAATAATCGAATTAAAGATATGGTGCCGAATCATATTCCTAGGAAGGTGGAATGAGGGACTGTAATAAATGTCAGTTCCTTGAAAAATTGCAAACACGTCTCCTCACTTTCATGCGATCCATCAGCCAAGTAGTTATTACACAAAGAAAGAAAAAAACGCTAAGAATTGGTTGCGACCTAGCTCAGAGTATAACGTCAGTCGATTTTATCAAATGAAAAATTATCAACAACTCTCCATGGAGTTGGCCCAAGAGGTAAATTACGATAAACATAATAGTCTTAGTTCTTTTCTTATTTGCTTAATGGTGCACATAGCCAGAAGATTCTCATCGTCCAAGTATTCCAAAAGTGACCAATTATAGTGGTAATACCATTATTTAGTATTTTGTATTTTGGAATCCTGATATCTCGACAATAATGATATACCATTATTAGGCATATCCTAAATTTATTTCCTCAAATTCCTAAAAAACACAGTTTTTTCGCATCCACAGTCTCCTTTTGGTGCTTCCAGTGAGGTCCTTCCTCCATAAAGATATTCATGAAGTGCAGGAGTTCATTGACATGATTGCTTGTCGAGGAGACTTTGCACTCAGCTTCTCTCTTTCCAGCAAGGCTCACACATGACCAGGCCTAGTAATTAGCAATCTGGGAGCCCGAAAAGGAGAGGAGATCCTTTAGAATAGTAGGATCCTTCACGACATAAGTATGCTCCTTCTCCTTGATATTTTACATAAACTCAATGCGTTGATCTTGAAGGACTCAGAGCAAGGTGCAGTTGAACTAATGCACCAGGTTACACCAAAGGCGATCATTCCATGCTCGTTCATAGGCATCGCCCATGGGATGAGATTCTTCCTAAGCAGTGGCTTGCTATCTCAAGTATTGAGAAACCCTCTACAACTTGAATTCGAGTTGGAAGCATCAATCCCCAAGGTAGTGGATTTTCCTTAGCACTTCTAGAATCTCCCTCAAAGAAGTGTCAAATTCAGTAGCCTTAGAAGGATCCTTGATAAAGAATTCAGTGCCAAACAACAGGGAGCATTGGCCATAATCAACTAGGCTGAGATGAAAGATCTCTTTTGGATAGGCCTTGACTTAGGAAAAAAGAAGAGGGTTTTTTTAGTGTCATATTTGCAGATTACAGGAGTTTTTGATAGTATGTGGGTTTTAATGAGTTGTATAATGGGGTCTATTACTGTTTATATAGGCGATTATGCCCCCCATGTTCAGTGCATTATAACCAATTATGGCATGCAATAACGCTTCGAATTCCTGAAAAGTAAGAATGTATAGCCGTCATGATAATTATTTCGGTAAAAGTAACACGTGACTCCTCATTTTTCATGTGTCGTATCATCAAATCAATTATAGATCGCAAAAATAAGGAAAATACAAGTAAAAGATAGTTGAGGAAATAAAAATAAAAGTGGCATAGAGGCCGATTTCATTAATTGATAAGTGTATAAAAGGAAAGTTAAAACTCAAGAGACAAAAATCCAGCAATCGTGCCCTAAACTTCCTCCTACCTCTCCTTCTTCTTGGCCAAAATACCCTAATGTCTCAAGGTCGCTTGTCTAACCTGGCCAATTGCCTCTATTTGAATTTTGAGAAATACGGCTAGGTTATTGATTGCATTCTTCCTCTGGTCATGCTTAACTTTCTTCTCCTCAAAATTTCTCTTCAGCACCATCAATTATGCTTTTAAAGCAACGATTTGCATGCTCATATCCTCCAACTCGGCCTCAAATTTCTTTAACTCTTCATGTTTGGCCAAGAGCCTCTTAGCAGCGTCGCTAACTGTAGCTATTCAGAAGCTACATTCGCTCGCTCAGATTTAAGGTGTTCCATCATGGTGTGAACTCTTAAGTTTCTTTTATCAGATCTAGAAAATCCTTGAGTATTGGCAGTTTGACCACGAAGCTCGTATCCGAACGAGAGAATACTTGGTTCAGTCGATGCAGCCTCTGGCACCATCAAGCATACGAACGCTTGGATTTCTTCTTTGACATGTTGTAGCTGGGTGGAGGGCGCGGGAGACTCGGTCATGGGTATGTCACTACTAAGAGCTTCTTGGAGGGAGGAGAGAATGTCTTTAATCAGAAGCACATCTTCAATAATTGTGCTAGATACTGAAGCATCATTAGCTAATATCGACGTTGGATCAGGAACCAATTCTGAATGAGGAAAAAAATGTCTGTCGCCTGAACTTCTATCATTGCTTGGTTAGAGATGATGACTATGCATGCTGTGCACGACTGAAGTGGCTCTTTATCATGGGAGGATCTTAAGACTGGAGATGGCTATCGAGTAGATGCTGAAGTAGATCGTGAGGAGGAAGCTCTTCAAGAGCTATAGGGAGTGGCAACTAAGGGACAAGTGTTCACTTCAGCATCATCTTCTTTGTCTCCTTGGTCAATAACAATTGTGGGCAACTGAGGCTGATCGACCATATGAATATTCTCTGTCTTATCATCCGTTGTCTCTTCAATGGCAGGAAGACGAAGAAGTTCATTGCTCACTGTCCCTTTAGAATCAGTGGCTTGCTGCGATGGCCTCAGTAGCTGGTTCCGTAATACCTCAAACTTTTCAATACCCGAGTATTGAAAGTTGTCGAGTGTTACCATAAAATTTAACTTATTATGTACATGTGTACAATACCAATGTAACTATTCTAATCTTACATCTATTCTCCAACACGAATATGACCATTGAGAATAATCTCCATTTTAGATCATGTCATCTGACTGTTGATTTTGAGATACGATCATTATATACCCAAGTATTTTTACTTATCCATCATAACCAACCGTTCGGTCAATTATTCATCGCTAGGTAAAGATATCTAACCGTCCACTCCGAGTTTGGACCACCTAACTATAGTAAACTAACTACTTGATCGCTACATCCGCTTGTACATATATCGAATTGAGATTCTGATCTATTCATCTTGTGCATCACCTATGAATATACTTAATCCACCATCAAAACTATAATTTGAGAAACTTACACATGTGAACAAATCACTTGAATCTAACGGTATACATGTTCTGCATCTTGATCACTCTCCAAAACTCACTTGTGATCATCCGTTTACAAAACTAATCGTACACCCACTTATATACATGATCAGAGTACTAACCATTAAGTTTTTCTATTTTTAACATGTCATTTGACCATCTTATTATGTTGGTTGATATATGTACATTCCCTTAATTAGTTTGATGAATAATTCTTTATTCATTTTGATTTAGATATACGTTTTTTTTGTAAGAATTACTTAGAAACATTCCTATAACCATGGAAAACTATTAGATTTTTTAAAACTCTCATATTAGCAATAATTATGAAAATGTCATTAACTTAGACCCTTGAATTTTAGATTATATAGTTTCCACGATCCGTTTGATGTAAAATTTTATACCATGTCTATGTATCATAAATTAACTATACATGTCAAATTTTGGCCCTTAGATCATTGTAAAAGTGACCCAATTGACAAACTAGCCACTTAATTGTTGATTTTAGTGTCCATTGAGTAAAGAAACCTCGTGAGTAGTCGTAGTAGGATATTTCTCTTCATATGAATGACTTGGATTGCCCATAATATAGACCAAGTGTGAAATATGAAGATTCCACTTTGGTAGGCTTTTTCTTAGGCGCGAAATTATCCTATCAAGGCTTATCAACTCCTTATAAATATGGATATTCCAATTTAACCAATTCATTCCATTCATCGTAACTTAAATTTGGACCACACCTTCATCTCATATGACTAAGATGTTATACAAAATTAAAGCCCCAATCTATGATCCTACACCGTTGAAGGTTGAAGCCAGTTCTTTCCTTTTAGTCCAAAAGGTGAAATTTTAAATTTAAGCTTTTCCATCATCGATCAACCACCAAATTTTGTCCAACCGTTTACCAATCCTGACTACACATTTTTCTTAAAATTGGGTCTTAATCATTAAGTGTAGACTGTTAATTGAAATCAAGTTCGTTTTGGCACCCATATGGAGAATTATCAAGATAGGGCAATCTAAATTTTGGATCACTAAGAAAATCATATACCCCAACTCTATTCGATGACCCTGACATAATTAACGAATTATATTTAAAGAAAGATTGTCAGAAAATGAAAAATTGGAGAAACCCAATCCAAGTGGGATGGGAAACACACCCCTCTCACACACAGAGTGTGCGTCCTCTCTCCACTCACACGCATACCTCCCAAACATCCAAGAAGAAGGAGAGAGAGAGAGCGAGAGAGAGAGAGAGAAAGAGAGAGAGAGAGAGAGAGAGAGAGAGAGAGAGAGAAGCCTAGACGCCCTCTTCCTTCTCCATATGTATAGTGTCTCCATCTTATTCAAGAAATGTCATGATTCATGTAAAAGCTTTTCACATATAAGCTTTCCTACATGGACATCTACCTAGGGTTTAGATCTAAGACTAAGGTAAAAGATTCCTTTAAGCTTATATTAATTTGAGTTGGTATGATTTATTTTATTCCCTCGCATGCTTTGAATCCTCCATGTAAATATTTAATTTACCTCCATCAATTATTTATCCTTTTGGAATAATGGTTAAGGTGTGATGTTAATTATACATGATCTTTTTGAATTTATATGAGGGTTTTTTCTTTAAAGCTTACCTTGATTTGAGTTGATATAATTTATCTTGCCTTTTACATGCTTTTATGTTTTTATGATTCTCTCCCTGTAAACGGTTTAAATTACTAACAACAATTATTTACCCTTTGAGATTATAGTATGATGTTAATTACAAGTGATTTTTATTATTTTTATGTGGGGCGATAGATACAAGCCTTGCTGTAACGCCCCGAATTTCGAGGGTCAAGTAAAGCTCAACTCTCGAGATCCAACGCATCACTTATGCAACATAGATAATAATGTTTAAATGTTATCCATATTAGTGCATTAAACATGAGAGAGATTATACTAAATCAGCATAACATACTCTAGATGTAATTAAATTAAGCAGCAAAAGACTGAGATAAACATATAAAGTATATATGCGTTTCATAACCTCCGGAGTATGAGTGTGTTACTAGGCTAAATATATATATGTTTTGTTTTAAAATACATAAAATGTCAAAATGTGTACGTCCGACTAGTCCATATAATCCCTGTGATTTCGTCGATCAGTGCATAGTTTACATAGACTCGCCTAATAGTTGTACATAGGAGAACTCATACTCCTCGTCTATGAAATCCAAATCAGCGACACAGACTTCATCGTCGCCTGCATCTACGACAGAGTCTGGTTGGTATTTTAAAACACCATCTCAGAGTGGGAGTGAGTGATCAACTTAGTGGTACTATAAGGCAAAGATTAATATATTATCAATTCAGTCAAGCAGTAATGATAAAGCAGTACGACAATAATATCCTAAGTACTCTTGCTAATGCAGAGATGGTATGTTGTAATGATGCATGCACTCGCACAAAGCTTCCTCACAAGCGACTCTATCAACCATTCGCACATGAAAAACTCCCTAAACATCTCCTTCATCACTAAAGTACATGCAATGCGGTGCATGGTCGTGTTAGCCAAGTACTTAATTAGCCTTATTCATACAACAGATTTCGGAAGCTAAGGCACCTCCCTTTATATCATTAACCCAAACAGAGATCCATCTAGGGTCGTCAATCCTAATTGATTACATAAGATAAGTTGTAGGGCATTACCCCCTAATGAAAGTAGTGAAAAGATAAATTCAATAGTTTATACTCGAGGTCACTACTAGATGGCTCGTCACCTCAGTGTTGGCCGACAGCTTCAATACAGTGTCTTATACCAACGTATTCGGATCACGAGTTTGAGTTGATCACTGGTCACTACGGGGAGGCTCGTCACCCCAGCATAGGCCGACAGCTCTACCACGGTATCCCATACCACCATGCCCGGTTTATGAGTCTTAGCGGATCGTGGTACCATAGTTGAAATGGGTCTTTACATTAGTAAGTGGTATCTTAGATTCAAGCAGTGATGTCCATATATGATAAACACATAATAGGCTAATCGGTTTTATTGGATAAGTGCGATTGGTGCGAGTGCACGATAAATTAATTGACATGGAGCGCATAAGCACTCTATGTGGCTTAACCACTGTCGACAATCGTCGTATGACCCGGATTTACCGAATGTATCAAATGTGGTGAGATTAATTCTGCTCATCAATGAAAATTATTACCGATTGCCTGGACCACGTTGTAGTCCCAATCTTACTCAAACATAGCATGTAAATACACATGTTAATCATATCAGCATTTGACGAATAATTCAAATCAATATCTCATTTGAGTATTTCATCAAACATATTGAACATATTACCAAACATTGCATTTCATCCATAAATTTACGTAGTCAAAATTAAGATTACATGAAGGAAACTATACAAACAGATAAGGTAATTGAGAATCTTATCTCAATAGCCTTATTAAAAATAAATCATCAACAATTTCTCATTCAGACATTTAATCAAACACTTAAACTACACAATACCAAATATATAGACTAAATTAGTTACGACATATATTATGCAAATCCTTACACAGAGTGATCGTAATACCAATGACAAACATGAATCCTAAGTTTACGGTCATGACAAGTATAAATCATAATTTTATATCCATTCAATCATTTCAACCAACACTTGGAATGCATCATATACTCAATATAGTTCACACATGTATAATTTATCAAAAATGTCGTAACTAAGATCATATGGCAGTAATTAAGTTAAACATAAATCATTGCTGACATTGAAAGCCTTAAAATCCATAACTTAAATGTTTATAGTCCGCACCTTTCGTCAGATAACTTGTTTCAAATCCTACGTTCCCGTATTCAGAATAACGGTTACCTAAATCAGGAAAATTCGTTAGCTAGGTTGACAAACAACTTTTCTATACCTTAACTACGACATTAGGGTTTAGATTTCTTACCCAAATTATCATTGGAACAAGTCGTGTAGCATAATAGAGAGGCAATCTAGTGCGTGTAGTCGTGGAAGAGAAACACTCCCACGATCTCCTAAGCTTTCTCTTCTCTCTCCTAGGGTTTGGAGCAAATTCATATGAAATAGGAATGGGGTGGTTTAAGGTCTTTAAATAGGCCCAGAACTAATTCAGATGGCCCCAGGGCCATGGTATACTTAGGTTATTACCAAAGGGTGTCTGTTTCGGATAAATGAGACTCATTTGAAGGTCTATTACCTATCTATGCTATAGAGTAAGTCCTCTGACAATAGATCTAGGCCAGGTTACGATTTCATCGCGTTTGGATAGGCCAATTAATCGTGACGGACCTGTATCAGATCAACGATCGTTGTCACTCGATCAGGGCCACAAGTATACAGATATGTGCAGAGAAATTTCTCAAATCCATAGGTGCATTTGGGTTAGAAATTGACAGTTTGAAGTCTTCAAATTCGCCCGCAAGCTAATGATTCAATTCACTTAAGTTTGAGCTCATTTTCTAAAGATATTCGCGTTTCTCATACACTTCGCTTAGGGCTCAAGTTGTACGTTTCGGGATACCATCTGAGATCAATTCCTGCAATAGTTGTCGAGCCCAATAAGGCGGTCATAACCCTATAGTTTCACGGTCATCGAACCTTCGACATGCAGTCCAGGTCCGATACGGAGTTTCAATGTACTCCCGAGAGCAACTGGCTTTTGAGATTTCTCCTAGGTTTTTAAGTAGCGTTGAGTTAGTGATTCTGACGGGTTTGGGTCTTGCCATTTGTATAAATAGTGGTTCAAGCTAATCCACCGATTAATTCAGTTTAGTACTTAATAGATTTTCATCTAATTTTAAAAGAATACGGTCCTTAGTGATTTCTGCCTGAGGTGGTACTCAGGTTCTTGTACGGATTTTTTCGAGACGTTACACTTGCCCTTGTCATTACTAATTTGTTGAGTTAGCCCTTACTACTTTTCTCTTTATTGGGTTAGCCATTGCCACTCTCCTCTTTGTTGAGTTGGTCATTGCTACTCTCCTCTTTGCTGAGTTGGACATTGCCACTCTCATCTCTGTTGAGTTAGTCATTACTTTTGTTAGCCTTGTGTTATTTACCTTTATGGCTTGGGCATATGCCTTGAAATTTCAAAACCTTCATGATTTAATTTATTTCCTCTTTGATGCAAATGATGTGTTAAAGGTATTACAATTAGTAATTCAAATATTTTGTAAAAAGGCGAACTTAAGAAGTCCTAAAGGGGGGGAGGGGGGTGAATAAGACTATGACAAATAAAAATTAATGTGTTGAAATTTTAAATAAATCAAAAATCTCAATCGCACTAGTATTGAAAAATTGATTGAAACTAATTCGTAAGACAACCTACACCCAAATCAAGTTTAGGTTGGATAACTTTATTTCACGAACATTTGTAAGAATCAAGATATCAAACCAAGTAAGAGAAAATAAAACTATCTATTACAAACATTCACCACTTTTGCATAAATGAAGTTACAAACATTCTCCACAAATACAAAAAGTAAACATTCACCACAACACCAAGAGTTATAGTTGTTCGGTGTGTACAACAACTATTCTCAAACAACTACACCTACTCCACTCCCAGTAATCACTATCCATGTAATATTGGCTTTCACTATAAATAAGGTTTTCATAGGGTCACCTTAAAGCCTAATACAATTGTGATTTTAAAGGGCTATTATAAACAAAAAACCCCTCACTGAGATTTTCTGTCTATCTCAGAAAAACGAACAAATGAAATTTTCTAGTTATCTTAATAAAACTAAAATACAAAAGTAAAATATACTTATATTCACCTTTAAAGACGTATCTATCAATGTAGTCGTAAAACCGCTTGTCTTGTAATAGATTGTTCAATATTTAGTCATATAGACAATGATTGTAGGTTCTAGATTGATTTTAAATAGATTCAAACTAAAGGCTACTTGTTTAAATTCCTTAAGATCTCAAAGAAGAGTATTTACTCTCTTTATAGAATAAGATTTAGAAAATAGGAGATCAAGGAATTAAAACAAAAAAGTTATTAAAAATATTATAAATACCATGCAATATCTTGACAATATTGGGGACTTCTTTCTCTCTCTTGATGAAAGCTTTTATGTACTTGAATTGATAATTTTGGATTGAGAGAAAACCTCTATTTATAGGCAAAAAATTTGTTGCTTCAACTCGTTGAAGGACCGGATTCCGTTTCAACAAATTTTTGAATTTGAGCGTGATAAGATAAAACAGATGATCGACTAGTCGAGGGCCCTGTTTGACTGATCGAGGGTGCCTAAAATCCAAACTGATTCAGTTGTTAGACTTCGAGTCGAGCAACCCTCGACTGGTAAAGGCCCATCTTTGACTGGTCGAGCAGTCTACTTGACTGGTTGAAGAAGTAATGAAAAAAATTATTTTTCTTGAGTTTAAACTAGAATCGGTTGAAAAGTTCTTGGACTAGTCGAATCACAGCTTAGACTAGTCGAACCTTAGCTTAGACTAGTCGAACTTTAGCCTAACATAAGCATAGAAATCTTATGTGGAAATTAATGTGTTGAAATTTTAAATAAATCAAAAATCTCAATCGCACTAGTATTGAAAAATTGATTGAAATTAATTCGTAAGACAACCTACACCCAAACTAAGTTTAGGTAGGATAACTTTATTTCACGAACATTTGTAAGAATCAAGATATTAAACCAAGCAAGAGAAAATAAAACTATCTATTACAAACATTTACCACTTTTGCATAAATAAAATTACAAACATTCTCCACAAATACAAAAAGTAAACATTCACCACAACACCAAGAGTTATAGTTGTTCGGTGTGTACAACAACTATTCTTAAACAACCACACCTACTCCACTCCCAGTAATCACTATCCATGTAATATTGGTTTTCACTATAAATAAGGTTTTCATAGGGTCACCTTAAAACCTGATACAATTGTGATTTTAAAGGGCTATTATAAACAAAAAATCCCTCACTGAGATTTTCTGGCTATCTTAGGAAAACGAACAAATGAAATTTTCTAGTTATCTTAATAAAACTAAAATACAAAAGCAAAATATACTTATATTCACCTTTAAAGACGTATCTGTCAATGTAGTCGTAAAACCGCTTCTCTTGTAATAGATTGTTCAATATTCAGTCATATAGACAATGATTGTAGGTTCTAGATTGATTTTAAATAGATTCAAACTAAAGGCTACTTGTTTAAATTCCTTAAGATCTCAAAGAAGAGTATTTGCTCTCTTTATAGAATAAGATTTAGAAAATAAGAGATCAAGGAATTAAAACAAAAAAGCTATTAAAAATATTATAAATACCATGCAATATCTTGACAATAATGGAGACTTCTTTCTCTCTCTTGATGAAAGCTTTTATGTACTTGAATTGATAATTTTGGATTGAGAGAAAACCTCTATTTATAGGCAAAAAAGTTGTTGCTTCGACTCGTTGAAGGACCGAATTCTGTTTCAACAAATTTTTGAATTTGAGCGTGATAAGATAAAACAGATCTTCGACTAGTTGAGGGCCCTGTTTGACTGGTCGAGGGTGCCTAAAATCCAAACTGATTCAGTTGTTGGACTTCGAGTCGAGCAACCCTCGACTGGTAAATGCCCATCTTCGACTGGTCGAGCAGTCTACTTGACTGGTTGAAGAAGTAATGAAAAAAATTATTTTTCTTAAGTTTAAACTAGAACCGGTTGAAAAGTTCTTGGACTAGTCGAATCACAGCTTAGACTAGTCGAACCTTAGATTAGACTAGTCGAACTTTAGCCTAACATAAGCATAGAAATCTATTTAAGTTATGTTTTGAAAGTACTTAAGCCTAAGGTCTTTCTAGGGTTTGTTATACTTGATATGACTGAACTTTGAAGTAGCTTAAACTTCATGAAACTCGTTCTTCTACTTGAATCTTTAATAGAGCTTGAAGTTGATGATGGAGCTTGATCTTTTAGTAGAATTTTAGTAGAACTTAAACTCAATCATCTTGAACTTAGTAGAGTTTGAACTTTTCATCTTTATCCACTACTTGACTTGAATTTCAGTAGAGTCTTGAATTTTCTATCTTGATCTTGAACTTTAATAGTCTTGAACTTTTCATCTTGATTTTGAACTTCAGTAGAGTCTTGAACTTTCTAT
Source organism: Magnolia kwangsiensis (assembly GCA_037074715.1). Taxonomy (NCBI): domain Eukaryota; kingdom Viridiplantae; phylum Streptophyta; class Magnoliopsida; order Magnoliales; family Magnoliaceae; genus Magnolia; species Magnolia kwangsiensis. The sequence goes on along the minus strand of CM073585.1, from coordinate 8,397,121 downwards.
CTTGATTTTGAACTTCAGTAGAGTCTTGAACTTTCCATCTTGATCTACATTAAAAGGCTTACTCTATAAGTTATTTTGTCTAAACCAAATTTAACAAACAAAGATATACTTTATACAATATAGTACTTACATTTTGTCATGGACGTAATGCACTCTAGGTAAAGACCCTCTTGATTGAGGCGAAATTCCATGGGTTTGGGTAGTGGTGCACAAATCAATGTAAGTAATTCGAAATGTATGTTACATCACTTTTAGGATTAAATGTCGCAAATAGTTGCCTCATGAACAAATCTTGTCACATAATTCATCCAACTCATGTATTGTGTAGCCTCGAGGTGTTTACGTAAATCCACGGTAGAGTTGAACATGTTGGCGAATCTCCGTAGTATGAGAATGCGGGGCTAGCCAAGTTTTTTATAAATTATATTTCACATTGTAATGATCAGTATGTATGATGATCCATACACACTTTGCTAGGCATGCATTCATATACACATTGATTACGTATATTGATATCTATTGTAATAGTGGAGTACGAGACGTATCAGAACCCTTAAATTACTTTTATGAATCTCTTGAATTATTGGTAATCTTAAAATATATGAGTGATGTACAGATTGAAGACCTGAGGACCATCTCCCTATGGAAGATTATACTGAATGAATAAAAAGATATCCATAGCTAAAGTGGTAGACTGAGTGAAAGCTAGCTCGTTTCAACACTGAAGTCTTGGTATCGATTCCCTAGTGGGGGTGGCTAATAGTGAAGTGTGAACTGATAGTGGGTGTACTAACAAGCTAAAAAAAGAAGAAGATAGTTTTATGATTTATTTTTATATTTTTGCTGTAAATTCGATAATGTAATAAGCTCCCATTGAAAGAGCATTTGATAATTTGTTGAAATCTTACAATCTGACAAAATAATAAATATAGTCGATTTTATTCTCGTGAATTGTTACCTTCATGAATGTCTGGATGTGATCTAAATGAAAAAAAATTATGATGCGATTTTTAAAGCATCCTATTCATTCAATTATTAACACCAATTTTTCTCGGGCATGAGTATAAACTCTGGCCGTGAAAATTCGAGATGTTATAAGTTCGACTTGTTGAAGTGTTGGTTTTGGAACAACTTATTTTTTCATGGCCGATAACTCCCAAGTTACTACGATCAAAGAAAGTAAAGTTAGAAATAAGATGACAGAAAGAAAAAATTTTGAAAAAGGTAGGAGGGAAGGTAACATCTACCTAAGTCGGAACAGACCGCGACGGTCATGAATCCATCGCTTATTGACTGAGAATTTGTAATAATCATTACTATCGACCGAGCAGAAGTTGAAAATGATGGTGGATTGGGTTTATAAGGGGTGGCATATTTTCATAAAAAATAAGGTTCGGATCATTCAATCTCTTCCTATCTTACCACCATCTGATACAACATTGATTATAATAAGCGTATTAGTGACGTTCGAGACTTTGCTTAATTTTTTTTGTATAATCTTCAATGGAGAGCCCTAGATAATACTTAGTTTGTAAATATTTTTCAAAAGAAGTTACAGTGTTGGTTGAAGAAATACCTAGTTTTTGCATTGTCAGTGGGTCGTGTGTCCTACCTAATGATGGCCGACTTGTTGATATTAGTCATGTGTTTGGATCAACTTGAACAAGGACTAGAGTTAGAGCTTCAAGAGTTGGAGTAAAAGAAGGTCCTAATTCGGCAATCCTTGTGGGAGCAAGAGAGGATTGGAAAGCTGGAGTCTGTCGAGGAACATGCCCCTTTCCCAAAACTTTCCTTACGTTTTAGTTTAGGAGTTATCTTGATTTCTAGAGTTGTGTTTATTATTGTTATTTCATTCGATATAATTCCTAACCTAGTTGGCCATCAGCCAGAAGTTGCGGCCAATTAGGGTGTAGTTCTTTTATTTCCTTATAAGTCCATCAAGAAATAAAAGTGAGCAGTGATAAGTTCAACATAGGTGGTAACTAACTGTTTACAATGCCCTCCTCCAACTAAAAAAGGTGTTCTCACCTAAGGACGATTCTAAAACTTGTGCAGCTCAAAAGACATGTTGGCCGATTGAAAAGTATAATGAAGGGAATGATAGAGTTCGATTTGATCAACAATCGACCGAGAGTAAGGGGGTTGGTTGCAAGTCTTTTTAGTGAAGGAACAATGAATACATTGGACTAAGCCGAATTGTTGAGCAAGCGAATTCAGATAATATTGTTTAATTCCAATCTTGTCATTCTTGCCAGTCTCAACTGTGCCGCCATAGGGGGGGTCCTTGCTGATAAGGTAACTCTCCCTAGCAAGAAGCATCAGTCAAGTTGATTACTCATCATTTTCTTCAAAATTGCCTGTGAACCAGGCTAGGTTGAACTCTTTGAATAAAAAATGGGTGAATGTGCAGTGAAATTTGCCAGCAATAAGAGGGAGGAAAAAAGAGTCCATATAGGTGAAAAAAGTATCCACTTCTTGAGGAAAATGAATATTACAGTCACCATAAGAAGTATAAACGATATAATCAGGGAGAGGAGAAGGCATAAGAAGATAATGAAAATACTTATACAACCACATTTGGAGAAGCCATAATAGTCCTCCGTTGTGAAACAGTTCTTTGGTGGTTAGCTCTTACATGCCTTTGTATAGGTGGCCGAGTATAAAGGGTGCAAATGCTAGTTTTCTGGCTTGTGCAAGCGCCTCTGCCATTTGAACATATTCATTGGTGATCTGGAGCGCATTCATATAGAATAGATGTTAGCAAATCCATAATAACAAGAAGGCCATGTGTTCATCATACTCGACCGGGCCTTCATGTTTTTGATAGGCGGGCATGCAATGGGAGTAAGCCTTGCCAGCCTTATTGCTGAAGTGTCTTTTTTCATTGTGAGCGAAATTTGAAAAAACTACTCCACCAAAAGGAAGAAGTTGTGTAAGGGCACATATGTGCAAGATTGTTGGACTCATAAGGGCACAATGGAAGAAGAAGGTGTTGGTGGATGAATTCCACAAGGTCAATGCTATGGCGAGGGGAGGAGAATCTGGTATGTAATCATACAATGATAGCTTGATGCATTCATAAATGCCAGTTTCTCTTCAAGAAACCTCATATTGGAAGCAATACAGTCAAGCCAATTATGCCATCCTAGCAAGGTTTTGGCTAGAATTGTGAGGTCTTTAAGGCATTGGAAGGATCGGGATCGATTAGGATTGAATCGGTGTATTTTCGCGCAGGGCATAATGGGAAGAAGCGGTCCATGGAAAAGATTTCATCAACTTTGATTCTAGTAAAGAAGGCAGGGCCGAGACAGAAATAATAATCAACTGGTGATTTGAAGATAATCTCGTTGGTAATTTTTTGAAAAAACCTTCTAATGCACATAACTGTTCATCTTGTTGGAAGGTTAAAGAGACTGAGGATGAGGAAGCAACCATCGTCGATACGAGAAAAGAGTTAGGGTTTTGAGAATAAGGAAACATGAAAGAAATCTTGAGAAATGGGAAAACATGTTGAAATGGGATATATATCAGCCAAAATCAAGTGCATTAATTAGGGTATAATCATGATCTTATATGGTACGACACTCATACATGCATCGCCACGAGAATGGCTCTTAGTTTGAAAAAAGAAAGCACGAACGTCATTCAAAATTGTCTCAGTCATGCGTAGTAAATGAATCGTCACCACGTATCCTATAAAACAACCTCATTTATGAGGGGTCACATGTCAACTTCATCACCTTTTACCAAAGGTGAAGTATTGTGGGGGCAATGTTGCGCCTTATTTTTGACCGTTCCTTCAAGAACCAATTAAAAAGAGACATGTAATTTTACACGAGATGCGTAGGATTTTGTGTGTATATCGTTGGTGTCTGTTAAGCGATGCCACGTTATCCATAAAGCAATAGTGGTTGAGTAGAACGTGATCAGGTCAGCAAGGAAGCTTAGAGAAGTTATCTATATAGGAGGTGAGCTTAAAAAGAAAGGCTCCAGGGAGGTCAATAGAGTTAAAGTGGTTGTAACAACTATCAAAATGTGAGAAGCATTCATATGATCAAGTTAGGGTTATAAATAGCAAAAGAATTTAGCAGGAAGTGTCTTGTAACAATAAAACTAAATCAAATCTATCTTTCAATTATATGTCATTTACATTCCTTAGTGTAATCTTTACTTTTATCTGCCATTTTAACTTTAGATATAATTCGAATTTACACTCATATGTTAAATTTAGTTCCAGTATCAAGCAAAGTTCTCCATCCATAAAGGTGTTTTACAGTTGTTCTTCACGGCTGACTATAAGAATTTTTATTTTGTTTTATTTGTACTGTAAAGAAAAAATCCTTTCATAGAGAAGGTTGAGGTGTGACCCATTTTTAAAGGATGAACTCCACCCTTTGACAATTGCATGATTATCTTAAGTAGCATTGTGCAAGTGACTGAATAGACAGTTGATATCATTAGATCTCGGTCATACGCAGTCAATTTGTGATGCATGTGCTTATCTTGGTGCTTGGGGTCATAGTTGTTCGGTTGGAATTGAGCCGCATATTCAATTTGAGCACGCACGTAGTAATCACATGAGTGAGATTGAAATAATAGGGAACATGCTGTCCAACCTGCTTTATGCCAATGCCTCACCTATAGTGACCAATCATGTTTTCAAATTTTGATGTTTTTGGTAGGTTGTTTTGGAAAAAATATTAGGCTAATATATATATATATATATATATATATATATATATATATATATATATATATATATATAGAGAGAGAGAGAGAGAGAGAGAGAGAGAGAGAGAGAGAGTCTCAAGTCAACTGGTTGGATTATTATTTATAATTCCCTCAATGGATTGCTTCCAGCCTCTTTTAAGGCCCATTTGGCCAACTACATCAGGTGGGATTAAGGTGGATGAAATTGTAAAAGTAATAATAAATGCATGTGTAAGGTATTGTCCCTGGATTGGGTGTATCCCATGTTTTTCAATCCTATATTTGGAATGTATGCAATTAAAAGTAAATTTTGAGATTTCCTTTCAAATTACACTTGAAAATTCATCATCATGTGATTTGAAAATCTCATCTCACACTTTTCAATACAAAACTCATTTTTCAAAGCCTATAAAATTAATTTTAATCCCATCCCCCACTCCTTCCAAACATGCCATTCCCATTTTTGAGGTGGAATTAGCAATGCAATCCCATTTAATACAACTTAATACCACCCCTTAAGTGCCCGGGGCATCCAATCCTTTTTATGGGCTAACCTCATAATAAGATCATTTAGTGCAAAAAATTATACCTATCTAATCTTGTAAGGGTTATTTTTCAATTTTTGAATTATGTTTTATAAATTGAAAGCCAAACATGATCATAAAGAAATGAGGTAAGGTAAGATACAATTACATTTATCCCTTGTGAAAGTTTATTTTTATTAGCATTTTTTAAAAAACAAATAATGTAGCAAAATCATCGTTATAGTGGATTACATGTGATATGGCCACATAAGTACAAGATTAAATAATCATAATCCATTCACAGCCTTTGCCATTGTAATTTGATAGGGCTTATTTTTGCATTGATAAATATAAAAATACAAATGTGGTCCAATTGATCAGTGGATGGGGCTGATTTTTATATTAACTGTCCCTCATGGTGGGGTCAATATATTGAACGTGTTGGATGCCACATGCACTTGGCAAGATAGAAGTTATCCGTTGAGTGGACCATAACCTAAAGTCCAGCCGGTTGGACCGTCCATGACTTCGTTCCGACCAGTTAAGAGCACGTAACATCCAGCCCTCCTATTGCTCTCTAGTTAACGTTGCGATGATGTCGCAATGAAAACGCGATACTTTAAAACCTGACGAAATTTTCAAAATATCGTGATTAATATCACGATACATCAGCTAGTAAAAATCTAGGCGAGATTTATGGCCCCACCTGCATCCGGAACCACATATTGCACGTACGATACGGATGCCACGTACAAAGTTGCCGTGTCCGTGGGCTATCACATGGATTCCCCAAAAGTGTACTCGCCATTACGTGATGCATATGTGCGAGATCTGCACCGTTCATCATTAAGGGGGTTCTTTGATCATGCCTTAGGTTAAAACTGAGATTAGTCCCTGATCAGGTAGGCCACACATGCACATCAAATACTTGCCATTAGTTCTGTTTCCTGACCGTTCATTTGGGTCAAGAAAGGAAAGGCATGTCAACAGTCCACCCCAATTGATGAATGGCCCGGATCTCCTGCACGTGAGCGACGAGAAGCCCCACGTCATCTCACGTGAGCAAGTGCACATTCGCCGATGGTCTGTTGCATGTTAAAGAACCCCTACCGTACACCAGTGTCAGCTTAGGCCCCTATATGTGCTTCCATAGGACCATAGGTAGGACACAAATGCACTTTAGAGGTGACACAACTATCCCGTAGTCCGCAGACTATTGAAGTGAAATCGATGACCACTATCTGGGCCATGTTTATGGATGATCAGAACCGTTCAAGAGATGGGTCTCACCATGCAAAGGTGATGGACAAGTAAAAATAACCAAAAACATTAAAAAAAAAAGAGATTTGTCCTTTTATTCGTGGACAGATGTAATGATAGTGTGCATTTCTCAAATGGTTGGGATAATCATTATAGAAAAAGAGGACCATCCATGGGTTGTCCATTGTGGGGCTTACATCTTGATGTGTCTCTCACAGTTCAGTAGTCCGAGGACTGACTAGCTTTTGCCCTGACTGAATCTGAGTCAAAACTAGCTTTCCTTCATGTCTCTATCTGAAGGGTTTTAATAGGGTACGGTGGCAGGTTTTGAACCCCGTATTGCACCTTAAATGACGATTCGAACCGTTCATGTTCTGACAAAATACTATGCGGGCCATCTTAAGGAGCATTTATTGAACAGGTATTCCTGTGTGAAGATGAATATTTAATGGCTCAAATTTAAAATCAAGATTCAAAGTTAGGTACCATCAATGATATGTCTGATTATAAAATCATGGCTTATATGTGCTACTAATAAGAGCATGAACGGTTTGGATCGTTCTAAGGATGCAACCCGAAGGTGAAAACCTGCTGTTGTACGGGGGCACTACACCCTATCACTGGTGATTGATTTTAATGCAGATCTAGCATGGAAGCTTTGCATTAATGAGTCCGGGCACGTCCCCCACGCGTTTCAGCCGGACCCATCCGCACGCTGTCACACATGTGTAAGATCCATGCCTTCCATCAGACGGATCGTATCATTTAGACACCGTAGGCCACAATGTAGGAAACAAATGCTTGGGTTGATTTATCCGGGAGAGATCAAAGAGGTAAATCATGCAACACATGGCAAAATAGGATACGTGTGCAAGATCCGGCCATTCATTAGGTGGGGTCTACGTTTGAAATTTCCCCGCTCCAAATATCCGGTCAATCCGCTAATCGGGTGGACCATACACATCAGGGAGAATGGATGGCTAGAAATAAGATCACCATATTCAATAGACAAGAGTGGCCCACCTGGTTAGATGGCCATGATTCACTTTTTCAAACTTGATTTCGCCGTCTATTTGTTTTATATACCGACCCATTTGATGAGGCGATGCACGAGCTGAAAAGGAAGCGGATTGTAACTCAACTGGCAGACTGAGTTGGAGATACCTCGTTTCAACACCTCAGGTCTGATATCGATCCGTGGCGGGGGTGGCTAACACGGAGTGTGTACTGATAAGCTATCCCAACAAAAATAAAAAAATAATAAAAATCGGATTGTGATTTATATATTTTATCCACTCCGTTCATATATTTTAACAGATAATTTTAGGGCACTATCCCAAAAATGAAGCATATCCAAACTCATGTGGACCACACCACAGAAAACAGTGCGTATTGAATGTCTATCGTTGAAAGTTTTGGACCGAGCTGATATTAGTTTTTCCCCTTAATCCATGTCTCTCTCGTTTTATTTATTTGTTTATTTAATTTTCTTATGGATGACAACTAAACATCACTGTCTGCCCTGGGTAGGTTTCAACGGTGGAAATCATTATTTCCACTGTTTCCCGTGTTATGGTTCGCATGAGCTTTTGATATGCTTCAGTTTTGGGCTCAACACCTAAAATGATCTGAAAAAACGGATGGACGGCGTGGATCAACTACATGCATTCAAGCTGGCCCCATCAGAGTTTACTCAGTACGAAAAGAGAGTACTGAGTAACTCAGTACGCAATCCGATTTCAGCTAGATCTTCTAATACGGTGGGGCCCACCTTAGGATTCCCCAGCATAGAAACCAGGCCTGTCCGCTTATCAGGTGGGCCGTACATTATAGATGCCCCAGTAGGTCGGTCAACTCGTTAGGTTGGCCAGCGAACCAGACAAATGAATGGACAGTCACTGCAGCTCTCGATTTTTCTGTACTCTCTGACCAACTTGATGAGTGGACTAGGCTGATATTTGAACCAAGGAATCTACACATGCGGCCCCACCTGAAGGACGGCTTAGATGTCCCTATATGTGCCAGGCTGGCATGTTAGATGGGGTAGGTATACATGCGGATGGGATTATTAGACCGCTTGCATCACACCGCGCAGGATGATTCGAAGCCGTTTTAAAACGGCTGACACTTTTTCATTTTTAACCGTCCATTTATTGACCATCCATCCAAATAATCTGGGCCATGTGTCCTAAGGACGTGTGCTCGTTTCTTGTACGTACTATGGTGGTTGACATGCACGTGCGTACCAAATGCACATGTGAAACACGTAAACTTGTCTGAATCTAAACCATCCAAATCGTGGGCCTCAAAGTACGTAGGACATTGGTCCAAGTTCACATTGACTAGACAATCCTAACCATCCAACGAATGGACATTTGTCTGTTGAATTTGGATCATTGATCACTTCTCATTTATAACACCAATTTCTGATTTGACATTTACACGTGTGCCATGCGGTTAAATACGTGCATGCACGTGAACGATACATCACGGCATCATATAATGCATTAGCAGAGTATCACAACGCTTACGCATGCTCATACGCACTGTACGGCTGGCACGGAAGCATCTCTCAATCAGAACTGTCCAAATGGTAGGATTACTTTAGGGCATGAACTCAAAATTAAAGTAAATCCAAAGCTAAAGTGGAACATGCCACATGAAAATAGTGGGTTGAATGCCTACCATTAAAAACATTTTACAAACAACTGGAGGTTTGGATTTGTCTATTTTTTTGGCTCATGCCCTAAAATATGCAGGCAAAACTGATGGATGGATTGGATTTCATCTGATGGGGCTATCTATTACAATACAGCCGTACAGGCTTTGGATGATCAGGATTGCACGAACTTCATGCTACGTGCCTCATCATGCTAACTTCTTAACATGAACCGGGAAAACTGGTGGACAGATTGGATTTCACCTAAAACGGCTTTTTGTTACCACACAGGCTTTCCAGGCTTTGGACGGTCAGGATTAAGGGACGTTCGTACTACGTTTCCTGTGCTACGTGTATGCGTACGGATGATGACACACTTCGCTGCCTCTCAGAACCTATACGGTGTAATTCTAACCGTAGGGCTACCTCAATGTACTTATTTTATATCCGTCCCATTCATCTTCTTTTACAGCTTATTTTAGATGATGGTTCAAAAAATAAAATATATAAAAAATTCAGGTGGACCACATAGTGGAAAACAAAGGCAACTGAACGTCCATCATTAAAACCTTCCTAAGGTCTACTGTAATTCTTATTGCCCATCCAACCTATTAATAAGATGATACAAAAGTAGATGAACGGAAAAACAAAAATGTGCTTGATACAAAACTTTTGTAGCCCACAGGAGGTTTTTAATAATAAATAATCACTGTTTTCTATAGTGTGGCCTATTTGAAATTTATATATGCTTTATTTTTGGGACCATGCAGTAATATAAGCTGAAAAAACAGATGAACGGTATGGATATACAATGCGTTCATCAAGGTGAGCCCTACGGTCAGGATCAACGTCGCAGCCAAGTCGTGCTCGTCCATTCATGGGTGGACTAATCATGTAGTAATCATCAATCTCAAACGTCGATGTTGGTCATGATGAGGGGGGTGGGCATTAATTCCATCGTTACCGTAGATGAGCTGGATGGTACTGCGAAAGTTCTGAAGGAGGGCCGATCAGATGGCCATAAAAGGAATCTCGTAGGCTACATGCGCACGTTAGACAGATTCCTTGATTTTTTGTTTTTTGTTTTTTTTGTTTTTAAGGGAAATGAAAAAGAAAAGAAATTCTACTTCTTTATTATTATAGGGCTTTGAAAATGACAGATTTACAGTCAAAGTACACTCCTTGAAGAAGAGCAAAGACAAAAAGGAGGGGGCCCTTTTTAAAGACCAAAGTACGAAAAGGGAGGCCCCTCGTACTTCGAGACGTGTCTTTCTAAGATGGTGGGCCACACCCAGGAAACAACGTGAGGCCCAAAATCCTTGGCTGGTTTCCATCCTATGGGATGCTAGGCTACTGTGATAGTTCATCACCAACTATAAAGTGGTGGTGACTCATCTCCCTCATAGGTGGCACTAGTGTATAGTCATCTAGACCATCCAAATAGTGGGGACATTGTGGATGGAGCGTATTTCTAAAATCACACTGATTAAGCAACCCTAACTATCCAATCGATGGATGGGAGATGGATGGTTAAGATTAAAATAGTGAGTGGTCCAAATTCAAATAAAGAAATCAGATGGTCAATATAATCTACTCATCAGTCAGTTTTCTCTTCTTTATCCTTATGCTCTATCCGCCATTGGTCTGCAATCTCAACGGCCAATTTTAAATGGTGAAGAACTAACATAGTAGTGCACGCCATTCAGAGGGCGATAATGAATTAGCACGTGTGCTAGACTACTATTGCTTATCATGCAATCCCAACCATGCAGTTGCTATATCTGATGGGGAGCTGATAACCTACGCCTGCACCACTATTCTGGTACAGGGCTTTTCCAGAAATAGTGGTGCATGTGCCACTAGGTGATTGGTTCTCTATCTTAAAAAACTATCTTATTTGATACCATGATCATCAGGTGGGCCTCACCCATTTAAAAAATACTATCAACAGGAATTGACCATTGGATCAGATTCTGCGTACATGTGTGGCTCACCTGACAATCAAGTTAGCTGATTTTAGATGCATGGAATCCAAACGGTGAGGATCGTTTGGGGAGCCAACAAAACAGATGGTTACCTGCCATCGACAAGTGGGCCAGCCACATCGACGGTCTAGATTGCCATACAGCTATAGCGGAGGTCAGTCCAAGCATCACCACCGTTTAAAAACTGCCATAGTAGTAAGGTTCAACTGGAGCAACCGTATGTATTTGGGTCTGGTTGAGTCGCGTCGGGCTCATCCGGGCTGATACAGCCACATTGTTTTGGAGGATTCTTTAGACCTTTGTATCCCAGGGTGTTCGGAGCCGGATTGCGCTGGGATGCGGGGCCCACCACGATGTTTCTGAAAAATCCACCCTGTCCATCCGTTTTTCCATATAATTTTAGCTCGATTCAAAACTCAATTGGGCCGCGTGAGAGTAAACAGTGGAGATTCAGTAACCACCGTTTAAAGTTTTGCATCAGGATAAACGTTTGTGTTTTCAATTTATCCTAGTGAGAATGAACTTATAAACGGTTTGGATGGCATATAAACACCGTGGTGGAGCCCAGGCGGGTTTTAACCGTAGGAGACTCTTTCTCAAGTTTTTCTCCTGGTACGGCTTTTTTTAAGTTAAGTTTTGGATCGATCTGACTTTTTGTCTCATTCCGTAAAAGATTTGAAAAAACGAATGAATGGAGTGAATTTTTTAGAAACATCACAGCGGATCCCACCTAACATCCTGGCGGGGGAACTTCTGCCAAAGACTTTCACAGGAAATCCACGTCCACTATGGTTCTTAAAACATCCGTACCTGAGCGAGCACGTTTCGGTTCCAGACTAGGTTCAGGTACCAATCACACAGATCTGGGCTATGAGTTAGATTCAAAACAAATAAGGCTGTTGATGCTAAAATCTGGATTAACCTTATCCTCTACTTTGCCTGCCAACCCCATAATAAAAGACTAAAAAAACCTGACTATAGTGGGGGAACTTTTGATGATTAAGTCAGTAAAGATTCGAAAAGAGGAGATTTTAGGATTTTTTGTTATTTCGTACCTTAATCCTTGAAAAGCCCTCCTTTTATAGGAATGAGAGGTCCCGGTGTGAAAGGATTCTTTCCTGATTTTTAGGAGATATGATTATATTGTCATTCGTTTATAGATACTTCCTGATCTCGAGATTTTTGGGATCGAATACCTTTTCACAAAATTCTCGGATCGGTGTTTACGTTTATACCGTCTCTCCTTTGCTTGACTCGGCCTTAATGGACTATACAGTCTCGGTTGGCTTACAAAGATGGGGTTGTTCGCCTACTGTTAGACGAAATAGGATCGGTTTAAGACCGATACCCTTTCTTAATCCAATAACCGACACTACAACTAACCTCATATGGGTCGGTTCTATAGTCGGTCAGGTAACTTTTAGCTCTAGGGCTTTTAATTGGTCCTTTCAAACATAGCTGTCTCTTTACCGAGTTAACTTTATGTCTTACACATTTCGCCTGTGGCTCTTGACTCTTTTACTCCCGATCGAGATTAATACCCTGCAGATCCGAACTAAGTCTCTCCTTTAGACTTTATCTTCGGTCAGCTTCCACAGTTACCTCTGGACAGAGTTAATTCATCTTACAGTCGACCCTTTGGACTTATCATATTTTGTTCCAACAGTAAGCCCCCTGCTCCTTGTGTTAGCCATGTCAACACAAAGGAGTAATGAGTTGCTGGGTCAGTTTTAGATTGAGAACCGAGGTTATGATGAAGCATTTAATGCTTCTTATATCGTCATTAACGTACGACGGTTCGTTACTTAAGGTCGCACGTGCGGACAGCCGTCAAATCGCCTCACCCACTTATAGACGTCGGACATGTGTCGAGGACGTTACTTGCGTCAGTCGGCGTGCGCCACGCGTCGGGCGGGGGAGTCGAAGCCAGCATTGATTCGACTCCTCCTTAAATGCAGGTGCCACGTGGCTTGACTATAAAAGAGGGTGCGGGAGCATTTTTCACATTTTTTCGCTCTCTCGCTCGATCTCCCTCTCCGTTGTTCTTCCTCCTCCTTTGCTCCGTTGTGTTTGTGATTTACTCATCTTGCCACTCTCCATTTAGCTTTCTTCTTTCATTCCTTATCTTTGTGCCTTTCGTCTCTTCGGTGAGTCCTTTTTCTCCCTCCTTTTTTGACTTTTTAGCGATAATGCATGCTTCAAGTCCCTGGGAAGAAGTTTTCGGTGATGAGGGTGAAACGAGGCATCTCTGGAATGTCGTGGAATCACCCTCTTTACTGGAGGAGATGACGATAGGTGCCAATGAGGCCTTCCAACATGCCGCCAGAGTGTCCAATGGGGCTTCAGCGGAATGCTTCTTTCTAACGCGTCCATCTAGCTTGAGACATGCCCCTAGGAGGCCTACTCCTCATTTTCTTGGATATGACTTGGAAGAAAAGGAAGAAGAAACTATTGAGCCGACTCTTCCTGGGAGATCGGCGGAGGCTGACTTTGGGAGAACTACTGAATCGGTTCTCCCACAGAGGTCGACTCGTTTTGTTGAATCGACACCTGAAGAAGGGGATGTTGCCATGAGTGAGGAGGTCAAAGATGATCAAAGCGGACCGGTTCCCTCAGTTTTGACTGAGGCAGATTTGGATAGAATTCGAGTTGGGTATTATGTTCCCGACTTGGTAATCCTTCGACTTCCACTCCCGAGTGAGTTTCCTGACCATCCCCCTCCTGGGAAGGTTGTAATTTTCCAAGGTGCCATGCAATGTGGTTTGTGTCTGCCCTTACAACCCGTTGCTCGAGATTTTCTTTCCCGACTCAAAATTGCTCCGGGACAAATAGTTTCGAATGGATGAAGGAATTTGTTTAGTTGTACAGTGTTGTGGAACAGCCCCCACTGACCATGGATGAGTTCCTCTATCTATACCAAGTTTGGCCGAACCCCTCACAGCCCGGCTGGTATTTTTTGAGCTCTTAGAGGAACAAGGGTGGTTCTTTGATTACCGACCCTCTTACCTCTAACAAACACTAGAGAGAGAGGTGGTTCTGGGCGTGCGGTCACTGGGAGACGGCCGAGTCAGGGCTGTTCAAACCTCGCGTTCCTCGGGCCTTATTTGAAGCAGGTGACTCGACATGCCCTTTTCCTCGTCTTTTCTTGTCTTGATCTATCTGAGTCTGACTGACCATACTTTATAGTAATCTCTAAGGAGAAGCCAAAATTAGGAACCAACGCTTTAGATCGGATCAAAGATTTGTGGATGATAAATCCGGAAGACCAGTCCTGGAAGTCTCTCCTGCAACCGGAACGTCTTCTTCTCTCGGGCGTAGATTCGTCCGTAACAGGCATCTTTAAGTTACTTTGGCGCATCTTTTTGAAATTTTGCTAACTATGTATTTTATCCGACATAGATATAGCTAAAGCTCGACCCCTTTTGAAGCCGTCGTCTAAATTGAAGACTCCTCCGAGGTCAGTGCTCCTCGGAGCCTCGCCCTCCCAAGAAGATGAAGACTGCTCCTCCGGTCGTGGAGTCACCTGCCCCAGTCACCTCTGCTCTAGCCGTCCCCACCATCATTGTTCTCTCTGACCCTGAAGAGAAGGCAGAGGATGTGAGTGAGTCCCGGGCTACTTCTGAGCCAGGACCCGTTGCGGAGCGGGTCTCGGGACGAAGGCAGGAGCAGAGGGGAGACCTCAAGGGAGGAGACGACTCAACAAGAGATGTCGTTCTTCCGTTGGGCTGTGGGAGAGATGGTCCCTTGGGCTGTTACTCATGGGAGTGAGAAAGAATTTTTCTCCCTCTTCGAAGCCCCTGGGAGTCGGATACTCTCCCATGTGGCGAGGAACTTTCTCCAGGTCGGGTTTGCTCTTATCTCTTTACTTGTTTATTATTATTTTTTATTTCTTTGATCTGACTGTTCCTTTCCTATATAGCTTTCTCCTTCCCTGCTGAGAGCAAGCGGGGATCTGGCCGAGTTTGAGAGGGCTCAGCAGGCTGTGGCTGATGCTGAAGCGGCTCGGAAGCGGGCGACAGAGGCAGAAGCTCAACTCGAGATTACCTCATCTCAGGTCGGCCGACTGATAGGGGAGTTGAGCATCGCTCAGAAGGTGACCAAGGATGCTAGAGTTGAGTGTGTTTGGTTGGCTCAACTACGGAAGGAGGCTCATGATGAGGGCCTACAACTCCACCTTGCTCGGGACACCTCTGAGGAGAAGTTGGCTCGGTTGAAAGCTGATACAAAAGTGGAGCTTGTGATGGCCAGGAAAGAGGCCGGGGAGAAGGTTGTGAAGGACTTCCTCGAGTCTCCAGAGTTTGAAGATGAGAGGGATCACTTATATGAGAGTGGATATTCTGCTTGCATCAAAGTGATGAAGCAATTTTTTCCCGATCTTTATCTCTCTAGATTTGAGGATGGCCCTCCTGAGGATACAACAGCTGAAGTGGCTGAGGTCGATGATGCTGCGGCTGGTATCGAGGTCGAGTCTAGTGTTGTCCCGGCTCCAGAAGTTGCTCCGTGTAATCCTTGATGACCTCGAAGCTCGGCTTTTGGAACCATCATCAGCTCCTTTCGGAACCATCATCAGCTCCATTTTGAAACCATCGTCATCTCCTTTCGGTACCATCATCAACTCCATTTTGGAACCATCTTCAGTTACAAGCAAGCCTGTGGATAGTTGTTGTTGAGGAAAAAGTTTATATGTATTGGCCGACCTTTCATTTGCTATTAACCCCTTTAGTCAGATAATGTTATGCTCAGGCAAGATGTAACTTGATGTAACAAACACACTGATAAATGAATATACTTAATTTTATTTCATTCATTTTTGACTCATTTTACATGTTTGCCGTTTTCGAGTCTTTTTCATTACTTTGCTATGTCGACTTTAGGGATAGTAGATTTTTAAATGTTTAGCATTCCATGGGTGAGGCAGCAACTGTCTGGTCAAGTCTTCCAGTCGGTACGTTCCTGGTCGGATGGTGCTTGAAACGACATAAGGCCCTTCCCAATTGGGTCCCAGTGTGCCTGTCGCTGTCGAGCCATCATCCATAGCCGAGCCTTTTCCCTTTACTCGTCCACAAGGTCGAGTCCGAGAGAAAAGAGTTCTTCATTTTCTTCCGCATTAAAAGAGCTGACTCGGGCAGAAGGCAACCCAATCTCTACAAGAGTGACGGCTTCCGAGCTATACGTAAGGAAAAAAGGAGTCTTTCCAGTAGCGGTCCAGGTAATGGTTCGGTAAGGCCATAGTATCTTTGGAAGTTCCTCAGCCCAGACTCCTTTGGCTCGGTCAAGCTTGGTCTGAAGATGTTGTTTGATGATCTTGTTGATTGCTTCAACTTAACCATTCGTTTGAGGATGATGAGGTGAGGAATACACGTTCCTGATTCGCAGATTGTTGCACATCTCGCGATAGCTTTTGTTGTCAAACTGCTTCCCATTGTCGATTATAATAGTCCGAGGTGTGCCAAACCGACAGACGATATTTTTCTATACAAAGTCTGTGATCTTCTGTTCGGTTATCTTTGCCAATGGCTCTGACTCGGCCCACTTCGTTAAGTAATCCACTGCCATAACCACGAACTTGGTTTGTCCCTTCCCCAGGGAGAGAGGTCCAATAATGTCGATTTTCCACTGTGCAAAGGGCCAAGGGCCAGTCATAAGAGTTAGTTCTTCAGGAGGTCATCTCGGGATAGCAGCGAATCGTTGACACTTATCACAGCCTTGGACGAGCTTGCGAGTGTCTTGCTGGATAGTTGGCCAGTAGTATCCTTGGCGTAAGACTTTTTGTGCGAGGGATCGCCCCCATGAGTGATTTCCACAGATCCCTTCATGAATTTCTCGAATCATATATCGGCTTCATCATGGTTCAGACATTGTAACAACGGAGCGTAATAACCCTTCTTGTACAATGTCCCATTGAGTATTGTGTAGTGTGAGGCTCAGATTTTCACTCGTCAAGCCTTGGCACGATCTTCAGGCAATTCCCCACTGCTAAGGTATCGGATGATTGGGTCACTCCAGGTAGGTCCTGAATCGATAGGAAGTACGGTCGAGCCAACTGGCTCCAAGATACTCGATTTAGCAACGTACTCAATCAGAACAGACCTGGGTATATCGTCTTCATCAGCAGAGGCGAGTTTCGCTAGTAGGTCGGCTTTGACATTTTCTGTTTGTGGGATTCGAGTGAAAATACAACACTGAAATCTGCTGATCATCTCTTTTACTTTTTCCATATAAGCTTTCAACTGTTCTTTCTGTGTTTGGCATACACTCGTGACCTGATTGATGACCAACTGAGAATTGCTGAAAACATTGAGATGTGTAACACTTAAGCTGACTGCAAGTCGGAGACCAAGTAACAATGCTTCATATTTTGCTGTGTTGTTCGAGGCTTGAAATCCAAGTCGCAAGGCATACTGCATATAGGTTTGATAGGGAGTTTCTAGTGCTACTCCTACCCCACTTACCTTAGAGTTGGAGGAGCCATCGACATACAGCTTTCAAGGGGTTGGGTCGGGAGATGACTCGGGAAAAGTAGTAGTTAGCTTTTCAACTGACTCAGTAGCGTGTGTCTCGATTTGCGGTGTGACTTCATCGATGAAGTTAGCCACAACTTGTCCCTTGATTGCTACCCTTGGCTTATACTGAATGTCGAATTCACTGAATTTGACTGCCCATTTAGTAAGACGACTTGACGCTTCCGATTTCTGTAAAATTTGGCGTAGCGGGAGGTCAGTCATGACGACAATGGTATGAGCCTGAAAATATTGCCGAAGTTGGCGCGAGGAAACGACTAGGACTAAGGCTACTTTTTTCAAGAGTGGATATCTTGTCTCTGCCGGTAGAAGTGTCTTGCTAACATAGTAAACCGACAGTTACTTTTCTTCATTTTCTCGTATCAAGGTCGAGCTAACCGCTGCCTCGGACACCACAAGATACTGCAACAGGGCTTCTCTAGGCTCGGGCTTCGATAAGAGAGGCGGAGATCCGAGATAAGACTTTAATTGCTAGAATGCAGCTTCGCATTCTTTCGTCCAGTCCACTACCTATCGTCCTTTTAATTGCTTGAAGAATGAGAGGCATTTGTCTGTAGCTCGGGATAGGAAGCGGTTGAGTGCTGCTACTCGTCTAGTTAGTCTTTGTATATCTTTAATCATTTTCAGGGACTCCATATCGAGCAATGCTTTTATCTTCTCTAAGTTTGCCTCGATCCCTCTCTGACTTACAAGAAATTCGAGAAACTTTTTCGAGCTTACGCCAAAGGTACATTTGCTCGAATTTAACTTCATTTGATACTTGCGCAAGATCAAGAACAGCTCTTCTAGGTTAGCTATATGGTCGACCGCATGTACACTTTTGACGAGCATGTCGTCAATGTACACTTCCATGGTTCGGCCAATTAGCCGAGTGAATATTTTGTTCACCAATCTTTGATACGTTGCTCCAGCATTTTTCAAACCAAAAGGCATCACACGGTAAAATAAAAACCTTTGTCAGTGATAAAGGTGATTTTTGATTTATCAAATTGATGCATTACAATTTGGTTATATCCTGAATTGCATCCATAAAATTAAGGAGTTCATGTCCCACTGTACTATCTACCAACTGATTTATTCTTGAAAGAGGAAAGCTATCCTTTGGGTAGGCTTTATTCAAGTCGGTATAGTCAATACAGAGTCGCCACTTCCCACTGGCTTTTTCACAAGTATGACATTAGCTACCCATTCCGGGTAGTATATCTCTTCTATGATTTTTTTCTTGAGGAACTTGCTAACCTCTTCTTCATTGATAGAGTACCTTTTTGGGCAGAGTGCTCGTCGCTTCTGTCGGATCGGGTGGTAAGTCGGATCAATATTGAGTCGGTAAGTAATTACAAACGGGTTAATTCCTAACATGTCTTCATGGCTCCAGGCGAATACGTCGGCATATCGTTGGAGTAGAGCTATCAGATTATCTTTCAGGGGCGATTGTAGAGATGAGCCAATTTGCACCATTTTAGAGGCATCTGTCTCGGCCAAAGGCACCAAGATGAGGTCTTCAACCGGTTGTCCTCATTCATGAGTCTCGGTCCAAGGGTTCAACGATTCAATCATTAAAGCCTCGGCGGAAATTTTTACAACAATTGCGTAGCAGCGCCTTGCGTCTTGCTGATCTCCCTTGACAACTCCGAATCCCGACTCGGTCGGGAATTTCATGGAGAGGTGGTATGTGGATACCACCGCCTGGAGGAGACTCAGCGATGGCCGGCCGAGTATAGCATTATAGACAACTACCAAAAAATCGACCATCACAGTTACCTGATGCAGATGATTTCCTACTGTGAGTGGTAAGGAGATGATTCCTTTTGGGAGCGTCTGTCCACCTAAGAATCCAATTAATGAGGTACAAATTGGTCACAATGCCGATCGTTCGACTACCATCTTATCGAATTCCTGAGTGAACAATATTTCGATCGACGATCATGTGTCGACTAATATGCGAAATACCTTATAGTTTGCGATAGCAAGAGTGATCATTAGTGCATCATCATGGGGGTGATAGATGCCTTGGGCATCTTCATTAGTAAAGGAGATACAAAACTTCTCCCTCTTTTTCTCCTTCAGAGGTCGAGCTATGACTAGGAGTTCGGACTCAGGTCGGCTGAGGCTTCTGACGTGATTTTTTCGTGCATTGTTGGAATCACCTTCGCTTCTGGGTCCTCCGACAATAGTTCAGATTTCCTCCGTAGGCAGGTTGTCCACTGGGCGTTCCTCAGCCATCCCGGTCCTCTCGACTGTTCTGCAAGTCGGCCTTCACAGATGAGCCTTTCAATCTCTTCCTTCAGATGAATGCAGTCGCTCGTATTGTGCCCATGGTCACGATGATAATGACAGTACTTTTTTTTATTCCGCCGATTAGGGTTACTTTGAAGCCTATCGGGCCAATTGACGAACCCTTCACTCTTGATTTCCATCAATACCTGCTCTTGCAGCTTATTGAGTGAAATATAAATGGAGAACTTTCGGTCGAGTCGTTTACTCGACTTACGATCATTACGAGTTCGGTAGTCCTTGCACTTTTTTTCCTCTAGCCGAATCAACTTCTTTTTTGGCTGACTCTTTGGCTGAGGTCTTTGCGTTCGGAGCAGCTTCACACAGGATCCTCATTTCTTCAGCGTCTACATATTTGTCTGATCGAGTCATGAATTCGGCCAAAGTCATCGATGAATTCTTGTCTAGAGAGGCTAGAAATGGCTTATCTCTAACACCTTGCATAAGGGAGTTGAGCACTGTCTCTTCTGAGTATTTTCGAACCTAGAGCGATTCAAAGTTAAAACGCTTGATATAGTCTTTCAATAGCTCTCCCTCTTTTTAGACAATGTTGTTCAAATGTGCAGGAGGCTTTAGTTTCTTTTTCTTGCTAATAAAATTGGCGAGGAAAGTGTCGATGAGCTCCCCGAACGAACTGATTGATTTTTCTTTCAACTATTTGAACCAAATCCGAGTCACATCGGCTAACATGAGTGAAAAAGCCCAACACATCATAACATCCAATGCATCATGCAATTCCATGTAAGTTAGAAAACATTGGAGATGTTCAGTTGGGTCGGTCTTTTCGGTAAAAGGGTTAATCTGAGGCAAATGAAACCTTTCCAGTAATTGAGCTTGTACTACTTTATCAACGAAAGGAGATGCTTTAGCCTCAAGCCAACTTTAGCGTGTATCCCGACCCTGTTTCATATCTGTCATCTCCTCCATCACTTCTTTCTTGAAGTCCTGAAGATCAGCTTTTCAAGGCTCGACGCTTTTTGCCACACCCTCATCGGGAAGCCGGCTGCGCCTCCTCCTATCTATCTCATGTCAGAGATTCATGGGAGGCAGTCCAGTGGTTGTCGAGTGAGCGGGTGGTGGTTCGGTCGGGCCATGGGGCTGAATCGGATGCGAAAGGGATCGTGGTATGGTTGGCTGAGAGTCAGCAGCTTATGATAGAGCATTCGTTGCTTGACCCTGCTAAAGTTACTGCATTTACTGTTGGTGTATCTGTTCCAACATTTTCCGTATAACGTTTTCGTCAGCTCTGAGTTCCTTAACCTCCCGGTCCAACCGCCGTATTTCGGTTCCACTGGGCATTAGTTACTATGAAAGTAGCAGGAACAGGTATGGAACCCTGATGGTTATCGGGTTAGTTTTGAGCCCCCTGAACTACGCTTGTACCTGGTTGTCCAGCGGCAGTAGCTAGTCCTTTTGGACTCATTCTTCAAGTTCTTGCCATTAATATGAATTTATATCTCTGTGGGTAGAATGCAGAAAATAACTTTTTGTATTGTTCTCACAGATGGCACCAATGTGTTGATGCTAAAATCTAGATCAACCTCGTCCTCTACTCTTGCCTGCCTGCCCCACAATAAAAGATCAAGAGAACCCTGGCTATAGCCGGGGAACCTACGATGCTTAAGTCAATAAGGATTCGGGAAGAGGAGATTTTAAGGTTCTTTGTTGTTCCATACCTTAATCCTTGAAGAGCCATCTTTTTATAGAAATGAGAGGTCCCAGCGTGAGAGGATTCTTTCCTGATTTTTAGGAGATTTGATTATGTTGCCATTCGTTTGCAGATACTTCCCGATCCTGAGATTTTCAGGATCGGATATCTTTTCATAAAATTCTCGGATCGGTGTTTATGTTTACACTGTCTCTCCTTTGCTTGGCTCGGCCTTAATGGACTATACAGTCTCAGTTGGCTTACAAAGATGGGGATGTTCGCTTACTGTTAAACGAAATAGGATCGGTTTAAGACTGATACCCTTTCTTAATCCAATAGCCGACACTACAACTAACCATATATGGGTCAGTTTTATAGTCGGTCAGGTGACTTTTAGTTCTAGGGCCTTTAATTGATCCTTTCAGACATAGCTGTCTCTTTACCGAGTCAACTTTATGTCTTACACATTTCGCCTATGGCTCTTGACTCTTTTACTCCCGATCGGGATTAATACCCTGCAGATCCGAGCTAAGTCTCTCCTCTAGGCTTTATTTATCTTCGGTTGACTTCCACAGTTGCCTCTGGACAGAGTTAATTCATCTTACAGTCGACCCTCCGATGACTTGGTTCAATCTTTGGTAATTAATGCATAACCATAAGGTGTCATCCTTCTTCCTCATGAATATGACTAGGGCTCCTTAAGGTGACATGCTAGGTCGGATGAAACTTGAATCTAATAGATCATTGATCTGGATTCGAAGTTCCTCCCTTTCACATGGAGGCATATGGTAAGTTAAAAGGGAGATAGGCGTGGTGCCCGACACCAAATCTATGGTGAAATCAATCTCCCTTCGGGGAGGGAGTCCCAGTATGTGCTTGAATACATCAACGTAGACCCTAACGATGGCTATGCATGTTAATGAAAATTCTTCACCGCTCTCTTCTAATGAAGCCTAATAAAGGACTCGTTGTGGATAGCTAACCTGAACTGGGAATGTAAAGGACGAGTTATCATCTTCATGGATCGTCACCATCTGATCTTTGCAATCAATCTCGACTCTCATTCTGGAGAGCCAATTCATGCCCAAAATGACATCGTGGTGGAAGACCCTTGTGACTATAAGATCCACACGTATCCTCTTACCCCCAAGTCAATGAGGTAAACTCGGCACACAGATGTAGCTTCAGTGAACGTTCTGGCTGCCGCTATGGTCCTCACTCCCGACATGGGAGTGGCTAGTAGCCCTAGATGCTTGACAATTATGTGATATGAGCGACGTTATAGACCCAGTGTCCACTAGAAGGAAAATAGGGGTACCTTGTATGTGCGTCATCACTTCGAATGCTGAGGGTGTGGTCGTGGCTACATCCACACCTTCTACTAGCAGTGCATGCACACAAGCTTATTGTGGCTTGTTGGGCTAGTGCGTAGGCCGAGGTAGCAGCCTATTCTGAGGTGCCAGCAAACTTTGAAATTGTTGGGCTGGACCCATGGCTCGCTGAGGGGGAGAAGGCAACACTTGTTGGGGCAGTCAATTAATATGCTTAGGGGGCGCACAGCCATGATACCTCATCTTAGAGAAGTAAAAGGTCTCTGGATGACCCACCCTCTTGCAGTACCCGCAAATACGATTGAATTAGGAATATGTGGGTGGAGGAGGTGTATGCTGGGAGGCAAGCTCGAGTGTGGCTTCCTTCTTGAGGAGGAAGAAGACTATCCTCCTGATCTGACTCGAGAATGAGCTTGGAGGCGTGCTCGGGAGACCTGCTCTCCATCCTGTTCCGATCGCAAGGATATCTCTACTAGCTTGGCATAGGTATGGATATTCACACTACACATCTTGGTGCGAATATTAGCTCTTAGTCCCTCGACGAAGCGCCTCATCCGGGTCTCTTCGTTGGTAACTATTCGAGGGGCATAGCGGGATAATTCAATGAACCGGTTCTCCTACTCGGCCATTGACATCCCCCTTATTGGAGGCGTAGGAACTTGTTCTCCTTTTGATTCGATAGGTTCGAGGAAAGTACTTTCGAAAGAGCAAGCCTTAAAGTCTTCCCATGTCCATACAAAGTTTGCAGAGACGGTTCTCAACACACTTTCCCATAATACGTCGGCCTCCTTTTCGAATAGATAGGAGATCAACTCCACTTGTTCCACTTCGGTGCAGTGGAGAGGCCGAATCGCCAACTCTCGGCCTCCTCTGGAAGATGCGTGTTGGCGAAGGTAGTCGACCTAAGCCTTTGGAAGTGCTCAAAGAGGTTTTATGGAACAGCAGATGTCCCAGATTGCTCCAGCCAGGGCATATTCATATTGTGGGACATGGCTCCCACCAAGGTATGTAGAGATTGTTGTTACTGCTGCATAACATGTAGCATTTTCTCCATGGTGCCCATTGCTGGGGTTGCTCGGTATGAGGAGGTCTTGCCTTAGGTCGATGGCACCTCTGAAAGGTGGTTTGGTAAGTCATTCCTCACATCGAGCCAGTCAGCTCCGCCTTGGCAACCTTGTTGCTCATTAGGGGTGATGCATTCTCGCTTGTCTCTTCCGCTAAAAGTTAGGCGGGCCGGGCGGCCATCACCCTGTGGCCTCATTATCCTGAAAGTCATTCTCATACCATTTACTAACATTAGACCCATGGTCGCAATATTTAGCACATGTGCATTTTGATAGCGATATTACATAAGCGTTATCAATTACCATAGCATTCTAACACATTACTTAAATTTAGGCAACTTCAAGCATTTCATTAGAACAAAATTATCAATAATACACATGCTAAGGCATTGCATGTACAAAGATGAAAAATGCAAGGGTCGCCAATAACTAGGAAAGCTTAAAGACCTACGACTTAAAACAAGTAAAGAGAGCCTACCCAAAGTTACTACTTAAGAAGGTGACTACAACATCATGCTTCTAATCCTTCGACTCCGGTGAAGGAGGAGGTGCTCTCTCTTCTTGTATACAACACAGGATTGCCTTTATTATGTGGGACAGTTTCTTTAGTCTCCTTTCCAAGCTTCCCTGGTTCTTTTCGATCTTAGTCATGTGGGCGTCGAGCACATCTAAACTCTTGTGCTCGCTACGAGTGGCAGGAGGTTCCCAGTTAATGTCCTAGACCTCTCCTCCTTCCTCTTCCTTGTCCTCCTCTTTAGCTTCACTCACTTCTTCGTCTTCTCTCTCTTCATCCCCTACATCTTCAAACTCTTCTATGCAGACCCTACGCTGTTTAGGGCCTATCTTTATGTTATTAAGAGTATTCTCATTGATCATCTTAATCGGGACAAGGAGCTCCTCAGGATGTTTGTACCCATAATTATGGGCGTTCTTACAAATCAACCAGCCAAATGGGAGCGTATGTTTCTCTCAAGAGGATTGCGCAGCCTTCACAATTTGAGTTAACAAAAGTGTAGGCAGGAAAACCTTCTCTCTTTGCCCCACTCAGTAGAGGGAGTCTATCATAAACTGGATGCATTCCGTGCGGTTACTTGACCTCAGATACACGTTATAAGTGCAAATATGGTGGAGTAGGCGGTAGTTAGGGGTCAGGTTTGATGACTTGATTTTGTTTTTGCACCTCCACTCAACAAGTTGGCTGCATAAGTGGTGTGTGTGGCGGTCCCTTATCCGCCTTTTTGATATATTATCCTCACTAGCATGAACGACTCCGCACTTTACCCCGAGGATCGCGCAATCACATCCATGTTGACATGAGCCTCCCGTCTGCCACGACTAATGGAGAATCCAAGCAGCTCGAGAGAGGGCTTCCGCAAGTGCGTATAGAAGGTCTGCACTAGACCCTACGTGGCCCAATACTTTGAACATCGGGCCCCAACCATTCTCGAGAAGGTGGTCGAGTAGTTGATTCTCACTGAATAGTTTTTCATCCACATGTGCCTCAAACACGAACTTGCGATTCTTAAACTTGTCGTACTCAATGCCCAGCGGTACCTCTCTCGTAGGCGGGGCTAGGAGATCAAGATCTCATTTTGACCCCGCTCGATGCTTGGGCCCACACCAGCATCTGATTCTTCTTGGACCTTCTCTCTCGGCTTGGCCCGGCTTCATTAGGGGCCGCCTGTTTCTTCCTCGTGAGCGATAGGAGCATGGAGATGGAGAAGATGTACATTACCACTTTAAAGAAAGCCATGGGATTGGGTTTTCACTCCTTTGCTCAAAAATGAAATAAGAGATGGATGTTTCTTAGAGAGAATGGTTGCTAGGTGATGGATTTGAAGGAATGTGAGTTATGGGCCCTTTAGAGGAGGGTTTTGTACTCAAATGGGTAAGAACAAGTGGATAGAAAGATGATTTGAAAGGACTGGGGGTTAGAATGGGTTGAAGATGGTGCATGCAAGTAAGGAGATGGGCCTAGGATCTTAGAAATGGAGATTTGAAAGAGAAGAAGGGGTTAGAAGGGTTAGAAATGGCTTAGGGAGGGGTCCTTATGCTTTAAAAGGGGTTTAAAGTGGATTGGAGGGGGTCCCCACATGTGAGAGGGCCCCACACAACCATCGGACCGATGGCGTGCCACCGAGTCTGCGGCGGCCCCGCCACCATTTGATCCGGTCAACGGTCGCCCCACCATCTGCTGGCTTCCCTTGTGGTGGCCCACTGCAAATGGAGGTGGCTAGCCATCTGTTGGTGCTTTTTGTGGTTCGTGGGGTCGTGTCAACCCCTTTGATGCATTTGTTTGGTCTTCCGATCATTGGGTTCGCTCATCGCGGCCCAAAGATCGTTTCATTGCGTTGATGGTGATCTCTCGAGTTTGAAAGTCCCTTTAAACAATGGCCCAGGTGGGCCTAAATTCCTTTAGATTCAAGGCAGAGATATCCCGTCTCACCAAAACTTGAAATTGAGTGGATCCTACGTTAGGTAGGACCATCAGACCTGGATATGCTAGACGTTGGGATCACGCAAGCTACTCAAGCATCTTGATCCTATTTCCTCTAGGTCGAGTTGACTCAAATCATCGCACTCTTCAATTAGAAGTGATTTGGATCACTTCGCATATCCTAGATCTTTCTATTCGTAAGCCCTAGCGTTTTAGTTTTTGAACTTGTCAAATGGCATGATCTCAGGATCCAGTCGAGATCGCTAAGTTCAATCACTCCCACCTAAGTCAGAAATGCGTCACGATAGACCCATTGCCCAAGGCCCAGTTTAACCCTGAACCATGCTCTGATACCAAGTTGTAACGCCTCAAAATATAAGGGCTGAGCAAGAACTCGGCTTCCGAATTCCCGAGTGCCACGTATACCCTAACGGGCCTTGTGTGCGATTATATGTAGAGTATCCTATGGGCAATGGAGAATTAATCAAGACATAGAGCATAAATAAGTCATATGGAAACATCAAGTACTACTAATCATGCAAGTATCCATACATAAGTCTAAAAGAAATCCAAAATAACAGCCAAATGGAGAACTAGTCCCATCCATACACATAACTCAAAATGACTAGAGCCTTGGCCCAATCCCACGGTCGCCAAACCTGAATTAGAAAGACTTGCCAAAGGTTTAGAAGTACGCTTTCTCCTCCTCATCATCCAAATCGGCATCCTTTAGTGCATCCAACTCCATTGTCCCTACATTTATGAAGGTTCTAGTTAGTGTTTTAAAACACCGTCCTAAAGTGGGAGTAAGTAGTTAACTCAGTGGTACCATCAATAAATAAGTTATACAAATTATCATATACACAAGAGTAAATTTAATAAAAAGCATACATTCACAGAACCCTAGATACTCTGGTTAATGCAATGCATGGTTTAATGATATGATGCATGCCTTTCACCACAACACTCCCTCTTACGACAACATTTAACGTTCACGACCCAACACTCACAAGGGACCACGACTGCCAAATCACAAAAGTAACCAATGCATGTAATGCACATGTTAGCCGAGTTGATTAGTTAAGTTTATTCATCTAGCAAGCTAGGGAAACCAAGATACTCTGACGAATCATTGCCTTAATCTGATCATGCGGCTCTAATGACTGTGGTCGTGCGACTCTCACGATCTTTAGCCCTTGTGGGTTCGTCATTCCCATAGTTCTTAAGCTCATACAAAAGCTGTAAGGACAATAGAGTCCTACTCACAGTCTCTATGGGGAGGTTATCACCCTAGCATAGGCTGATAGCTCGAGCATAGTCTACCATACCACCATCCCTTGCTCACGAGTCATTAGTTCTCATTGGTCACTACAGGGAGGCTCGTCACTCCAGCGTAGGCCAACAGCTCGAGCATAGTATCTCATACCACTATCCCGACTCGTAAGTCTTGTGGGATGCAATTTATGGTTATCAGTAGGCACTAGGGTTACAGGGTGGCTCAAGTTCCAGCAAGCATGTACAATCATGGTTAACATACATGGATGACCAACCGGTGGACTAATCTACCCCCACGAGATGAACCATAGACTGTGCAACCTAAGAACAACATCTCATGTAGTCCAACTATGACTGACAATTCGCAATTCGACTAGTGGGGCTAAATTTTCCTATTGGCTGATCCAACAGAAAGGTTATCTAAAGGAGTTCTGGTTGGCTGGCCAATCATAGAGGGACATGTGCACAAATATATAGCATGTATTCAACAATTCCCATGACCTATTTTAGTAAACAAACAACATGTTCTTAATTTCGACAACATGGACAACAGTACACTAGATCCCACAAAACATTCGCATGTTGATAAATCGATCCTATGAGATTAGCGGTAATGGAGATTAATCTCAACATGTTTCAACAATTCAACAAATTGGACAGCCATACACCCAACTCACATTAATTCAATTGCTTGTACCAACATATATCATACAGATCAACCAAACAATATATAACATACCAATCAACAACCAATCATATAACATACAAATTAGCAACCAACATGTAACTTACAAATCAACAACCAACATGTAACGTACATAATAGCCACATTTGGCAAATTGTACTGGTAATTTTCCAAACTAACTGACAAAGCAACCATCTACACATCAGGGGATCCTTGGGACTTAATTCCCTTTACCAGATTTAGGAAAATTATATCCATTTGTTCTAAGTCAAGTACTACCTAAAATTTAGCAACATGCATACACATACATCACCCAAAACCACTATGATTTATGCTAGACACTATAATCAGCTACTTAGAGGTAATGGTCCACACCTATTGTCGACCGGAAGCTCTTGCGGTCGCTCTAGCATCGTCGGGTCCGCAAACTTCACATGCCGGGGCCCTGCGTCACATGAACTCCGTGTCAAGACGCATGCATGCTATCTTAACTAGGGAGAGATGGATGGGAGTTCTAGTTCTCACCTTGGATCAGACATAGCTCGTCCCTACGGCGATAGATTCGAGATTTCCAACAATGTGGAGGCGAGTGTGCGGTAAATTCTGGTCCTTAAGCACAACATGCACCCACACACACTCTTTCCCTCTCTCTCTCTCTCTCTCTCTCTCTCTCCTCTTTCTCTCTCGGCTGTTGGAGTTTCTGTGGAAGTGAGTGAGAGAGAGAGGGATTTAAGGGTTTTATACCCTAGATTTAGGCCACTTGACCCTAGGTTCTGTTAATTGCTTCAAATGGCCTTGTAGGACCCATTTTTGGTTGTTGGGGCTGCCCTAATGGCCCCCTAGCCTATCTACTTCATTGGATAGGTGCCCCATGGCCCGATGAAGGGCTGTGTAAAGTTTGACAGTAAACAGACACAAGGTTTTATCGCAAATGTTCGATTTGTGATTAATGGTCACCGACTCTCGATTAAGGGTCAGATTTTGTGGACGAGTGTAGAAAAATATCTTCAGCATTCGGTGTAAGTTTGGAAGAAATCTGATGGCTGAAATGTCCCAATTCACTGTCCCAAGTAGTAAGGCCATTTGTTTTAAAATTCAGATTTTATTTTCAAAGCTAGGGCGACCTGTACTTTACAAGTGCCGACTGAATAGCACAATTCGTTCATTTCCAAGTGTCATCCTCGTCTGTCGTCTGCGATGGACCACAAGCCCAGTGAGGCCCACGGCACCCCAAAGTTTCAGAATTTTCTGTCCTACCTTAGGCGATGCATGACTCGTATAAACAATTGTTAGTACAATTGGGCTGATCAGCTCTACAGCCCATGTTCGGCCCGAATATGATTGGATTTAATCGCAATTGTGGATTAATCCAGATTAATTTATCAGTAACAAATCCACACATACAATCAAATCGTACGGTCCTGCGTCAATTCACACATGGACGCCTCTGGACACTATTTTGATTAGGTCAGGTGTTACAGAAAAGGGATAAGAATAAAGTTTGCAGATAAATGAGGAGGTTATAAGACCTAAAATAGTCACTTATGCAATGGGACAAAAGATTTGATACTTTAATGATGAGTTAATAATTTACCATGAGTGAGTACAATCACTGTATTTATTACAAGACACTAAATGATGGACAATTCATTGTACTGGTATTGTATATAGATAATATACTTATTGATAGCCATAAAATGTTTAAGATGGATACGTTGAAGATTTAGTGTTAAGGGACATTCGAAATTAAAGATCATGGGGTTGCAAAGAATATTCTCAGCATAGATATTTATAAAGACAGATAGAGGAGCAGGTTACAATTATCACAGGTAGAATACCTTAAAAATGTATTAGTTAAGTTCGGTATGGACAAGGCAAAACTGGTTAGCACACCTCATG
Organism: Magnolia kwangsiensis; assembly: GCA_037074715.1. Lineage (NCBI taxonomy): Eukaryota > Viridiplantae > Streptophyta > Magnoliopsida > Magnoliales > Magnoliaceae > Magnolia > Magnolia kwangsiensis. The sequence continues at coordinate 8,366,849 of CM073585.1, read as the reverse complement.
CTACTCACTTTAAGCTTTTTTCTTAATAGTATCCTACTATAAATGACGAAAAAAAATGATATATCATGTCCTATTTGAGCACTATTGGTAATTTGATATATGTCATGGTGTCTACAAGACCTAATATTTCAAATGCAGTGGGTGTTGTGAGTAGAAATATGGCTAACCTGGGCAAGCAACATTGGGAGGCATTTAAAGTATAGTAGACTACATCTTCACGTTTGAAAAGTCAGAGGACAAGTTGACAGAGTATGTGAATGCCGATTACGTAGGTAATATGGATAACAAGAGATCGACTTTAAGTTACTCATTTGTGCTAGTGGGTGGAATGATCAGTTGAATGTCTAAGCTTTGATCTATGATGGCCCTTTTTATAACTAAATCAGAGTATATGACGGTGATAAAAGCATTCAAAGAAGGTGTTTGGTTGAAATAAATGATAAATCAGCTTAGGATTTAGCAGGAAGTCATGCCAGTAAATTATGATAGAGAAAACATGATTAATTTGGTGAAGAACTCGATTTACCATTTTAATAAATATATTAATGTTCTTCATCTTTCTATCTTACATGTACTTGAGGAAGGTAGAGTGTAACAACTTAGAAAAATCCGTACTTAGACCCGAGTACCACCTCCAGCAGAAATCATTTAGAACTGAATCCCTTAGAAATTTAATGTGTTTTAACTAGCACTAAACTAGATTACATGTGAAATTAATACCAACCACTTTTAATATGATCTGTAAGACCCAAAACCTATAGAATTATTGATACTATATTACCCTGAAATATAGGATCCAACTCTAAACCCAGTTGCTCTCAGGAATACTTTGTAACTTCGTATTGGACCTAGATTGCACGTCGAAAGTTTGATGGTGATGAATTTAGACCATTATGACCGCTTAGTTGGACTTGACCATCACCTCGAAAATCAAGCCCAAACGATGTCCTGAGACCATTTTCTTGAGTCCGGAGTGAAGAGAGTGAGAAAGTGAAGTTTTTAAAGAAATTAAATATGATTTTAAGTAATCTGAGTTGTGTCGCTTATGCGATATTTCTAAGCATTCTGACCGTTAGATTTTGACCCAAATTCACCCTCGGATCAGGAAAGGTGGCCCATACATGTCAAAGTACTTGTGGCCCTGATCGAATTTCGGCAACCATTGAATTAAAACTGGTCCGCCATGGACGATCTGGAAACCCAATCGGACTGAAAACTTAACTTGCTTAAGATCCAATATAAGTGAGCTTAAGTCCGACCACATTTGATAAGAGGACCTCCAAAAGTGCTCCGTTGGATCAGAAAGAGCCCGATTTGGTTATAACCTAAGTATGCCTTGGCCCTAAGGCTATTTCCATCGACTTTAGGCTTATAAAAAGGCCTTAAACCCTCATTCCCAAATCTCATACGAATTTCCTAAACCCTAGCTATTCAAGAGAGAGAAAAGAGAGAGAAAGTAAGGAAGAACCTGTTGATTCTCCGTGGGATTCTTCCCAGTTCATCTACGTATCGAATCTGCATATCTGAATCGTTATTCCGGCGATTCTGATTCCGTTCTTGGGTAAGTTAAGCAAACCCTAACCTGTTTTGAAGCTTTGAATAGCTATAGTGAAGTTATAGCTAACCTGTTTTATGCCTTAGGTAGCGTATCTGCCGTTGATGAAGACTTATCGTCTGAATCACATCTAATACGCATTTTCTGGTTTAAGGTGCGGACTATATACGTTTAGGTTATGGTTTTTAAGACTTTCAATGTTAGATAATGATTTATTCATAACGTAAATGCTATTACACATGTCAAATGCGCTATCTGTTTCGATGTACGTATATGTATAAGCTAGGTTATAATAGAGTATTTCATGTATATGATAAAATAACTGTATACGTATGGAAAATGCTGTTTTGATTGCCATGATTATTTATCATAGACATATGCATGATATGTATGCGGCAACTCCTTGGTGAAAGGACTTGCCCTAATATGTAATGGAATCGACATACGTGATGTATGTTGAATAGTGTAGTCTACGTACCTGTATAAATGCTTGAATGAGTTAGTAGTTAGTAAAGTGTGATTGTTAAGGTTGTTGAGATATAAATCTCAATCATGTTAACCGTGTGTATGATTTCCTCCATGTACTGTATTTAAGTTCAAGTTATATTTCATGAATGTTCATATGAAGGTAGGATATGAATCATATGCCTGTTATTGAGCTTGTACGTGATTGGGGCTGTACTACAGTCCAGGTAATCGGTAACCATTCTTCAAATGGTGGTTGAGGTCGTTTTCGCCACGCAGGATGTGTTCAACGAACCTGAGTCATGCTTGAGACGTTCTACAATGGTTAGGCCACACGAAGTGCTTATGAATTTCATGTCGTTCAACTCAACGTGCGCTTGGCCTATTTAAGCTTATCAACCAACCCGATTGACCGATGTTTGTTCACCATGTTTGGTCACTATTGTTTGAATCTAAGGCACTGAACTCACTAGTGAAACTCCTGTTAACCTTGGTATCGTGATCCCCTAAGACTCATGAGCGGGACATGGTGGTATGAGACACCGTGGTCAAGCCATCGGCCTACGCTGGGGCGACGAGCTTCCCCGTAGTGACCAGTGAGCACCCTACTTTCATGAGCCGATTATGGTGGTATGGGACACTATATTCGTGCTGTCGGCCTACATTGATTGGTGACGAGCCCTCTCTAGTGACCTCGAGTATATCCTGACACTGTATAAGGGCAACGAGTCTTGTTACAGTATTTAAGATATAATTAGACTTGTATTGATTGGTGACGAGCCCTTTACAGCGATCTAAAACCATAACATCATATGATTTCCTAGGACTGACGACCTTAGAATGGATCAATGTTTGGAAATTGATATAAGGGAGGTGTCTTAGCTTCCTAATCCCGCTATATGAAAAGGACTAATAAGAACTTGGTAAACATGCTCATATCATCACATTGCATGTGCTATCGGTGTTGGTGTAAGAGCACTGAGGAAGTGACTGACATGCGTAACCATAAGATGAAGATCGTAGAGGGAGATTTTGGTGAGGGCATACATCATTCCCTCATATCATTCCTGCATTAACAAGAGTATCTAGGACATATTTGATTGTACTGCTTTATCATTACTGATTAATTGAATTGATAACATATTAACTTTTACTGTATAGTACCACTGAGTTGATCACTCATTCCCACATTCTGGGATGGTGCTTAAACACCAATCAGACTCTGACTTAGCTGCAGGTGACGGTGATGCTTGCGAGGCAGAGCCAGAGTTCGACGAGGATGAGGAGGCGTTCTCATTTATGCAGTTCTCAAGCGGGTTCATGTGAGCTTTGTCCTGATCGGTGGGATTTCTGGGATACGATTATATTATTTTGTCACATTTGATACATGTATTTTGATACACAGTTGTACTTATTGCCCTGGGCAGAGCACTCATTTTTTGGGGATTATTTTGGTTTATATATGTATTTAAGTCTTCCGCTTGCATTTTCTCACTATCTCTGAATTATGTCTGCTGATCTGGCTTAATCTACTTCATATTTTATGCACTAATACAGACAACATACATCCATCATTCTTTATATTGCATAAGTGATGTTTTGGAACTCGGGAGCTAAGTTATGCTCGACCCCGAATTTCAGGGTGTTACATAGAGTGACTTTTGAAAAGATCCACACAAGCGTGAATCCGATAAACATGCTTATGAAGGTGGTTCATGTAAAGAAGTTCAAGTTTTGTGCGACTTCTCAAAGCTTGGCAAAGGCTTGATGAAGGCATGTGCACGAGAAGCGATTACAATGTGTATATATGATTAAGGCAATTGGAGATGGAGCTTAGAGCTATGATTCGTGATAAATTGAAGACATGGTGGATATTATTATCAAATGTCTTAAATTTGTCTGTGATCGAATCTGTCGATAGCATCAACATACCACTCAATCCCATTGAGTAGCTGTCAATTCCACGGACAACCCACTCGATTCCATTAAGAAAATTTCATATTTTTGGCCTTTGTTCTCTAGAAGTTTTTGGATGCAAATCGATGTGATTGAAGGTGGCTTCAATCTCATTAATGTGAAATCGATGGCACTTAATATGATTGAAGCTCCCACCGATTGACTTGTACAGTTTTGTAGAATTATGAGCTTTGTTTCCTATTTTGGTTTTAATTCTTTTGTAATACAAATTTAGAGTATTGAAACATGTTTAGGGTTTTTTGTTGAGTAAAGGGAGTTCAAAGGTAGGTTTTTTGTGATGTCTGGAGTATATTCTTGGATCCGTAAAATTTTTCGTCTCTTGTAAATATTGAATATCATAGTGGATCCATTGTTGTTTTGTGCCATTTTTTTTTTCTGCGAGAATTTTTATACATAAAACCTTGTATTCTCTGTGTGATTGGTTGTTTGATTGGTTGTTTCTTCTTTTATTATTTAATTCTAACTTGGAGTTGCTTTTGCACGTCCTCCCAACATTTTCTCCGTGTGATTTTTGGGTTATGCTCTATTCACATTTGGGTTGATGATTTGAATGGCCTAAAGCCAGGCAACATGCATGCGTACAGTTGAAGAGGCATAGCTCGCTGTTATTTAAATGTTGGTGAACTACTATTGGAGTCTAGCCAAATTTTTTAATTTGGAAGATTATTGTGAACACAAAACGATATATATATATATATATATATATATATATATATATATATATCAAATCAAATCAAATCTATAGTCTTATATTTTAGATGTGTGTTTTTTTTTTTCTTCCAAAAACTTGTATTGTATAATTCTTCTTATTTGTTGTTCATTTCATGTTTTTTAATGTATTTTTCTATAATCTTAGGTTTTACACAACTAATTATATTGATAGAAATCATCCACTGCAGTAAGTACGATTGATTGAGATGGCCCACTCTATCTTGAATTGTTAAAACCTAAAGCATCCATTATTGTAGTAGTGGCTCCAACATGTGATCCACTTTCTTTAATAAAAAATTAGTTCTTGTAAGTGATCATATCAGTATATTTGTGTTGATTTTCACTCAAACGTTACACTTTGACGAGCTTTTATTTGTTGTCTATCTGCCACTCAAAGTAAGATTTATCGTATAAATGGTTTAGATAATTGGAAGATGACCCAGATTCAGAAGCTAAAGTCTCGATGCATCCTAATATATACTTAGGATGTCCCGGGGCAAATCTATCAAAGCATTGTATCATGAACTATTTCACATACAATATTAGGATGCATGAATAAAGGATCAAATGAATAAAAAAAATAAAATAAAAAAAATAAAAAATGAACTATTTCACATGAATAAAGGATCAAATGCATCCTAGCCGTTTATTTTTTGTTTCATCTGGTCACTAATATTCGAAGGCATGTCTTGCATCAAGTTCTTTTATCCATACACGTTCAATGAAGTATCTTTGTCCAATCTCGAAAAAGAGGCTATGTCAAGGATCTTTACATTGGAGGGACTTTCCACCATGTGGCCCAACGTACCAATGGTCTGGATCAAATTGTTATGAGCCCCACTTGTATAGACTAAAATGCATGCTAATGCACAACCAAAAGTAAAAGATCATACAATTCCTCTTGCAATTATGCCATACATAAGTTCTAATTTTAGCAGAGATATTAAATTGAGGCGCCTCATGATAGATGGATTGGATGTCATGCACACATACTTTCCTAACCTACCAAGCTTTGTAGAGGATTAGACCACTGGGCTGAGGAATGTACACACACAATCCTCTATTTTCTGCTAATGTGGCAGCTGTGTAGAACATCCCAACCTTGAAAAAAATGATGGCACACCTTAAAAATCACCTATGGCGAGAACCATCGTGATCCATTCATCAGATGGACTTCCCCATCAAAATAAAATTCTCATCTCAATTGGTCATTATGGTGCGGCCCACCTCTTGCACAGACCTGATGTTCTACACACATGACACTTTAACAGGAACCTGTGTATGAAAGTTCACATCCATCCTAACACCCCAAAACAAATATTTCTTCCACACAACTCTAATCAATACCTTTCTTTTAGATTATCAGTGACAATGGATGATTAGGATTATTAGATTATCAGTACTGTTTTACCACTACTAAACTAAAACTAAATATAGGAATGGTTGGTCAAATACAAATGTATTTAGCATATAAGTAATTTATAATTATTCAACATTTTTTCATGAAAGTATGGTAAAAAATTTCATCCAAATATTAACGTCAATTGATTTTGATGATGATTTGATATTAAAGTAATGTAAACTTATCACCATAATGATTTTATCAACAATAAATCAAATAATATACTCAAATTGTCATAATTGTAGTCAAATGAAGATGTTGTCTGAAAACCAGTAATTTATAATCATCCTCATTTCATTTGCATTACTATGATAATGGGCATTTGTTTCAATTGTTACAATAATGTAAAAGAAATGTACAATGATTACAAATAACTTCTTTTAATTATATATATATGCTATCGTCGATTTTTATATTTAGTTTATCGGTATTACAACTATAATGATAATATTTTTATATTACTTTAATTTCAAATAATCAACACAACACGTTGTTTGAATTTGAGATTTTTATAATAATGTCATGAAAAAGTGCAATGATTACAATTTTTTTGTTACTTAAATGCATTTGCCCGATGATTCACAAATTTAGTTTGGCAATGAAAAAATTATAATGGTTACATATTTTATTTATATTACTAGAATAATTGGTAAAACAAACAAGGAAACAAATTTGTGTATAACATTAAACTCATTCATGCGTAAGAACTTATAAAAATAAAGATAGTGTATCACACAAATTATCTTAAAGGCATGTTCGATTTGCCAATTTTCTTGGTAATGTGAAATAACTATGTCATTATTACTATTTTACCACTACTAAATCAAACACATGAATGATCGGTGATACAATTGCATTTAGTAGACAAGTAATTTGTAATCATTATACTTTTTAATATAATTATTATAAAATTTTTGTCTAAACAATACTATCATTTTATTTTAATGATGATTTATCGTTGAATTAATGTAAAATTTCTATCATTACGGTTTTACCATAAATAAATCAAACAAATGAAAATCACCACATTATTTTCAAATGCAGTCGTTGCTATAAGACAAATAAAGTAACTTGTAATCATTGTTCATTTTTCTTATATTATTGTGATAGTAGGTAAAACAAACATGCTAAGCCCTATATATATATAGGGTAAGATTATTAGGTTTACACCATTAAAATAAATAAATAATAAAAAAAAAAATGTTGCAACACATTATATCATGTCTAACATTTGCATACATTTATGAAGATCATCCAAATTGTGAATCTCATAGTGGATTGAGCATCCGCGTAAAATTACTCTAATAAATTAATCCCAACCATTCTTTTATGGCCAACAAATAGATGGTTAAAAGTAAAATGGTGAATAGTTTAGACTGAAAAGGAAATCCGATGATTAATATTAAGCTCAATTCATAGTGTATAAATTGGATCATTGATGGTTAAAAGTAAAATAGTGAATGGTCTAGATTAAAAGGAAAAATGAAATGGTTAATTAACAGGTGGACTGTAGATTTGGATGGTCTCAACTTCTTTATGGATGAACATTTGAACAATTGCCACCATTTTTAAATGGTGAAAAACTAATGTTTGAGCCTAGCACTCCTTGTGTGGTCTTAACTTACTTATGTGGGTGTGGTCTTATTTTCCTTATATATATTTTAAAAGTGGCCAATATTTTTTTAAATCTAATGTTAGAGTCTAGCAAAAATTATATAAGTTCCGTTAGCATATGCAAGAACATAATGTTTTATACATATGCATCACATGTGCCAAATGAATTGCATGTGAGACATTTCAAATTGAAACTTTAATGGCACCATTGATTTTTAAGCATACCATATGCATTGCTATAAAGTGCCATATATGTAGCAATATTAGGCATGAAAAATTAATATGCTGAATAAACTTAGCTCAGCTAGACCAGTTCAAAATCTAGGCATTCATCATAGGCTTAAGCGCACCCATCGTTGGGCCAATTCATATGTCATTATTCGCTTTAAGCTCCTTACATGTGCCACAACTCATCACGAAGAATCATTTAGTTGATGGTAAACGATTATAATCAATGGTAAATGGATGCAGATGAGTAGAAAAGGCCGCTTAGTTGATGATAATAATGGTAATCAAAATCATGGTGAAGTAGAACGCAGCAAAATTGTATAAATTGATATTTTGTCAAAAAGGTGGGCCCACACAGGTTTTAAATTTCTTCTATTTTTGATTAAATAGATATTTCAATAATTTTATTATAATTATTATGTCAAATGTCATATATATTAATTTGAGACATCAAAACTAATTAGCTTAATGCATTGTTTTAATTACATGCATCAAAACACAAACTTCCTACTCAGTGCATTGTAATTATAGTCATTCAAACATATGATTTGGATTCCAGTGTATGTAGTGGGAAGGGGGATTGCGTGGCAAGGCTTCTGTGGGGGCTTTTATTACACTGTCCATCCATTTTTTTAGATCATTTTAGTGCAGGTGGCAAAAAATTAGGCAGGTCCAAAGCTCAACTGCATAGCACGAAATAACAGACTTAATGAAACTCACCGTTGAAACTTTCGTAGGGGCACTATGATCTTTTTCCTCCAACCTTTTCATGAGGTCGTGTATTCCTGGATGAAAGGTTCATATAAAAATCAGATTCATCCAAATCTTTTATAGCTCATGAGAAGTTTTTAACGGTGGGAGTTCAATTCCCAGTATGGCCCACTTAATCATTGGATCTGCTTCATATTTAAGTTCATATACTAAAATGATTCAGAAAAACTCATACGTGACTGTGGCCCCCACAAAGGCTTACCTGGACGGATTATTGACCAGAAGGGGAAAGCACGCAATCCGCTTCCATACTAGTGACAGGCATTGAAACGAGCCCTTGCCCACTTTATTTCTCGTGTGTCTGTCAATCCAAAGCCGATTAGCTACTGACAGTTCGAATTCACCATCAAGTGTTGTTTTTTCTAGTGTGTGTCAATCCGATGCGGATTAGCTACTGACATTACGAAATCGACATGAAGTGATGTTACAGTAGGGATTTGGTATGCAAAATCACACGTATATAAATTTAAGATCGCAATTCGATGGCACTAAGCAATCATAAGAGAACACAGATTTAACGTGGAGAATTCTTTCAGAAAAAAAATCATGGCACAAAGCGACGGAATTCCATTATAAAAGCATAAATTACAAAGACAGAGGACTTAACCAATTCAAACAACCTCGAATCTCACCCTTGCTACACCCTTTAAAAATCTTAAAACTCTTTTAGGAACCTTTGAAAAACCTTTAGGAAGCCTTAACATACCCTAAAATAGTCATAGGGACCCCTATTTATAGTTTATGAAACTCCGCTAATACACATTTTTGAAACTGCCTCAAATTTATGCAGTCTGCACAAAATTCACGCAGAATCTACATAACCTTCAACAAGTTGAGCCAAGGCTTCGATTGGTCAAAGGACCCTTCGACTGGTCGAGCTTGACCCTTGACTGGGTCGAGCAGCCCGGACCTCCAAAAACATAGATTAGTAGACTTTGAGTTGAGCGGGCCTCGACTGGTCGAGCAATCCCCTCAACCAATCGAGCAGCACAGTAAATACAAGATTTAAGACATCCTTTTGTAACAATCTCAACCATGTCTTCAATCTTTAATCATGTAGCTTCTTGACCTCTTCTTTTATCTCTGCATCACATTATAGCTTCTCATGTACACTCCGTCTTTTTTTCTCACCATCGCCAAGCTCAGAGAAGTTGCACAAAACTTGAACTTCTCTACAGGAACATTCTAAGTGATTGTGTCTTCTAAATTCATGCTCGCGTGAATCTTCTCTAGTGTTACTCCTCTTTCCTCAAACACTTGTCAAATAACATGGACATCCAACTAATTGCTCCATCTGCTAGTACAAACAAGTAACTTGAAGTCAACTTCTTAGAATCCACATTGCTTGCATAATTTGAATCCACACACCCTTCTAACTTTATTCTTGTCTTTCCAAAAGTAAAAACGTAGTCTTCTTACCATCTTGCCGTTACCTTATATTGCTTACCGAGGTATTTGCTCACAACATTAATAGCTGATGAAATAACCAGTCTAATCTAGACCATGTCGTGCATTGTCAACTGCATTCGAATAAGGCTCATGAGATATACTATGTTTTTTCTTATCTATTTTGGGACATGTCCTAAGAAAAACTTTGAGGAGAGACACATAGGGAACACTCTCCATGTTTACCTAGTCCATTACATACTTGATCAATACCTACCTAAGGTATTCTGCTTGAGATAACTAAGCTTACTCCTCTTCTAGTCTCAATGCTGAGAACCATCATTGCAGACCCCCGATCCTTTATCTTGAATATCCCACTTAACCAAGTCTTTAGTGTATTGATATCATACATGTCATAATTGGCGATTTACATGGCATCAACATAAAGAATCTGACCCATCATGAAGGAATCAAGATTTGTACCACTGCCTAGGCGATAGGTCATACCACAACCTCCTGCAAACTTTTTTCTCAGCTTTTGTAACTTCGAACCACTCTGATTGCTTCATGTAGATCTGCACTTCTAATTTTTCTTATGAAAATGCATACTCCACATCCATCCTTCTAGCTCAAGATCACATTGGCCAACCAGCGCCAATCACAAATCTAATAGACACCGGCTATACCGTCGGCGCGAATATCTCTGAGATGCCGATCTCTTCTCTCTTAACATAACCATTCGCCACTAACCTCTGTATCTATGTTGTATCGTCCTAAAGATCCACTTGCATCCAACCACTTTTCGACTCACTTGAAGATCTACCAACTCCCATTTGTCAATCTGGTACAACAAGTCCATCATATCATCCATAGTCGCCTTCCACTTGGCTCACCTAGAGCCGTTTGAATAGAAGATGAATCCCCTGTGATATTGGAGTCTTCCATGTACCTCACCGATATCATGCGATTATGTTGTGTGATTATTCTCACAGGTAGCTGCTCTATCTGCTCTGTATCCTTTTTCATACGTCTCAGCCTTCCTGCCTTACTCGCTCATGTGGTCATGCCTAACATGCCACACACGTGTAAAGGTGAAATCTGCTATAACCATTGCAGCTCCACCTTTTGAAGTACTCCCAATCAACCTGTAAACATTATCGAGTCATTATGCTTTCATGATTACCTGTGCCTCCTTACATACTTTAAGAGCACCATCAACACCTATGTACTTGCAGCCCATTACCTCAAGTACACCAAGAGAAATCAGATTCTTTTTCAAATCAGGAACATGCCTCACATCAGTCAGGGTATGCACCCCTCACACATCTTAATGCACACTTACCAATAGCCATAACATTAAAAGTACTTTCATTATCTATAAATACCTGTCCACCATCGCGCTCTCTGTAGATGACGAATCAATTTCGATGAAGAGTCATGTGAAAGGATGCCCCTGTATCTAAAATCCACTCACCCTTACGATCATCGTATGGGCATCTGATCGTAGACACAAACAAGACATCACCATCACATCCACTTGATCCATCTAACGTGGAAACATTGGCCTCCTTGTATGAAGCCTTAGATTCTTCTATCTTATATTTAGAATTTGTAAAATCCTTCTTCACATGTCCTTCTATCCCACAGTTCCAGCACTTTACATTTCCTTTTTCCTTGCCTTTAGATTTGGATCTAGAACCTATACATTATTCAGAATTCCTACCCCTTGTAAGCAGTGCATCAGAAGATATCCCCATGTCAATATTAAGTTTTCTCATAGTCTTCCCTTGAAGGGCTGAGATAACTCAAGATTTTATTCATGGTGTATATTGTGTCCTTGAATGACTCATACGATATCGGAAGAGAATTCAGCAACATACATGCTTGCTCTTCAACTTTCATCACTTCCTCCATATTTAGCAATTTGTAAACCATTTTATTATAGTTGCTAATGTGAGCCTCCAGATCTCCACCCTTTGCCATCTTGAAGTTATACTACTACCGCTTTAAGTGTAGAAAATTTTCAGAATGAGTTTTTCACATAGACATCCTCTAACTTCGCCAATAACTTAACCACAGTTTTCTCTCTCATGACATTGTAGAGAACCTCATCCGTGAGATATATACAGATCGATGATAATGCCTTCTTATAAAGAGTATTATAATCATCATCGGTCATAGTAGACTTTCGCTCCTCAAGAGTGCCATATTCGCCTTGCTTAGTTAAGGAACTGATTATCTTGATTTTTCATAACGCAAAATTATTTTTTCCTAAGTACTTCTCAATTTCATACCTAGTGCTTCTCATTGATACTTATCCCTCAGATTCAGATCTGTGCCCCAACGATTTCTCTGATATCACTTGTTGGGATTCAGTCTGTGGAATCACACAGATCTAGATCTAGGATAGTAATCCAATGACACCAAGCAATCAAAAAAGAATACACAGATTTAACGTGGAAAATCATTTTGGAAAAAAAAACCACAGCACAAAGTGACAGACTTTCACTATGAAAGCATAAATTACAAAGAGAGATAACTTACCCAATTCTAACAACCTCAAATCTCACCCTTGCTATATACCCTTTAGAAAGCCTAAAACCCTTTTAAAAACCTTTGAAAAACCTTTAGAAAGCCTTAGCATACCCTATAATAGCCCCAGGGACCCCTATTTATAGTTTAAGAAACTCCACTTACGTACCTTTTTGAAACCACCTCAAATTTATCCAGTTCGCACAAAATTCATGTAGAATCTGCGAAACCCTCGACTAGTCGAGCTAAGGCTTCGACTAGTCGAAAGACCCCTTTGACTGGTCGAGCCTGACCCTCGACTAGTCGAGCGGCCTGGACCTCTAAAAATATAGCTCGCTGAACTTTGAGTCGAGCGGGCCTTGACTGGTTAAGAAACCCCCTCGATCGGTCGAGCAGCACGGTGAATACAAGATTTAAACATCCTTTTGCAACAGTTACAACATTACGTATGCCCGATAATCATGTTTGTGTTGTATCCACAACATTCATTCATTTGAAGACATCAGATTAAGGCTGTAATGCCCCGAATTTCAGGGGCCAAGTATGAACTCGGCTCCCAAATTCCCGAGTGCCACATATGCCCTAATAGGCTCTAGATTTCAATGCATTTGGGCTTATTTATAAGCAATGAGGAGTTAAGCAAACCATAAGGATGAGAATATCATAAAATGTAAATACAAGCCGTTAAACATGTAAAATATCCAAAATACAGTGCTAATAAAATCCAAACCGGGAACTAATCCCACCCAGATAAATATCCCAAAATGACTAGGGCCTCGACCCATGTCCTGCGACCATCTAAACATAAACTAGAAGAAACCGCTGAAAGTCTGATAATATGCTCACTCCTCCTCATCATCCATGCCCGCATCCTCTAACACATCCAGTTCTATTGACCCTGCATCTATGATCGGCTCTAGTTGGTGTTTTAGAACACCATCCAAGATTGGGAGTGAGTAGCTAACTTTGTGGTACCATTAACAATAAGTTACATAAATTATCATACATAAGAGTAAATTTAGTGAACAACATACATCATAAAATCCTAGATACTATGGTTAATGTAATGTATGATTTAATGATATGATGCATGCCTCTCACCACAAACACTCCCTCGAGCGACAACATTTAACGATTGTGAATGACCAACACTCCCTCAGTGCGACCTTGACTGCTGAATTTCATGTAAATATTAGCCAAGTTGATTAATTAGGTTCATTCATCCAGCAGGTTGGGAAAACCGAGATACCCTTGTCAGAAAACATTGCCTAATCCAATCGCACGGCTCTAATGGCCATGGCCATAGGATTATCGTGATCTGTAGCCCTCGTGGGTTCGTCAATATTATACTTCATAGGCTTATACGAAAATAATTGGGACTTCAAAGTCCTACTTGCAGTCACTATGGGGAGGTCGTCACCCCAGTATAAGCCGACAGCACGGGCAAAGTGTCTCATACTACCATCCCTGACTCACGAGTTTTGGTGCTCACTGGTCACTATTAGGAGGCTCGTCACCCCATCATAGGCTAATAGGATGGGCATAGTGTCTCATACCACCATCTCCGACTCATGAGTCTTGTGTGCTGCAAATCATGATTAACAGTGGGCCAAGGGTCACAAGGTACCTCAGGTTCAATTAGGCATGTACAATCATAGTTAACATCCAAGGATGGCCAATCAGTGGGCTAATATGCCCCCACAAGATGAACCACAAACTATATAGCTTGAGAACGACGTCTCGTGTAGTCCAACTATGGCCGACAAGTCGCGGTTTGACTAGTTGGGCCAAACTTACCCATGGGCTAACCCAAAGGAAATGTTGCCTTATGGATTCTAGTTGATAGGCCAATCAATAAGGGGACATGTGCACAGGTAAATAACATATATTCAACAATTTTAGGGACAATTTAACAAGTAACAAGCATATTTCAGCATTCTACGAATATGGACAACAACATGCTAAACTCCACCAAAACATCCGCATGTGAAGAGTTAACATTACAATTTCAGCAGCAATTGGAGATTAGGATCAACATGTTCTAGTAATTTAGCAAAGATGGAAAGCCATACACCCATTCACAATAATTTAATTTGTATATGCTAATATGAATCATACAATTCAGCAAGGTAGCGGAAGCCAAGACAACAATTTCAGCAAATCAACAAGTAGACAAACAATGCATCCAATCTACGCCTAGCAATTGCATGTGATGAAGTTCAAGATACCATATTAGCAATATATTTGGGAAATTTCACATGTGATTCCTAATGGACCAATAAATCGACATTCACTCATCAGAGAGTTCTCAGGACCTAAATCCCTCTCCCAATTTTAGGGAAAACCTATGTCTATGTTCCAAATCAATAAGTTCTAAAAATTCAGCAACATTCAAGTACATACACCACTCACATTCACTAAGATCTATGCTAGGCATAATAATCAGCCATCTAAAGGTAATGGTCCGCACCTATAGTCGTTTGGGGGTCCTTGGAGTTGCTCTAGCATTGATGGGTCCGCAAACTTGACGTGTGGAACACTACGTCATGTGAATTCCACTATAAGGTGCATGAATGTAGTTTACGGCTAGGGAGAGATGGATGGGAGTTCACATTTTTACCTTGGAATGAACGTGGCTCGTTCCTACGACGATCAAGTAGAAATTCCTGACAATGTGGAGATGATTGTGCGGGGAATTCTAGTCCTCAAGCACAACATGCACCCACACACCACTCTCTCTCCCTCTCTTCTCTCTCTCTCTCTCTCTCCTTTCTCAGCTGTTGAAAATGGTTGTAGAAATAAGGGAGAGAGTGCTGAAATGGGTTATATACCCTGGAATTAAATCAAATGGCCCTAAGGTTCTGTTAAGTGCTTCAAACAGCCTTGTGGGGCCCATATCTGGCTGTTGGGGCTGCCCTAATGCCCCCTAGCCCATCTAATTTATGGGATGACTGCCCCATGGTTTGATGAAGGGCTATGTAAAGTTCGACGGTAAACAGATGCGGGATTTTGTTGCAATAGTCCGATTGTGATCAATGGTTACCGTTTCTCGATCGAGGGTCAAATTTGGCACACAAGTACCGAAAAATATCTTCAACTTATGGTGTAAATTTACGTGGAATCCGATGGCTGAGATGTCCTAATTTATTATCATAAGTGGCGGGGCCATTTGTTTTAAAATTTAGACTTTTGGCCAATGCGTAGGAGAGTTACATTTTATAAGTGCCGACGGGATGGCACGAATCGTCTGTTTCCAGGCGTCGTTTGAATCCATTTCTCGCGATGGACTACAAGCCCAGTGAGATGGACATTACTTTATAATTTTAGAACTAGCAGCCTACTAACATGTGCTCTAGATCTTGTTTAGGTAATCGGGGTACTTCTGGAATAAATTGGTTAGGGAGATTTCTTAGGCACAGTGGTTGAGGTATGGATTAACTAAGTTCATAGTATGACCTATTTGAAATGTAACACCCCGAACTTTTCAGTACTGAGTATTGAAAGTCCTCGACTGTTACCATAAATTTAACCTATTATGTACACGTGTACGGTACCAATCTAGTTAACCTAACCCTACATCCATCCTCCAACATGAATCTGACCGATTATGAATAATATTCATCCATAAATCAAGTCATCCGACCGTTGCTCATATAGTTCAATATATGTACCTTCCTTTCACTAAATCAGTGAATAAGTCTTTATCTATAATGATTTAAATATAAGTACTTTTGTAAGAATTATTTAGAAAATGACATATAATAATCTAGAACTATTAGATTTCACAAAACTTTAGATTAACAATAATTATGAAAATGCTATCAACCTATACCCTGAATTCCAACTCACAAGTTCTCATGATCCGTTTCATGTGAAACTTTATACCAGGCCTAATTATCATAAATTAATCGTACACATCAAATTTCAGCCCTTAGATCACATTAATTTAGCTACTGGATCCCTACATCCATCTGTACACTTATCAGACTAAGATTCTGATCCGTTCATCTTGTTCACACCATATGAATATGCTTAACCCACCATTAGAATTACAATCTGAGAAACTTACACGTGTGAATAAGATACTCTAATCCGATAATACACATGCTTTACCCCTAATCCTCCTGAAACCCACTTTACGTATTATCTGTTTACGAAACTGACCGTATACCCACCTATATACATAGTGAGAGTGTTAACCATTAAGTTCTCTTATTTTTAGCTAGTCATCTGACCCCCAGTCATATTTGGATCCGCCAAAGGGGCCACAAGAACATCATGGTAAACCAATCATCATGAAGATCTTAGGTTCTAAGTCCAAACTGCCCGGTAACTTGTCGATTAGAGGTGTACAAATATTATTTTAAAATTTTGAAGTATATTAACCATTAAAAGAACATCTTATTCATCCTCGAGAGATCGGGACCCAAACTGGATCACAAGGAAGAGCACGAAAAATGATGCATGTTCGCTAAATTTCAAGACATTCGGACGGCACATTTAGACATAACGGGCGTCAAATGCCGATTGAGAAATGGATGGCGAGTTCGTAAATAGTGAATGTCATTACATACCACCATTGATGCTTGATCGGATAGCATGGCCCACCCTATCAACAGATCTGCCCCATTTTTGGACCTTAATCCTAGCAGGTCATGTTAAACGTAATGGACAGAGTGGATCATACAACCACAAGTAGTAAAGTAGACTTCACGCAAAATAACTCAATTCATTCAAATTTTCACAGCATGCTATATGCATGGGGTTTAACGGTGAGTGTTGGTTGCTATTGGGCACACCGTACAACTTACTCGAATAACCAAATCATCTTATATTTGACCCCGTGTCCTAACATAGTAATACAAAAGTGGTGAATGGCATGGATTCTCTGAAAGATCATCATAGGTGGATCTCACCTATTTTGAACAACAACTTGAAGAAATATTCAGAAACAACCGGAAGTGATTGTGGTTTCCACCATTGTCCCTACAACATGTGGACCCAATCGTCTGGTAAATTTTGGGGACTGTTTTAGTCGTTGACATTCAATTTCAGAACAATCTGACCATTAAATCGATGAGAATCCACCGTTAGAGCTAGGAATCGACCCGTATGGCCCACCTAAAGCTTAGATCTTCCTGATTTTTAGTAAGTGGCCCTGGTTGGGACCAAGAAATAGATTGGACGGTGTGGATTTCATCCAGACATCATGGTGGATCCCACACATGCGTTGCATGTGCACCATAGGCATGCATGCGCCGTGCACTGAGCCAAGAGGCTCGGTCAGATGGGTCTGACCGCCATTTCCCAATAAAGAGAGGTATCTCTCTCTGTGTGTTTTCAACAGCAGCGGGCAAGCACCCATTTGCAACATGTATGGCCCACCATATGGCCCCAACCTTGATGATCCAACCCGTCCATCTGATAGAGGACGCGTGTTAGACCAAAACCCCCAAGTTTCATGCTATTTCAGGCGTGTACATGCACACGAACCTCGCCGCAAGTGAGCCTAAAAACACAAAAATTCCAAAAATAGAAACTGTCTCCACTGCAAGCTGGCACGATCTGCATGAGAAGAAGTCCTCTAATCCCAGCCCCTTTTATCCAGCGTATCCCGACCGTTCGTCTGGAAAAATCTTAGCCATCCATTTGCTTAGGGCATTCCTTGCAAAACCAGGGATGGTTTTAGTTCCCACCCACTATTTGGGAGGCAGTTTATGCCAAGATAAATTTGGGATTCCCATTGACGATCCGACGACCCTAAGAGCATCTAGGGTAGGATATAAGGTGAGTGGATCATTTGGCAAACGAACCTCTCTCATGTTCTTGCTACAAACAAGAAAAACTGACCATTTCCATTCTATCTCAGAACCCACCGAGAAAAGCTCATCTGAGCTTCATTTCTTATATCCTACAAGCTTGATGGGGTCCATTAGATCAGTCCACAATAGGTAGAATGAAGGAAGACCCGCCGAATTTTGATCTGCCATTAGAGCTGCACCTTCTTCCCCGACAAACTTCTGACCATGAAATGGTGCTGCTGGACCGAGTCCAAGCTCTATGTGGTTCCAGAAGAAAAAGGAGGAAGGAAGAATAAGAAGAAGAAAAGAAAAGAAGAGAAGGGAGAAGAAACAAAAGGAAAGAGAGGGAATGTCCGCCATTAATGCCAACCGTCATCTCCTCCACCAAACCGAGTCAGGCTGAATTAGTTCCAGACGTCGTGGACTGTTTGGCAGCGGGATAAAGATGAAGAAAAGGAGAATAAGAAGAAAGGAAGGAGGAAGAGAAAATCAGAGAGAGGGAGATGCAGAGCATCTGCCATTGGTAGCGGCTACTCAAATCATGCCGAGTCAAGCGCGAACCGAGCTAAGTATAGTTGGGTCAGGTTAGGTCTGGTCTAGCCCAAAAGCCCCGCTGGCCTGGCTGTGTTAGCAAGGAAGAAGCCTAGAAGGTGGAGGGGTTGTTTGCATTGTGGCTGTTAGTCACTCCTGTGTCGACTCAGTGAGTTGACGTGTTGCACCAAGTTGGGCTAAGCCCTGGGTCGAGCTGAGCACGGATGGACTGAGTTCAGACTCAGTCCAACTCATCCTTGAATGAAAGAAGAAGAGAAGGAGAAGAAGAGTAGGAGATAGAGAAAGGTGGACAGTTAGGTGGAGCCGAGTCAACTCGACTCAAACCGAGTCGACATAGGTGAGGTTTTTCATCTCTTTTCATCAATCAAGTTACGTGGTTATCAGTAACATTGTTATTATTCCTATCTATGATGGTGATTTAGGTCATTTTAATGTCATTGACTAGAAACTATAATTAACATTATAATAAAATAATTAGTATTGTAGTTGTTTAGCCATTGTTAGATTATTATTTTTAGTCAATAATATAATTAATATCGTTACTACATCAATTAGAAATTGAATCCAAGATTTAAACCCTAGGCCAATACTCAAAATGTAGATAGTAGGTTAGGTTGGATCTAATGGTAAAATTTCACAAATTATGGTAGGATCAAAGTCCAGTACTATATAACCTAGTTATGGTAAACAAAATTGTAGTTATTAAATAATGGTATTTTAATTAATGGTAGGTCATAATATCTATTATCAAGACTAGATTCATTATTTATATTTATGATTATTATCATTAGGAAATATTATCATTTTCTTTATGGGATCTGTGTATTTCCTGTAATATGATTTTTTATCATTAGTTATTTTACTATTAGTAAATATCCTATTTTTATTACCTCTATTATTTAATGAATTATTAGTCATTATAAGAACACTTGATAATGTCGGTATATTTAAATATGAACTTAAGAACCATCATCATTAATATGGATGGATTAATACCCCTATCATGAATATTATTTGACCATTGTACGATAATGATATTAATGACAACTTAATTTGAATCCTTTAATCTAGAACTTATAACTAAACCCTAAAATGAAGCCCTAAATGTATACCAAAACCCTAAAAGTAATCCAAACCTTAAGTTGTGATCTCAAACCTAGGTAATACGCAAAACCTGTATCTAATTGTACAAGTTCGTAATTTGTGGTAGGATACAATTCTAAGGGCATGCACACTTCCTAATGACATTAGAAGGTGAGTCGACAAATGAGGTGATGATTCTTCCCCTTGAGCTTTCCATCTTCTCATTAGCTTAAGTTATGGTTTGCATTAAAATTTATAATTGATATCTCCATTCTATAATCATATATATTAATTGTTGAAATTGAATTTCTATATTACATGCTTAATGTTCATCCTGTATATTTGTTCATGCTTGTCAATTATTTTTGTATTGCTTATGGACTTTAAACTGGTACATTAGTGGAAAACCCCCACTTATAAATGTACACCCATACTTGGGATGTAACTCAACTGGTTGTGATAATAGTAGACCTTCGACTTAGTGGTTATGGAATGGTGATTTAAATTAACCGTTGATGTGGGCCTACCATCCAGGGTTTTTGTGTCCAATGGTTTTTAAGGATGGTCTTTATCGTATGGTTTTGATATTCGCCCTATGTGGCATATTTTGATACTTGTCCTACGTGATTTTATTTTGATATTTTTTCTATATGGGTTTGATGTTTTATACCATGCAACCATGTGATGACAAGCCCCATATGTTGTAATATGATTGACCACTAGTCGATAGGTTCCCATTAAACATCCTAAGATGGTAGCCTCATGGGCCGGGGATGGTGGTAATTGGACACTATGCCTGAGCCGTCGGCCTACGCTGGGCCATGTGCTCCCCATAGTGACCTTGAGCTTATTTAAATTGACTGATTGTAACTGGACTAATAATGATTTGACTAATCATGCATCTATGGCATATTGGCGATGACAGGTGGCTAATTCTAGATGCTGTAGCACGTGCCCTAGAGTTGTCGGGGTATCGTTTCGCTAGCTCTTAGACCACCGACCATCGACCTCTATCTGACTGGATGATTTTCCCAGGTTAATGATTTGCATGGGTGACGAGCCCAAGTCCGGCTGAATGTGCATCCCCAGGCCGATGTGCATTCACACATCCATACATTTAAAAATTCCGCATCATGTATTATTTTGGATTGCTTGTTTTATAATTATTCTTACCTAATGCGGCGGTGTGTACTCTTGAGAGAAATTCACACTAAGCTGGCCACTCATCCATCAAATATACAACCATACAGGTAGAACAGGTGACCCAGATGATGTATACATTCAGACTTGATGAGGAGTTGTGCATAGGTGCCCTGGATGCACAGCCGTATTGCTAAGAGGAGTCGCGTGGTCATGTGGCTTATATGTTTTCTGTTATTTCTTATGTATGCAAATCTTGTAATCGTTAATGTTGGGACATTGGTTTATATAAGTCATTATGGGCTGCTTGTATATTTGAAGGATAATGAAACTTCCCTTATATTTATTTATTCACTCTACATTCATCTGCCTAATCTAATAAAAGAAAAAAAATACTCAAATTTGACCATCCTTTAAGGTTAAAACTCAGGTTTTTGGGACACGGGTCATATACTCAGGTCCTGAAAACACAGGGCGTTACATGAAATTAGCGAAAATGGTGATTCAATCATGATCACTTTAAACTGTCAGTTTTAGGCTAAAAGAGTAATTGAATTGATTTAATTTATTAATTAAGGCTCGACCCATAGCCGGCTTGGGTATGGGTAGATCTCTAATTAAGTTACTCTAGTTTGATTAGTCGGTGGCCGGTCGATTAGGTTTGGGCCCTATGTGAATAAATCATGGGCTGAACTCAATGTTTAAGTGATCAGTTGGATTCATTAATTTTATACGATGGATCAATCTTATTAGTACAGTTCTTTATCGATATCAGCCATGTATAAACCCATTCTGAGTGTCAAGGGTCAGTGAGTAATGACGTGGCTAGTTATAAAAAGAAAAAAAATTAAGAATTTTTAGTAAATCAAAATACCAAAAATTCGGGGTGTTACAATCTACCCCCCTTAAAAACAATTTCATCGTCGAAATTGCCTAATGTAAATAGGTAAATGTATTTTAATTTCATACGCCTAAGTTTCAATGATTTCACATTCATGTGCATGGTAAGGTGTATACTATTTATGCTAGTCTGGCTTATTGTAGTCTATCCCCCTTAAAAACTTTTTCACCCTTATGGTTTACTACAATTTACTTATTTATCTATTTATTTATTTTTTAAGGTTTGAATTCATGACGACGATTCCTCTCTATCTAGAGTAAAAATATATGGTTTTAATGTTCGACCAATACAGAAAAACGATTGTAGTAGGTTTGAACCTAATACATTGATCATCTACCTAACTAGGGTAGAAGGCTCATTGTATCCCTTCTTAGTCCTGGTGGATCCCGCTCTTCTGTTCGGTCGAAGTGGTGAGTCCATTGGTAGTCACCTAGGATTGAGAATTGGGTTAAGCTGTAAATACTTCACGTGTGTATAGCTCCGTAATTCCATTGTTCGATCAATCTAAATGTTTAGGGATTATCCATCATTGAAAAGTTTAAATCTCTTATTTACAAGGTGGTCCTTTGGGTCTTGGTCTAAGAGAGTTCTCGTTTTAATTTATATCCAAAGTAGGGGTTTATAAATCTCTCAATATGCCTATGGTCAAAGGTCATCCCAAAAAGGCTTTTAATGGCATAAAATTTTATAGGTATATTGTCATTTCGATCTTATGGTTAGTGGGTTATGAGCAACTGTACTTCAATCTGGTTAACTTCGGAAAGGAAGGAAGAGTCGAGAGTTCTAAGATATTCTAGAGGTTTTGGAGTGTTAATAACGTTAATAAGGACGCAAAAAAGGAAAGATGAAAAATATCGTCTTCTCAATGTCGTTTGAACCTTGAGTCCATAAGAGAATAAAATAACTCAGAATATTTTACTTTAGTCCACTTGTAATACGAGCTTACAAAGTATTGAACAATAAAACTCAATCCTACTCAAGGGTCCTAACTTAATTATACCAAAACAACTTAAACAAAAATATATGTGTGTGTGTATAATCAAATTTAACCACGGGATGATTCCTAGTATGCTTATAAATAATTCTTAAATAGATACAAAATACTAAACTTTAACATGAAAAGACATGAGTAGTCTATTGGCAACTCAAAGTGGTAGAAATTTTTAGTTTTAACCCTTTTATAATTTGTAATATATTTGTCATCTTTAGTTATCATATTATTTTTATAATTTTTATAGTAATCCATTGTTAAGCTTACTTTTATTTCACAAATTTTCATTTCATTTGAAGTTCCATAAAAATTATAAGAATTCAAGAAGTACTAGTTGTCCAAAGCCAACAAATTTCCATTTGTTTCTAAAGTACCCTTGTTACTTGTAACATTTTCTTTCATACTTAAAATAATTAAATTATTTTTAAAATTTTATAGTGAGTTATCAATAAGTTTAGTCTCATATTATAAACTTTTATCTCATTTTAAGTTGTAGAAAAAATTCTAAATTCTAGAAGTGACAATTGTCTAAAACTAACGATTTCTCATATGATTGCGAAATGTCTCTATTTCTTGTAACATTTCTTATACTTTTAGTTTTAAATTATTTTTAAAATTTTAATTATGATTTCTCATTAAGTTTAAATCCATCTCACAAAATTTCATCTCATTTGGAATTGTAAATAAATTATTAAAATTCTAAAACAACTGATAATTTTTGGATAGTTGTCAAATCATCCTAAATTTAACTATATTATAATTTTTATTTTATTTTTTTTTATTTTGATATGAAACTAGACTTATCAATCTTCAATCTGACTTTTGAATACTCTAATTGGAAATATATTGAGAGAGATATGACTTTTTGAAGTTGGTCTAAAAAGGCAGAAAATCGTAGAAATTCCAACAGCCTGTGGTAGTCAGCAGCGGCGGCGTCGTCTTCTGGTACCAGCGACAGTGCACCACTGATTCGGCAGTGCAGCCACTACTCTCTGGTGGTCCTGGCAGTGGCTCTGCCACTCGATATTTGAAATCAATGTATCTCTCAATCTACAATGAGTTACTTGACATGCCATATATGAATTTGGGATAGGAGAAGATAATCTATCCAAATAACCTATTTATTTCACAAGATTCCATCAGGTTAATGGTATAAAATCTATTTTATTTATATTTTTACTATTTATAGTAAATTTTAGTTTAATTATAACTCTTCATCCTTTGAGCTTTAGGAGTTGTGTCTAATATGAAAGTACTTACAAAAATGAATAAAGTGGTCGAAGGTGAGATTTTTGAAGGAGATGGGTTAGAAGGAGGAGTTGAGACTTAGGGATTGAGTTTTGAGAGCTTGGGAAGAAAATAGGATGATGCCTTTAGAATGAAAAGGATAAAAAGGAGAAGAAGTGGGGTAGGAATGAAGTAGAAATAGCCCTAGGTGAAGCCCCTAGGGCTTCTTTGTGATTTAGAGGAGCAAAGAGGGGTCCCCACATGTGGGAGTGCACTGCACATTCTAGGTCGTATTGTCTCCAATCTTTAAATTCCCAACTACAAGTGATTTAGATCACTTCTTATGGCTTATGTCCCTTCTATACCTAAACCCTAAGCTAAAACTACAGTGTTCAGATTAGCCAGAAGGCTTGGTCTTTCGGTCTTTTAATGTCACTAGGTTCGATCGCTCCCTCCTAAGTCAAAATGGTATTTTGATAAACCCACTGCCAAAGGCCCAGTTTATTCCCGAACCATGCTCTGATACCATCTGTAACACCCCGAATTTCAGGGGCCGAGTATAAACTCGGCTCCTGAATTCCCTGGTACCACGTATGCCCCAATGGGCTCCAGGTTCCAATGCATTTGGGCTTATTCATAAGCAATGGGGAGTTAAGAAAACTATAAGCATGAGAATATCATAAAATGTAAATATGAGCCACTAAACATTTAAGATATCTAAAATACAGTGCCAAAAAAATTTAAACCAGGAACTAATCCCACTCAAATAAATATCATAAAATGACTTGGGCCCTGACCCATATCCCGCGACCATCCAAACATAAACTATAAGAAAGCTCTGAAAGTCTGATAGTACGCTCGCTTCTCCTTATCGTCCATGCCCACATCCTCCATCACATCCAGCTCTATTGACCCTACATCTATGACAAGTTCTGGATGGTATTTTAAAACACCGTCCCAGAGTGGCAGTGAGTAGCTAACTTAGTGGTACCATTAACAATAAGTTACATAAATTATCATACACAAGAGTAAATTTAGTGAACAACATACATCATAAAATCCTAGATGCTCTGGTTAATGCACTATATGATTTAATGACATGATGCATACCTCTCACCACCAACACTCCCTTAAGCGACAATATGTAACGATCACAAATGACCAACCCTCCCTTAGTATGACCTCAACTGTCAAATCGCCAAAGTAAATAATACAATATCATTTAAATGTTAGCTAAGTTGATTAATTAGGTTTATTCATCTAACATGTTGGGGAAACCGAGATATCCTTGTTGGAAAACATTGCCCTAATCTGATCGCACAGCTCTAATGGTCATGGCCGTATAACTATCGCGATCCTTAGCCTTCGTGAGTTCGTCAATCCCATAGCTCTTAAGCTCATACAAAAATAATTAAGACTACAAAGTCCTACTCGCGGTCACTATGAGGAGGTCGTTACCCCAGCATAGGCTAACAGCACGGGCACAATGTCCCATACCACCGTCATCAGCTCACGAGTCTTGGTGCTTACTGGTCACTATAGGGAGGCTCATTACCCCAGCGTAGGCCGACAGCATGAGCATAGTGTCTCATACCACCATCCCCAGCTCATGAGTCTTGTGGGCCACAAATAATGATTAACAATGAGCACAAGAGTCACAAGGTATCTTAAGTTTAATCAGGCATGTACAATCATGGTTAACATCTAAGGATGGCCAATTGGTGGGCTAATATGCCCCCACAAGATGAACCATAGACTGTTCAGCCTGAGAACGACGTCTTGTGTAGTTCAACTACAGCCGACAAGTCGTGGTTTGACTAGTCGGGCCAAACTTTCCTGTGCGCTGACCCAACAGAAAGCTTACCCCAGGGATTCCAGTTGATCGGCCAATCCATAAGAGGACATGTGCATAGGTAGATAACTTAGGTACAATTTTGGCCAACAATTTTAGGTACAATTTCACAAGTGACAAGCATATTTCAGCATTCTAGGCATATGGACAGCAACATGCTAAACTCAACCAAAACATCTGCATGTGAAGAGTTAACATTACAATTTCATTAGCAATTGGAGATCAAGATCAACATGTTCCAGCAGTTTAACAAAGATGGACAACCATACACCCATTCACGACAATTTAATTTGCATGTGCTAACATGAATCAAACAATTCAGCAAGGTAACGGAAGCCAAGCACAACAGTTTCAGCAAATCAATAGGTAGACAAACAATGCATCCAATCTATGCCTAGCAATTGCATGTGATGAAGTTCAAGATACCAAATTAGCAATATATTTGGAGAATTGCACATGAGATTCCTAATGGACCAACAAATCGACATTCACATATCAAGGAGTTCTCAAGACTTAAATCCCTCTCCTAATTTTAAGAAAAAGCTATTTTTATGTTCCAAATCAAGAAGTTTCAAAAATTCAGTAACATACTAGTACATACACCACTCACATTCACTAAGATCTATGCTAGGCCTGATAATCGGTCATCTAAAGGTAATGGTCCATACCTATAGTCGTTTGGGTGTCCTTGGAGTTGCTGTAGTGTCGATGGGTCCGCAAACTAGACATACCGAAACACTACGGCATGTGAATTTTATTATAAGGTGCATGAATGTAATTTATAGCTAGGGATAGATGGATGGGAGTTCACATTTTTACCTTGGACTGAACGTGGCTCATTCATACAGTGATCAAGTAGAAATTCCTGATAATGTGGGGATGATTATGCGGGGAATTCCAATCACCAAGCACAACATGCACCCACACAACACTCTCTCTCCCACTCTTCTTTCTCCTCTCTCTCCTTTCTCAGCTATTGGAAATGGTTATAGAAATGAGGGAGAGAGGGCTGAAATGGGTTATGTACCCTAGAATTAAATCAGATGGCCCTGGGGTTCTGTTAAGTGCTTCAAACGGCCTTGTGGGGCCCATATCTGGCTGTTGGGGCTGCCCTAATGCCCCCTAGCCCATCTAATTCATTAGATGAGTGCCCCATGGTCCGATGAAGGGTTATGCAAAGTTTGATGGTAAATGAATGAGGGATTTTATCTTAATGGTCTGATTTGTGATCAACTGTTACTGTTTCTCGATCGAGGGTCAAATTTGGCAAACAAGTGCCAGGAAATATTTTTAACCTATGGTGCAAATTTGGGTGAAATCTGATGGCTAAGATGTCCTAATTTATTGTCCTAAGTGGTGGGGCCATTTGTTTTAAAATTCAGACTTTTGGCCAATGCTTGGGAGAGTTATATTTTACAAGTGCTAATAGGACGACGCAGATCATCTGTTTTCAGGCATCGTTTGAGTCCATTTCTCGCGATGGACCAAAGCCCAATGAGATGGACATTATTCTATAATTTTGAAATTAGTGACTTACTAACGAGCAGTCTAAAGCTTGTTCAGGTAATCGGGACACTTATGGAATAAATTGGATATAAATATTTCTTAGGCATAGTGGTTGAGGTATGGATTAACTAACTTCATAGTATGACATATTCGTAATTAGCGAAAATAGTGATTAGGTCGTGATCACTTTAAATCATCGATTTTAGGCTAAAAGAGTAACTGGATTGATTTGGTTTATTAATTAAGGTTTGACCCATAGCTGGCTCGGGTATGGGTAGATCTCTAATTTAGTTACGGTAGTTTGATTAGTCAGTGGTAGGTCAGTTAGATTTGGGCCTTGTGTGAGCAGATCATGGGCTGAACTCGATGTTTAAGTGATCAGTTGGATTCATTAATTTTATACGGTAGATCAATGTTAATAGTACGATTCTTTATCAATATCAGCCATGTATAAGCCCATCCCGAGTGTCAAGGGTCAGTGAGTGATGACATGGCTAGTTATATATATATATATATATATATATATATATATATATATATATATATATATATATATGGATTTTTGGTAATTCAAAATAACGAAAATTCAGGGTGTTACAATGACATGTCAAAAAGAATTCATGTATGTGTTGTATCTACAACATTCATTCATTTGAAGACATCAGATTAAGGCATATTAAAAAGAATGCGTAAATCCAAAGCTCAAGTGGACCCCACCATGGAAATCAGTGGGGATTAAATGCCTATCATTAAAAACACTTCTTGAGAGCTACAAAAGTTTTTGATCAAGCTGATATTTGTGTTTTCCATTCTTCCATGCCTGCGTTAACTTTTTAATAGGTTTGATCTCAAATAAAAATTGTGGTG
The DNA here is from genome assembly GCA_037074715.1 of Magnolia kwangsiensis. Classification (NCBI taxonomy): domain Eukaryota; kingdom Viridiplantae; phylum Streptophyta; class Magnoliopsida; order Magnoliales; family Magnoliaceae; genus Magnolia; species Magnolia kwangsiensis. The sequence continues at coordinate 8,338,288 of CM073585.1, read as the reverse complement.
GGCCCAAAAAGGTTTCAATGGAGGCATCACTGTCGTTACTGTTTGCTGAGGTGGGGTCCACTTGAGCTTGGAATCTTCTTCGATCTTTGGCACATGTCCTAAAATGATTTCTCTAAATGGATGGATGGTGTGGATACAACACATACATCAGGGTGGGTCCACAGAACTTAGTGACGTCACTTCAGTAGCCAAATTTCATACTGAATGTGTCAGCAGCTAATCAAGACCACTGGAGGAAATATAATAAAAGAGGGAACGGATTGGTTACTACCCCTGCCACCCACCTATGGCTGGTGGTCGGTGCTATGTGGGCCCCACCATGATGTACGTAGTGGGAAGGGGATTGCGTCATGCCCGTACTTAATGCGTCCAGGCAGGGCCTATGTAGAGCCCATTGTGATGTATGGGTTTTATAGGCAGCGTCCATCCATTTTTTCGTATCATTTTAAGATAGGAGACTAAAAATTAGGAAATCAGATTGCATGCTCTTATCGTACTGAGTAAACTCTGTTGGGCCTACCATGAATGTATTTGGTCTATCCACGCCATCCATCCGTTTTTCCATCTTATTTTAGGGGTTGAGACCAAAATTTAAGCATACCCAAAGATCAAGTGGGCAATACCATTAGAAACAGTTGGAATAATGACTTCCACCGTTGAAACCTTTCTAGGGCCCACAGTGATGTTTATTTCCAATCCAACTTGTTCATAAGATCACACAAACATGGATGAAGGGAAAAAAAAAAAATACAAGCTTGATCCAAAACTTCTATGGCCCCCAAGAAATTTTCAACGGTAGATGTTCAATTCACATTGTTTCTCATGGTATGGTCCACTCGAGGTTTGGATATACTTCATTTTAAGGCTCAAGACCTAAAATTATCTATTAAAATGGATGGACAGAGTGGATAAAAGAAATAAATCATGGTGGACCCCACAGAGGTTACTCAGTACGCAATACGCTTCTAAAAATTGGACAATTCCAGTGCTCAACTGGACAGCACCACATATACGGTTCTACAGTACCACTCAGTACGCAATAGCTTGCTCGACTCGACTCTAAACTGCTCGATTCGAAGCTGAGTTCAAGCCAAGTTAAGCTGATTTTTTAAGCTCGAAAATGAGTTTGGACCGAGTTCGAGCAGGCCCCAGCTCGACTTGACTCGGATCGAATTCGGCTCAAATTAAACTCGGATTGAACCAGTTTAGTGACTCGGTTACTTCACCATTTATGTTTCTCACCAACTGTTTGATAAAATGACTCAACAAAATGTGGCTGGTGGCAAGGAAGGTTTGGCCAGTGGCAAGGAAGGTTTGGCCGATGACAAGCAAGGAAGTTTTAAGCTTATTTTATATGATCATTAGATCGAACCAATGGCTATTTGAATTGGGTTTATGTTATTTTATATTGCTGAAGTTGGTTTTGTTTGTGCTGGGATTCCTGCTAACTGACGAGCGGGGAAGGGGTGACATTGCTTTCATCCGCTTTCTTTTGGTGGGTTGTTGTTTAATTATTGTATTTATTCTATCACATATATTAGCTTGGGATGATTTGAACGGTATCTTCTGTTTTGAGCTTAGTTTATAGGATCCTTGATCAAACCAGTGAGTTCATGTATAAGATAGTTCTGTTTGCACGGGCAAGCAAGGAAGTTGTAGTTCAGGTGTTTGTGGAAATGCCTCAATGGCAAACTTAGCTCGATCTTGGCTCGAACTCGACCTGAGCTGGCCCGACCTACTGACCGAACAGAGCTGAGCTGGCTAGTTGGGCTCGAAGACCGAGATGAACCGAGTTCAAGCTGAGGTCTGCCAGTGTTCGAGCCGAGTCGAGTTGAAGCCAGCTTGACTCGGTTCTACTAGAAGTACACCCCTAACCACATATCTCACCCTAAAAACTTTCACAGGGGCTACTGTGATCTTTGTTTTCTATCTAGGAAGTCTTTAATGGTGGAAGTTTGAATGCAAATTTATTGCCAAAACCTTTGGCAGGAACTTCCTGCATAGATGCTAGGTGGGGCCCACCAATATGTTTATTAGAAATTCTCCCGTTTATCCGTTTTGTGAGATCATTTTAGAACAGGAGACCCCCAATTTTCTCTCGTGTGACCCACTGAAGCTTTTTATCCAACTCAATTTTGATTGTAGGTCCTAATAAGAGCTCGCAGAAGGGATTAATGGAATGGATTTCTAACATATGTTGCAGGGAACCCATCCAGCAAGCTTGCGCAGAAACTTTGTGCGAAAGGATTTTAATCCAGGTTATAGAATTATTGTTGAAGCGTTTTACACAAAGTTCCTACCCTGTGAACGCAGGTGGGTGCACCGTGGTGTTAGTAAGAATTCCACCCATCCATCCATTTTGTGAGATTATTTTACGACATGAAATCTAATGGAGATTTTCTCCTCATTGTTGGGTTTGATGAAATCGAACCAGTTTCGATATCATCGATAATTGCTGAATTTTTTACTGCTGGTCGCTGGACAGTTTTTTGGTCCTGTCGATATCATCGATGGACTTTAGATGATATTGAGACTGTCATCGAGAGTGGCTCGATGTCATCGATAATTGTCAAAATTTTCACCCCTGGTTACTGGAAAGTTTTGGTCCTATTTCGATATCATCAAAGGACCTTAGACGATATCGATGGCTATCATCAAGAGTCCGTCAATATCATCGAAGAGTTACACAGATGCGATTGTGAAAATGCAGATTTTGTAAAAATTATTTCCTATTTTGATTACACCTCTTTCTATTCTTATATAAAGGGGTGTATGCGGGATTGGGGTGTATTCCAGGATTTTTTAAGGTTTCCTAAAGATACTCTAAAAGGGTTTAGGGCTATCAAAGGTGAGAGAGAGAGAGAAAGAGAGAGAGAGAGGAAGCTTGTGGAAGGGAGGCTATGCTCATAGAGGTGATCTACCATATCTCAACGCTTCCACGTCCTCGTGATCGGTGAAATCTCTTCGTTTTCTTTGTTTCTCTTATTGCTTATCCACTCCTGCATGAGTGAAGAAGGTTTGATCCAAGCAGTGTGTGCTTGTGATCAGTTGTAATGTTCTGCTTTATAGTGAATTGTTGATCTGGACGAGGTCCCGTAGTTTTTACCTCTTTGAGGGTTTTCACGTAAAAATCCCTATGTGGTATGGTTTATGTTTTGATTTACTTCATTGTATTATTATTCCATAATTCTGGTTTTTTTCGAGAGGCTAGATCCTAAGGTTTTGTGCAAGGCCCGTAAAAAAGTGGTATCAGAGCTAAGTTCATTGAACGGGTATGATCGATTTTTGAATTATAGAAGGTGGTTCATCAAGGATGATCAGCCTCAATAGTTTTAACTGGACTATATGGAAGACTAAGATGGAGGACTTGCTTTATTGGAAGGACCTATATTCTCCAATTTTATGCATATCAAAAAAATTCAAGAATATGTCTGATGATGATTAGAAGAAGATGGACCGAAAGGCGGTGGGGTTTATTAGACAATGGTTAGATGATTCCGTATTCCACCATGTGTCTACAGAGACCTCAGCCGCTAGCCTATGGCTGAAATTGGAAGGGTTGTATAAGAGGAAGACAGCCAGTAATAAAATTTTTCTGATAAGGTGACTTATGAATCTCAAGTTCAAGGATGGTAGTTCTGTGGCCGAGCACATGAATGAGGTTAGCAATATAGTGAACCAGCTCTCCGCTATGAAGATGGTCCTAGATGATGAATTGCAGGCTTTGCTATTGTTTAGTTCATTGTCTGACAGTTGGGAGACATTGGTGGTGTCTCTGAGTAACTCCATGCCAAACAAAAAGATATCCATGGAATAGATAACCAGTTGTCTTTTCAATGAGGAGACAAGGAAGAAGTTGAAATAGCAGTGAAGACCGCTTGAGTAGAAGTAGGAATATGCCAATATGTCCTAGAGGGGGGTGAATAGGACTTTTTAAAGTTTTATAATGTATTTAAAAATCCTATTGCACTAATCCTATTAGATATACAATTATCAGGATTACTCAAGTGTAACCTACTAGCTTCCAAGCCTTGTAGAGGATCCAATCATAAAATTCTTGAAAGATAAACAAGTTGCATATAAGATTGTGATGGATATGACTGTATGTGTATATGGGGTGTGATCTTAGACAATCAGATATACAAGCATGTAAGAAATATCACACAAATGAAAAATAATAACAATCTCAAATATAGTCATTTTTATAGTGGTTCGACTACTTGTCTACTTCATTCCCGGCTGTCGCACTCAACCCTTGAGTGTATCGGATTTCACTACAGAAGTTTTCCAGGGTTCACCTCAAATCTAAGGTTTTAAATTAGGTTCACCTTCAACCTTTACAAGGAGGTTTCTACTCGTTTCACCTCTAACCCTAGAGTTTTACTGGTTCACTCCTAACCAGATGTTTATGCTCTCCATAAAGTAAGGATCCACACAACGCACCCGGATGTTTATGCTCTCTACATAGCAAGGGTCCACACAATGCACCCACTACATACACTCCAGCCGGAGGCCTCCTATGAGGACTTTAAAGGGTGAGCAACACTCAAGACCCAATCTTAGAAAGGAATGATTACAAGTGTCCTCTGGACTCTAGATACTTACAGATAAGTTGATGAGTCTTATTCAGTACAATGACGAAGATCTCCTCCTTATTGTTGAAGGGTCTTCGGCTCCCTTGATCTGCAATACAAAAGATGTACCAGTATTTGGCTTCAGGTTGGGTCAAGGTTAGGACAAAAATTCACTCTCTTAGAATTTTCCTATAAGGAAGATAGAGTGATTCCCGTCATCTATTCATTTAAGGCATCCCAGCTTAATGATATACTATTAAGATAGTTGTTGAAGGATCCTTGAATGTGGAAGTTCATTTCTTAATCCACTCTATTTAATGTTAATAAATGAGAGTGAATTGGAAGTTGAACTCTCGTGAGAGAAAGGGCTTTGGGTATATGATCTAAAGGTAAAATACACAAAAGCACTCTCTTCTTTCTCTACTAGCAATATAGACAAGTCTCCTTTTATATAGGAAAAATGTTCCAACGGATATAAAACGGTCATATTTATGACAGAGTTCGATATCATCGAGCATGGTCGATATCATCGAGCGTATACTCTCGATGGGATCGACTGACCGCTCGATAACACAAACTCAAATGTCATACACTTTTGAAAAACCTTTTGCCAGCTAGTCGATGAGATCGATACTGGTGTCGATGTCATCGGATTTCGAACTCCGATTCCATCAATATTGGAATCGATCTATCGACATTTGAAAAATGAGAGAGACTAGCCATGAAATATTTCAAGTTTTTAAGATATGATCAGGGAACAACCGATGTTAATGGAATTTGAATATCGATGATATCGAGGTCGTGTCGATGGGATCGATAAATTGTATAGATTTACCTATAAGCATGCTGGACAGTTTGTGTCCAATCTCGATCTAATCAACTAGACCTCGATAGCATCGACATAAGAATATCAATTTTCTCGAGTGGCCCCCGATCAAAGTTAAAACCAACCTGAAATATTTACTGGAAGAAATTCGAGCCCACTATCGATATGATTGATGATCTTTCGATATGATCGATATTTGAATTCAGATTGAATCGAGAAAGGCATTGATATATCGAAGCACATAGTGATTTTCTTTAAGAAAACAAGGGCGCCGAAAATCTGCCTATCGATATTATATAGTCACTTCCTATGGACTCAAAATTTGAATATCGATGATATCGATAGGTGTATCGATATATCGATAAATCCGTCCAGATGAGTATGCGGTTGCTGAACACTTTTAATCCTCTTATCGATAGTATCGATCAAGAGCCAAGGACATCAACAGCGTAGGTCAATCATATCGAAATATGTATCGATATAATCGACAGAGCAAGCAAACTTAGAGATTTTCTGATGTTTGAAAAAGTTCACTTACCCAAAAACTCTCATATGTTTTAAGTTATTTTTAAGGATTTTAATCACCTGGTGTTTTTGGGACATGGGATGTAAGGCTATGATTTACCTATGACGAGCTTCCACACATCCGGTTAAGGTAAGTGCTTGAATTGTTCTTCCTGTGAGGCTCTCCAGACCGACTGACTCAACACACATAGTAATTAACTGTAAGACCCGTATCCTAGTCCATACTGTTCCGTCAACTCCCGCGATCCGTCCGGTCAAATTCTGGTGACCCACGACCAGTTATCGGCGTTTGCGCACGATCATGAGTCGTGTCTCATATATTAGAGTCGGCTCGACCTGAGACTTGTACTAGTGCGATCGCGACGTCGCTGCGGTTCCGATGTCGCGTCTCGCGCGCCAAGGCGGTACCCAGGCCAAGAGATGTGGGCCTGCGTTCAGTTTGTAAAAAATGCCGTGCGTTACGAGTATCGAGGAAATCTCTACGAAATGTCACATCAATCAATTCCATCCATCAGTCAATGTCAAGTACACCTCCCATCACAACCCATACCCTTCTCTCACCCAAGTCAACATAACCCATACTCCTCTCTCACCCAAGTCAACACAACTCATACCTAGTCAAGTACATACATCACTCTCACCCATCACACCCATCCCTCTCCATACATCACTCTACCTCTCATCTCCCTCTCCCTCATTCTCTCCAAGCAACCATCCATGGCTTCCATGGGAGAGAAACTAATGTGGCCCACCTTTCTACCTTCCATTTCCACCGTCCAAGTCCGATCTCAACCGTTGAAGTCTATCCATTCGAGCTCTAGATCGCATTGGCGGAAGGAGGAAGAAGAGATCTTGAGGTGGGTGCTTCTTTCTCTCTTTCTCCCTTTTCTTTTTCCTTTGTTTTGTGGGTGATCCACCGTTGATTTCAAGTTTAAGTTTCACTTGTTGTGGGATCTACACTGATGTATATAATGTAGAGAGGGGCCCATGTGGCGGGGTCCCTCTACCTACCATTTTTCTCTCTCTTCCTCTCTCTCTTGTAGGGATGATGTAAAAGTGTATGGCCCACCTGATGTATGTGTGTGTGGCCCACATGATGTATGTATCATATCCGTACCATTTGTGCATTGGGTACACCTTGCTGGACTGTTTAGTGGGCGGGATTGCTGCCCGTCCATCTGGATAGGCCCAGATGAAGAGAGAGCACAAATATCAGCTATTTACATGATGAGGTGGGCCACACGTGTGGACCTATCGTGATATATGCGTTCGACCTGCACCGTCCAGAACATCTAAGGGTCTGGACGGTGGGCTCTTTAGAATTTATATATATTATATTATATTTACCTTATATATATAATATAATATAGATAGGTATATGAGAGGTGGGCCCCACGTGGGACCCACCCACTACTGCACGTGGGAGTAGACCCATGCCGTCCATTCAAATTTCATGGGACCCACCGTATACAGTATATGATATATCCAGACTATCCATCTGGACGGTGGTCTGGCCGATCACATACCCCAGCTATACAGTTGCTGGGTGCTGTACGTCACTAGCCATGTAAGGCCTCACCTAGATGTATGTATATATCAAGCCGACCATCCATCTGGCGTCCCAGCAGCCCCGCGCTGATGGGTGATTTCCCATCCAACCGTTCACCCATCTGACACCCCCACCATGATGATATATGATCCACGTGGTCCATCATCTGGATGGTGGGCCAGCCCACCCAGCGATGTCACCAAGTTCCGTAGATCCCAACATGAGGTATACGGTTGTATCCTGTAAGACCTGTATCTTGGTCCATACCTTTCCGTAGACTTCTGCGGTCTTACCGGTCAAATTCCGGCAACCTTCGACCCTTAACAGATATCAACGCGCGACCCTAATTCATGTGCCGACAACCCGAGTCGACTCAACCCGAGACTAATACCATAGCGACCGCGCCGTCGTTGCGGTTCCGATGCCACGACTCGCGCTCCGAGACGATACCCTGGTCAAGAGTTGTAGACCAACGTTCGGTGCTAGAAAACGCCGCGCATTGCGAAATCGAAGGAAATCTCTACGATGTGTCACATCAATCACATTAATCCCATCAATCAATCAATCCATCAAGCCATCACATGTCAAGTACACATCACTTTCATCCCTTTTCCCAAGCAACCACAAAAGTCTCCCAAATCCATACCTCTCTTACACAAAAAGTCACAAAAGTCTTCACCACCTATACCTCTCTTACACAAAAGCCTCAAAAGTCAAGCTTTTCTTACACAACCATCACTCACCACATCCATCCATCACTCTCTCTCTCTCCCTTTACAACTCTCTCTTTCTCTCTTTCTCATTTCAAAATCTTCAAGAAAAAGGAGCTCCATACGTATGGAGTTTTCCAAACTCTCCTAAGCTCCAAGTGGCCCACTTTCCTACCCCATCATCTCCCATCTCAACCTTCCATTCCCATCTCCTTCATTGAAATCCAAGCTAAGGTGCCAAGGAACCCCTAGGAGCAAGAAGATCGGACGGTGGGTGCCTCTTTAGGGTAGTTTCTTTCTTGTTCTTATGATGGGCCAAGTGAGACCCACCGATCAATGGTGTGGATCTCGCTTGGGGCCCTAAGTTGTGGCCGATGGACCACTTGGATCATCATGATCATTCCATGATGGGGCCATTCTCCATGGACCCTATCATGATGTTTATTTCATTTAGAAAGGTCATCTAGACCGTCTATATCGGTGGGGAATGGATCTCTACCGTTGATTTACATTTTCGATGATCCCATGTAAAAAGGGATCCGTTTATTGCATAGTTTCTTACAAGGGAGGGCTCATAGTGGTGGAGCCCTCCATCACAAGGCGTGTCCCACTCTCCATGTCTCTCTCTCTCTCTTTTATTTCTTTTATTTTATTTTATTTTATTTTATTTTATTTTTTTTATGCAATAGGATTATGTGGCCCACTTGAATGGATCCCACCTTGAGATTTATTTTGTGCAAGTTTTTATTTAAGTGGGGCCCACCATATACGTTGTACCCACATCATCCATCCGTGGTGGCCCACTCCACCAGGGCCCACCACATTGTATTTCTTTTAAGGGACCAAAACCGTCCAGCGTTTGGGACGCTGGACGTTTCAAAGGAAAAAGAGAAAAAGGGAAAGAAGAAAAGAAACTTTTGGGTGGTCCACTTGCTTAGGCCCCATTGTGATGCATTTAGACAATCCAAGTCGTCCATCCTCTTACCTACAACATTTTAGCCGTTGGGTAGAAGTCTGGGGCTGATTGGAAGACCTGGTGGGCCATAGTGTCAAAAATTGCATCCTCACCATTCAAATGTCATTTTTCTATTTTATTTCACTTCCTAAGCATTTTAAAATTTAAACTCTGTACTCATTTGGACGGCCTCGAGCCACAGAATGCAATGGCCGGAGCGGATTTCATTTTAGCGGGCCCCTTGTGCGAAAAACCTCGGGAAAACCATTTTTCCTGATTTTTAGAAAGAGGCAGGGCCTCTGCCTTCCCTGTTGTGCGGCAGCTGCACGCAGCAGCGTGCGGGCGGGTGGCGTCCAGGAAGGGACCCACGGCTCCAGCCGTGGGCCCCACCATAATGTTTGTTTGTCATCTAACCTGTTCACGAGGTGGGTCCCCTCCTCAGGTGGGCCCCCTCTAAATTTTGGCCAGATCCAAAACTCAGGTGGCCCACACCACATGAAATAGTGAGATTGAGCATCTACCATTGAAATCTTTCTGGGGCCCACAGACGTGTTGGATCAAGCTGAAATTTATGTTTTCCCTTCAACCAGGCCCGAGTGACCTTATCAATGGGTTGGATGCCAAATAAATATTACGGGGTGGGCCCCACATGGGACCCACAATGTTGTATGTGTTTCAATGGCCACCGTCCAGGCGGACGGTGGCACCCACCTTGCATGTGTGCCTCCACCGTCCAGCAGACGGTGGGGCCCTGTGTAATGTATGTGCTTTATCCGCACTGTCCACTAGACAGTGGGACCCACCATGATGCACGTGATGCATCTAGACCGTCCATCCACGTGGTGGGATCATATTAAGGCCTGAGCTTTTGGTTGGGTGGGCCACTCACATATGGGTTAAGCCCATTTAATTTGTAACAAGCCTATGGGCTGGGCCCATTTAAATTACAAAAGGCCTATGAGCTAGGCCCATTTGATTTATGAAATGCTTATGGGCTAGGCCCATTTGATTCATTTAAGGCCTAAAAACTTGGGCCCACTTGATATGTAAAGCCTATGGGCTTAGGCTCACTTGATATTTAAGGCCTATGGGTTTAGGCCCAATTGATATGTTCTAAGGCCATGAGACTAGGCCATTTGATATATTGTAAGGCCCATGGGACTAAACCCATTTGATTATAAAAAGGGTCCATGGGATTAGGCCCATTGGATTTATTTGAGACCCATGAGTTAGGCCCATTTTATTTGATTAAGGCCTAGGGGTTTAGGCCCATTTGACTCATGTTAGGTCTATGGGTTGAGGCCCACTTGATCTACATGTGGGACCCAATTGGTGTGGCCCATTGGTCACATATTAGACACATGAGACTAAGCCCATTTGATGCAATCCAAGGCCCACGGGTTTTGACCCATTGCAATGCACATAAGACCCATTGGTGTGGCCCATTTATGTGGCCCATCTGATGAATAAAAGGCCCATAGGATATGGCCCATTTGATATATATATGAAAAGCCCAATGGGATGAACCTAAGGTCCATTGCAATGTGTAATCCCAATACCGATTATGTAGTGATGTTCAAGAAGATCGTGCCTGGGAAGCAATGTTAATTTGACGTCCACATTGCGAGTGTAATGCTGGTTGGATGTCCACATTACGACTCTCCTTAGAGCCTATTGTTAGGCCGTACTTATTGTGTATAAGCCGTCCACGTCCATCTGCATTGTAAAATAGTTCGTTTCATTATAACATGTTTAGTATAGTTTCATGACTCATGATCATATGCATCATACGTATGCTTGATATGAGGATTGACTGATCATAGTATATGCCTTCGGGCAGGTTGTTTATGGGCTCCTGGTTAAGCAGTATTGCCCTACATGAGCGCACGATATGTGCAAGATTTGTTGCATGACTGGACAGTGTGAATCATGCATTTCACATTTGTGTGACATGGTTATTGTATGCCCTAGCGACATCAGGGCCGTAGTCTCTACAGACGCATCGTGGTTGGCAAGATTGGATACCGGAAATCTTGTTCTACATGGGGTATTATAGATATCCCTGGGTGAAAGTCCCTAAATCCTTATGGTACTAAGAGGTTGCTCCAACGTTTAGACCGAGTGGGTAAATGAGCGTTGAGTGCCGATTACCAGTCGGTTACGCTCTCCACTGTGTCGTGGTCGGTTGGAAGGAGGTGCGGCCTTATCCGCCCGAGAGTAGGGGGCAATGCTAGGCTGAGTCTGACCAGCTCGAGGAATGGGTTCGCTATCGACGAGTCGTGCCAGATATTGGCAGACGGATAGTGAGGTCTCTTCCACTTACCTTATTGCGCGCGATGTGGCGGCAATCTGGTTTAGAGTGTACTGGACCCCGGTGATATCCCATATTTGAACTGTATTGATGTGTGGATATAGATGAGGATCTGTATGCTTGAGTTGCATTGCACATCGCATGGCCTTGGGATGGCCGATACCATTCATGTCTTGCATTGCATAGCCTTGGTACGGCTCATGATATTATGGTTCCATCTGCATATTCCGCATTACTCTGACATTGTATGTTCATATTACTACCTTGCGCACACACTTTCACCACCTTCTAAGCTTTCTATAAGCTTATGCATGATCGTTGCGTGCAGGTGACGTTGGTTCGCAGCAGCGCTGAGGCAGGAGTACGTTGCAGATCGTTTTGGAGTTTTTATTCTTTACCATTGTATTTCCCTTTATGCTCATTGTACTTGTAAAGTTTTTTATCATAGTGGAAATGTAATGGAGTTCTTGGTTGTTGTTGTGAGTTATGCCATTGGTTATTTTTATTACGAATCAAACTGACGTTGAAAATCCTCCTCGTAGCATCCCAGGATAGGAACCTGGCGAATGGGAGCTAGGAGCCGAGAATGAGGTTCTACGGAGGCTGTCGGCACCGGATTCGGCGATCAAAAATTTTGTGATCCCGGTTTCCGAGTTTGGGGCGTGACATATCCTAACCGTCCACCTTCCTCTGGACATGAGCCACCTCACCAGCTATATAGCTGTGTATTGATGTCAGCAGGTCCGTGGGACCCCTGATTATGATGTATCTGTTTCAAATCTACACCGTCCATTAGGTTGTGATGGTGGGGACCCACTAGCAGCAGCATAGCTATTGTATACATCAGTAGGCTCGGTGGGTCTAATCTGAGGTATGTCCGATCCAGACCATCCATTTGCGGCCCCACGCAACAGGTAGCTACTGCTGGTCTTAACGTCATCAAGTTCTGTGGGCCTCAAGTAGCATGTAGCTGCTGCAGGACGTCAGCAGGTTCTGTGGGCCACACCTGTGATGTATTTGTTTTATCCACACCGTCCAGACCATTTGGACGGTGCCGAAATGTTTGGACGGTGCACAGCTGCCACACCGTGATGTGTGCCCTCCATCCACACCGTATAGACGGTGTTGCTATGGACCCCACCTTGACGCAGGTGCTGTATATCCCTGCCATTCAAATGTTAGAACGTCAGCAGCAGGGTCTGATCTTGAGGTATTGTTATACCCAACCGTCCATCATACGTGTGGCCCATCCACGTGGGACCCCACGACGAATGTGTTTTGACCAGACCTTCCAGACCTGTTGGACGGTGGGCCACACTACGATGTATGCATTTTATTCCACCGTCGAAATGGTTGGACGGTGGACCAGCTGGGATGCATGTGTTTTATACACTCCGTCTAACTGCCCTGGGACGTGGGCCTGCCCCACACGTGTGACACGTGTGGGCAAGTGGGATCCACCTTGATGCAAGGGCTTTATCCACACCGTCCATCTGGTTTGGGTTCCATGCAGCGGGTAACTATTGTTGCATTGGACGTTAGTGAGTTTCGTGGACTCCACTCACTGCACGTGTGCAGTATCCAAACCGTCCACTTATTTGGACAGCAGCAAGGTTCGATCAGGTGGGATCCACCTTGCTATATGCATTGTATATCCACTCTGTCTACCTGTCAGGACGGTGGTGTGGACCCCACTATGATGTTATGTCTTATACACACCGTCCATTTCAGTTCATGTGGAGCCCACCCCCACACATGCTGTACGTGTGGGATGAGACCCACCTTGATATATGTATTCAGTGTCCTTGCCATCCGTCTGTTCTGGACGGGCGGGACCTGCCTCCATGCATGTATGTGTGGGCCGATCGTGATGTATGAGTTTTATACACATTGTCCGTCCATTGGTGCGGCCCATTGATACAGCCCACTTGATGTTTATGAGGCCCATTGGTGCGACCTGTTGGTGCAGCCCACTTGATGCATACGAGACCTGTTGGTGCAACCCATTAATACGGCCCACTTGATGTTTATGAGGCTCGTTGGTACGGCCCATTGATGCGACCCACTTGATGTTTATGAGGCCCATTGGTGCAACCCATTCGTGCGGTCCACTTGATGTATATGAGGCCTATTGTGATATATTTCTGAACCATATGATGAGGCCCTTTATGATGTATTTTCGACCCATATGATGAGGCCATTGTGATGTATTTTCGGCCCATTTGGTAAGGTCCATTATGATTTATTTTTGACCCATTTAGTAAGGCCCAATGAGATGTATTTTTTGGCCCATATATTGCAACCCATTTGACACATATAGGGCCCATATTACGGCCCATTGTGATATACATGAAGCCCATGAGTAAGGCCCATTGTGATGTGTATTAGGCCCTCGCGTGAGGCTATGGGCTCGCTATATGTTTGGCTCTATATAGGCCACTGCTTGGGAGCAATGTTGGTTAAATGGCCACATTGATGGACAATGATGGTTAGACGTCCTCATTCTGACCATCCCTTAGGCCTTGTTAGGCTCATTCTCTTCATAGATTAACCTGAATAAGCGGGCCCCATTCACCGTAGACGGATGACTCTGTGCTATCAGATTTGATATAACCACGGCCGAGTGCCGATCTTTATATTATGGTTAATCGGATGATCATTTATGGAACCCGCTCTGTTTATCTGTTGATTATTAATTCTGATTGTCGATTGACGTGGTCAATTGACTGATTACCGATTGTCGAGGCTGATTATCGTGACCAATTACCGATTTTGAATTGTCATGGCCGATTGTCGATTCTGATTGTCGAGGCCCAATGTGATGAACATGTGACCCGTATTTGAGGATCGACGTGATGTGTATTCAGCCCGTGTCTAAGGCCCAATGTGATGTATATTGAGGCCGAGGTGATGAGGCCCATTGTGATTCATTTGAGAATCAGGCAAAGGAGCTCATTGTGATGTATGTCAGGCCCATGAGCAGGGCCCACGTGTTGTGTACATGTAACCCTTGAGTAACGCCCATTGTGTTGTATATTAGGCCCTTGTGTGAGGCCGTGGGCCCATTATATGTTTGGATCTGTAAGGGTCACTCCTTGGGATAATGTTGGTTAGATGTCCACATTGTCGAGGCCGATTGTTAATGCTGGTTATTGATACCGATTATGAGTATGTGACTGCATAGCATCATGATCCATGCCCATACGCATCATCTACATGTCTGTTATGAGATGTGATTGACCATTGCATATGTCATAATGCTGGTTGTTATGAGACTCCCTGATAGGCGGATATTGTCTCACATGAGCGCGCGGTTTGTGCAGGATTGATGCATGACTGGATTGTATGACTCATGCATCTTACATTATGTGCTGTGATTACTGTATGCCCTAGCGACATCAGGGTCGTACCCTCCACAGGCATATCGTGGATGGCCAGATGGGACATCGAAAATCTGTTCTACATGGAGTGCTATAGATATCCCTGGGTGAAAGTCTCTAAACCCTCTTGGTTCCAGAGGTTGCTCCAACGTCTAGACCGAGTGGGTAGATGAGCGCCAAGTGTCGATTACTAAATGACTGCGCTCTCCACTGTGTCGTGGTACGTTAGAAGGGGGTGCGGCCTTACCTGCTCTAGAGGAGGGGACAATGCTAGGTTGAGTCTGACCAGCTTGAGGAATGGGTCCGCTATTGACGAGCCGAGCCCGATATTGGCAGGCGGATAGTGAGGTCTCTTCCACTCACCATGTTACGCGCGATGAGGCGGCAATCTGGTATGGAGTGTAATAGACCCCGGTGATTTCTCAAAGAGGAACCATACTGATATGTGGACTTATTGAGTAGGGGTTGCATACTCATTCATTCATTCACTATCCACTCGGGCTGGTGGTGCACAACTAATTATTATGTACCTTCGTTATGGCAAGGATTTCGGTTGGACGCGCGACTAACCTGAGATCAGGAGTTACCACGATGAGTCTGACTATCCAAATTTAGGTATGGGACTAGTTTGGATAGAAGTCCCTTGTGGTGGACCCCATAGCCTGCGATACTACGTACTATCATCCCGACTTCACACTCCGGCATGGTTATTTCATTCGCATCACATATTACATTACATCCGCAGGCATATGGCATCTTGGATTGTTATTTCTACACTTTTATGGCCTAAATAGATATAGCAGGATTTGTATATTGCATTGCATCCTCGGCATTTGATATTTGACTCTTTATGACTCCTTATCGCATAGCTATTATACATCGCGTATTTTGATATTGATTGACTCATAGACTTGTCCATACTTTCCCTTACTCTGTTATCATGTGAGTTATATCTTGTCAGTATTTCTACTTACTCTGATAATTCCTACTCTTGTCAGTGTTTCTGCTTATTCAGACATTGTATGGTTTATGGATTACTAGTTTTTCGGTATTGTATGATTATGACATTGTATTGAATACTTGGCACTTACCTTGTGCACACACTTACACCACCCTCTAAGCTTTCTATAAGCTTATACACGATAGATGCGTGCAGGTGATGTTAGGTTGTAGCAATGTTGAGCTTGGAACGTGCGGTGGTCTTCTGGAGCTTGATTCTCTATTTATGTATTTCCCTTTCAGTATTGTATTCAAATGATTATATTAGTGGATATGTGATGACGATGCTGCCATTGTAAATTAGGTAATCTTGTGGTTATTCTTATTACTAGTTAAATGTACATTTCAAAAAAAAATCCTCCTTGTAGGATCCCAGGATCGGAATCTAGCATATGAATGCTAGGAGCCGAGAATGGGGTACTACGGAGGCTATCGGCGCCGGATTCGGCAATCGGGATTCGTATGAATCCTATTTCTGGGTTTGGGGCATGACATTAACAAACGAGGGCCCTAGCAGGTGCACTTTCAGAAGTCTCAGGGGTTTACTCAGTAAGAGGCTTTTGTGACACAGGAACGGGGGAGAGGAAAGAATAGGAAGTGTGGAAAGGCCCGAAATAAATCAAGAGGCAAGTAGAGTACTAGAAAGGATGTTGATTGCTAGAATTGTGATAAGAAGGGTCACGATAAGCGTGAGTGTCGTAGTAAGAAGAACGACAAGAAAAGATAAGAAAAGGAGAAGGAAAATGAATCAGATTCTACTGCGGTCGCTTCAGATAGCGATATTATTATTATTCTTTCTGCAGATCACGATATTTATCTCATGGCTACGAGTCAGGACACCGACTGGGTGATTGACTCGGAAGCCTCCTTTTATGCGACTCTATGCAGGGACTTCTTCACAAGCTACAAGTCAACTGACTTTGGAACCATGAAGATGAAAAATTCTGGTGTATCGAAGATCGTAGGGGTCGGTGATATTTGCGTGAATACCGATGTGGGCTGCACATTGGTTCTTTGGGATGTGCGGCACATTTCAGACTTTCGTCTCAACTTGATGTCGATGGAAAGCCTGGATGATAATGGCTATGAAAGCCACTTTTCTGGTGGGTGTTGGAAGCTTATCAAGGGTTCGTTGATCGCAACCAGAGAAAAGAAGTGTTAAACCCTTTACAAGGTAAGTGTCAGTGTATGCAAGAGTGGGTTGAATGCAGTGAAAGATTCAATTATTGACATGTGGTATAGGCGTCTAGGGCACGAGTGAAAAAGGGCTTCAGCTACTAGTGAGGAAACGATACTTTCCAGACGTGATAGGTACACCTCTCAAAACTTGTCTTGATTGTTTATCAGGGAAACAGCATAGAGTTTCATTCGTTAAAACTGCTTCTCATGTTAATAAAGAGCATGCATTAGATTTGGTTTATTCTGATGTTTATGGTCCTATAAGGACAAAAACCTTAGGTGGGGCATTGTATTTTGTCACTTTTATAGATGATGCATCTAGGAGGGTTTGGGTTTATACTTTGAAATCCAAGGACGAGGTCTTTGGTGTGTTTAAATTGTTTCATGCTATGGTCGAGAGAGAGACAGGTAGATTTTTAAAGTACATCCGCACTGACAATGGTGGTGAATACATTGACGACTTTCATGAGTACTACAAGTCCCTAAGTATACGGCATAAACAGATGGTTTATAAGACCCCCTAGCATAATGGTGTAGCTGAGCGAATGAATCACACCATTGTTGAGAGAATTATATACATGTTATCTCATGCGAAGTTACCCAAGACGCTCTGAAGAGAAGCAATGCACATGACAGTATATTTGATAAATAGGTCTCCATCAGTCCCGTTGAATGGAGTACCTGATAAGGTGTGGACTGGATAGGATCCATCGTATAGTCATCTCAGGGTGTTTGGATGCATGACATCTGTTCACGTAGCAAAGGACGAGAGGTTCAAGCTGGATATGAAGATCAGACAATGTGTGTTCTTGGGGTACGGTGATGAAAAGTTCGGTTACAGATTGTGAGATCCGACCGAGAAGAAGCTCATTAGGAGCACAAATGTGGTTTTCTTTGAAGATCAGTGTATAGAAGACATTGGTAAGCTAGAGAAGAACCGGCCCAGTTCAGGTGAGCTAGAGGACATGGATTTGATTATTCCTCCCGTGGTACCTGATGACCGGAGAGTACAGTGAGGTGCAGAGGACAAGAGAGTTCTTTTAGAAGGTAAGACCCATATCTTGGTCCGTACCTTTCCTCAGACTTCCGCGGTCTTACCGGTCGAATTCTGGCAACCTTCAACCCTTAACCGATATCGACGCGCGACCCTGATTCATATGCCGACAACCCGAGTCGACTCAACCCGAGACCAATACCATAGCGACCGCACCGTCGCTGCGGTTCCGATGCCGCGACTCGCGCGCCGAAGCGATACCTTGATCAAGAGATGTGGGCTAACGTTCGGTGCGAGAAAACGTCGCACGTTACGAAACCCAAGGAAATCTCTATGATGTGTCACATCAATCACATCAATCCCATCAATCAATCAACCCATCAAGCCATCACATGTCAAGTACACATCACTTTATTCTATTTTTCTAAGCAACCACAAAAGTCTTCATCTCCCATACCTCTCTTACACAAAAAGCCACAAAAGTTTTCACCACCCATACCTCTCTTACACAAAAAGCCTCAAAAGTCAAAGATTTCTTACACAACCATCACTCACCACATCCATCCATCACTCTCTCTCTCCCTTTACAACTCTCTCTCTTTCTCTCTTTCTCATTTCAAAAATCCCAAGCAACAAAGAGCCCCCACGTATGGAAATTTTCAAGCATCCCTAAACTCCAAGTGGCCCACCTTCCTACCCCATAATCTCCCATCTCAACCCTCCATTCTTCATCTCATCCATTGAAGTTGAAGCTAAGGTGCCAAGGGACCCCTAGGAGCAAGAAGATCGGACGGTGGATGCCTCTATAGGGTAGTTTTTTTCTCATTTTTATGATGGGCCAAGTGAGGCCCACCGATCAATGGTGTGGATCTCACTTGGGACCCTAATATGTGGCCGATGGACCACTTGGATCATCATGATCATTCCATGATGGGGCCATTCTCCATGGACCCCATCATGATGTTTATTTCATTTAGGAAGGTTATCTAGACCGTCCATATCGGTGGGGAATGGATCTCCACCGTTGATTTGCATTTCTGATGGTCCCATGTTCAAAGGGATCCGTTTATTGTATGATTCATTGCAAGGGAGGGCCCATAATGTCGGGGTCCCTCCATCACAAGCCGTGTCCCACTCTCCATCTATCTCTCTCTCTTTTATTTCTTTTATTGTATTTTATTTTATTTTATTTTATTTTTATGCAATAGGATTGTGTGGCCCACTTGAATGGATCCCACCTTGAGGTATTTTATTTTATTCAAGTGGGGCCCACCTTAGACGTTGTTCCCATGCCACCCATCAGTGGTGGCCCACTTCATCAGGGCTCACCATTTTCAAAAAAATATATATATAGTAAACCGCGTTTCAGAGGAAAGAAGAAAAAGGAAGAAAGAAAAAGAGGGGCTTTTGGGTGGTCCCCTTGCATAGGCCCCACCCTGATGTATCGTTCTAATCCAAGCCGTTCATCCTCTTACCTACGGTATTTTAGCCGTTGGGTAGGAGTTTGGGGCTGATTAGAAGACCTGGTGGGCCGTAGCGTTAAAAATTTCATCCTCACCATTCAAATGTCATTTTCTATTTTATTTCACTTCCTAAGCGTTTTAAAATTTGAACTTTGGACTCATTTCGACTGTTACGGGCCACTGATTGCAATGGCCAGAGCGGATTTCGTTTTAGCGGGCCCCACGTGTAAAAAACCTTGAGAAAATGATTTTTCCCCAAAAATACCAAGAGGCAGAGCCTCTGCTCCTGCCAACGTTAGCGGGCAGCGCTGCACGCTGCTGCGTGCAGCAGTGAAGGCGGGCGGGCGGCCGCTGGCCACCCACGACCCTGCACGTGGGCCCCACAGCGATGTTTATTTGCATTCCAACCCGTTCATCAGATGGGCCACCCCCTGAAGTGGCCCCCCTCCAAAAATGAGACAGATCCAAAACTCAGGTGGCCCACACCACGTGAAACAGTGTGAGTTGAATTCTACCGTTGAAAAGTTTTTGGGGCCCACAGAAGTTTTGGATCAAGCTGAAATTTATGTTTTCCCTTCATCCTGGTCAGAGTGACCTTGTGAACAGTTTGGATGCCAAAAAAATGTTGCTGGGTGGGCCCCACATGGGACCCACATTGATGTATGTGTCAAGTCCACCATCCAACGGACGGTGGCACCCACCTGATGTTTGTGTGGCCTCCACCGTCCAGCGGACGGTGGGGCCCTGGGTGATGTATGTGCTTACCCGCACTGTCCACTGGGCAGTGGGACCCACCATGATGCGTGTAATGCATCCAGACCGTCCATCCACTTGTATAGATCATTTTAAGGCCTATAAGAAAGGCCCATTTGATTTGTAAAGGCCTATGAGCTAGGCCCATTTGATTTATGAAACGCTTATGAGCTAGGCCCATTTGATTCATTTAAGGCCTAAGAACTTGGGCCCACTTGATATGTAAAGCCCATGGGCTTAGGCTCACTTGATATTTAATGTCTATGGGTCTAGGCCCACTTGATAT
Source organism: Magnolia kwangsiensis (assembly GCA_037074715.1). Taxonomy (NCBI): domain Eukaryota; kingdom Viridiplantae; phylum Streptophyta; class Magnoliopsida; order Magnoliales; family Magnoliaceae; genus Magnolia; species Magnolia kwangsiensis. Next base: position 8,317,784 of record CM073585.1, on the reverse strand, counting down.
GTTTCAAGTCCATGGGACTAGGCCCATTTGATATACTTCAAGGCCCATGAAATTGGACCCAATTGTTGCAATCTTAAAACCCATGGAAGTGGACCCATTTGATATATTGTAAGGCCCATGGGACTAAACCCATTTGATGATGAAAGGGGTCCATGGAATTAGCCCCATTGGATTTATTTGAGACCCATGAGTTAGGCCCATTTTATTTGATTAAGGCCTAGGGGTTTAGGCCCATTTGACTCATGTTAGGTCTATGGGTTGAGGCCCACTTGATCTACATGTGGGATCCCAATTGGTGTGGTCCATTGGTCACATACTAGACTCATGAGACTATGCTCATTTGATGCAATCCAAGACCCACGGGTTTTGACCCATTGCAATGCACATAAGACCCATTGGTGTGGCCCATTTATGTGGCCCATCTGATGAATAAAAGGCCCATAGGATATGGCCCGTTTGATATATATAGGAAAAGCCCAATGGGATGAACCTAAGGTCCATTGCAATGTGTAATCCCAATACCGATTATGTAGCGATGTTTAAGAAGGTCATGCCTGGGAAGCAATGTTGGTTTGACGTCCACATTGCGAGTGTAATACTGGTTGGATGTCCACATTACGACTCTCCTTAGGGCCCATTACTGGGCCGTACTTATCGTGTATAGGCCGTCCACGTCCATCTGCATTGTAAAATAGTTCATTTCATTATAACATGTTTAGTATAGTTTCATAACTCATGATCATACGCATCATACGTATGCTTGATATGAGGACTGACTGATCATAGCATATGCCTTCGAGCAGGTTGTTTATGGGCTCTTGGTTAGACAGTATTGCCCTACATGAGCGCATGATATGCGCATAATTTGATGCATGACTGGATAGCGTGAATCATGCATATCGCATTTGTATGACATGGACATTGTACGCCCTAGCGACATCGAGGTCGTAACTTCCACAGATGTATCGTGGTTGGCAGGATTGGATACCGAAAATCTTGTTCTACATGGAGTACTATAGATATCCCTGGGTGAAAGTCCCTAAACCCTTATGGTACCAAGAGGTTGCTCCAACGTCTAGACCGAGTGGGTAGATGAGCGTTGAGTGCCGATTACCAGACGGTTACGCTCTCCACTGTGTCGTGGTCGGTTGGAAGGGGGTGCGGCCTTACCCGCCCGAGTGTAGGGGGCAATCCTATGCTGAGTCTGACCAGCTCGAGGAATGGGTCCGCTATCGACGAGTCGCGCCCGATATTGGCAGACGGATAGTGAGGTCTCTTTCACTTACCTTATTGTGCGCGATGTGGCGGCAATCTGGTTTAGAGTGTACTAGACCCCGGTGATATCCCATATTTTAAGATGTATTGATGTATGGACATAGATGAGGATCTGTATGCTTGAGTTGTATTGCACATCGCATGGCCTTGGGATGGCCGATACCATTCATGTCTTGCATCGCATAAGCCTTGGTACGGCTCATGATATTATGGTTCCATCTGCATATTCCACATTACTCAGACATTGCATGTTCATATTACTACCTTGCGCACATACTTTCACCACCCTCTAAGCTTTCTGTAAGCTTATGCACGACCGTTGCGTGCAGGTGACGTTGGTTCGCAGCAGCGCTGAGGCAGGAGCACGTTGCAGAGCATTTTGGAGTTTTTGTTCTTTACCATTGTATTTTCCTTTATGCTCATTGTACTTGTAAAGTTTTTGATCATAGTGAAAATGTAATGGACTTCTTGGTTGTTGTTTGTGGGTTATGCCTTTGGTTATGCTTATTACGAATCAAACTGATATTTAAAATCCTCCTCGTAGCATCCCAGGATCGGAACCTGGCGAATGGGAGCTAGGAACCGAGAATGGGGTTCTACAGAGGCTGTCGGCGCCGGATTCGGCGATCGAGAATTTTGTGAGCCCGGTTTTCGAGTTTGGGGCGTGACAGGTGCAGAGGACGAGAGAGTTCTTTCAGAAGGTAGACCAGGGGAGCAGCCCTCACTTGATCCACTTATTGAGCCACAGGTGAGGAGGTCATTTAGGGACAGACAACCGTCTAAGAGGTACTCACTGTATGAGTACATTATGCTGACTAATGGGGGAGAGCCAGAAGATTATTCTAAGGCTCTAGCCGACGAGAATAAAGGGGAGTGGTTAAAAGCTATGCAAGAGGAGATGAAATCCTTGCATAAGAACCACACCTATGATATGGTGAAATTGCCTAAGGGCAAGAAAACTTTGAGCAACAAGTGGGTATTCATAAACAAGGTTGAGCAGAAGAATTCACAGACGAGATTCAAGGCTAGACTTGTGCTGAAAGGGTTTGGTCAGAGGAAAGGCATAGACTTCGAGGAGATATTCTCACCAGTAGTGAAGATGACATCTATACGGGTGTTGCTTGGGTTGGCGGCTAGCATAGATCTGGAGATGGAGCATATGGTGTGTAGGTTGAGGAAGAGCTTGTATGGGCTAAAACAATCTCCACGATAATGGTACATTAAGTTCGACTCGTTTATGTTATAGCATGAGTATAACAGAACAGAATCGGACCACTGTGTGTTCACGCGTAAGTTCTCAGATGGTGATTTCTTAGTTTTGTTATTTTATGTTGATGACATGCTCATCATGGGAAAAGATATCAAAAAGATCGATAAGCTAAAATAGGAGTTGGCCAAGTCTGTTGCGATGAAAGACTTGGGCCCGGCTAAATAGATCCTAGGAATGGAGATAACCCATGATAGAAGTAGCAAGAAGCTTTGACTGTCACAAGAACAGTATATTGAGAAAGTCCTAGAGCAGTTCAATATGAATGCAAGGAAGTCGGTCAGTACTCCACTGGATGGACACTTCAGATTGAGCGACAGGTAGTGTCCAAAGATAAAGGCAGAGGTAGAAGAGATGTATAAGATACCTTACGCATCAGCAGTAAGAAGTTTGATATATGTTATGGTGTGTACACACCTTGACAAAGCATATGCGGTTGATGTTGTCAGCCAGTATCTTGCTAATCCTGACAAAGAGTATTGGGCGTCGGTGAAATGGATATTGCAGTATCTAAGAGACTCATACAGGTTGAGCCTGTGCTATGGTGATGGAAAACCTGTGTTAGAGGGCTACACAGATGCAAATATGGCATGTGACATAAACTCTAGGATGTCTACATCGGGGTTCATGTTCAAGTTTGTAAGGGGAGCGGTTTCTTTGCACAGCAAGCTATAGAAGGTTGTAACATTGTCGACGATAGAGGCCGAGTACATTGTAGTCATAGAGGCATGTAAAGGATGTTTTGGATGAAGAGATTCCTATAGGAACTTAGCCTGAAACAGGAGCAGCACGTGGTCTATTACCATAGTCAAAGTGCTATATACTTGAGCAAAAATTCAAGTCAGCACTCCAAGTCGAAGCACATAGAGATTCGGTATCACTGGATTAAGGATACTTTGGAACAGAAGGTATTACAGCTTGAGAAGGTCCACACGGACGATAATGGGTCAGACATTATGACCGAGGTTTTACTTAAGGGCAAGTTTGAGGTTTGTAGAAACCAGGTTGACTTGAAGAAGGTGGATTCCTCCTGAGTCGAAAAGGGAGAGATTTGATGGAGATTTTCTCCTCATTGTTAGGTTCGATGAAATCGAACCAGTTTCGATATCATTGATAATTGCTGGATTTTGCACCGCTGGTCGCTGGATAGTTTTTTGGTCCTGTCGATATCATCGATGGACTTTAAATGATATCGAGGCTATCATCGAGAGTGGCTCGATGACATCGATAATTGTCAGAATTTTTACCCCTGGTTGCTGGACAGTTTCGGTCTTATTTCGATATCATCAAGGAACCTTAGATGATATCGATGGCTGTCATCGAGAGTCCCTCGATATTATCGAAGAGTTATGCAGATGCGATTGCGGAAACGCAGATTCTGCGAAAATTGTTTCCTATTTTGATTACTCCTCTTTCTATTCTTATATAAAGGGGTGTATGCGGGATTGAGATGTATTCCAGGGTTTTCTAAGGTTTTCTAAAGATACTCTAAGAAGATTTAGGGCTATCAAAGGTGTGAGAGAGAAAAAGAGAGAGAGAGAGAGAGGAAGCTTGTGGAAGAGAGACTATACTCATAAAGGTGATCTACCATATTTCAGTGCTTTCATGTCCTCGTAATCGGTGAGATCTTTCTGTTTTCTTTGTTTCTCTTATTTCTTATCCACTCCTGTGTGAGTGAAGAAGGTTTGATCCAAGCGGTGTGTGCTTATGATCGGTTGTAACGTTCTGCTTTATAGTGAATTGTTGATCTAGACGAGATCCCATGACTTTTACCTCTTTGAGGGTTTTCTACGTAAAAATCTCTGGTGTGGTGTGATTTATATTTTGATTTGCTTCATTGCATTATTATTCCATAATTTTAGTTTGTTTCGGGAAGTTAGATCCTAAGGTTTTGTGCAAGGCTCCCGATAAAATCAAAAGTTAGCGGGATTTAAGACTCAAGTAGATGGGTAGGAAAATTCGTACAGTTGAAACTTACATGGGGTCAACACTGATGTTTACATGCCATCCATACCGTCCATAATGTCATTCCTACTAGGATGAATTGAAAATAAAAATATTAGCTGGACTCAAAACTGTCGTGGTCCCATGAATATTTCAACCGTGGACGTTAAATCCTTGTGTTTTCAGCCCACTTAAGTATTTGATCCAGCTCATTTGTTCTAAAATGATCTCACAAAATGGATGGATGGGGTGGATTTCTCACAAACATTACGGTGGGCCCCACATAGGTTCCAAGAGTAGAAATTTCGCATCCCCAATCCCCACTGTGTGGTCCGCTTGAGCATTGGATCTACCTCGTTTGTAGGTTCATATACTTAAAATGATCCGAAAAAGCTCGTACACGACTGTGGGGCTTGCCTGGACCGATTATTGAGTAGGCGGGTGCAGTAGGCAATCAGCTTCCATGTTAGTTACAGGCATTCAAACGAGCCCTTGCCTACTCTGTTTCTCATGCGTCTGTCAATCCGAGGCGGATTAGCTGCTGACAGTACAAATGCGTTATGAAGTGAAGTTATGAGGGCCCTCATCATCGTGTATGTGCTGTATCCACGGCGTCCATTCAATGAATAAGTCAGATCCAAAGCTCAAGTGGACCCCACCACAGAAATAAGTGGAGATTTGATGCCTACCATTATAAACTTCTTGGGAGCCATATATGTTTCTGAACGAGCTGATATTTGTGTTTTCAATCCGTCTGTCTTTGTTAACTTATTACCAGGTTTGATCTCAAATATATGTTACGGTGGAAGGTTTCAATGGTGGGCATCATTGTCCTCGTTGTTTTCCGCGGTAAGGTCCACTTGAATTTGGTTCTTCCTCAATCTTATGCACATGTCTTAAAATGATCTCTCTAAATGAATGGACGGTGTGTATATAACACATACGTTACGGTGGGGTCCACATAACTTGGCAACGTCACTTCAGTAGCCAAATTCGGTACCGAAAGTGTCAGCAGCAAATCAAGACCACTTAAGGAAATATATTTTAAAAAAAAAAAAGAATGGCTACTCAAGTGGGTCCATGAATGGAAAAGAAATGTTTCAACCGTCCAACTTTTGTTTGACTCTCTTATGCTGATATAAGAAACAAAACCTCATACTCAGTCCCACCATGGCAGAAAGCACTGATCTCTTACACGCGTGATTGGCTGAGTCGAGTCGAGTCGAGCCGAGACCGAAGCCTCAGGTCCCAAAAATCTGTAAAAAGCAAAACCGCTCAGCGCTCGAGGAAGTGGGGCTTTTGTACTTGCATTTTGCAATCAATCTCGTATTCTCTCGAGAATCGCTGAAAAGACGGAACCGGATCGCTTAGTCAACAAAGTCGGCGAGTAATTGTCGCTCGCTTACTCTTCATTGGCCAACGTGTCGCCGTTCCCCTTTAATCTATTTTCTATTTCTTCTCTCTCAGGGCGTACGGAGTCGCCGATTTTCCCTCTACTACTCCGCGATCTTTTGAGCTACGTGTGCTCCCCAGCTGTATTTATACGAAATAACTCTTCGGACGCGGATTAGATACTGACATGTTGAGCAGCGAAACTAACTACTGAAGTGACGTCACCCAGTTCCGTAGGATCCATTATAATACGTGTTGTATCGATAGAAATCATTTTAAGGCAGGACAGTTGATCCAAATTTAGAGTTGACTCCACCATGGAAAGTTGTAGGAAGATGACGCCAACTGTTGAAACCTTCCTAAGGGCCTGTTTGGCCAGGCAGATCCCGCGGTATTACGAGGGATGAATTCGGCAATATCCTGGAACAGGCATGATGAGCCAAATAGATCCAGTGAAGTTGTCCTGGTATATGAGCAATCTCATAGATGTTAAGATAATTTATTGGCTTCACCATCATTACTTTAAAATTGATTTCATTCATTGGTTGAATGAATTGAAAGGCAAAATCTTGAGATATGCATAGCATGCCAAATAGACCCAGTGAACTTGTCCCGGGATATAAGTAATCTCAAGGATCTTAAGGCAATCCCTTGACACTACCATCATTATCTTAAAAGTAATCCCGTCCCTCCTAATACCATAGGATCTACTTGGCCAAATAGGCCCTAAGGTACACTATTATGTTTATCTGAGACCTAAAGTGCTCATTAGTTAAGATGGACATGAAAGAAGTGAAAATATAGATTTAAGCTTGATTGAAAACTTTTGTGGCTCTTAGGGCCTGTTTGGCCAGGCAGATCTCATGGTATTAAGAGGGACGAGATTAAATTTAAGGTAATGATGGTGGTGTCAATGAATTGTCTTGAGATCCATGGGATTGCTTATATCCCGGGACAAGTTCACTGGGTGTGTTTGGCACGCCCTACATATTCCAAAATTTTCCCTTCTAATCCATTCAACCAAGGGATAGGATCAAATTGAAGATAATGATGGTGATGTTAGGGCCTGTTTGGCCAGGCAGATCCCACGGTATTAGGAGGGATGGGATCGGCAGTATCCTTGGATAGGCCTAACGAGCCAAACACGTCAAGTGAACTTGTCCCAGGATATAAGCCATACCATGGATCTTAAGACAATCCACTGACATCACCATCATTACCTTAAAATTGATCTTATCCCTTGGTTGAATGGATTGGAAGGTAAAATCCTATGATATAGGGGGCGTGCCAAACAGACCAGTGAATTTGTCCTGGGATGTAAGCAATCCCAAGGATCATGAGACAGTCCACTAACCATCAGTACCTTAAAATTGATCCCATCCCTCCTAATATCATAGGATCTGCTCGGCCAAACAGGTCCTTAGTGGATTGTCTTGAGATCCATGGGATGACTTATATCCTAGGACAAGTTCACAGGACCTGTTTGGCTCGCCATGCCTATCCAAGGATATTGCCGATCCCATCCCTCCTAATCCCGTGGGATCTGCCAGGCCAAATAGGCCCTAAAACCGTTTTAACGGTGGGTGTCACTCTCTACTGTTTCTGATGGTGGGAGATTTGGATCTGACTTATTCTTTGGCTCATTCCACTAAATGATCTCTCCAAAAGATGTACAGCGTGGATACAACCACTGAACTTGGTGGCGTCACTTCACTAGCGAATCTAGCTACTCAACTTGTCAGTAGCTAATCCGCGTCCTACCTCTTCAGCATGCTACTACTACATCCGAACCGTGTAACAACTGGGACCCTGGTATACATGATCTTCCCACATTATCAAGTGAGTCACACGTGTGGATCGAATGGATACGTTCTTTTACGGGAAAATATTGTGTGCGTGCTGTATCTACATACAATCTATGCGCAGCAACGCCAACCGTCCGATGGTCGTGGGTGGAATCTGATCGGTAATCTAGAAGCGGACATTCGAAAATCCTGTTTTTGAAATGCGTTGGGATACCTCCAACTGTGTTGGGAGTTAGTATGTGTTCAATTCTTCATGCTCCCTCAGTACACCGAATCTTTCTTAAGTTTTAGGTTCGGGTGTTAGTTCACCACCCTTTTTCAGAATGTTGGTGACTCATCCTCTGGCATCTAAACTGTCCAAATTGCGGGGCATATTATGGTTGAAGCATATCTTAAAAAATCACTCTGACGGAAGATTCCTAACCATCCAAATTTGGGCCTTCAAATGCATGGTTGAAATTAAAATAGAGGTTAGTCATCCAAGTTCAAAGGGATGATCATATGCTTACCGTATTCTGATTATAACGATATCTGATTATGCTTGGTAAGTGATTTGGATGGTCTGGATTTCCGTAGAACTGTCCCGTATGTACAGAAGATGAGTCACCACCAGTTTTTAAAGTGTGATAGAGTATCACACGCTTTAAATAGTAAGTGCTATTCCAGTCGCGCGCATCTACACTCGCCAAAATAGCAATCTTCGGCTCTTCGCCCCTGCCGACGTGGCATACGTGTGAGGTTCTGGATGTTCGTCTACGCCAACGCGTGAAAGGAAACACATGTACGGTGAAGATGGAGGCTGGTTATCCTATTCCGAAGGTCTAGCTTATGTACACGTCTGGCCAAGATGATGAGCGGATAGATCCGAATAGTAGCGACCCCGGCCTCGCCCAAGACAGTGCAAAATTTACTGTGGGGCCCACCTTCATCTATTTATTTTAAATCCACTCTGTCCATCCATTTTTTCGGATCATTTTAATTCATGAGCATAAAAATGAAATATATCCACATCTCAGGTGGACCATACCATAGGAAAAAGTGGTGATTGAACAACCACCGTTAAAAACTTCCTAGGGCTCATTGTAATGTTTCCATAATTTCTATTTTCCATCCAACCTGTTGATGACGTCCAAAAAACCCGGATGAATGGAAAAAATAATATCAGCTTGATCAAAAGCTTTTGTCGTCCACAAGAATTTTTTAATGGTCAATAACTGCTGTTTCTTATGTTATGGTCTACATGAGACTTGGATCTACTTCATTCTTGGATTTTTCCCTAAAATGATCTTCTGAAATGTATGGACGGCGTAGATTTAGAATACATACATCAAGGTAGGCCCCACGGTAAGGGCCGCACCGTCTTGGGTACGACCGTGGCGCACCTAATCCGCTCCCATGAGCTACCGTGGTCACGTGCTCTTTACCTTCCACTTGTTTGAACTGTCAATTGTTATTGTACCGGACTGACCTGCCGGAGGAGTAAACAACCTCTTTTATCTGTGTAGATAATCATCATGCTGGGTTCCAACATATGAACGGTTCAGATTTCTCCTACACATTGACTTTATGTAGAATGGCCTACGTGCGTAGCTAAACAAACGTGCGGATATCAGTTATCCGTCGAAATGTGTGATGACTGATGAGTAGGACCATCAGATGGTGGGGCCACTCTCATCTATATCCGTACTGAGGCAGTTGCTTGTATACACCGAATACACATTCGGTGTCTGACCCTGATAAAACAGTCAACTAACGCGACAAACGCATTCAATGACGAAATGGCTGTTTGGGGTTTGATAATTGCACAGCGTGCATATATTCTGTTAATCAACACGCATTCACACGTTTCTACATGAAACACATGTATGTGATCAGATCCTTCCATCGTATGAAATGAACCTTTTATATTTTTTGATATAAAATTATACCATTTTCCAATCTTAAGTGCTATCTATTTACAAAATGAATGAACGGCTAAATTGTTTTTTCCAACAGTCATATTTCCTTATATATGGTTTCCTATATAAATATTCAAACAGTCTGATTTTTCAAAAATAAGATTTAAGAATTTTTTCCAACTAAATGGAAAGATCAGATCTCTGGCACATTTTTCATATTAGCACGTGTACATGAGAGTACATGCTTGGGCTCCCCGCGTGTGGAACTATCAAACCACTGGCTTTTGACTGCGATTGGGAGCACGTGATAAAGGACCAGAAAAGACACGGATGGAATTACCATATTGCCTCCAGAGAACATGCATGATTTGCCGGGTGTTGCCGTCCTTTTGAAGGGTATTTTAGTCATTAGGGCTTCAGGGGATCTACTCACTGGCAGTATTTTGGAGTTTGCCGCAAAAACGCCTTTTTTCGGTCTAAAAGCTCAAAGTATCTGTTGCGTGACGAGAAAATAACGATATAACATAAAATATTGCGATATGAGTTGAAGACGAGAAAAAGAAGCATGTATCGTGCGATAGTTCACCACCATTTTGGTGACTCATCCTAGTCACATGTGGCATCTTTGTACGGCTATCCAGACCATCCAAATCGTGACGCGCGCTATAGATGGTGTATGCATTTAAAATCATAGTGATCAAGAAATCATAACCATCCAATTGAGATCTATCAAATGGTTGGTTGAAAGATCATCTTCTCATAGTAATTCTTTTCTTGATGCTCCATCTAAGATTGGATCAACAACTTGTAGGGTTTGGATTGCTGTGTTACAGTGGTGTGGGTACAATCTATGGTGGACTCCGCCTATCAAATTGTCATAGTTGATCTTTGGTTGGCCAGGAGGAGGCATGAGCATTCGTACTTCAGGGACTATGGCTTGCATCATTTATAACACTGAGAAAGGCTTTGATACTCTGGCAGAGGTGTGGATAATACGCAGGCACTTCAAAATAAATAGGAAATTGCATCCATAGCAAGCTTGCAAGTAATTTTAATTAAACTGTATAAAGTAATTTTCTAAGTTGAGATTTATGATTAACAAAAACTATACTTATTTCGTTATCCTACTCTCCCATTGGTTGACATTTATTGGACGGTTGAAAACAAAAAAATATTCAAAGGTAATATTTCAAGAAACAAGTGTCAGCCAATCAGTTAAAATAGGGTTAAGAGCCTTCCGTGAAGGCACTTGCTCCACCGCAGGACGTCCGAGGGAAAAAGATCTTTCAAAGTAACATGGGTTTTCACCCAAACAAGAATTTAACCTACTTATTGGCTGCTTTGCTCGGCTCATTTTATTCCAATAACTGTGAACTTATAAGAGAGTTTTTTTAAAAAAATTTATTTGAAACTCTCTGTATTACACAATGACATTAATGTTGTGCGTCAAGGGTTAGTTTGATTTTCCATAATGTAGTTAAATTAGTATAAATCATTGTAAAAAAGTAATTATTATATTCTTTCATCTTTTTTAAAACGAGTGAGTAATTTCACCTAGGAAATTGGTCCAAAAATGTTGACTTAAATTTGTAGGCCACACCATAATGTATATAATATATCCGTGTCGTCCATTTGTTTTATTAGAATATTTTGAGACTTTATCCGAAAAAAATAGGAAGATCTAATGTTCAATTGGCCCACGTGAAAGGAAACAATAGACTTAATTTGTCCACCGTTGAAAGTTAATTCTTTTACTGGGCCCACGTTGAGGTTTATTCACCATCTAACCTGTTCATAGGGTTACATGGACATGGATAAGTGAAAAATATAAATATAAGCCTGATCTAAAATTTCTAAGGGCCTCGACAAGTTTTTAATGGTAGGCATTTAATTCTCATAATTTCGTGTGGTGTGGTCCATTTAACCTTTGGATTTGCCTAATTTTTGGGCCCATGCCTTAAATTCATTTAGCATAATGAATGGGCGGTGTGGATAAGCCACACACATTATGGTGGGCCCCATATTTATTTTACAAGTTCCTCGATTTGAGTGCTTAAAAAGTAACCAGTCAAGTCATCATCGGGAAAGATGAAGGTAGATGAAGGTAATTACCTTGGTAAATAATGATTACTCATTTACAACGTAATTATACTTGAGCCAAAAAACCAAACAGGCCCTAAATCTCAACTATTTCCTTTTATATATTTAGAGGTAGGCATCAAGTCGAGTCGGACTGAATTGAGTCCAACTTGAATCGATCCGAAATTTCAATGAATTGATCCGAACTCGATCCAATTCGAGACCGAGTTCGGGTCATCTAACTTGATCTGATCCGTTGCATTACTGGCCAGATCCAAATCAAGTCCAACTCGATTAAGAAAAATGAGTCGAATTGAGTTGGGTATGCTTTGGATCGAGCTTTCTGCTTTAATTTTTTTTTTAAAAATTTTAAAAATATGATTTTTACTGTTAAAAAATTTGTAGGGCCCACCATAACCTTTATTTTCCATCCAATCTATTAATAAGGTCACAACTACATGGAAAAAGTAAGAAAAAAAAATTTCATATTAATCCTAAACTTCTTTGAACCCTAAAAGAATTTCAATGGTATACGTTCAACCCCCACTGCTTTTTGTAGTGTGGTCCACTTGATCTTTAGATCTATCTTATTTTTTGGCTCAAGCCTTAAGACGAGCCCACCAAATGGATGGACAGTTTGGATATAACACATACCTCATGATGGGACCCACGTAACTTGCTTACATTAATAACAGTTGTACACTTGCCAATCTGCTTCCTACGCCATGTCATTACGGAGGCGTCAAGAGTGGATGCGGATTTCCCGCTAAACCCTTTCCAATGAAGTTCCAGCAAAAGGACTCTGGGTGGGGCCCAATGCGATGTTTGTGAGAAATCAAACCCGTCCATCCATTTTTTGACCTCATTTTAAGACATGCTACAAAAAATGAGGATGATCCAAAACTAAAGTGGGCCACATGAGAGGAAATAGTGAATATTTAATGACAACTGTTGAAACATTTATATGGCCATAAAAGTTTTGTAACAGTCTAATTTTTTTGGTGTTTTCACTTTATCTAAGTGAAAATGACCTTATAAACAGTTTAGATGGCATATAAACAGCAAGGTGGATCCTAAGAAGGTTTCAACGGTAGGCATTCCATTCCCCACTGTTTCATCTCCTATGACCTACTCGAGTTTTGGATCCTGCTCATTTTTGGTGGCATGTCTTAAAATGAGGTCTAAAAATGGATGGATGGGTTTGATTTCTCACAAACATCACAGTGGGGCCCACTAATATCCTTGCGCACGACAGGAACTTACTGCAAAAGGGTTTCACAGGAAATTCACATCCGTCGGGAGTATCGAGGCACTTGATGTTTTTTACCACATCAATACACCTGGGAGGAGACAGATTCGCTACTCCCTCAGCTGGTCTGTGGACCCCACCATGATGTATTTATTTCATCCATGTCGTCCATCTATTTTTATAGATCATTTTATGGTATTAAGAAAAAAAGAGTTATATCCCAATCTCAAGTGGACAACATTACAAGAAATAGTGTCAATGAACATTGTGCGGGTCGGATCGAATCGGATCGGATCGGTTTGAATTAGCAACTGATCCGAACTCGACTCGATACACAGTTGGATCTGAGTGGGCCTACTTGATTTGTAAGACCCTTATCTTAGTCCGTACTATTCCATCAACTCCCGCGATCCTTCCGGTCGAATTTCGGCGACCCGCGATCAGTTATTGGCATTTGCGCGCGATCACGAGTCGTGTCTCATATATTGGAGTAGGCTTGACCCGAGACTTGTACTAGTGCGATCGTGGCATCGCTGCCGTTCCGATGCCGCGTCTCGCGCGCCGAGGCAGTACCCAGGGCAGAAGATATGGGCCCTCATTCAGTTTGAAGAAAATGCCGCACGTTGCGGGTATCGAGGGAAACTCTATAAAATGTCACATCAATCAATCCCATCCATCACTTCACATGTCAAGTACAAGCCACCATACTTTTTCTTACAAAAGTACTCTAAAGTCAACTTTTCTATCACTTCACCCATCCGTCTTCCCATCACTCCATCACTCACTTCATTTCTCTCTCTCTCTCTCTCTCTCTCTCTCTCTCTCTCTCTCATTTCTATCATTTTCTCTCAAGCAACCCCATGAGAGCACCCAACGTCCATGGCTTCCATGGAGAGCAAGTGTGACCCACTTTCCTATCTCTCATCTCCACCATCCTAAGTCGATCTCAACCGTTGAAGTGCATCCATTGGATCTCTAACATACATTGATGGAAGAAAAAGCCCAAGAAGATCAAAGGTGGGTGATCTTATTTATTGATTTTGATAATTTGAGGGCCCACATATGGTGGGACCCATCTTGATGTATGCATTGTTCAATTTGGGACCCATAGTGGCGGGGCCCCTCCTCCATATTCTCTCTCTCTATAATAATGATGTGGGGCCCACCTGATGTGTACAGGACACCCAAACCACCACGTGGACCCCACTACGATGGACGCATTTTATTCATACTGTCCACATGCATAGACCTCACCTATCCACGCTGGTCGTTCCCTGATTGGCTTGGACAAGGGAGAAAACAAATACCAGGTTGATCCAACATCTGTGGCCCACCCACGTGGGACCACTATGTTGCATGTGATGTGGACCCACCTCAATAAACGTGTAGTCCAGCAGCTGGAAGCTGCTGTTGCAAGTAACGTCAGCAAGTTTGGTGGGGCCCTAACGTATGTATTCTAACCACACCGTCTGTTCTGGGGCATGGGACCCACCCCTGCACGTGTGGAATCTCCACGTCTAACTAGCATGTGGGACCCACTTTGATGTACGTGTCTTACGTCCCTGCCATCCATCTGTATGGATGCCAGCAAGTGGGCCTCCACCATGAGGGAGGTGTTATATCCCAACCGTCCAGCCAACAGCTCTAGTTGTTGTATCCACGTCAGTAAGTTCGGTGGTACGGAGGGTCACCTTTTGAGGTATGTTCCTCACCCACTGTCCACGATTACGTGTGGGGCTTGCATGTGATGTGTGGGATTCCCACCGTCCAGATGGATAGGACAGTTGGATCCACCAGATGTATACATTCTACTCACACCGTCCAGAGTCTCTAGACGGTGAAAATCCAACCCATGATGTATGTGCTGTACCTGCACCGCTCCGCTTTAATGTATGTGGTGTCTCCACACGTGTGGAGCCCACGTGTGATGTAAGTGTTTTATCCTACGGTGGGATACCACCATGATGTATCTGTTCTTATCTCACACCGTCCAGCCTTTTTCAGATGGCAGGTGGGGGCCACCGTGACGTATCTGTTCTATCTACGCCATCCATCATCTGGACGGTGGCCATCCCACCCAGTGACATCATCAGATCCTATGGACCCCACCGTGATGCATGTGTCTTGCATCCTCACCGTTCAATCCAAATGTACGGTGGTCGCTATACGTGGCAGGCTACAGGTGTTGTTAATATTATATATAATATAATATATATGTATCTGGCTTTCAGATGGTATTAATATATTATATAATATTATACACACACACACACACACACACACACACACACACACACACACACATATATATATATATATATATATATCATATATGGTGGGCCCCACGTGGGACCCACCTTGATGTATGCACTCTATCATCCTCACCGTCCGGATGTTTCTGGACTATGGGGATTCACCAGATGCACGTGCTGGCAGCACGTGACCCACCATAATGTAAGTGTATTATCTACACAGCCCACCCGTGCGGCCTATCTTGGTGTATGTATTTTAAATCCACGCCGTTCATCTGTCCCATGCAGCCATCCAACGGGACATTTTGCTGGGTGGGGCCCTCTTTGATGTATGTGCTGTAAATCCAGTCGTCCGTCCGTCCTTTGGACGGTGAGGCCTGCCACACGATGTATGTGTTTTCAACCTCACTGTCCATCTGAATTCTGGGTAGGTAAAGGCCCGCCTTGAGGTATGTGATGTATGCACATCGTCTATCAGGCTATTCAGGGGCCTACCACATTGTACGTATTTTATCTAGGCCGTCTATCCTTGATGTGGACCCCACCATGATGTATGTGTTATGTACGCACCATTCATCCACTCTCTAGATCATGGGCTACCCTTAAGCCCATGTGATACGGCCCGTTGATGTGGCCTACTTGATGTTTATGAGGGCCATTAGTGCGGCCCATCATGATGTATTTTTGGCCCATGTGAGGGGCCCACTTGCTTGAGTCCAAGGCCCATGGGCGAGGCTCATTGTGATGTATTCAGGGCCCATGGATTATGGCCCATAATGATGTATATTGAGGCTCATGGGTCATAGCCCATTATGATGTATTTGAGGGCAATGGGTTGTGACCCATGGTGATGAATATTAGGCCTATGTTTAAGGCCCGTATGTTAAGGCCCATATGATTATTAAGGCCCATTAGTGCGGCCCGTTGATGCGGCCCACTTGGTGTATGTGAGGCCCATTGATGAGGCCCGACTTGATGTACACGAGGCCCATTATGATGTGTATTAGGCCCTTATTGTGCAGCCCATTGTGATGTGTATTTAGCTCGTGCTTAAGGCCCATTGTGATGTACGTTAGGCCCGTGTGAAAGGCCTACGTGATGCGGCCTAGGGACCATATGCAGAGCCCACCCGTTATGTGTTGTGGCCCATGTTTGAGGTCCAATATGATGTATACCCGGCCCATATGTTGGGGGCCCAATGTGATGTGCATTTAAGGCCCACCTATAATGTATATTTGAGGCCCAACTTGATGTAATGAGGCCCATGTGCAGGGCCCACTTGTTGTGGATTTATGGTCTTTTTGGCGTGGCCCATTGAGTTGTATTTGAGTCCCACCCGTTGTGTATACGAGGCCCGATGTGATGTATGTAGGCCCATATGACGAGGCCCATGTGACATAAATGAGGCCCGCCATGATTGTACATGAGGTCATAGGCCCACTATATGTTTGGCCCTATGTAGGCCACTCCTTGGGAGCGACGTTGGTTAAATGTCCACATCGATGGGCGATGATGGTTGAATGTCCACATTGTAACCTTCCTTTAGGCCTTGTTCAGCTGATTATCAACTCTGATTATCGATCGATCTCGATTGTCGTGACCGATTTTTTGACTCTTATTATCGATCGATTCCGATTATCGTGACCGATTTGTCGACTCTGATTATCGATCGATCCCGATTGTCGTGACCAATTTACCAACTCTGATTATCGATCGATCCCGATTGTCATGACCGATTTGCCAACTCTGATTATCGATCGATCTCGATTGTCGTGACCGATTTACCGCTTTGCCGTTTCAGATTATTGATTGATCCCGATTTTTGTGACCGATTTGCCGACTCTGATTATCGATCGATCCCGATTGTCATGACCGATTTGCCGCTTTGTCGATTCTGATTATCGATTCCCGATTGTCGTGACCGATTTGT
The DNA here is from genome assembly GCA_037074715.1 of Magnolia kwangsiensis. NCBI lineage: Eukaryota > Viridiplantae > Streptophyta > Magnoliopsida > Magnoliales > Magnoliaceae > Magnolia > Magnolia kwangsiensis. The sequence continues at coordinate 8,300,693 of CM073585.1, read as the reverse complement.
CAATTCTGATTATCGACCGATCCTGATTGTCGAGGCCGATTGTCGTGACCTATGTGATGTATAAGGTCAGGCGATAGGGCCGAATGTGATGTATATACGTCCCGTATTTGAGGCCCATCGTGATGTGTATTAGGCCCTTGTGTGAGGCCGTGGGTCGACTATATGTTAGGCTCTATGTAGGCCATTCCTTAGGGGCAATGCTAGTTAGATGTCCACATTGTCGAGGCCGATTCTTGATGCCGATTATCGGTGCAGGTTATTGATACCGATTATGAGTATGTGATAGCATAGCATCACGATAATGCCCATATGCATCATCTGTATGTTTGATATAAAATGTGGTTGATCATTGCATATGTTATTGGGCATGTTGTTATGAGATTCCCTGATAGGTAGAGATTGTCTCACATGAGTACATCGTATGTGCAGGATTGATGCATAACTAGATTGTATAGCTCATGCATCTTGCATTGTGTGTTGTGATTACTGTACGCCCTAGCGACATCAGGGTTATAGCCTCCACAGGTATTTCGTGGATGGCCAGATGGGACACCAAAAATCTGTTCTATATGGGGTGTTATAGATATCCCTGGGTGAAAGTTCCTAAACCCTCTTGGTTCTAGAGGTTGCTCCAACGTTTAGACCGAGTGGATATATGAGCGCATGAGGGTCATATACCATTAAGCCACATCTCCCACTGTATCGTGGTCGGTTGGAAGGGGGTGCGACTTTACCTGCCCGAGAGGAGGGGGTAATGCTAGGCTGAGTCTGACCAGCTCGAGGAATGGGTCCACTATCGACGAGCCAGGCCTGATATTGGTAGGCAAATAGTGAGGTCTCTTTCACTCCCCTTGTTGAGCACGATGGGGTGACAATCTGGTTTGGAGTGTAATAGACCCCGGTGATTTTTCAGAGAGGAACCGTACTGATATGTAGATTTATTGAGTAGGAGTTGCATGCTCATTCATTCATTCATTCATTCACTATCCACTCGGGCTGGTGGTGCGTAACTAATTGTTGTGTACCTTCGTTATGGTAAAGATTTTGGTTGGGCTAGCGACTAACCTGAGATCAGGAGCTTACCACGTTGAGTCTAACTATCCAAATTTAGGTATGGGACTGGTTTGGATAGAAGTCCCTTGTGATGGACCCCATAGCCTGCGATACTACGTACTATCATCCCGACTTCACACTCCAGTATGGTTATTTCATTCGCATCGCATATTGCATTACATCCGCAGGCATATGGCATCTTGGGTTGCTATTTTTGTTCTTATATGGCCTAGACAGATTTAAAAGGATTTGTATATTGCATTGTATCCTCGACATCTGATATTTGACTCTTTATGACTCTTTATTGCATAACTATTCTATATTGCGTATTCTGATATTGATTAACTTATAGACTTGTCCATACTTCCTGTAACGCCCTAAAAATCGGGGGTCGGGTAGAAACCCAACTCCTGAGTTCCAGAACATCACTTATGCAACATTTTCAATAATGGATGAATGTCGTCGGTAACAGTACATAAAATATGAGCTGGATTAAGCTAAAACATCATATCATACTCTAGAGACAATTAAATTAGCAAGCGAAAGAATGTGATAGATATATAAAATATATAAATGATTGTAAATTTTCAGAGTGTGAACATGTTACCAGGTTAACTAAATACATGTATACTCTAAAATAGAAAGAAAAGAATATACATGAGTGCTCCAAAAGTACAAAAGAAAGACAAGTGTCATGGCGTCTAATCAACCTCCCTGTAATCCCGTCGATCAAAATATGGAGGAGAAGTCCTCCTCAGCATAATACAAGTCCAGCTCCGCTCCACAAGCAGTGCCATCATCTGAAACTAAAATAGTGACTGGTGGGTGTCTGGAACACCATCCCGTAACGTGGGAGTGAGTAGCTAACTCAGTGGAATTATAGAATAAAGATTAACATGTTATTAAATCCATCACGCGATAATGATAAAGCAAACAAAACAAACATTCCTAAATACTGTGATTAATGCATGGATGAAATGACATGATGGATGCCCTCACCGACATACTCCCTCATGCGGCACCATCTTCATCCGCGGCATGCTTGTGTTCCTCAGTGCTCCACATCTTTCAGGCACATGGAGTGCGATATGGATAATGATTACCGAGTTGTTATTAGTCCTTTTCACACAGAAGGATTGAGAAACTAAGGTACTTTCCTTATATCAATACCCAAACAATGATCCTGTCTAGGGTCGTCACTCCTAGTAATCTCATACGATGATATATTTCTAGGTCGCTGCAAGGGCTGTTGCACGCACTTGTTGCACCGCGCCCCCATCACCTTATCAATACAGGCCTAGTTTATATCCTTAAGACTGCATCAGGACTCGTCGCCCCCATGCGGTGTCAGGATAAACTCAAGGTCACTACAAAGGGCTGCCAGGGCTGTTGCTTGCACTCGTTGCTCCACTCCACCATCACCTTATCAATGTAGGCCGACAACAAGAATATTGTATCCCATACCACCATAATCTGCTTAGAGTAGGGTGCTCACTGGTCACTACAGGGAGGTTTGTGGCCCCAGCGTAGGCCGACAGCTCGATCACGGTGTCCCATACCACCATGACCGGCTCATGAGTCTTAGTGGATCAAGGTACCACGGTTATCAGGGTCATCACCAGTAAGTTTAGTACCCTAGGTTCAAGCAGTTATGACGAATATAAGGTGACTATACAATGGTCAGTCGGGTTACTTGATGAGTCCGACTAGCACGAACGCACGTCGAATCGACCGACCTGAAGTGCACAAGCACTTCGTGTCGCCTAACCACTGCCGACGACTCTAGTACGACTCGGGTTCGTCATACATATCCTTCGGGGCAAATAGAATCCAACTACGAATTCTAAAGTGTTACCGACTGCCTGGACTAGAGTATAGCCCCAAGCACAAAGATGTGAATTAGTAATCATATGAGATAAATAAAATTGAAATAACAAGTAATCCAAGCATGTTAGCAACATATTATAAGATACAACATAGGCAATTAAACCATACATAAGTACTTCACACATAAGGAAATCAATTGAAATATGACAAGCGTAGAGGAAATCATATATATCATCAAATTATTTGAGAATCTAGTCTCAACGCTAATCTACAACACCATATACTCAATACTTACTAATACATACATTTATACAAACACTTAGACTACACAACTCCAACGCACTTGACGTATGTTGATGTCAACATATAATATGACAGATCCTTATATCAAGGAGATGTCTAATACACAACAATCATGTTCTTACATTCAAAACATATGGCAAGCATAAATCATATTGATTTAGGCATTTCCACAAACACTTAGTCTACACACATTAGTCTACATAGCATATGTCGGCCAATATGTGCATTAGGGCGAATCTCTTCGCCAAACAGATCATACATCCATGACTAGTATAAATACATGGAAAATACTCATGGCAATCATATCGACAAAATACGTACGTATACAGTATTTCCTACAAATACCTAAAATATCCTAAATCTCATATTCTTCGTACGTACTCGGAATGAAAAACGGACAGCATGTTGTACATGTCAAATAGCATTCTTGTCAACAATCTACCATTAAACAACATTGAAAGCTTTGAAAACAGGTAATCTAAGCATCTAAGATCCGCACCTTTCGCCGTAGAAGTGTAACGAATCGAATAGAAACTATACGCTTCGTCAACGCCTGTATGACGACCTATATCACAAGACAAATCAATTACTTTGCTAATTGTATCGATGGAATCCCTAAAACAGGTTAAGGTTAGGGTTTTCTTACCTAGAACGAAACCAGAATCGCCGAAAGAACGATGCAGGTGGGTGGCTTTGGCACGTGGAGCAACAGGGAAGAATCCTAGGAGAAAGCCCCAACTTCTCCCCCACTTTCCCTCTCTTTTCTCTCTTCTCTCTCCAAATTCGTATGGAATGAAAGAGCAAGGGTTTAAGCCCTTTTTATAAGTTCAAAAGTGACCAAAATAGACTTAGGGCCAAGGTATACTTATTTTATAACCAAAGTGGGCTTGTTCTGATCCAACGGAGCACTTCTGGAGGTCGTGTTACTAAGTGCGGTCGGACTTATGCTCTCTGACATTGAATCTAGGACAGACAGAGTTTTCGATCCTGTCGGATTTCCAGATCGACCGTGGCGGACCAGTTTTAGTTCGATGGCTACCGGTACTCGATCAGGGCCACAAGTGCGTTGACATGTAAGGGCCACCTATCCTGATCCGAGGGTAAAATTTGATCGAATTCTAACGGTTAGAACACTTATAAAAGTTGCGCAAGCGATACGTGCCAGATTTCATAAATTATATTAATTTCTAACATTTCTCACCCTCTTCACTCTGGACTCAAGGAAATCGTCGTGGGACATCATCTGGACTTGAGTTTTGAGGTGATTGTCAAGTCAAACTAGGCGGTCAGGATTGTCTAAGTTTGGGGTAATCGGACTTCCGACATGCGGTCCAGAGCCGATACAAAGTTTTAAGGTGCTCCCGAGAGTAATCGGGAATAGAGTTTGATCCTATGTTTTACGATATTGTAGCGTCACCTATCCTATACATTTTAACTCTAGCAGATCGTATTGAAAGTGATTGGTGAGAATTTCATAGGCCACCTAGTGCAGCGCTAGTTAATTCTCGTTAGATTTCTAAAGGAAGTAGCCTTTATTGATTTTTGTTTGAGATGAGATTTGAAGGGTAGAGTGGGGGTGCTTGGAAGCGAAAGAAGGAAGAGTTTGGAGGGGTGGTTTTTACCAAAAATTGGACGTTTAGGGGAGAAAGGAGAGCTTGGGGGGTCACTTTGTGAAGAAAGTACTAGATTGGAGGGGTTTTAACGGACGGACCACATACCGTGGGGTTACCCTAATACCCAAACACCTCCGGCCCGAAGGCCCGACCAAATGGGGCCCATTGTACGGCGAGGCCTCGCCGAACCGGCGAGGTCCTCGCCGACCAAAGTCACATCCAGTGAGGCCCGGCCTATGGGGCCTGGTCCCCCCGTCCCCTAGGTCTCAAATGTATGTGGGGCCCACCTTAGATCATTGTGGATTAGCGTGGGTAGGCACACGACTCCGTTTCACACTATTTTGGGTCATTTTACAAATTAAAATTAGTTTATGCATCATGTAGCATATGATTTTGGAGTAGGAGAAGCTAATACATTCAAATAACCCATTTATTCCATGAGATTCCATGATTGGAATGATTGGAAGTCCAATTTATACATATATTTACTATTTACAGTAAATTTTTACTTAAGCATGACTCTCCATCATTTACACACTAGGATTTATGTCTAGTGTAAAAGGACTTAGAAAAAGTTGAAGAATGGGGTGGTGAAAGGAGAGATTCTGAAGGAATTGGATGAAAAGGGGTTTCAGGCCTTGAGACTGAGTGTAAGGGTTGTGGTTGACCTACCACCTAAGGACATTCATTTCTAGGTTTGGGATGGAATGAAACATGACCTAAACCCTTCGATTAACAGTCTAGAGGTGATTTGGGGTCGTTGGGCGTGATCAAGAATGTGCACGGACTCGATCTCGACGACCGTTTACAGTGAGTTTTAGTTTAAGTATAGTTCTTCACTATTTAAACTTGAGGATTCGTGTCTCATATGAAAGTACTTAGAGAAGTTAAAGAATGAGGTGGTGAAAGGTGAGAGTTTGAAGGAAATGGGTTGAAAAGTGATTTCTTTGGCTTTGGGATTGAGTTTTGAGAGTGTTATGGTTGACCATTGCATAAGGACGTCTAACTCCAGGTTGGCAAAAATCCGGAGTGTTACAATCTACCCCCCTTAAAATAAAATTTCATCCTCAAAATTTACCTAAGGATAATAAGGAAAGATTAATCATTTTCTTCACTTAAGTTTTGTTGATTTCATGTTTCTATATGTGGTAGGGTGTATACGATCTATATAAGTTTAGTTCCTGTTTGTCTACCCCCCTTAAAACTTATTTCTTTATGCATTACTTATACCCTAACGGTTTGCTACAATTTACTTCCGAACCCGTTTGGCATCTTGGCGACAATTCCCATCTACTTAGAGTAAGATATATATTTTCAGTGGTTGACCAGTACAGACAGACGGTTGTAGTGGGCTTGATCCCGATACGTCGAATGTCCGCCTGGCCAGGGTAGATAACGTTGTATCCCTTCCTAATCCTGGTGGATCCTGGTCTTCTGCTCGGCTAAGCAGTGAGTCCATTGGTAGTCGTCCAGGATTGAGGATTTGGGTGAAGCTGCAAATATTTCACAGTTGTATAATTCAGTAACTCCGTAGTCCGATCACTCTAAAAGCTTAGGGAATTTCCATCACTAAAAGGTTCAAATTTCTTATTTGGGTCTTGGTCTAAAGAGTCCTCGTCTTAATTTATATCGATGGTGAGAGTTAAGGGTTTCTATCTTTTCGTCTAACCTTGACCAGTTTCTTTCGATCCTGGGCCAGTGGGGAAGGGGCCAACTACGCTTTCGCTGCGCCACTCTGATCTAACGGCTGTATTAGCTGACCTAACTAGATTGGACTCAATACGTTCTACCCCCCTTAAAAATAAAGTTCTACTTAAGGCTCAAGAATCTATATCTCGATCCGTATATCGGAACGAGGCATAATTTAGGACCTATCCTGAGCATCGTGGTTAATTCCAGGGACGGGTAAGAGCTTTGTGGCAAGATACCTATACCCTATTGGCTATATGTTCTTAACACTTTCCAAGGGTGAAATAACAAACTTTTTCTTGTAGGTGGTCAGGCCAACACGGAAGAAAAGTTGCGTAGTGGGTCTGAGCCGGATACATTGACCTTTTGTCTAATTAGGACAGAAAATTCGTTGTATCAGTTCTTAATCCAAGTCGATGCCGATCTTCTACTTAATCAGAGCATTGGATTTATTAGCAACTACCAGGATTGAGATGTCAATTCAAACCACGAATACTTCGCTTATATATATAGTTTCTTTACTCCACATTCCCGAATGCAATAAGCCCTTGGGGAAGGCAATTCTAAGAGGCGTGCTGGTTTATTCTAAGTTCAATCTTAGGGATGTATAAGTTTTCCCTAAACGTGAATGGTTCTAAGTCAAACAAACTTCCTAAAAGTTATTAAAGAAGCTTCTAAACATTAAAGGAATTCAACGAAGGAATGAGGTCTCACTCCAACCTAAGCAAGTCAACTAAATAAGTCTACCTTTCAATTATCTTAGCATAATTAGTCTTTTACATTCCTCAGTATAACTAGTAATCTAGTCTTAACTTATGAGTAGCGGTAATCCACTAGTTGTAACTTAAAGCCTATGTTCATATGCTAAGTGATCTCATACCCTTCCTAATTCAAGAAATTTGTTTTATCGCCTAGGGTCAAAAGTTGTTTAGTTGATTTTGAGTTACCCAAACTTGAATTTACCTACGCTTGAGCACTACACATATGCTCATACCAGCTAAGGAGGTCCTAGGGTTCACGTCATTACTTTATCGAATCTCCTATACTGACAGATCATTCTAATTCTAAGAGTACCAAATCTAGGTCCAAAACACCAAGGGCCTATGTGGCCAATGGTATTAAGTTGTATTAAATGGATTGCGTTGCTAATACACTTTGGAAAATGAGCCTTGCGTTAGAAAGAGTGAGATGGGATTTCCAAATCCCATGATAATGAATTTTCAAGGGTAATATGATAGGAGAACCCGAGATTTACTTTTAATTACATACATTCCAACCATGGCATTAGAAACCATGGGATACACCCAATTTAGGGACAATACATTACACATACATTTATTATTACTTTTACATTTCCATCTGCCCTAATCTTACTTAATGCAGTTGGTTGAACGACCCTAAATGTCTCATTATTTGGAAGTTGTGCAGGTTATGGGACACAAAAATGTAAGTTTTGTGCCCATAAGAGAGGGTATAAGGAAGGTGAAGAGTTGTAAAGAATACTGGTGGATGGGTGTAGGATGTAGAAGAAGATGGAAGCTTGAGTGAATAGAAATGGGGATATGAGATCATTTTGCATGGTCTCGGTTACGTATGGGCTATTCTACGGTAGTTAATCTTGTCCGCCGGTGACACTTGGGATGTTAGTGTAGTTTCTAAATTCCATCGCCCCCTTCCTAAGTCAGATTGCGTCAGTGTGCGTTGTGTTACCATAACCCAGGTCCGGTTTAATCCAAATCATGCTCTGATATCATCTGTAACGCCCTGAAAATCGAAGGTCGGGTAGAAACCCAACTCCCGAGTTCTAGAACATCACTTATGCAACATTTTCAATAATGGATGAATGTTGTCGGTAACAGTACATAAAACATGAGGTGGATTAAGCCAAAACAATATATCATACTCTAGAGACAGTTAAATTAGCAAGCGGAAGAATGTGATAGATATATAAAATATATAAATAATTATAAGTCTCCAGAGTGTGAACATGTTACCAGGTTAACTAAATACATGTATACTCCAAAATAGAAAGAAAAGAAAATACATGAGTGCTCCAAAAGTACAAAAGAAAGATAAGTGTCATGGCGTCTAATCAACCTCCCTGTAATCCTGTCGATCAAAACATGGAGGAGAAGTCCTCCTCAGCATCATACGAGTCCAGCTCCGCTCCACAAGCAGTGCCATCATCTAAAACTAAAATAGGGACTGGTGGGCGTCCAGAACACCATCCCGTAACGTGAGAGTGAGTAGCTAACTCAGTGGAATCATAGAACAAAGATTAACATGTTATCAAATCCATCACGCGATAATGATAAAGCAAACAAAACAAACATTCCTAAATACTGTGATTAATGCATGGACGAAATGACATGATGGATGCCCTCACCGACATACTCCCTCATGCGGCACCATCTGCGTCCGCGGCATGCTTGCTTTCCTCAGTGCTCCACATCTTCCAGGCACATGCAGTGCGATATGGATAATGATTACCGAGTTGTTATTAGTCTTTTTCACATAGCAGGATTGGAAAACTAAGGTACTTTCCTTATATCAATACCCAAACAATGATCCTGTCTTGGGTCATCACTCCTAGTAATCTCATACGATGATATATTTCTAGGTCGCTGCAAGGCCTGTTGCACGCACTCGTTGCACCGCTCCCCCATCACCTTATCAATACAGGCCTAGTTTATATCCTTAAGACTACATCAGGACTCGTCGCCCGCATGCGGTGTCAGGATAAACTCAAGGTCACTACAAAGGGCTGCCAAGGCTGTTGCTCACACTCGCTGCTCCACTCCCCCATCACCTTATCAATGTAGGCCGACAACAAGAATATAGTGTCCCATACCACCTAATCTGCTCAGAGTAGGGTGCTCACTGGTCACTACGGGGAGGTTTGTGGCCCCAGCGTAGGCCGACAGCTTGACCACGGTGTCCCATACCACCATGACCGACTCATGAGTCTTAGTGGATCAAGGTACCACGGTTATCAGGGTTATCACTGGTAAGTTCAGTACCCTAGGTTCAAGTAGTTATAACGAATACAAGGTGAACATACAATGGTTAGTTGGGTTACTTGATGAGTCCGACTAGCACGAGCGCACATCGAATCGACCGACATGAAGTGCACAAGTACTTCATGTGGCCTAACCACTGCCGACAACTCTAGTACGACTCGGGTTCGTCATATACATCCTTCGTGGCAAATAGAATCCAACCACGAATTCTAAACTGTTATCGACTGCCTGGACTAGAGTATAGCCCCAAGCACAAAGATGTGAATCAGTAATCATATGAGATAAACAAAATTGAAATAACAAGTAATCCAAGCATGTTAGCAACATGTTATAAGATACAACATAGGCAATTAAACCATACACAAGTACTTCACACATAAGGAAATCAATTGAAATACGACAACCGTAGAGAAAATCATATATATCATCAAATTAGTTGAGAATCCAGTCTCAACGCTAATCTACAACACCATATACTCAATACTTACTAATACATACATTTATACAAACACTTAGACTACACAACTCCAACGTACTTGACGTATGTTGATGTCAACATATAATATGACAGATCCTTATATCAAGGAGATGTCTAATACACAACAATCATGTTCTTACATTCAAAACATATGGTAAGCATAAATCATATTGATTTAGGCATTTCCACAAACACTTAGTCTACACACATTAGTCTACATAGCATATGTCGGCCAATATGTGCATTAGGGCGAATCTCTTCGCCAAACAGATCATACATCCATGACTAGTATAAATACACGGCAAATACCCATGGCAATCATATCTGCAAAATACGTACGTATACAATATTTCCTACAAATACCTAAAATATCCTAAATCTCATATTCTTCGTACGTATTCGGAATAAAAAACGGACAGCATGTTGTATATGTCAAATAGCATTCTTGTCAATAATCTACCATTAAACGACATTAAAAGCTTTGAAAACAGGTAATCTAAGCATGTAAATCCGCACCTTTCGCCGTAGAAGTGTAACGAATCGAATAAAAACTCTACGCTTCGTCAACGCCTGTATGACGACCTATATCACAAGACAAATCAATTACTTTGCTAATTGTATCGATGAAATCCCTAAAACAGGTTAAGGTTAGGGTTTTCTTATCTAGAACGAAACCAGAATCGCCGGAAGAACGATGCAGGTTGGTGACTTTGGCACGTGGAGCAGTCGGGAAGAATTCCAGGAGAAAGCCTCAACTTCTTCCTCACTTTCCCTCTCTTTTATCTCTTCTCTCTCCAAATTCATATGGAATGAAAGAGCAATGGTTTAAGCCCTTTTTATAAGTCCAAAAGTGACGAAAATAGACTTGGGGCCAAGGTATACTTATTTTATAACCAAAGTGGGCTTGTTCTGATCCAACAGAGCACTTCTGGAGGTCCTGTTACTAAGTACGGTCGGACTTATGCTCTCTGACATTGGATCTAGGACAGACAGAGTTTTCAGTCCTGTTGAATTTCCAGATCGACCGTGGCGTACCAGTTTCAGTTCGACGGCTATTGGCACTCGATTAGGGCCACAAGTGCGTTGACATGTAAGGGCCACCTATCCTAATATGAGGGTAAATTTTGATCGAATTATGACGGTCAGAACACTTACAAAATGTCGTGCAAGCGACACGTGCCAGATTTCATAAATTATATTAATTTCTAACATTTCTCACCCTCTTCACTCTAGACTCAGGGAAATCGTCGTGGGACATCATCTGGACTTAATTTTTGAGGCGATTGTCAAGTCCAACTAGGCGGTCAGGATTGTCTAAGTTCGGGGTAATCGGACTTCCGATGTGCGGTCGAGAGCCGATACAAAGTTTAAAGGTGCTCCTGAGAGCAATCGGGAATAGAGTTTGATCCTATGTTTTATTGTATTATAGCATTACCTATCCTATACATTTTAACTCTAACAGATCATATTGAAAGTGATTAGTGGGAATTTCATAGGCCACCTAGTACAGCGCTAGTTAATTCTCGTTAGATTTCTAATGGAAGTAGCCTTTATTGATTTTTGTTTGAGATGAGATTTGAAGGGTGGAGTGGGGGTGCTTGGAAGCGGAAGAAGAAAGAGTTTGGAGGGCTTGGAGGGTCACTTTGTGAAGGAAGTACTAGATTGGAGGGGTGATTTTTGCCAAAAATCGGACGTTTGGGGGAGAAAGGAGAGCTTGGGGGGTCACTTTGTGATGGAAGTACTACATTGGAGGGGTTTTAACGGACGACCCACATACCAGGGGGCTACCCTAATACCCAAACACCTCCAGCCCGAAGGCTCAACCAAATGGGGCCCATTGTACGGCGAGGCCTCGCCGACCAAAGTCACATCCGATGAGGCCCGGCCTATGGGGCCTGGTCCCCCCATCCCCTAGGTCCCAAATGTATGTGGGGCCCACCTTAGATCATTGTGGATTAGCGTGGGTAGGCCCACGACTCTGTTTCACACTATTTCGAGTCATTTTGTAAATCGGAATTAGTTTATGCATTATGTAGCATATGATTTTGGGGTAGGAGAGGCTAATCCATCCAACTAACCCATTTATTCCATGAGATTCTATGATTGAAATGATCGGAAGTCCAATTTATACATATATTTACTATTTGTAGTAAATTTTTGCTTAAGCATAATTCTCCATCATTTACACACTAGGATTTATGTTTAGTATGAAAGGACTTAGAAAAAGTTAAAGAATGGGGTGGTGAAAGGAGAGATTCTGAAGGAATTGGATGAAAAGGGGTTTCAGGCCTTGAGACTGAGTGTAAGGGTTGTGATTGACCTACCACCTAAGGACATTCATTTCTAGGTTTGGAATATAATGAAACATGGCCTAAACCCTTTGATTGACACTCTAGAGGTGATTTGGGGTCGTTGGGCGTGATCAGGCATGTGTACGGACTCGATCTCGGTAACCGTTTACAGTAAGTTTTAGTTTAAGTATAGTTCTTCACTATTTAAACTTGAGGATTCGTGTCTAATATGAAAGTACTTAGATAAGTTGAAGAATGAGGTGGTGAAAGGTGAGAGTTTGAAGGAAATGGGTTGAAAAGTGATTTCTTTGGCTTTGAGATTGAGCTTTGAGAGTGTTATGGTTGACCCATTGTCTAAGGACGTCTAACTCCAGGTTGGAAAAATTTTAGGGTGTTACACTTTCGCTTACTCTGTTATCATATGATTTATATCTTATCAGTATTTCTGCTTACTATGATAATTCATGCTTTTGTCAGTGTTTCTGCTTATTCAGACATTGTATGGTTTATGGATTATCAGTTTTCTGGTATTGTATGATTATGTCACTGTATTGAATACTTGGCACTTACCTTGTGCACACACTTACACCACCCTCTGAGCTTTCTATAAGCTTATGCACGATAGATGCATGCAGGTGATGTTAGGATGTAATAGTGTTGAGCTTGGAGTGTGTAGAGGTCTTCTGGAGCTTGATTTTCTATTTATACTTTTCCTTCCAGTGTTGTAATCAAATGATTATATTAGTGGATATGTGATGATGATGTTGCCTTTGTGAATTGAGTAATCTTGTAGTTATGCTTATTACTAGTTAAATGTATAAAAAAAATAAAAATAATAAAATCCTCCTTGTAGGATCATAGGATCGGAATCTGGCATATGAATGCTAGGAACCGAGAATGGGGTACTACGGAGGCTGTCAACACCGGATTCGGCGATAGGGATTCCTATGAATCCGATTTTCGGGTTTGGGGCGTGACATGATTTGACCCAATCCTGGCCTTTGGATCGGATCGGATCCGTTGGATCGAGTTGGATCCATTGGATCGAATCGAATTCTGCCTAGCTCTAGATGTAGTTCATCTGTGATAAGTTTTACCCTCAAACTTGGGCCAATGATATGAAATTAAAATTCCTTATGTGTGGACGGGATGAATTTGCCTTAAGAAAACCCAGTGAGCCCTACAAAAGATGTGGATGGGTTCAAAACATGGATCCCTTATCACAAAAGGGTCATTTGATCGTTTCCTTTTTCTTTAGTTTTTTTTTCATTGGAAGGGAGAAAGGTGTGGAAGGGAGGATGGCATTTTTAGGTTCATTTCCTTCCTCCTCTATTCTTTCTTCAATTTTCCTTCATTAGTTCCTTTTATATGTGTTTTTTAATTATTATTTTTTATTATTATTTTTTTGATTATTTTTTTTTGTTGAATATGAATCATAAGAGTTTATGAAAGAGATGAGGGTGTGGTGGTTTCCTTTATAGTTTTTTTTTTTGGATATGAATGGTGAGAATTTGTGAAATGGAGGAGGGTGTAGAAAAATGTTATAATGGATGAATTTTTATCACAAAAGAATGTTGTAATGGATGAATTTTGTAGTGGAAGAATATTACTTTTATAATGGATGAATTTTTATAATGAAAGAAAGTTGAGATGGAAGTACGTTGCAATATATGAATGTTGTATGGTGGATCACCGGTATTTACTGTGAATCAACGATATTCACTATGTACTATCGATATTCAGTATGAATTGCCAATATTTAGTATGAATCACTAATATTAACTGTGTATCGTTGATATTCACTATGGATCACGAATATTAACTATGGACTGCAAATATTCATTATGGATAATTGATATTAATTGTGGACTACTAGTATAAACTATGGAACACAAGTACTTATTGTAAACTATTGATATTCACTGTGAATCATTGATATTAATAGTGGACCATTGATATTCACCGTAAACTATTGATACAAAAACAACCATAACTTCCTTGTTACATGCGCAATTTGGGTGATCTTATTCTTATTAGAAAGATAACTTGATGAAATTTCAAATGGTTATATAATCACCTAATTTGGAACTATTTAAATACCTAAAAGTGGGTCCAAACTTCATTATTCAGTGTGGACCCTATATATTCATTATAGATCACTGATCTCACAAAAACGGCCATAGCTCTCTTGTTATATGTCCAATTTGGGTGATCTTATACTCGTTATAAAGATAATTTGATGAACTTTCAAATAGATTTATAATAATCTCATTTAGACACTATTTGATTATCCAAAAGTTAACCAAAAGTTCATCATTCATTATGAATTACAGATATTTAATGTGGGTCATCAATCCTACGAAAATGATCATAACTCCCTCATTTTAAGTCCGATTTTGGTGATCTTGTGCTCATTAGAAAGATAATTTGATGAAATTTTAAATGGATTTAGAATAATCTCATTTAGACATCATTCGATTATTCAAAATTGGGCCAAAATTTCATTATTCATTGTAGACAATAATATCACTATAGATCATCGATCCCATAAAAACAGTCATAACTCCTTCATTATATGTCTGATTTATGTGATCTTGTACTCATTGGAAAGATAGTTTGATGAGATTTCAAATAGATTTAGAATTATCTCATTTAGACATAATTTGATTGCTCAAAAGGGTACCTAAAGTTCATCAAGGACTGTGGACCATAGATATTCATTATGGGTAATTGATCTCATGGAAAAAACCATAACTCACTTGTTACATTGCCAATTGGAGTGATTTTATACTCATTAGAAAGATAATTTGTTGAAATTTTAAATTTCTTTAAAATCATCTCATTTGGATAATATTTTTTTACTCAAAAATGGATATAAAGTTCATCATTTATTGTAGACCGTAGATAATCACTACGGGTCACCAATCTTACGAAAACGGCCATAACTCACTCATTATATGTCTGATTTAGGTCATCTTATACTTATTAAAAAGATAATTCAATAACATTTCAAATGAATTTAGAATTATATCATTTTAAAATCATTTAATTACTCAAAAGTGGACCCAAAATTTACCACTTACTATAGACTGTAGATATCCACTACAAGTCACCAATCCAATGAAAATGACCATAAATACATTGTTATATGTCCGATTTATGTGATCTTATACTCATTGGAAAGATAATTTGATAAAATTTCAAATGCATTTAAAATCGTTTCATTTGGAAATAATTTAATTGTAAAAAATTTACACAAAGTTCATCATTGACCATGGATATAGATAATCACAGTGGGTCACCGATCCCACGAAAATAACCATAACCCCCTCATTACTTGTTTGATTTGGGTGATCTTATTTTTGTTAAAAAGATAATTCGATGAAATTTCAAGTTACTTTAAAACCATCTCTTTTAGATACTACTTAATTGCCTAAAAGTATATTGAAAGTTTATCATTCACTATCGATTGTAGATATTCATTATGCATTGTGGATCTCATGAAAATGGCTATAACTCCATCGTTGCATGTCCAATTTAGGTGATCTTATGCTAGTTAGAAAGATAAGTTGATAAAATTTTAAGTGAATTTAGAATCATCTCATTTGGACATCATTTGATTGTCCAAAAATGAACAAAGGGTTCATCATTTACTGTGGACTGTAAATATTCACTGTGGGTCGTCGATCCCACTAAAACAATCATAACTCCCTCATTGCATGTCTGATTTAGGTGATCTTATGATCGTTGGAAGGATAATTTGATGAAATTTTTAAATAAATTTAGAATAATATCATTTAGACAATATTTGGTAACCCAAAAGTTGGCCCAAAGTTCATTATTTACTATGAACTACAAAAATTCAATGTGGGTTACCATTCCCATGAAAACAGTCATAACTCCCTCGTTATATATTTGATTTAGGTGATCTTATACTCGTTGAAAAGATAATTTGATAAAATTTTAAATGGATATGGAATAATCTCATTTGGACAACATTTGATTATCCAAAATTAGGCATAAAATTCATCATTTACAATAGACCTTAGATATTTACTATGGGTCGTCTATCCATGAAAATGGCCATAACTCTCTTGTTACATATTCGATTTGGGTGATCTTATGCTCACTGAAAAGATAATTTGATAAAATTTCAAATAAAGTTAGAATCATCTCATTTGGACATTATTTTATTGCCCAAAAGTGGACACAAAGGTCATCATTTATTGTGGACCATAGATAATCATTATGGACCATCGATATACATTATGGAACAATGCTATTATTTGCCGTCCATAGTGAATATTAGTGGTGCACTCTTAATATTAAAGGTCCATAGTAAATATCAATGCTCCATGATTAATCCAAAATGTTGACAACTCCAAGTGCAGGGCTGTGATATAGTTTTAACTTGGTGAGATTAAGATCGAATCCTCATGGACTTATATTTGTGTGTTCTCTAAAATACTTTAGAATTGGAATTAGAAGTGAAACTAACTATGCAATTGGATTAGAAGAAGTAATGATTGAAAACTAAGTAATTTAAAGAGAAAGTCAATAAAACAATACTAGAGTGTCAATGATCCACTTATAGCTATTGTTAATACCTAATTTTCTTGATTTAATTATATAACTCAACTGGAATCGAAGTCATATCATATTCAGCTGAATAATAGAGCAGTTAATTCATTATTCACAAAATAAAATAGATTTGAACTTCAACTGATTCAGTTCCCTCATGAAGCACCAAGGTATTGATCGTAAGAAATTCAAAGCATCTATCGTACCCTTAGTCTATGATAGATCAATGAATTTTTATGGATCAATCCCTTGTAAAATAAATAAGCAATCAATCTTAGCCTTCCTAAGCATTCAAAGTGTTAGGAGTCGACAATGGATCAAAGTAAGCTAAGACTAAGGCTTTATTCAAACCAAAATCAATGATTGTTCAACATTCAAATCATAAAGTAAACTAGAACATTAAACATCACTATAAGCTTCATCTCTTAACCCTAGCTCAATCATTATCATAGTTGAACTAAATTCTTAAAAAAATAAAAAATATAAAAAAGAACTTAGAACCAAAAGATTAGATTGGAAGAACAACTCTATAAATGCTCCACTACTCATTGTTTTCTCCCAAACCCTATATTGTACGTAAAAGAGTCTAAATCACCCCCTTAAATAAGAAAAACTCGCACCGACTTTGTATTGACTTTAGATTTTCATACTCTCATTACACTTCGGTTGCACTAACTATAGCCTTTGGTCGCACTGACTGTAGCCTTCGGTCACACCAAATTTGTCTCTCAGTTACAACGAAATTTCCTTAAAATCAATTTGAAGTCTCTGTCTCCCTCAAGTCGGACTGAACCTTCCTTCGATCACATTGAACCTTCGAACCGAATTATGCTTGGTTGTAGTCGAATTAGGACGGAAAATCACAGTTTCTTGCTAGACTATTTTGTGCACTTTCGGTCAGACCGAACCAACCTGAGGTGGGACCGAAGAGTCTGTTATTTTTGTTAATGTACTATGTGATTTTTTCGTATTTTCTCTCTCCTTGGAACTTGGTTTTCTTAGATATTTAGCACTTGAATTCTTCAATATTGACATTCATATATCCAATCCTTCACTTGGTCATTCTTTGAGCATTAAGCCATTGCTTTCATCATCTTTTCATCCTAGCTCTCCAAATCACCTCACATAGTAAAACACATGTAATTAGATCAATTTAACATGCCTATGCTTATAAAACCAATGCATAACAAGGGAAAAATATGTAATATTTCACATTTAATACACACCCTAACCATTATTTTGTTAGTCCCAAACAAAACATGCAAAAAACTAACATCAAAACCCAAACTTCATTCCTCTAAAAAAAAAAAAAAACATTTAGTGTAATCCAATGTATATAGAAACAGAATTCAGAGATTCAAGGATGAAATATCGTCAATCTAAAATCCAGTATGATTGACAAACCATTAAACTAAGTTTTTTCATTAATCAATTAATATAATACATTCAAACATTAAGTTCCTAGTGTGCTCAGTGAATTCCAACTTATAATCATTAAAAGTCAGCCTTCCCTCCATAGTATTAACTACGATAATTACTTAGAAGCGATCGGATCGGCATAAGTC
The DNA here is from genome assembly GCA_037074715.1 of Magnolia kwangsiensis. Taxonomy (NCBI): domain Eukaryota; kingdom Viridiplantae; phylum Streptophyta; class Magnoliopsida; order Magnoliales; family Magnoliaceae; genus Magnolia; species Magnolia kwangsiensis. The sequence continues at coordinate 8,282,273 of CM073585.1, read as the reverse complement.
ATTGATTCCAAACCCATCTCTATTTTTATGTATTTTCTAGCTTTTAATTTTTCATCGATGGCTCTCTCTCTCTCTCTTTCACTTTTTTCATTAAGCACATGCAATAGGTAGCCTTTTTGGATTCCACTTTTTTTTTAGTTGGTCCTTTTTATTTATTTATTTATTAAGGTAGATAAGGATCTTCAAGCTTGGTTCCTAACACTTTTAGTAATCATCAAGTTAAGAATTAGGAGTTCAAGTTAACCTTAAGGACCGAGTCAGATGTGAATTGTGAACTAGACTCAATTGATGTTTAAATCTTTTTATTAATCAATTCATTAAAAGAACTTATTATCAATCTACTAATCAATTAGACTCTAGAATTTCAAAATTACTTTGTATCTTATCATCTTATATGTACACACACTTAGGTATACAAAAAATCAATCTTTAAAAAGAGTTTTTAAATCTGAGAATTGAAATTTTTTGAAACTTTGCTCAAAATAAAGTAAATGCTAATAATTCTATCGAATCTCACCCCCAACCTAAAATCTACATTGTCTTCAATATAAAGAAATATATGATGTATCATAACATGAGACAACAAAAATAAAAGAGAAGTAAAGAGAGTACTTGAGAAAGATAAAAGGAATGACATGAATTCTCTATCATCTAAAGGGGTTTCTAAGTCGCTGGAAAAAAAAAAAGAAATAACTCAAAACCTAAATTACTTTAACCTAACCTAGGAAAGCAGTAAATAGAGAGAAGGACCTCCATCAGACTAGAAGGTTAGTTTTGATAGACAACTCTAAATTAAAGTTCTTAAAAAATGGCTTAAGGCAATAACCGTTCTCTTTAAAAATGCTGGAATTTGTTGGATTCCCTATCTCAACAGCCCCATGATGATAAACCGTTTTGATTGTAAAGGGGCCGGTCTAACAAGATCTCAATTTTTTAGGAGAAAGATGAAGTCTCGAATTATGCAAAATATATAACTTTTTGATGTGGTTCAAATTTTTTAAGGATGTTCTTGTTATGGAACATCTTCATCCTGTCCTTGCAAGCCTCATTCTGGATTTCTTTAAGTTTCTTTAATTGGAATTTGTGCAACAAGCCAACTTTGTCAAGATTAAAATTGAAAGTCTTTATAACCCAATACACTTTATGTTCTAATTCCATAGGTAAGTGATAAGCTTTCCAATAGACAAGTCTATAGGGTAACATACCAATAGGGGTTTTATAGGCCGTACGGTAAGCCCACAGTGCATCAATCAGTCAAAGTGACCAATCCTTGTGATCCAAATTAACCATTTTTTTAAAAATCTATTTTATTTTTTATTTAATATTTCATCTTAGCCACTCATCTGTGGGAGATAAGGGGTGCTCACTTTATGTGAAATACCATATTTCTTCATTAATGTTTCGAATGGTCTATTGTAAAAGTGAGATCCTCCATCACTAATGATGGCTCGAGGCGTTCCGAACCTAGAAAAGATGTTTTCTTTTAGAAACTTAATGACTGTGTGATGGTCATTATTCAAGCACAAAATTGCCTCAAACCATTTGAAAACATAGTCAACGGCGAGGGGAATATATAGATTTCCAAACAATGAGGGGAATGGTCCCATGAAATCAATGCCTTAACAATCAAATACTTCAATGATTAAAATGGGATTCAATGGCATTATATTCCAATAGGATATTCCACCCAATTTATGAAATCTCTAATACTATTTATAAAATTTATTTGTGTCCTTGAACATAGTGGTCCAATAAAAACTACACTGCAAAATCTTTGTAGTGCTCTTTTTAGCCGAAAAGTGACCACCACATGTATATGAGTGACAAAAGGTGATGACATTGTGTTGTTCGTGATTAGAAAAATATCTTCTTATGATTTGATCTGGGTAATATTTGAAAAGATAAGGATCATCCTAAAAGAACTTGCATACTGCGGTAAAGAATTTCTTTTTATCTTATGTAGTTCAATGAGTAGGAATCATAAATCTGGCAAGATAATTGGTAATGTTAGCATACTAAGGTAATTGGGAGACTTTAAAAAGTTGTTCATCAGGGAATATGTCATTAATGAGAATTGACTTCGAGGAGTCAAATAAAACAAATCGTAAGAGATGGTCAGCCACTATGTTTTCTACTTTTTCTTTTTTCGAATTTTTAAATCAAACTCTTGAATTAGAATGATCTATCTCAGCAAATGGGGCTTAACATCATTCTTGGAAAGAAGAAACTTCAGTGTCGCATGGTTTATAAAGATGATTCTTTTGGATCCAATCAAGTAGGACCTAGACTTATTCAAGGTGAACACTATGGTTAGAAGTTCCTTTTTCATATTAGAGTAGTTCACCTGGGTGGGGTTTAAAGTTCTATATGCCTAGTAAATAACATAGGGCTTCTTCTCTTATCTCTATCCTAATACCGCCCCAATTGCATAATCGCTTGCATCGCGCATAATTTAAAAGGTATACTCCAATCGGGTGGTTGCATAATGGGGACGCTTGTCAACATGCCTTTGAACTTAGTGAAAGATTTCTGGCATTACTCACTCCATTCGAAAGGACTTTCCTTTTGAAGAAGTTTATATAAAGGATGAGAGGTGAGGTTAAAGTCTTTTATGAACCTTCGATAGAATCCAGCATGTCCTTAAGAAGGATCGCACATCGCGTATGCTCTTAGGTGGTGGTAGGTTAGAGATTAAGTCAATTTTGGCTTTATCCACCCCAATTCCATTGCACAATATGATTTGTCCAAAGACTATTCCCTTTTAAATCATAAAGTGACATTTTTTCCAATTTAGCACAAGGATCTTTTCTTTACATCTCTTCAACACCAATTTTAAGTGCTCAAGGCACTCGTTGAAGGAATAACCAAAGATAGAGAAATAATTCATGAAGACCTCTAAAAACTGCCCCACCAAGTAAAAAAAAATACTTAACATACATCGCTGACATGTGGCATGGGCATTACGTACACAATTCAAATGATATCCTTTGGTAGGCAAAAGTATCACAAGGACATGTAAATGTAGTCTTTTCCTGATCCTTAAGGGTTATCTCTATCTGGTTGTAGCCCAAATACCCATCTAAGAAGCAATAGTAGGAATGAATGACCCCCTAACCTTTCCAAAATTTGGTCAACAAAAGGCAAAAGAAAGTGGTCTTTCCTCATGATACTATTCAGTTTCTAGTAGTCAATGCACATTCTCCAACTAGTAGTGGCCCTAGTTGGTACGAATTCATTATTCGCATTGGCTACGATGGTAATTATGGACTTCTTGGGCACCACCTGAGTTGGACTCACCCATTGGGTATCAAATATAGGGTAGAAAATATCCACATCCAATAGCTTCAACACCTCAGCCTTAACCATGTCTTTCATGTTTGGATTTAAATGGCGTTGTGGTTGTCTTAATGTTTATGCATTATTTTTTAGGTGGATGCAGTGAGTACAAATTAGAGGGTCAATTCCCCTGAGGTCTGCAATAGTCCATCCAAGATCTCTCTTATGCTCTTTGAAAGTATAAATTGACTTAGTCTCTTGTTCCGTATCTATGTGGAAAAAAATCATAACTGTATATGTCTCATCTTGACCAAAATAGGCATATTTAAGATCAATATGCAAAGGTTATAAGTCAAGGTTCGGTACCTTGACGCTAGACAGTAGCGACTTTGAATCAGTTAGAAGTAATAGTTTAAATTCAGGCCTCCACCAGTTAGTTTCAAGTACTGACATCACATCAAGCAAGGCATCCATATTTTGAATCATATCATCATCGAGGTTGGTGGAGTGGGCCAAGCACGCCTCTAGTCAGAGTACAAAGTTAAAAAAGGCATGTCTTCTACGAATGAGTCAAGCAAGTTAATGTCATGGACATCATCACCATCCTCTTGTTTCTTGCACATATTGAATAATTCATATCAAGTGTTAAATTTTCAAAGGACAATTTCATGATCCCATTCCTACAATTAATTATGGCATTTGATGTGGCTAGGAATGGGTGGCCAAGGATAACATGAATTTGAATGCCAGAATCAACATCTGGTAGCATGTCCAAAATAATAAATTCTACAGGATAGTAGAATTTATAGATTTAGACAAGCACGTCCTCTATCATCCCTCTTAATATACATATTGAATGATCGGCTAGTTGAAGTGTAGTCTTGGTATGTTTCAATTCACCCATACTAAGTTGTTCGTAAACCGAGTAGGGGATCAGATTCACACTCGCCCCCAAATCAAGTAAAGCATGATCAATCCGGTGGTTCCCAATCACACATGGATGATTGGTCTACCAGGATCTTTGTATTTTTAGGCCACATCCTCTTCGATGATGGCACTTACTTTATTTATCAAGAATATCTTTTTCTGAGCATTGTGCTGTCTCTTGACTATACAAAGGTCCTTAAGGAATTTTGCATATGATGATTTTTTTTTTTTTTTTAATGATATCCAATAAAGGGATATTGATTTTCACATGTTTGAGAATCTCTAAGATGTCTTGAGTGTTGGGTAAAGGTTTAGGTGAGATCAATCGTTGTGGGAATGGAGCTACCAACTTATACTATTTTTCGGTTCTTTCTTATTTAAGGTGTTGCTAGTCTCATCATCACCCTTAGATTCTTCCGAGTCCTTAGGCTTATCAGCCATCATTGGGGTGTTTTTATTAATCCTTTTTCCACTTCTAAAAGTGGTGATAGATTTGGTTTACTCCATATCTTGAGTGGAAGAGTTAGGGTCACTTATCTCACATTGCAGTTTTGGGTTAGGTAGAGGTTGGGAAGGAAGACTCCCATTCTCCCTAATAGTTAGTTGTTACTCCAATCTTTAAATGGGTGATATAAACATCCCTAAGGATGTTTTAATATTCTAGAATGTTTGCATAACACTCTGATTGAATTTCTCTTGATCGTGCATGAATTTTTTAACAGGATCCTCTTGGGTCATTTTCTACATTAACAATGAGATAAGGATCGAAGGAAGAGGCCCTTAAGGATTTTTATCCGCATTAGATGTTAGTTCGTTCCTTTAACTGAGATCTATGTGGTTCTGCCAACTAGAATTATAAGTGTTTGAAATTAGAGTATTGAAAGGCATTTGATAATTGTTCATGGCATTGGATTGCTCATGTAACAACTCTTGGAACGCATGAATTGTAGGGCACTCTTGTGTCAAGTGTATGTTACTTGCACAAATACCGCAAACAGTTTCACAAGTCTCCTTTGGTTTGAACGTTTCCACCTTCTTCAATTCTATGGCCTCGACTTTTCTTGTGAGGCTGGCCACCTTGGACATCGTGTTCTACCCTTAAGACATAAATTCCCTCCTTTTCCTTGTACCTAGTCAATTTCGGATGGGTCGACCTGGCTGAAGTATCCCAGGATTGCACATTTTCAGTTAACATGTCAAAGTAGCCGCATGCGTCATTGAGATCCTTATTCATTAACTCCCAATTGCACGTCATCTCTATGAATTGGCGTATGGGTGAAGTTAGTCCATCATAGAAAAAACTTGTGACCTACCAAAATTTATAGCCATAATGTGGACATGTACTTAAAAGTTCCTTATTTCTCTCCCAACATTGAAAGAATATTCTTTCCTCTTTTTGTGAGAAGTTCATGATGACCCTTCTAAGAGTGTTGATCTTATGAACTGGGAAGAACTTTTTAAGGAACTTATGGGTCATCTCAGCCCATTTCCCAATCAATCTTGGCCATAACGAGAGAAGTCATAACTTGACCTTCTCCTTTAGTGAAAAAAGGGAACAATTTTTGTCTTAGGGTATCATCCAACACATTGTTGAATTGTAGGGTAGCTATAATCTCATCAAACTCCTTAAGATGTAGGTATGGACTTTCAAAATTATTCCATGGAGTGTTACGCCCCAAACTTGGAAACTGGGCTCACAAAATTCCCGATCATCGAATCCGGCACTGACAGCCTCTGTAGAACCCCATTCTCGACTCCCAGCACCCATACACCAGGTTCTAATCCTAAGATCGTACAAGGAGAATTTTTTTTTTTTACATTAATCTAACTCATAATGAGCATAAACATAACCTATGAACAATAACCACAAGAACACCATCACAAAATCCACTATGATCAACAACTTTGAGTACAATGTATATGAAAGGAAAATATAAGATAATGAAAATAACAGAAACTCCAAAAGCTTGACTACACACTCCAACTGCGGCGAGGCTATGGCAATGTCCTGGCATCACCTGCACGCATCAATCGTGCATAAGCTTATAGAAAGCTTAGAGGATGGTGTAAGTGTGTGCGTAGTATGACAGTGCTCAGAATGCAATGTCAGACTAATAAGGAATCATGTTGATGGGTACGTGAATGCAATCAGTCGTACCAAGACTATGCGGTGCAAGATATGAATGTTATCGGCCATATCAAAATCGTGCGATGCGAGATGCAACTCAAGCATGTCAATCCTCATCCAAATCCTCCTACAGCTCATCAAATATCAGTACAGTTCCCTTTCTGGATAATCACCAGGGTTTAGTACACTCTATGCCAGCTTGCCACCCCTATCCGAATGCACAACTGGGAGAGTGGAAGAGACCTCACTATCCGCCTGTCAATATCAGGCCCGACTTGTCGATAGCAGACTCATTCCTCAAGCTAGTTAAACTCAACCTAGAAATTGTCCGCTTACTCAGGTAGGTAAGGTCACACCCCTTTTCAACCGACCATGACACAGTGGGAGACGCGGCTTACTAGTATACGGCCCTCGCACGCTTATGTATCCACTCAGTTTCAACGTTGGAGTCATCCTCTGGTACCATCAGGTTTAGAAATTTTCACCCACGGACATCTATGACGCCCCAATGCTAGGAATAGTATTTTCGATATCCAATCTAGTCATCCACGATGTGTAGGTGGAGGCTATGGTCCTGATGTAGCTAGGGCATATAATAATCACAATCACACAAATGCAAGTGCATGAATCACTCTACCAGACATGCAACAAACGCGCTCATGAAAGGGCAACTTCGCCTATTGGGGAGCCCATAAACAATTTGCCCGAAGACATATGCTATGATCAGTCACTCCTCATATCAAGCATATATATGATGCGTATGAGCATGAATCATGGATCTATATTAAACATGTTATATGGTGATGGACTTTATTCATAACGAAGATGGGCCTAGACGGCCTACACACTACAAGTGTGGGCTTATCAACGGGCCCTGGGGAGAATGACAATGCGGACATTTAACCAACATTATAATTACAATGTGGGCATCAAACCATCATTGCTCCTAAGGCACGACCTGCTATGAACATCATTACATAAACCATGGTGGAATCACACATTACAATGGGCCTTATGTACATCCCATTGGGCCTTGACCCATAGGCCTCAAATACATCAAATGGGTCATATAACATGGGCCTCATATACTTAAGGTGGGCCTCAATAGTGGGCCTCATATATCATATCAAGGTGAGCCTCAACAAAGGCCTTGTACACATCAAGGTGGGCCTCAACAACGGGCCTCATATGTCACATTGGGCCTTATCAAATGGGCCGAATCAACGGGCCTTATATTTATTGCAATGGGTTATAACCCATGTAAAGATCATTCTAGAGCATTTCAAAAGGAATGAATCTTATTGAAAGATCAACTGGACCGCACTCCAAATAACAGTGGTGACAATGATTTCCACCATTAAAATCGTCATGGCCCACCATATCCTTTATGTCCCATCCAATCTAATCATAAGGTCACACATACCTGAATTAAGAGGAAAAACAAGTCCCTTATTGATCCAAAACTTTTGGAATCTAAGGGTTTCGATGGTAGATGTTCAACCCCATTGTTTCTATAGTGTGGTCCACATGGAACTAGATCTATCTTATTTTTTTATCTCAAGCCTTAAAATGAGCTTTCAAAATGGTTGGATGGTTTGGATGCAACACATGCATCATGGTGGGTCCCATAGGGATGGACATCATAAATAAAACTCGTACCTCATGGTGGGGTTCCTTGCAGTCCAGCAGCCCAGCTAAAATGGCTGGACGGCATAAATAAAACACATACATCATAATGGGTCCCCCGTCCAATGGTGTGGAAGGTGTGGGCAAAACGCATACACCATAGTGGGTCCCACGTGGGGCCCACCATAACGTTTATTAACCGTCCAATTTCTGGTAAGGTCACACGGACCGAACACAGAGGAAAAATAAATTTCATAATGGCCCAAAACTTCTATGACAACCCAAAAGGGTTTCAATGGCAAACACTCAATCCACTGTTTCCTGTGACGTGGGTGTAACACCCCGGATTTTTGCCAACCTAGGGTTAGACGTCCTTAGACAATGGGTCAACCATAACGCCTTGGTAACCTCTCAGAACCCAATTCCAAAGTTAAAGGAATCATTAAGAACCAAATTCTTTAGAAACTTAACGTGAATTAGCTAGCGCTGCACTAGATTTCCTGTAAAATTAGCACCAACCACTTTAAATACGATCCGTAAGACACAAAACCTATAGAATCGTTGACGCTATGTTACCCTAAAACCTAGTACCAAACTCTAAACCCGTTTGTTCTCAGGAACCCTTTGAAACTTTGTATTGGATCTAGACCGTGCGTTGAAAGTCCGATATCTACAATCTCAGACCATTATGACCGCTTAGTTGGACTTGACAATCATTTTGAAAATCAAGCCCAACTGATGTCCTGACGCTATTTTACTGAGTTCGAAATGAAGAGAGTGAGAAAAGAAAAATCTTTAGAAAATTAATTCAATTTAAATGAATTTGACACATGTCGCTTGCGCGATATTTTTTAAGCGTTCTGACCGTCGGAATCTGACCCAAATACACTATCGGATCACGAAACATTTCCCACTCAGGTCAGTGTACTTGGAATCCCCGATCGAATCTCCGTGACTGCTGAATTGAAACTGGTCCGCCACGTGCATTCTAGGAACTCTATCGAACTGAAAACTCATCCTGACCTAAATCCAACATCCATGAGCTTAAGTCCGACCGCATTCAGTCAGGAGACCTCCAGAAACGTTCTTTTAGATTGGGAAAGACCCGATTTGGCTATAACCCAAGTATACCTTGACTTGGAGTCTATTTTGGTCATGTTTGGGCTTATAAAAGGGCCTTAAACCCTTAGCCTTCTAACCCATACGAATTTGGGGAAAACCCTAGGAGAGAGGAGAGAAAAGAGAGAGAAAGTGAGGGAGAAACTGGTGATTCTTCCAGGGAGTCTTCCCTGCTACTCCATGTGCCAAATCCTTCCACCTGCATCGCTATTCTGGTGATTCCAACGCCGTTCTAGGTAAGAAAACCCTAACCTCAAGCTGTTTTAGAGATTCCATCGATATAAGTAGCAAAGTAGCTAACTTATCTTGTAAATTAGGTCACCATATCGACGTTGACGCAGCGTAGACTTTCTATTCGAATCGATACGCTTCTACGGTGAAAGGTGAGGATTTTAGATGCCTAGATGCCTAGAATGTTGTTTAACATGTAGAACATGCTGTCCATTTTTCATTTCGACTGCGTACAGAAAATATGAGATTTAGGGTATTTTAGGCATTTGTAGGAAATACTGTATACGCCTGTTATTTTGCTGAAATGATTGCCATGTGTATTTGTCGTGTTATTATATTAGATATGCGTGTATGATCTGTTTGGCGAAGAGATTCGTCCTAATGCGTACTTTGGGTCGGCATACACTATATAGACTAAAGTGTGTAGACTAAGTGTTTGTATAAATGTTTGTATTAGTATGTATTGAGTAAATGTTGTTGTAGATTAGTCTTGAAATTGAATTCTCAATTAATATGATGATGTACATGATTTTCCTCCATGTTGTGATATTGAATTGATTTCCTTATATATATGGAATACATGTGTTTGGCTGATTTGCTTACGTTGTATGTCATCACATGTTGTTAACATGCTTGGATTGTTATATTTCATTTCTGTTACTCTTACATGATCATTGTTGTGGAATTACAAGTGCTTGGGGCTATATCCTAGTCCAGGCAGTCGTTAATAGATTCAAACTCGTGGTTGGCTTCTATTTGCCACGAAGGACGCGTCGATGAACGCGAGTCATGCTTTGGGTTGGCGGCAGTGGTTAGGCCACACGAGGTATTTTATGCACTTCATGTCGTTCAGCTTGAGGTGCACTCGTACTAGTCGAGCACGTCAAGTAACCCGACTGACCGTTGATTGTTCACCTTGTATGAGTCATAACTGCTTGAACCTAGGGCACTGAACTTACCGGTGGAAACCCTGTTAACCATGGTACCTTGATCCATTAAGACTCATGAGCTGGGCATGGTGGTATGGGACACTGTGGTCGAGCTGTCGGCCTACGCTGGGGCCACAAACCTCCCCGTAGTGACCAGTGAGTACCCTACTATGAGCAGATTATGGTGGTATGGGATACTATATTCTTGCTGTCAGCCTACATTGATAAGGTGATGGAGGAGTGGAGCAATGAGTGCGAGCAACAGCCCTAACAGCCCTTTGTAGTGACCTTGAGTTTATCCTAACACCGCATGGGGGCGACGAGGTCTGATGCAGTCTTAAGGATATAAACTAGGCCTGTATTGATAAGGTGATGGGGGAGTGGAGCAACGAGTGCGTGCAACAGCCCTGACAGCCCTTGCAGCGACCTAAAAATATATCATCGTATGAGATTACTAGGAGTGACGACCCTAGACAGGATCATTATTTGGGTATTGATATAAGGGAGGTACCCTAGTTTCCCAATCCGGCTGTATGAAAAGGACTAATAACAACTCGGTAATCATATTCATATCGCACTGCATGTGCCTGGAAGATGTGGAGCACTGAGGGAAGAAAGCATGCCGCGGACGTAAGATGGTGTCGCATGAGGGAGTATGTCGGTGAGGGCATCCATCATGTCATTTCATGCTTGCATTAATCACAGTATCTAGGAATGTCTGATTGTTTACTTTATTATTATTGGGTGATTGATTTGATAACATGTTAACCCTTGCACTATGATTTCACTGAGTTAGCTACTCACTCCCATGTTACGGGACGGTGTTGTACACACCAACCAGTTCCTATTTCAGTTTCAGATAATGGCGATGCTTGCGAAGCAGAGCCGGACTTGATGATGATGAGGAGGATCCCTCCTGTATGCAGGTTCTGATCGACGAGTTTACAAGGTTACTGATTAGATGCCAATACACTTGGTATTTTACCTTTTATTTACACACCCATGTATATTCTTTTCTTTCTATTTTAGAGTATACATGTGTTTAGTTAACCTGGTAACATGTTCACACTCTAGAGACCTACAACAGTTCATATATTCTATATATCTATGACATTCTTTCGCTTGCTAATTTAACTGTCTCTGGAGTATGATATGTTGTTTTGGCTTAATCCACCTCATGTTTTATGTACTATTGCTGGCGACATTCATCCATCATTGAAAATGTTGCATAAGTGATGTTCTGGAACTGGGGAGTGGAGTTTATGCTCGACCCCCGATTTTTTCGGGATGTTACAGTGGGCCACCAGAGTTCCTCATACAGTTGATTTTTGGAGGGAGCCCACTGCCCTAAATGGGCTGTCAAATGCACGGCGTGGATGTTTAACACACATCACAGTGGGGCCCATGGTTGGGATCAGTGGTCCCTGGCCTCAAACGCAGCAGCGTCTTGCTGCAGCGTCAGCAACAATAGGCGTTGCATGCCATTTTTTTTAAAAAGGGAGTTTTTGGCTATTTTTCATATGTGGGGCCCGCATCAGGTGAATTCAACCTAGCCATTGCATTCCATGGCTCAAGACCGACCAAACAAGCCCAATATTCAGTATGTTCTAAGGTGTAGAAACATCAGAGTGGGTTTTAACAGTAAAACCACTGTTCTCTATTGTATGGCCAGCTAGATAATCAGATTCACTTCAGTTTTTGGCTCAATGCCTAAAATGAGCTGAGGAATTGGATGGATGGCATTGATTAAACTTATACATCAAGGTGGGGCCTGTATGAGTGGCCCACCCAATAAGCTTTGAAATCAAGCTGATATCTTTTTAGGTTTGCACATCAGTACACCAAACTCTCAGTTCATACTTCAGTGTAACAACGTCCAGTGTCCCTGGACACTGGACGTCTGCACACAACACAAATTCAAGGTGGGTCCCACGTGGACGTGGCCCACTTGATTTGTGTCAACCTTATATTTGTGTTTTTCCTTCCATCCAGGTCACTAACAGGATGGACAGTATATAACCAACACATCCATCGGGTGGGTCCCATGAAGTGGATGGCATTGATAAGATACCTACTTCATGGTGAGCCACACACACACCATTATCAACACACAAAAAATGCAGAGGAGATAGAGAAAGAGAGAGGGAGAAAGAGAGTACGGTGGAGATGGGAGGGACCCCGCCAATATGGGTCCCTCTCAATACAATACATTCACCAATGGGTCCCACATCAAGTGGGCCTTAAGTTTTGAAATCGACGGTAGATCACCCACCTATTGGCCTCCTTCTTACTCCCTTAGCCTCCTTAGCTCCTATGCTTAACTTTTGATGGTGGGGATGAGAGATGAGAGGGTGGGAAAAGTGGGTCACACTTGTTGTTTTGGAAGAGAGCTTGGGGAGACTTGGACGTGGGATGATTTGTTGCTTGGGAATAAAGAGAGTGAATGAGAGAGAGAGGGAAGTGATGGGTGAAAAAGGATGGGATAATGTGTGATGGGTGATGGGTGGAATGATGGGGTTGTAAGAAAGGGATGGGTGGAGAGAGAGAGAGAGTTGACTTTGGGAATGGGAAGAGATGAGTTGTTGTACTTGGGGTATGGCTTGTACTTGATTGATTGATTGACGGGACATGTTGTAGAGATTCTTTTAAAATTTACAACGCGCAGTGTTTTCCTTGAAATGAACGTGGGCCCGCATCTTCTAACCTGAGTATCGGATCGGTGCACGAATCATGGCGGTGACAATGTTAGAACCGTGGCTACGGCGCGGTCGCTAAGATACAAGTTTCAGGTCGAGCTGACTTTGGTATGCAGGTTTCATCTTAGGATCAGGCAGAAACATCGGATACAAGTCAAGGGTTGCCGAAATTAGACCGAAAGGGCTGTGGAAGCCTACGAAACGGTACGGATTAGGATACGGGCCTTACAACTCTCCCTTCCAAATAAAAATTTCATCCTCGAAATTTACACAATCATTACTGTTCATACCCCAAGTGCAGGGTTATGATGTAGTAATAACCTCGGTAAGACCGAGGTCGAATCCCAAGGGACTGATACCTGCACGTTATCTGAAACTAAGTAAAACTAGAACTAGCCTAAGATGTAATCTAAATCAATTAGAAATTAAAGGAATAATGATGGAATAATTATCTAAAACTTGAAGAAATTCAGAGGAGGGAAACTAGGGATTCAGAGGATCCACTTGTAGAGATCAGGGAGATCTTACACCTGTTTCAAGAATCATGGAAATTAACTGAACTTCATTTGATATAGTTTTAAAGAGATGAAAGGTATGTGACTATGCGGTCGCTAAGATACAAATTTCAGGTTGAACCAACTTCGGTATGCAGGTCTCGACTTAGGATTGTACTTAAACGTCGGATACAGGTTGAGGGTTACCAGAATTCGATCGGAAGGACCGCGGAAGCCTATGGAACGGTACGGACTAGGATACGGGCCTTACATGGAGTTTTGGAACTAGTCAGATAACTCCGAGTTTAAAGTCTACATTTCCTGCATTATGGAGAAAATTCATATAGGAATGGGTGCTTGTCTTAGCTAGTTGTAAATAATCACATAGGATTCTAGCTGGAGGACCACCATGCACATCATTCTTATCTTGTTGTTCTTTGGTACACTGATGGGGTTGATTCTCAGCCATGTTCTTGTCCTATTCAGAGGATCTTAGCTGTCATTGAATACGACGATAAATAGGCAATCCTTCAACTAGTCCTCCACTTAAGAGATGAATAGTGTTATCACAGGCTCACTTGGGCATAAACCACTCAAAACCTAATTCTAAACTTAAACATACTTCTAGAACAATTAAAAACTTCTATAAGGAAATAAGAAAGCTAAATAAACTAAAGAAAGAGAGATGGAAGGATAATACTTGATTAACGATTTTAGGTTAGATTCTGCAAAATAAACAAACACTGTTGTATATGAAATTTTAAGAAAATCTTAATCTAGAAACGCAAAAAAATAAAAAATAAAAAATAAAAATCTTATCTTAATCCTACACATATTATAACCCTAAGATATTTTAGAAAAATACAGCTAAAGTCCCCGACAACGGTGTTAAAAACTTAATTGACTTAAAAGGATGACAACCCCAAGTGCAGGGCTGTGATATAGTTTTAACTCGGTAAGACTGAGATCGAATCCTTAGGGACTTATATTTTTGTGTTCTCTAAAACACTTTAGAACTAGAATTAGAACTAAAACTAACTATAGAATCTAATTAAAAGAAGTAATAATTTAAAACTAAGTAATTTAAAGAGAAAGTCAAAAAAGTAAAACACTAAACTACTAGAGATCCACTTGTAGCCATTATTAATGCCTAATTCACTTGATTCAATTATATAACTCAATTGGAATCAAAGTCTTATCATATCCAGTCGAATAATAGAGTGGTTAATTTATGATTCACAAAATAAAATAGATTTAAACTTTAATTTATTTACTTCCCTCATGCAGCACCAGGGTATTGATCGGAGGGAATTCGAAGCATCTATCATGCCCTTAGTATATTATATATCAATCCATTGCAAAATAGATAAGCAATCAATCTTAACCTTCCAAAGAATCTGAAGTGCCCGGAGTCGACAATGGATCAAAGTAAATAAAAACTACACCTTTATTTAAACTAAAATTAATGAATTGTTCAACATTCAAACCAAATAACTTGAATCAAAGTAAAATAGAATATTAAAAATCACTACAAGCTTAACTTCTTATCCCTCGCTTAGAGATTTATCCAACCATTGTCATAGTTGAATTAAACTTTAAAAAAGTATGAAAAAAAATTTAGAACTGAAAGATTAGAAAGGAAGAACAGCTCCATAGATGCTCTGCTACTCCTTGATCTCTCTCCCAAACCCTAAATTGTACCTAGAAGAGCTTAAATCACCCCCTTAAATAAGAAAAACTCGCACCGACTTTTCACTGACTTCAAACATTCACACTTTTGTTAGGCTTCGGTCATGCCAACTATAGCTTTCGGTCGCATCAAGTATCACTTTGGTGACACCCAATATCACTTTGGTCGCACCAAATTTGTCTCTCGATTACATCTAAATTTTCTGAAAATCCATACAAAGTCTATCTCCCTCAAGTCAGACTAAACCTTCCTTCAATCGTACCGAACCTTTAAACCGAATTATGCTCAACCGCAAATGAATTAGGACTGAAAATCATGGTTTCTTGCTAGACTATTCTATGCACTTTCAGTTAGATCGAACCAACCTCAGGTGAGACCAAACTATTTATTATTTCTGTTAATATACTGTGTGATTTTTATTATTATTTTCTCTGTCCTTGGCACTTGGTTTATTTAGATCTTTGCCACTTGAATTCTTTAATATTAACCTACATAGATCCAATCCTTCAATTGGTCATTCTTTAAACATTAAATCCTTGCTTTAATCATCCTAGATCTCCAAATCACCTTGCATAGAAAAACCCATAATTAGATCAACTTAGCACACATATGCTTATAAAACTAATGCACAATAAGGGAGAAATATGAACTATGTCACACTCAACAATCATTTCTTAATATCAGTGGTCCACAATGAATATCAACAATCCAATATTAATATTAATGGTCCACAATGAACAGCAGTAGTCCATAGTTAATTTATGTAGTCCATAGTGGATATTAGTGGTCCAATGTTAATATCAGTGGTCCACAATGAATATCAGCGGTCCACTGGTAATATCAGAGGTCCACAATGAATTTTGAATTTTGAGCTCACTTTTGGACAATATAATAGTGTCAAATAAGATGATTTCAAATCAATTTTAAAGTTCTTCAAATTATATTTCCAACAAGTAAAAGATCACCCAAGTGAGACATATAACGAAGGAGTTATGATCCACATTGAATATTTACAGTCCATGGTAAATGATAAACTTTGGCCCTACTTTTATATAATAAAATGGTATCCAAATGATTTTTTTAATTTTTTAAAATTTCATCAAATTATCTTTCCAATGAGTAAAAGATCACCCAAATCGGACATGTAACGAGGGAATTATGGTCGTTTTCGTGGAATCGATGACCCATATTGTAATGCCCCATATTTTTCAATACTTAGGTGTTACCATTTTAATCCAAATTAGTATGAATGTGTGTGGAAACACATGCAGCTTATGTTACACATCATCATTCAGAAATTTACGATATGTCCATCTTAACCATTTGATGTGGACCATGGCGATCAGTTCAATCCGCCCTAGACCCTCATGGCTTTTAACCTTCTGGATTTGGGCTAGGGAAATCCACAATGCATCTGTAGATTCTAAAGTTAATCCACCTCGGATTGACTCTAGATCATTTATGATAATACTGCATCTCCAACCCGTGATTTAGACTGGCAGCTAGGCTTGCAGTATTCATCTTATCGCAAGGATAAGTTAAACCTCAAATTTGTCCTAAGCTAATATGTATGACCCAATCCAACTATCCAACATGAACCTTGAATCCTCAAGTCCACTATTTTTCAGGCCATGTCCCTAAATGTTGGAATCCATTACTTGACCAATACAACCAAGCCATACATTAGGACTCCTCGGATAGACTATGAATCAATCACAACATTCCAACTATCAATTTCCATAACTCAACCATCGCTAGTAAAACTAACCACAAACTAATCAAGTGGTAGCCATGCCCAAGATTTGGACACATGACTTAACAAGATTCAAACTATTGATGACTCTAATCAAAGGCAGGTCCTACATGAGATGCTACTAATATAAATAAATAAATAAATATCTATGTATACACATATAATAATAATGTACAAAGATAAAATGAATATAATAATACAAATAATATTATTATAGACTTTAATAGCACAAAGGGTATTTCCAATTGTGAGAAAACTTCACATAATGCTCAATTAGAACAATTAAGATGTACACCATCAGTTTTGGGACCCAACTTAGCAAATCCACCATTCATCGGGCCCATAACTCAATCTAGGATGATTTAACAAGTTGATTATGTCAACTAACCACCACATTTCAAAAGCGGCCACCAGGATCTACCCATATCAGCATAGAGACCTCTGAAATAGCTGGTGATCTGGCTAGAAATTATCCAACCGTTAACTATTGGTAATCATCAGTAAAATTCGAAAGAATCAAGAGGTATGGCCCACCTAAACTTGAGATCTTCCTGATCTTTGGCTAGGGGTGCTATTTGGACTCAAAGAATCTGGTGGGCGCATCAAATTTTGATGGAAATCATCGTGGACCCCACACTCATTTTGTGTGTGCACCTGGGGTGGTGCACCTGCGGTACACCAGACTTCCAACACGGTCAGATGAGCGCTGACCCGCGCTCGTCCAGAAATGGAAATTTTTCCCGCCTGCGACCGTTTAAAACAGATGTGTTTTCTCATCCTCGTTTGATTGGGTTTTGGCCCACCTCATCTATCCATCTGGGAGATCCAGACCGTTCATTTGATCCTAGAGTGGGCCCGAACAGATCTACGCCTTCCATACACGTCCGGGTATCCGGAAACGTGCACAATCTTAGGCACAATCCCCTGTGCGTGCAGCTGTTTGGCCAAAAACGGAAATTCCGTCTTCCACACGCCAACTCGACGATCCGAATGAGGGGAATCCCTCTCATCTCGGACGTCCATTTGATCGCATCTCGGCCATCCATTGCTTAGGGTTCTCCTAGCAAAACCACTACTGGTTTCCTTCTTACCCATCGGATTTGAAAACGATTTCAACTAGAACAAAACCAGACCATTTATTTCCAATCTAATGGCTCTGGGATGTTAAGGCAAGCAAATATAGGAGGGAAGATTGAACAGCAACGGGATCCAAACCCATTCTCGTGGCTGCACTCGGAAACCCATCCTTTCTTCCTCCATTCGAACCCACCAACCTGACCTTCTCCAAGCTTCGATGAAGCTCGTATACAAGCTCCCCAGGGTCCATACGGACCATCTGGAAGAAGCCGATTGGAAGGAAAAGCTTTTGTTTGAAATTCGCCATTAATGGCCATCACCATCTTCGTCAAGAAGAGACGCTTGCTGAACGTAGTTGCAACCGGTCCCACCGTTGGACGTATCTGGAGAAGATAGGGAAAGAAGAAAAAAAAAAAAGAGAGAAAAAAGAAATGAGAGAGATAGAGAGTATCAGGCGGACTGTAATGCCGCACCTGGTCGGGCCACGCCGATTCGAGACCTAGTTCGGTCTGAGTTGGGTGGGCCCTGACTCGTTCCTAGTCCAATACAGACATCTTGCTGGGCATTCCCAGTGGTGGAAGCTAAGAGGAGAAAGAGAGACAAGAATAGAAGATGAAGGGGTCAGGGAAGAAGAAGATGGCGAGGTGAGAGAGGAGGTAGCGGCGATCGCTGCACTACACCGACCTGAGCCTGCTGGGTTCGGGCCGTGTCCAGGCTCAGTTGAAGCGTGGGCCTGGCCTAGTCTAACAGGAGAAGAGAGGAGACGGAGAGGGAGAGACGGGCCTGAGTTATGGGCTGACTCGTTGCTGAGTCAGCTGGGTCGAGTTCGGCCCGAGTGGGCCTGTTTCAGTTAGGTTGGGTCTGGTTTAACCCAGCCAGCTTGCTGGACCTTAAATTTTAAAGGAAAAAAAAAAGAGGGAAGAAAGGAAAGAAAGAAAAGAAAGGGAGAAAGAAAAGAGAAAGAAAGTGGTGGTGTGTTGAGCCGAGTCAACTCGACTCAAACCGAGTCAACTGATGTGAGTCAACTCTCTCTTCCCATATTAGATCATCCTGTATTACCATTAGTTCCATTACCATGAATATGATAGTTATTAATCATGAATAGCCATCACTACACTGTCTACGTTAATATTAGTTATTATAAATGAAATTACTATTAAATGATACTAGTATGGCACCCATCACTTGAAATATAATACCATTAATAATAGATTTTAATATTTTGTTACCATTGTAATACTTGTTATTACCATGGTCGCAAGTATTAATCATATCATCAACGATAAATGTTAACTAACCATATTATTACATTTTGCTAAAATTACACACATATTATAGTTCAACCCCTAGGACTAAATCCTAAAAAGCTAAGCAATCTAAACCCTAAGTTATAATCTAGATCATAGATAGTCTTGTAGAACCTTGAGTTAACCATATAAGTTCATAATCTGTGGTATGATCAAAGTCTAAGGGCATACGCACTTTCTAATGACATTAAAAGATGAGTCGACAAATAAGGTGATGATTTCTTCCTCTTAAGCTCTCCATTTTCCCATTAGCTTAAGTATAGTCTTATTTTAATTTAACTTGATAATTGATATCTCCATATTATAATCATGTGTGTAATTGTTGGAATTTGATTGCTAGATTACATGCTAAATATTTGTCCTGCATATTATCTCATACTTGTAGATTATTTGTGGATTGTTTATGAAATTTAAACTAGTACATCAAGTAGAAAACCCTCACCTATAAATATACATTCATACTTGGGATGTAATTCGACTGGTCGTGATTATAATGGACCGTTAACTTAGCGGTTATTGAGTGTTGATATAAATTGATCAATGATGTGGGCATACTATCTAGAGTTATTGTGTTCAATGGTTTTAAGTATAGTTTCTTATCGCATGGTCTCGATATTGGCCCTACATGGCTTAGTTTTACTAATCGCCCTATGTGATTTAATTTTGATATTCACCCTACGTGGTTTTGTTTTGGTACTTGCCTTAGATGGGATCGACGTTTTATTTTGTGCAACCATGCAATGGTAAGCCCCATATACTATAATATGATTGGCCACTAGTCGACGAGCTTCTATTAAACATCCTAAGGTGGTAGTCTCATGAGCTGGGGATGGTAGTATGAGACCTATGTCCGATCTGTCAGCCTACGCTGGTGATAAGCTCCCATAGTGACCTTTGAGCTTATTTAAATTGACTGGTTGTAATTAGACTAATAACGGGTTGGCTAATCATGCATACATGGCATAGACCAGCATCTATTGCTATTATACGTAATGTACGTATTTTTCTGATTGGATGCTTTTCCCAAGTCGATGATTGCATGAGTGACGAGCCCAAATTCCACACGTATGATCATACTCAAGGCGATCATTACATTCACGCATCCATGCATCTAATAAAGCTTGTATCATGTATTGTTTTGTATACTTTGTTTTATAACTATGCTTAACTAATGCGATGGTGTGTAATTTTGAGAGGGATTCACACTGAGTTGGCCAATCATCGATCAATTATATAATCGTACAGGTAGCACAGGTGGCCCAGTGTTGAGGGTCAAATATTACATATTAGACCCCAGTTATTGCCTGAATTTATAAGCATGATACCATTTAATGGCCC
This sequence comes from Magnolia kwangsiensis, assembly GCA_037074715.1. NCBI lineage: Eukaryota > Viridiplantae > Streptophyta > Magnoliopsida > Magnoliales > Magnoliaceae > Magnolia > Magnolia kwangsiensis. The sequence continues at coordinate 8,261,682 of CM073585.1, read as the reverse complement.
GTTTAATCGTGTTTGTGATGCAAGATGTATTCGCGAGCTTGGACTGAAACAGTGTACTAAAAGAGTGATTTTAATATTCTGAAGTCACCGAGGTAAGGGATGGACTCCAAGAGATTAAGATCGACGGATTTACACGCTAGAGATTCGAGAAAATCGAGAAACTGAAGCTCAAATGGCCTGAATGACATCCAGAATGCAAGATCACAAGATTCCCACCATCCGTTCAGCTCAAAACTTCACACATGACCTTAGGACTATAAATGAACCGTACACGTCAAATTTGAGCCATCAAATCCTTGCAGAAGTGGCCCAACAGACAGATCAGCCCATTAAATCCTTAAGTGGGGCCCACCTGACCTCTGGATATGCCTCAATTTTAGACTCAACCATTTAAATTAATTGAGGAAGTGGATGAACGGAGTATATTTTCCGAATACATCTCAATGGACCCCATGCCTAAAGCACGTGTACACAGTGCACGTGGTCTTGTCGTGCTTCAAATTCCATAAAGTTGGTCAGCACACGTTGACCGACTCAAATCCTTTCCTGCGCAAAGACACTAGCGGACGAACAGCGTTCGTCTGATTTTTTATTGTTGGCCCCACCCATCATTTATTTTGATAATCTGTACCGTCCATTTACTCAAGAGGTGGGGCATGACCCTCGCCTAGGTGTCCTTCTGTTCCCATACGTGCACACACGTGTAAATCGCAATCAAACGTAGAATGGACACGAAAGTAAAACATCAATGGATCGCACCAAAACTTGACCAAAATCACCCCTCCCCGACTGTTTTTTCTTTAGGAATTCAATAAACGGGGTGGATTTCATCAAAAATATCACTATGGGGCCCACCAAGCATCTCAGTGCTGGTTTAAAACCAAGATCCGCATCTGGGAAAATCGGGACTTACGGGCCGTTCCACGATCAAGATCATGATCGGTTCGTTGATTTGAACCATTCAAAGTCTTCCTATGGGGCAGTTGTCCGTCACCAAGGAGTCTAAACGGCTCAGATCTTGAAATCAACTACTACATTGTCCCAAGAACCGGGCCAAACGCAAGTGAGTTGCGTTTCCTTTCGCATTCAGATTCTTCTGCATAAAAGAGGTCGTCGACTCCAGCCTCTTGTGATGCACTCCATTCCACCGGCCTATCTTCCTCTTGTCAATAAAAGGGAACGTGAAGAGACAGAAAAAAGGGCATTCAATCATCTTTGGATATGTGGGCAGCCGTGGAGGCGACATTGAGCTCTATCTGGGCTAGTTAGAGACTCTCTTCCTTCCTTCTTCTTTGGTTTTTTTCCTTTAAGAGTGCTTAGTCTAATCATGTTTATGGGCTAAGCCTCTTAGCTAGGGCTAAGAGGTGAAGCTTGTAGTGAGATGAGAGATTTTACTTTGTCTTTAATTTAGTTTTAATTTATGAACTGAATTTGATGATGGTTTGATTAATGAGAATGTTTTTAGTTTTTAATGGTTTGTTATGACTAAAATTACAATGGGTCTGTGTTAGCTTTGAGCATGTTCCTTTTCTTTTTATGTTTATGACGTCAGGAAGCCCTGTTGTTCACCATCGTCTCCTGGGCATGGTCGGATGACGGTACCCTTCCTAAGCTTCATACATGTGATTGATTGGTAATTAGTTTAATTCTGTTGTTTACTTTGTCTCCTGGGCATGGTTTAGTGATAGAATCCATTCTAATTCATATACCTTTCATCTCTTGAAAAATATATCAATGGCAGTTCAGTTAATTTCCATGATTCTTAAAGCAGAAGTAAGATCTTCCTAATCTCTACAAGTGGATCTTCTGAATTCCTAGTTTCCTATTTTTGAATTATCTAAATTTTAGATTAATACTTTCACCATTATTCATTCAAATTCAATTGATTTAGATTACATCTTAGTCTAGTTCTAGTTTTAGATTACGTACAGGTATCAGTCCCTTGGGATTCGACCTCGGTCTTACCGAGTTTATTACTACATCACAACCCTGCACTTGGGGAGTGAACACACAGATGATATATATGTTTAGACTTGATGAGGATGGTGCATAGGTGCCATGGATGCACGGATGTATTGCTAAGAGGAGCTGTGCGGTCTTGTGGATTACATTTATATACTTCTGTTATTTCTCATGTATGTACATCTTGTAATTATAAATGTTGAAACATTGGCTTGTATAAGTCATTATGGGTAGCTTCTTGTGTATCTAAATGATAATGCAACTTTCTTTTACGTCTGAATCATTCATGCTATGCTAAATTGCTAACTCTGATGAAAGAAAAAAAAAATTATGTATGGAATTCATCTCTCTATAAGTTAACACTCAGATTTTTGGAAAAAATGGTCGTATACTTGTGTCCTGAAAACACGAGGCATTACACATATTGAATATCTATAGTCCACAGTCCTTAATAAACTTTTGGCCCAATTTTGAAAACACAAATAATTTCTAAATGAGATGGTTCTAAGAATATTTTAAGTTTCATCAAATTATGTTTCCAATAGGCATAAGATCACCCAAATCAAACATGTAATGAAGGAATTATAACCATTTCCGTGGGATCGACAAGCTACATTGAATATCTATAATCGACAGTCCTTTTATGAACTTTGGTATAACTTTTGGACAATCAAATAGTGTCAAAATGATATGATTCTAAATTAATTTTAAATTTCATTATCATTTTAGGGTTGAGATCCTCCAGGTTCTCATTCATAATATTTTTATAAGGTCTAACCGACCATGGAAACAAGGAAATTGGCTAGTGGCGACTCCGGTCGAACATTACATCCCCCATATACAACAAAAATCACACTCGTGAGCATGATGTGCCCCCGCAATCGAGTGTCCACACCTATATATGGAATGAATGTTGTTTTAATAATTGAGGATAAGATTCCCTAGCTGACATAGACTATTGAAAAGTGAAGTCAAAAAAGGAAAATGGTTGCAAGCGCATTACGATCAATTACATTTAGTGGATGAAAAATGTGTTCGGGTCTTATGGTGAAAACACCAGGCGTATGAAGGACCTGGTGAAAACCTAAAAGGACACAAAGGGCAAGAAGGCAAAGCCGCCAAAGGAGTAGTTGGCAGTATGCGAGAACAAACATCTAAGATGTCACTACAAGAAATGCCACTTTTACCAACGAAAATTTTCGTAGGCAAAAGGCTTAATTTCGCAGCAAAAAAGTTTTACCAGCGAAATTTTTCGTTGGCAATTTTGTAGCTAAAAACCCGAGGGGAACACCTTTTACCCACGAAAAGAAAATTTCGTTGGCAAAGGTAAGCCTTTGCCGACGGAAGTTTTCGTAGGAAAAACATTTTACCAACATTGAATTTCGTTGGTAAAAGTATTGACAAAACTTTTTACCTACGAATTGTTTTGCAGGTAAAAATACATACAAAACACTTTACCTACCAACAATTTCTTAGCTAAAAATATATACATGACTTTTTACCTACGAATACTTTCGTAGCCAAAAATATTTAAAACACTTTTTACCTTCCAACAATTTCGTAGCTAAAAATATTTACAAGACTTTTTACCTATGAATACTTTCGTAGCCAAAAATATTAAAAACACTTTTTACCTGCTAACAATTTTGTAGCTAAACAAATTTAAAAAATTTTTTACCTGCCAACAATTTCGTAGCCAAAAATATTAAACTCATTTTAGCTACCAAAAATTTCGTAGCTAAAAATATTAACAAGACTTTTTACCTACCAATAGTTTCGTAGCTAAAAGGTACATGATTTTTCTCCAAATGTATATTCGTAGATAAAAATACTTAGAAAACGTTTCCCTACCACCAATTTTATGGCTAAAAATTCCTTTACCTAGGCATATTTTCGTAGGTAAAAATATTTACCAAACAAACACGTTTAACTACGAATGATGTCGTAGGTAAAAATACCTTACAAAACGTTTAGCTACGAATATTTTCGTAGGTAAAAACATTTGTGAGACTTTTAACTACGAAAATTTTCGTAGGTAAAAACTTGGAGGAGACTTTTACCTACAAAAATTTTCACAGGTAAAAGTTTTTTTTTTTAATTTTCCCACCCTATATTCCAGCACAAAATTCTTGAAATACACCTGATATACACCTATTACAATATAATTCCTGATATACACCTGTCATGTAATATATTTCATCATATTCACATTCACAGCCATTTAACTCCAAAGTACATAAATAAATCTATCCAAACATAAATTACATTATGCATAAATACATATAAGTTTAACATTATAAATAAAATATAAAAAATCACAAAGATGGAGGTAGAGGTGGTGGGGCATCGATGGGTAAGCGTGCGGCAAGAGCCTGAAACATATTCGTTATCCGTCGCTCATGCTCCACCCGCATCTCCTCCATCCTCCTCTCCTGCTCTTCCCTCAGCCTCGCATGCTCATCTATCCTCATCTTCTCCTGCTCCTCCCTCTGCCTCGTCAGCTCTTCCATCCTCCTCTCCTGCTCCTCCCTTAGCCTCTCCTGCTCCTCCATCCTCCTCCTCTCCTGCTCCTCCCTCTGACTCGTCAGCTCCTCCATCCTCCTCTGCTACTCCTCCATCTACCTCTCTAACTGCTCACTCTTCTTCTCCAGCTAATCTCTGATGTCATTGACGACAACCTGTAGCTGGTGAACCTCTCTCTTAGCGATATCATCTTGGCGGGTGACACTCTCACCAACGACGATGGATCGGGTGAAAACAGATCTAGCGGGTGCCGTGAGCTTGGCACCATAGCCAAGCCCAGACACATATCCAGAACGGGTGCTAAGCACCTCACTCAGGATCTCTGGCTCACTCCGCTGAGTACCATCGGGAGTGGGCTGACTGTGTAAGGTGTCCATCGCTGCCTGTAATAAAAACATATGAATTTTCTCAAAAAAAATGATATTATTATAATTTAATGCAATTAAATTTTACAATGTAAGGATTTTTACCCAAATCTCGCCGGCACTAGGATGCACCTAAGATCCCGTCGCCTGCAGATAGTGAGTCCCTTTGTGGAGGTCTATTGGTCCAGGCTCCTGGCCGGTGACGGAATCTCGCTGCGCAATCTAAAGAACAATAAAGTTAATATAAAATGCATTAAAAGAATATATCAACTTAATAGTTACCAGTAATTTCTTACTATGTCGTGACGAATTTGTACAAATGACTTTGAACTAGCTACGTGGTTCACTGCTAACTTTTCCTTGTTGTTAGAATTTATTTTGCTCCTCTTCTGAACACATTAGTCATAATACATTATTATTTGTTGCGAATTTAATTTTTACCTTAAGATATCGTAAATATATAAATATTACCTGAAAAGAATCAGACGAAAATCTATCGCGAAGTATCTTCCAGTCATCACGGGTCACGTGCGGCGGTGCGGACAGTGTGCCCTCCTCGTTACTCATGCACTGTTTGTACCGCTTTTGTAACAATGAGCGGTAGTCCTTGAACCGCTCCTTGATCATGTCGACGATGACATAGGAAATGTGCGGAACACTCGAATCCAATTCAAATTTATCTTGTAATTTCGTAAATAATAGATTAAGGTAATAAACTTATTAAGAAAATAACTTAATCGTAAATGAACTTTTATCAAATAAATTAGGATTTATAAGTATAGGTTTAGGTTTGGGTTAAGGTTTAGGTTTAGGTTAAGGTTATAGGTTTTGGTTAAGGTTTAGGTTTAGGTTTAGGTTATAGCTTTAGGCAATTGAGAATAGGTTACGGTTTAGGTTAACGAAATCAGGTTCGGGTTCAGGATTGAGTTTAGGTTTGAGTTTTCATGTTTAGGTTTAGGTTTAGGTTAGGGAGTTGAGATCAGGATTAGGTGTAGGTCTAGGTTTAGGGATTTGAGAATACATTTAGGTTTTAAGTTTAGGTTTAGGCTTAATTTTTTATTTTTAGGTTTAGGTTATATGTTTAGGTTTAGGTTTAGGTTTAGGTTAAGGTTAGGTTATAGGTTATAAGTTTAGGTTATAGCTTATATGTTATAGATTAAGGTTTAAGATATAGGTTTTGATTTAGTTATGTTATAGGTTTTGGTTTAGTTTTAGGTTTAGGTTAAGATTATAGGTTTAGGTTATAGGTTTTGGTTAGGTTTAGGTTAAGGTTATATGTTATAGGTTATAAGTTATAGCTTTGGGTTCGGGTTCGGGTGCGGGATCGGGTTTGGCTTTGGGTTATCAAGTTTAGGTTTAGGATTAAGTTAGGGAGTTGAGATTAGGAATAGGTGTATGTTTAGGTATAGGGGTTTGAGAACACATTTAGGTTTTAAGTTTAGGTTATAGGTTAAGGTTATAGGTAAGTTATAGGTTATAGCTGTAGAGAATTGAGAATAAGTTAAGGTTTAGGTTTAGGAAATCGGATTTGGGTTCGGGATTGGGTTTAGGTTTGGGCTTTCAAGTTTAGGTTTAGGTTTAGGTTAGGTAGTTGAGAATAGGATTAGGTGTAGGTTTAGGTTTAGGGATTTGAGAACACATTTAGGTTTTAGGTTAAGGTTATAGGTAGGCTATACGTTATAGCTGTAGGGAATTGAGAATAGGTTAAGGTTTAGGTTTTAAGTTAAGGTTATAGATAGGTTATAGGTTATAGGTTTAGGGATTTGAGAATAGGTTAAGGTTTAGGTTTAAGAAATCGGGTTTGGGTTCGGGATCGGGTTTTGCTTTGGGTTTTCAAGTTTATGTTTAGGTTTAGGTTAGGTAGTTGAGAATAGGATTAGATGTAGGTTTAGGTTTAGGGATTTGAGAACAAATTTAGGTTATAGGTAGGTTATAGGTTATAGCTGTAGGGAATTGAGAATAGGTTAAGGTTTAGGTTTTAGGTTAAGGTTATAGGTAGGTTATATGTTATAGGTTTAGGGATTTGAGAAAAGGTTAAGGTTTAGGTTTAGGAAATCGGGTTTGGGTTCGGAATCTGGTTTTGCTTTGGGTTTTCAAGTTTAGGTTAGGTAGTTGAGAATAGGATTAGGTGTAGGTTTAGGTTTAGGGATTTGAGAACACATTTAGGTTTTAGGTTAAGATTATAGGTAGGTTATAGGTTATATCTGTAGGGAATTGAGAATAGGTTAAGGTTAAGGTTTTAGGTTAAGGATATAGGTAGGTTATAGGTTATAGGTTTAGGGATTTGAGAATAGGTTAAGGTTTTGGTTTAGGAAATTGGGTTTGGTTTCGGGATCGGGTTTTGCTTTGGGTTTTCAAGTTTAGGTTTAGGTTTAGGTTAGGTAGTTGAGAATATGATTAGGTGTACGTTTAGGTTTAGGGATTTGAGAACATATTTAGGTTTTACGTTTAGGTTTTAGGTAGGTTTTAGGTTATAACTGTAGGGAAATGAGAATATGTTAAGGTTTAGGTTTTAAGTTCAGGTCATAGTTAGGTTATAGGTTATAGGTTTAGAGAATTGAGAATAGGTTAAGGTTTACGTTTAGGAAATCTGGTTTGGGTTCGGGATCGGGTTTTGCTTTGGGTTTTCAAGTTTAGGTTTAGGTTTAGGTTAGGTAGTTGAGAATAGGATTAGGTGTAGGTTTAGGTTTAGGGATTTGAGAATACATTTAGGTTTTAGGTTTAGGTTTTAAGTTAAGGTTATAGGTAGGATATAGGTTATAGCTGTAGCGAATTGAGAATAGGTTAAGGTTTAGGTTTTAGGTTAAGGTTATAGGTTATAGGTTTAGGGAATTGAGAATAGGTTAAGGTTTAGGTTTAGGAAATCGGGTTTGGATTCGGGATTGGGTTTTACTTTGGGTTGTTAAGTTTAGGTTTAGGTTTAGGTTAAGTAGTTGAGAATAGGATTAGGTGTAGATTTAGCTTTAGGGATTTGAGAATAGGTTAAGGTTTAGATTTTAGGTTAAAGTTATAGGTAGGTTATAGGTTATAGGTTTAGGGATTTAAGAATAGGTTAAGGTTTAGGTTTAAGAAATCGGGTTTGGGTTCGAGATTGGGTTTTATTTTGGGTTTTCAAGTTTAGGTTTGGGATTAGGTTAGGTAGTTGAGAATAGGATTAGGTGTAGGTTTAGGTTTAAGGATTTGAGAATAGGTTAAGATTTAGGTTTTAAGTTAATGTTATAGGTAGGTTATAGGTTATAGGTTTAGGGATTTGATAATAGGTTAAGGTTTAGGTTTAGGAAATCGGGTTTGGGTTCGGGATCGGGTTTTACTTTAGGTTATCAAGTTTAGGTTTAGGTTTAGGTTGGGTAGTTGAGAATAAGATTAGGTGTAGGTTTAGGTTTAGGGATTTGAGAACACATTTAGGTTTTAGGTTAAGGTTATTGGTAGGTTATATGTTATAGCTGTAGGGAATTGAGAATAGGTTAAGGTTTAGGTTTTAGGTTAAGGTTATAGGTTAAGGGAATTGATAATAGGTTAAGGTTTAGGTTTAGGAAATCAGGTTTGGATTCGGGATAGGGTTTTTCTTTGAGTTTTCAAGTTTAGGTTTAGGTTTATGTTAGGTAGTTGAGAATAGGATTAGGTGTAGGATTCGGTTTAGGGATTTGAGAATAGGTTAAGGTTTAGGTTTTACGTTAAGGTTATATATAGGTTATAGGTTATAGGTTTATGGATTTGAGAATAGGTTAAGGTTTAGGCTTAGAAAATCGGGTTTGGGTTTGGGATCGAGTTTTGCTTTGGGTTTTCAAATTTAGGTTTAGGTTCAGGTTAGGTAGTTAAGAATAGGATTAGGTGTAGGTGTAGGTTTAGGAATTTGAGAATCGGTTAAAGTTTAGGTTTTAGGTTAAGGTTATAGGTAGGTTATAGGTTATAGGTTTAGGGATTTGAGAATAGGTTAAGGTTTAGGTTTAGGAAATGGGGTTTGGGTTCGGGATCAGGTTTTGCTTTGGGTTTTCATGTTTAGGTTTTGGTTTAGGTTAGGTAGTTGAGAATAGATTACGTGTAGGTTTAGGTTTAGGGATTTCAGAATAGGTTAAGGTTTATGTTTTAGGTTAAGGTTATACATAGGTTATAGGTTATAGGTTTAGGGATTTGAGAATAGGTTAAGGTTTAGGTTTAGGAAATCAGGTTTGGGTTCGGGATTGGGTTTTGCTTTGGGTTTTCAAGTTGAGGTTTAGGTTTAGATTAGGTAGTTGAGAATAGGATGATTTGAGAACACATTTAGGTTTTAAGTTTAGATTTTAGGTAGGTTATAGGTTATAACTGTAAGGAATTGAGAATAGGTTAAGGCTTATGTTTTAGGTTAAGGTTATAGGTAGGTTATAGGTTATAGGTTTAGGGATTTGAGAATAGGTTAAGGTTTAGGTTTAGGAAATCGGGTTTGGGTTCAGGATCGGGTTTTGCTTTGGGTTTTCAAGTTTAGGTTTAGGTTTAGGTTAGGTAGTTGAGAATAGGAATAGGTGTAGTTTTAGGTTTAGGGATTTAAGAATAGGTTAAAGTTTAGGTTTTAGGTTAAGGTTATAGGAAGGTTATATGTTATAGGCTTAGGGATTTGAGAATAGGTTAAGGTTTAGGTTTATGAAATGGGATTTGGGTTCGGGATCGGGTTTTGCTTTGGGTTTCCAAGTTTAGGTTTAGGTTTAGGTTAAGTAGTTGAGAATAGGATTATGTGTAGGTTTAAGTTTAGGGATTTGCGAATGGGTTAAGGTTTAGGTTTTAGGTTAAGGTTATACGTATGTTATAGGTTATAGGTTTAGGGATTTGAGAATAAGTTAAGGTTAAAGTTTAGAAAATCGGGTTTGGGTTTGGGATCGGGTTTTGCTTTCGGTTTTCAAGTTTAGGTTTACGTTTAGGTTAGGTAGTTGAGAATAGGATTAGGTCTAGGTTTAAGTTTAGGGATTTGAGAATAGGTTAAGGTTTAGGTATTAGGTTAAGGTTATAGGTAGATTATAGGTTATAGGTTTAGGGATTTGAGAATAGGTTAAGGTTTAGGTTTAGAAAATCGGGTTTGGGTTCGAGATTGGATTTTACTTTGAGTTTTCAAGTTTAGGTATAGGTTTGGGTTAGGTAGTTGAGAATAGAATTTGGTGTAGTTTTCGGTTTAGGGATTTGAGAACAGGTTAAGGTTTAGGTTTAGCAAATCGGTTTGGGTTCGGGATCGAGTTTTTCTTTGGGCTTTCAAGTTTCGGCTTAGGATTAGGTTAGGTAGTTGAGAATAGGATTAGGTGTAGGTTTAGATTTAGGAATTTGGGAATAGGTTAAGGTTTAGGTTTTAGGTTAAGGTTATAGGTAGGTTATAGGTTATAGGTTTAGGGATTTGAGAATAGGTTTAGGTTTAGGTTTAGAAAATCGGGTTTGGGTTCAGGATCGGGTTTTGCTTTGGGTTTTCAAGTTTCGGTTTAGGTTTAGGTTAGGTAGTTGGGAATAGGATTAGGTGTAGGTTTAGGTTTAGGGATTTGAAAACATATTTAAGTTTTAGGTTAAGGTTATAGGTTATAACTGTAGGGAATTGAGAATAGGTTAAGGTTTAGGTTTTAGGTTAGGTTTGGGTTCGGGATCGGGTTTTGCTTTCAGTTTTCAAGTTTAAGTTTATGTTTAGGTTAGGTAGTTGAGAATAGGATTAGGTGTAGGTTTAGGTTTAGGGATTTGAGAATACATTTAGGTTTTAGGTTTAGGTTTTAGGTAGGTAATAGGTTATAGCTGTAGGGAATTGAGAATAGGTTAAGACTTAGATTTTAGGTTAAGGTTATAGGTAAGTTATAGGTTATAGGTTTAGGGATTTGAGAATAGGTTAAGGTTTAGGCTTAGAAAATCGGGTTTGGGTTTGGGATCGAGTTTTTCTTTGGGTTTTCAAATTTAGGTTTAGGTTTAGGTTAGGTAGTTGAGAATAGGATTAGGTGTAGGTGTAGGTTTAGGAATTTGAGAATCGGTTAAAGTTTAGGTTTTAGGTTAAGGTTATAGGTAGGTTATAGGTTATAGGTTTAGGGATTTGAGAATAGGTTAAGGTTTAGGTTTACGAAATGGGGTTTGGGTTCGGGATCAGGTTTTGCTTTGGGTTTTCAAGTTTAGGTTTTGGTTTAGGTTTGGTAGTTGAGAATAGGATTAGGTGTAGGTTTAGGTTTAGGGATTTCAGAATAGGTTAAGGTTTATGTTTTAGGTTAAGGTTATACATAGGTTATAGGTTATAGGTTTAGGTATTTGAGAATAGGTTAAGGTTTAGGTTTAGGAAATCAGGTTTGGGTTCGGGATTGGGTTTTGCTTTGGGTTTTCAAGTTTAGGTTTAGGTTTGGTAGTTGAGAATAGGATTAGGTGTAGGTTTAGGTTTAGGGATTTGAGAATAGGTTAAGGTTTAGGTTTTAGGTTAAGGTTATAGGTAGGTTATAGGTTATAGGTTTAGGGATTTGAGAATTGGTTAAGGTTTAGGTTTAGCAAATCGGGTTTGGGTTCGAGATCGGGTTTTGCTTTGGGTTTTAAAGTTTAGGTTTACGTTTTGGTTAGGTAGTTGAGAATAGGATTTGGTGTAGGTTTTGGTTTAGGGATTTGAGAATAGGCTAAGGTTTAGGTTTTAGGTTAAGGTTATAGGTAGGTTATAGGTTATAGGTTTATGGATTTGAGAATAAGTTAAGGTTTAGGTTTAGAAAATCGGGTTTGGGTTCGAGGTCGGGTTTTACTTTTGGTTTTCAAGTTTAGGTTTAGGTTTAGTTTAGGTAGTTGAGAATAGGATTTGGTGTAGGTTTAGGTTTAGGGATTCGAGAATAGGTTAAGGTTTAGGTTTTAGGTTAAGGTTATAGGTAGGTTTTAGGTTATATGTTTAGGGATTTAAGAATTGGATAAGGTTTAGGTTTAGGAAATCGGGTTTGGGTTCGGGATCGGGTTTTGCTTTGGGTTTTCAAGTTTAGGTTTACATTTAGGTTAGGTAGTTGAGAATAGGATTAGGTGTAGGTTTAGGTTAAAGGATTTGAGAATAGGTTAAAGTTTAGGTTTTAGGTTAAAGTTATACATAGGTTATAGGGCATAGGTTTAGGGCTTTGAGAATAGGTTAAGGTTTAGGTTTAGGAAATCGGGTTCGGGTTCGGGATCGGGTTTTGCTATGGGTTTTCAAGTTTAGGTTTTGGTTTAGGTTAGGTAGTTGGGAATAGGATTAGGTGTAGGTTTAGGTTGAGGGATTTCAGAATAGGTTTAGGGATTTGTGAATAGGTTAAGGTTTAGGTTTTAGGTTAAGGTTATAGGTAGGTTATAGGTTATAGGTTTAGGGAATTGATAATAGGTTATGGTTTAGGTTTAGGACATCGGGTTTGGGTTTGGGATCGGATTTTACTTTGAGATTTCAAGTTTATGTTTAGGTTTAGGTTAGGTAGTTGAGAATAGGAATAGGTGTAGCTTTAGGTTTAGGGATTTTGGAATAGGTTAAGGTTTAGGTTTTAGGTTAAGGTTATAGGTAGGTTATAGGTTATAGGTTTAGGAATTTTTGAATAGGTTAAGGTTTAGGTTTAGGAAATCGGGTTTGGGTTCAGGATTGGGTTTTGCTTTGGGTTTTTAAGTTTAGGTATAGGTTTAGGACAGGTAGTTGAGAATAGGATTAGGTGTAGGTTTAGGTTTAGGAATTTGAGAATAGGTTAAAGTTTAGGTTTTAGTTTAAGGTTATAGGTAGGTTATCGGTTCTAGGTTTAGGGATTTGAGAATAGGTAAAGGTTTAGGTTTAGGAAATGGAGTTTGGGTTCGGGATCGGGTTTTTTTTTGGGTTTTCAAGTTTAGGTTTAGGTTTAGGTTAGGTAGTTGAGAATAGGATTAGGTGTAGGTTTAGGTTTAGGGATTTGAGAATAGGTTAAGGTTTAGGTTTTAGGTTAAGGTTATAGGTAGGTTATAGGTTATAGGTTTAGGGATTTGAGAATTGGTTAAGGTTTAGGATTAGGAAATCGGGTTTGGTTTCGGGATCGGGTATTGCTTTGGGTTTTCAAGTTTAGGTTTACGTTTAGGTTAGGTAGTTGAGAATAGGATTAGGTGTAGGTTTAGGTTTAGGGATTTGAGAATAGGTTAAGGTTTAGGTTTTAGGTTAAGGTTATAGGTAGGTTATAGGTTATAGGTTTATGGATTTGAGAATAGGTTAAGGTTTAGGTTTAGGAAAATGGGTTTGGGTTCGAGGTCGGGTTTTGCTTTTGGTTTTCAAGTTTAGGTTTAGGTTTAGGTTAGGTAGTTGAGAATAGGATTTGGTTTAGGTTTAGGTTTAGGGATTTGAGAATAGGTTAAGGTTTTGATTTTTGGTTAAGGTTATTGGTAGGTTAGAGGTTATAGGTTTAGGGATTTGAGAATAGGTTAAGGTTTAGGTTTAGGAAATCGGATTCGGGTTCGGGATTGGGTTTTGCTTTGGGTTTTCTAGTTTAGGATTAGGTTTAGGTTTGGTAGTTGGGAATAGGATTAGGTGTAGGTTTAGGTTTAGGGATTAGAGAAAATAATTAAGTATAAGGTAGGTTTTAGGTTATAGCTAGAGGGAAATGAGAATAGGTTAAGGCTTAGGTTTTAGGTTAAGGTTATAGGAACGTGATAGGTTATAGGTTTCGGGATTTGAGAATAGGTTTGGGTTTATGAAATCGGGTTGGGGTTCGGGATCGGGTTTTTCTTTGGGTTTTCAAGTTTAGGTTTAGGATTAGGTTAGGTAGTTGAGAATAGGATTAGGTGTAGGTTTAGGTTTATGGATTTGAGAATATGTTAAGGTTTAGTTTTTAGGTTAAGGTTATAGGTTATAAGTTTAGGGAATTGAGAATAGGTTAAGGTTTAGGTTTAGGAAATCGGGTTTAGGTTTGGGATCGGGTTTTGCTTTGGGTTTTCATGTTTAGGTTTAGGATTAGGTTAGGTAGTTGAGAATAGGATTAGGTGTAGGTTTAGGTTTAGGGATTTAAGAAAACATTTAAGTTTTTGGTTTAGATTTTGGTTAGGTTATAGGTTATAGATGTAGGGATTTGAGAATTGATTAAGGCTTAGGTTTTAGGTTCAGGTTATAGGTAGGTTATAGGTTATAGGTTTAGGGATTTAAGTATAGGCTAAGGTTTAGGTTTAGAAAATCGGGTTTGGTTTTATGATCGGGTTTTGCTTTTAGTTTTCAAGTTTAGGTTTAGGTCTAGGTTAGGTAGTTGAGAATATGATTAGGTGTAGGTTTAGGTTTAGGGATTTGAGAATAGGTTAAGGTTTAGGTTTTAGGTTAAGGTTATAGGTAGGTTATAGGTTATAGGTTTAGGGATTTGAGAATAGGTGAAGGTTTAGGATTAGGAAATTGGGTTTGGTTTCGGGATCGGGTTTTGCTTTGGGTTTTCAAGTTTAGGTTTAGGTTTAGTTTAGGTAGTTGAGAATAGAATAAATGTAAGGAATTGAGAATAGGTTAAGGCTTATATTTTAGGTTAACGTTATAGGCAGGTTATAGGTTATAGGTTTAGGGATTTGAGAATAGGTTATGGTTTAGGTTTAGAAAATCTGGTTTGGATTCGGGATCGGGTTTTGCTTTGGGTTTTCAAGTTTAGGTTTAGGTTAGGGTTAGGTAGTTGAGAATAGGAGTAGGTGTAGGTTTGGGTTTTGGGATTTAAGAATAGGTTAAAGTTTACTTTTTAGGTTAAGGTTATAGGTAGGTTATATGTTATAGGTTTAGGGATTTGAGAATATGTTAAGGTTTAGGTTTAGGAAATGGGGTTTGGGTTCGGGATCGGGTTTTGCTTTGGGTTTTCCAGTTTAGGTTTAGGTTTAGGTTAAGTAGTTGAGAATAGGATTAGGTGTAGGTTTAGGTTTAGGGATTTGAGAATAGGTTAAGGTTTAGGTTTAGGTTTTAGGTTAAGGTTATACGTATGTTATAGGTTATAGGTTTAGGGATTTGAGAATAGGATAAGGTTAAGGTTTAGGAAATCGGGTTTGGGTTTGAGATCGAGTTTTGCTTTCGGTTTTCAAGTTTAGGTTTACATTTAGGTTAGGTAGTTGAGAATACGATTAGGTGTAGGTTTAGGTTTAGGGATTTGAGAATAGGGTAAGGTTTAGGTTTTAGGTTAAGGTTATAGGTAGCTTATAGGTTATAGGTTTAGGGATTTGAGAATAGGTTAAGGTTTTGGTTTGGGAAATCGGGTTTGGGTTCGGAATTGGGTTTTGCTTTGGGTTTTCAAGTTTTGGTTTTGGTTTAGGTTAGGTAGTTGAGAATGGGATTTGATGTAGGTTTAGGTTTAGGGATTTGAGAACAGGTTAAGGTTTAAGTTTAGCAAATCGGTTTGGGTTCGGGATCGGGTTTTGCTTTGGGTTTTCAAGTTTAGGCTTAGGATTAGGTTAAGTAGCTGAGAATAGGATTTGGTGTAGGTTTAGATTTAGGGATTTGAGAATAGGTTAAGGTTTAGGTTTTAGGAAATCGGGTGTGTGTTCAGGATCGGGTTTTACTTTGGGTTTTCAAGTTTAGGTTTAGGTTTAGGTTAGGTAATTGAGAATAGGATTATGTGTAGGTTTAGGTTTAGGGATTTGAGAACACATTTCGATTTTATGTTAAGGTTATGGGTTATAACTGTAGGGAATTGAGAATCGGTTAATGTTTAGGTTTTAGGTTAGGTTTGGGTTCGGGATCGGGTTTTGCTTTGCGTTTTCATGTTTAGGTTTAGGTTTAGGTTAGGTAGTTGGGAATAGGATTAGGTGTAGGTTTAGGTTTAGTGATTTGGGAATAGGTTAAGGTTTAGGTTTAAGGTTAAGGTTATAGGTAGGTTATAGGTTATAGGTTTAGAGATTTGAGAATAGGTTAAGTTTTAGGTTTAGGAAATCGGGTTTGGGTTCAGGATCGGGTTTTGCTTTGGGTTTTTAAGTTTACGTTTAGGTTTACGTTAGGTAGTTGAGAAATGGATTAGGTGTAGGTTTAGGTTTAGGGATTTGAGAACACATTTAGGTTTTAGGTTTAGGTTTTAGGTAGGTAATAGGTTATAGCTGTAGGGAATTGAGAATATGTTAAGGCTTAGGCTTTAGGTAAAGGTTATAGGTAGGTTATAGGTTATAGGTTTAGGGATTTGAGAATAGGTTAAGGTTTAGGCTTAGGAAATCGGGTTTGGGTTCGGGATCGGGTTTTGCTTTGGGTTTTCAAGTTTAGGTTTAGCTTTAGGTTAGGTAGTTGAGAATAGGATTACGTGTAGGTTTAGGTTTAGGGATTTAAGAATAGGTTAAAGTTTAGGTTTTAGGTTTAGGTTATAGGTAGGTTATAGGTTATAGGTTTGGGGATTTCAGTATAGGTTAAGGTTTAGGTTTAGAAAATGGGGTTTGGGTTCGGGATCGGGTTTTACTTTGGATTTTCAAGTTTAGGTTTAGGTTTAGGTTTAGGTTAGGTAGTTGAGAATAGGATTAGGTGTAGGTTTCGGTTTAGGGATTTGAGAATAGGTTAAGGTTTAGGTTTTACGTTAAGGTTATATGTAGGTTATAGGTTATAGGTTGATGGATTTGAGAATAGGTTAAGGTTTAGGTTTAGGAAATCGGGTTTGGGTTCAGGATCGTGTTTTGCTTTGGGTTTTCAAGTTGAGGTTTAGGTTTAGGTTAGGTAGTTGAGAATAGGATTAGGTGTAGGTTTAGGTTTAGGGATTTCAGAATAAGTTAAGGTTTATGTTTTAGGTTAAGGTTATACATAGGTTATAGGTTATAGGTTTAGGGATTTGAGAATAGGTTAAGGTTTAGGTTTAGGAAATCGGATTTGGGTTCGGGATCGGGTTTTACTTTGGGTTTTCAAGTTTAGATTTAGGTTTAGGTTTGGAAGTTGAGATTAGGATTAGGTGTAGGTTTAGGTTTAGGGATTTGAGAATAGGTTAAGGTTTAGGTTTTAGGTTAAGGTTATAGGTAGGTTATAGGTTATAGGTTTAGGGATTTGAGAATTGGTTAAGGTTTCGGTTTAGGAAGTCGGGTTCCGGTTCGGGATCGGGTTTTGCTTTGGGTTTTCAAGTTTAGCTTTACGTTTAGGGTAGGTAGTTGAGAATAGGATTAGGTGTAGGTTTAGGTTTAGGGATTTGAGAATAGGTTAAGGTTTAGGTTTTAAGTTAAGGTTATAGGTAGGTTATAGGTTATAGGTTTATGGATTTGAGAATAGGTTAAGGTTTAGGTTTAGGAAATCGGGTTTGGGTTCGAGGTCGGGTTTTGCTTTTGGTTTTCAAGTTTAGGTTTAGGTTTAGGTTAGGTAGTTGAGAATAGGATTTGGTGTAGGTTTAGGTTTAGGGATTTGAGAATAGGTTAAGGTTTAGGTTTCAGGTTAAGGTTATAGGTAGGTTATAGGTTATAGGTTTAGGGATTTGAGAAGTGGTTAAGGTTTAGGTTTAGGAAATCGGGTTTGGGTTCGGGATCGGGTTTTGCTTTGGATTTTCAAGTTTAGGTTTACATTTAGGTTAGGTAGTTGAGAATAGGATTAGGTGTAGGTTTAGGTTTAGGGATTTCAGAATAGGTAAAGGTTTAGGTTTTAGGTTAAGGTTATACGTAGGTTATAGGTTATAGGTTTAGGGATTTGAGAATTGGTTAAGGTTTAGGATTAGGAAATCGGGTTTGGGTTCGGGATCGGGTATTGCTTTGGGTTTTCAAGTTTAGGTTTAGGTTTAGGTTACGTAGTTGAGAATAGGATTAGGTGTAGGTTTAGGTTTAGGGATTTGAGAATAGGTTAAGGTTTAGGTTTTAGGTTAAGGTTGTAGGTAGGTTATAGGTTATAGGTTTAGGGCTTTGAGAATAGGTTAAGGTTTAGGTTTAGGAAATCGGCTTTGGGTTTAGGATCGGGTTTTACTTTGAGTTTTCAAGTTTAGGTTTAGGTTTAGGTTAGGTAGTTGAAAATAGGATTAGGTGTAGATTTATGTTTAGGGATTTGAGAATAGGTTAAGGTTTAGGTTTTATGTTAAGGTTATAGGTAGGTTATAGGTTATAGGTTTAGGGATTTGAGAATTGGTTAAGGTTTAGGTTTAGGAAATCATTTTTGGTTTCGGGATCAGGTATTGCTTTGGGTTTTCAAGTTTAGGTTTACGTTTAGGTTAGGTAGTTTAGAATAGTATTAGGTGTAGGTTTAGGTTTAGGGGTTTGAGAATAGGTTAAGGTTTAGGTTTTAGGTTAAGGTTATAGGTAAGTTATAGGTTATAGGTTTATGGATTTGAGAATAGGTTAAGGTTTAGGTTTAGGAAATCGGGTTTGGGTTCGACGCCGGGTTTTGCTTTTGGTTTTCAAGTTTAGGTTTAGGTTTAGGTTAGGTAGTTGAGAATAAGATTTGGTTTAGGTTTAGGTTTAGGGATTTGAGAATAGGTTAAGGTTTAGGTTTTAGGTTAATGTTATAGGTAGGTTATAGGTTATAGGTTTAGGGATTTGAGAATTGGTTAAGGTTTAGGATTAGGAAATCAGGTTTGGGTTCGGGATCGGGTATTGCTTTGGGTTTTCAAGTTTAGGTTTAGGTTTAAGTTACGTAGTTGAGAATAGGATTAGGTGTAGGTTTAAGTTTAGGGATTTGAGAATAGGTTAAGGTTTAGGTTTTAGGTTAAGGTTGTAGGTAGGTTATAGGTTATAGGTTTAGGGATTTGAGAATAGGTTAAGGTTTAGGTTTAGAAAATCGGCTTTGGGTTTAGGATTGGGTTTTACTTTGAGTTTTCAAGTTTAGGTTTAGGTTTAGGTTAGGTAGTTGAAAACAGGATTAGGTGTAAATTTATGTTTAGGGATTTGAGAATAGGTTAAGGTTTAGGTTTTATGTTAAAGTTATAGGTAGGTTATAGGTTATAGGTTTAGGGATTTGAGAATTGGTTAAGGTTTAGGTTTAGGAAATCGTTTTTGGTTTCGGGATTGGGTATTGCTTTGGGCTTTCAAGTTTAGGTTTAGGTTTAGGTTAGGTAGTTGGAAATAGGATTAGGTGTAAGTTTAGGTTTAGGGATTTGAGAAAATAATTAGATATAAGGTAGGTTTTAAGTTATAGCTATAGGGAAATGAGAATATGTTAAGGCTTAGGTTTTAGGTTAAGGTTATAGGTAGGTTATAGGTTATAAGTTTATGGATTTGAGAATAGGTTAAGGTTTAGGTTTAGGAAATGGGGTTTGGGTTCGAGATCGGGTTTTGCTTTGGGTTTTCAAGTTTAGGTTTGGGTTTAGGTTAGGTAGTTAAGAATAGGAGTAGGCGTAAGTTTAGGTTTAGGGATTTGAGAACACATTTAGGTTTTAGGTTTAGGTTTTAGGTTATAGTTGTCAGGAATTGAGAATTGGTTAAGGCTTAGGTTTTAGGTTAAGGTTATTGGTAGGTTATAGGTTATAGGTTTAGGGATTTGAGAATAGGTTAAGGTATAGGTTTAAAAAATCTGGTTTGGATTCGGGATCGGGTTTTGCTTTGGGTTTTCAAGTTTAGGTTTAGGTTTAGGTTAGGTAGTTGAGAATAGGAGTAGGTGTAGGTTTGGGTTTAGGGATTTGAGAATAGGTTAAGGTTTAGATTTTAGGTTAAGGTTATAGGTAGGTTATAGGTTATAGGTTTAGGGATTTGAGAATAGGTTAAGGTTTAGGATTAGAAAATCGGGTTTGGGTTCGGGATCGGGTTTTGCTTGGGATTTTCAAGTTTAGGTTTAGGTTTAGGTTAGGTAGTTGAGAATAGGATTCGGTGTAGGTTTAGGTTGAGGGATTTGAGAATAGGTTAAGGTTTAGGATAAGTAAATCGGGTTTGGGTTCGGGATCGGGTTTTGCTTTAGGTTTTCAATTTTAGGTTTAGGTTTAGGTTTGGTAGTTGAGAATAAGATTTCTTGTAGGTTTAGGTTTATGGATTTGAGAACACATTTAGGTTTTAGGTTTAGGTTTTAGGTTGGTTATAGGTTATAGCTGTAGGGAATTGAAAATAGGTTAAGGCATAGGTTTTAGGTTAACGTTATAGGTAGTTTATAGGTTATAGGTTTAGGGATTTGAGAATTAGTCAAGGTTTAGGTTTAGGAAATCAAGTTTGGGTTCGGGATCGGGTTTTGCTTTGGGTTTTCAAGTTTAGCTTTAGGCTTAGGTTAGGTAGTTGAGAATAGGATTAGGTGTAGGTTTAGGTTTAGGGATTTGAGACTAGGTTAAGGTTTAGGTGTTGGAAATCGTGTTCGGTTTCGGGATCAGGTTTCGTTTGGGTTTTCAAGTTTAGGTTTACGTTTAGGTTAGGTAGTTGAAAATAGGATTAGGTGTAGGTTTAGGTCTTGGGATTTGAGAATATGTTAAGGTTTAGTTTTTAGATTAAGGTTATAGGTAGGTTATAGGTTATAAGTTTAGGAAATTGAGAATAGGTTGAGGTTTAGGGTTAGAAAATCGGGTTTGGGTTCAGGATCAGGTTTTGTTTTGGGTTTTCAAGTTTAGGTTTAGGTTAGGTGGTTGAGAATAGGATTAGGTGTAGGTTTTGGTTTAGAGATTTGATAATAGGTTACGGTTTAGACTTTAGGTTAAGGTTATAAGTAGGTTTTAGGTTATAGGTTTAGGGATTTGAGAATAGGTTAAGGTTTAGGTTTAAGAAATCGGGTTTGGGTTTGGGATCGGGTTTTGCTCTGGATTTTAGGGATTTGAGAACACATTTAGATTGTAGGTTAAGGTTTTAGGTAGGTAATAGGTTATTGGTGTAGGGAATTGAGAATAGGTTAAGGTTTGGGTTTTAGGTTAAGGTTATAGGTAGGTTATAGGTTATAGGTTTAGGGATTTGAGAATAGGTTAAGGTTTAGGTTTAGGAAATCAGATTTGGGTTTGGGATCGGGTTTTGCTTTCTGTTTTCCAGTTTAGGTTTACGTTTAGATTAAGTAGCTGAGAATAGGATTAGGTGTAGGTTTAGGTTTAGGGATTTAAGAATAGGTTAAAGTTTAGGTTTTAGGTTAAGGTTATAGGTAGGTTATAGGTTATAGGTTTAGGAATTTGAGAATAGGTTAAGGTTTAGGTTTAGGAAATCGGGTTTGGGTTCGGGATCAGGTTTTGCTTTGGGTTTTGAAGTTTATGTTTAGGTTTAGGTTAGGTAGTTGAGAATTGGATTTGGTGTAGGTTTAGTTTTAGGGATTTAAGAACACATTTAGGTTTTAGGTTAAGGTTATAGGTTATAACTATAGGGAATTGAGAATAGGTTAAGGTTTAGGTTTTAGGTTAAGGTTATAGGTAGGTTATAGGTTATAGGTTTAGGGAATTGATAATAGGTTAAGGTTTAGGTTTAGGACATCGGTTTTGAATTCGGGATCGAGTTTTGCTTTGAGTTTTCAAGTTTATGTTTAAGTTTAGGTTAGGTAGTTGAGAATTGGATTAGGTTTAGGTTTTGGTTTAGGGATTTGGGAATAGGTTAAGGTTTAGGTTTTAGGTTAAGGTTAGAGGTAAGTTATAGGTTATAGGTTTAGGGATTTTAGAATAGGTTAAGGTTTAGGTTTAGGAAATCGGGTTTGGGTTCGGGATTGGGTTTTGCTTTGGTTTTTTAAGTTTAGGTTTTGGTTTAGGTTAAGTAGTTGAGAATAGGATTAGGTGTAGGTTTAAGTTTAGTGATTTGGAAATAGGTTAAGGTTTAGGTTTTAGGTTAAGGTTATAGGTAGGTTATAGGTTATAGGTTTAGGGATTTTAGAATAGGTTAAGGTTTAGGTTTAGGAAATCGGGTTTGGGTTCAGGATTGGGTTTGGCTTTGGGTTTTTAAGTTTATGTTTAGGTTTAGGTTAGGTAGTTGACAATAAGATTAGGTGTAGGGTTAGGTTTAGGGATTTGAGAACACATTTAGGTTTTAGGTTTAGGTTTTAGGTAGGTAATAGGTTATAGCTGTAGGGAATTGTGAATAGGTTAAGGCTTAGATTTTTGGTTAAGGTTATAGGTAGGTTAAAGGTTATAGGTTTAAGGATTTGGGAATAGGTTAAGGTTTAGGTTTTGCAAATCGAGTTTGGGATCGGGTTCGTGTTTTTCTTTGGGTATCAAGTTTAGGTTTAGGTTTAGGTTAGGTAGTTGAGAATAGGATT
The DNA here is from genome assembly GCA_037074715.1 of Magnolia kwangsiensis. Taxonomy (NCBI): domain Eukaryota; kingdom Viridiplantae; phylum Streptophyta; class Magnoliopsida; order Magnoliales; family Magnoliaceae; genus Magnolia; species Magnolia kwangsiensis. The sequence goes on along the minus strand of CM073585.1, from coordinate 8,239,875 downwards.
AGGTGTATGTTTAGGTTTAAGGATTTGAGAATAGGTTAAAATTTAGGTTTTAGGTTAAGGTTATAGGTAGGTTATAGGTTATAGGCTTAGGGATTTGAGAATAGGTTAAGGTTTAGGTTTCGGAAATAGGATTTGGGTTCGGGATCGGGTTTTGCTTTGAGTTTTCAAGTTTAGGTTTAGGTTTAGGTTAGGTAGTTGAGAATAGGATTAGGTGTAGGTTTAGGTTTAGGTTTTACGTTTAGGTTATATGTAGGTTATAGGTTATAGGTTTGGGGATTTGAGAATAGGTTAAGGTTTAGGTTTAGAAAATCGGGTTTGGGTTCGGGATCGGATTTTGCTTTGAGTTTTCAAGTTTAGGTTTAGGTTTAGGTTAGGTAGTTGAGAATAGGTTTAGGTGTAGGTTTAGGTTTAGGGATTTGAGAATAGGTTAAGGTTTAGGTTTAAAGTTAAGGTTATAGGTAGGTTATAGCTTATAGGTTTAGGGATTTGAGAATAGGTTAAGGTTTAGGTTTAGGAAATGGGGTTTGGGTTCGGGATCGGGTTTTGCTTTGGGTTTTCAAGTTTAGGTTTAGGTTTTGGTTAGGTAGTTGAGAATAAGATTAGGTGTAGGTTTATGTTTAGGGATTTGAGAAAACAATTAGGTTTTAGGTAGGTTTTAGGTTATAGCTATAGGGTAATGAGAATAGGTTAAGGCTTTGGTTTTAGGTTAAGGTTATAGGTAGGTTATAGGTTATAGGTTTAGGGATTGGAGAATAGGTTAAGGTTTAGGTTTAGGAAATCGGATTTGGGTTCGGGATCGGGTTTTGCTTTGGGTATTCAAGTTTAGGTTTTGGATTAGGTTAGGTAGTTGAGAATAGGATTAGGTGTAGGTTTAAGTTTAGGGATGTGAGAACACATTTAGGTTTTAGGTTTAGGTTTTAGGTAGGTTATAGGTTATAGCTGTCGGGAATTGAGAATTGGTTAAGGCTTAGATTTTAGGTTAAGGTTATAAGTAGGTTATAGGTTATAGGTTTATGGATTTGAGAATAGGTTAGGGTTTAGGTTTAGGAAATCGAGTTTGGGTTCAGGATCGGGGTTTCCTTTTAGTTTTCAAGTTTAGGTTTAGGTTTAGGTTAGGTAGTTGAGAATAGGATTAGGTGTCGGTTTAGGTTTAGGGATTTGAGAATTGGTTAAGGTTTAGGTTTTAGGTTAAGGTTATAGGTAGGTTTTAGGTTATAGGTTTAGGGATTTGAGAATTGGTTAAGGTTTAGGTTTAGCAAATCGGGTTTGGGTTCGGGATCGGGTTTTGCTTTGGGTTTTCAAGTTTAGGTTTACGTTTTGGTTAGGTAGTTGAGAATAGGATTTGGTGTAGGTTTAGGTTTAGGGATTTGAGAACATATTTAGGTTTTAGGTTTAGGGTTTAGGTTGGTTATAGGTTATAGCTGTAGGGAATTGAGAATAGGTTAAGGCTTAGGTTTTAGGTTAAGGCTATGGGTAGGTTATAGGTTATAGTTTTAGGGTTTTGAGAATAGGTTAAGGTTTAGGTTTAGAAAATCGGGTTTGGTTTCGGGATTGCGTTTTGCTTTGGATTTTAAAGTTTAGGTTTAGACTTAGGTTAGGTAGTTGAGAGTAGGATTAGTTGTAGGTTTAGGTTTAGGGATCTGAGACTAGGTTAAGGTTTAGGTTTTGGAAATCGGGTTTGGGTTCGGGATCGGATTTTGCTTTGGGTTTTCAAGTTTAGGTTTACGTTTAGGGATTTGAGAATATTTTAAGGTTTAGTTTTTAGGTTAAGGTTATAGGTAGGTTATAGGTTATAAGTTTAGGGAATTGAGAATAGGTTAAGGTTTAGGTTTAGCAAATCGGGTTTGTGTTCGGGAACTGGTTTTTCTTTAGGTTTTCAAGTTTAGATTTAGGTTAGGTAGTTGAGAATAGGATTAAGTGTGGTTTAGGTTTAGGGATTTGAGAATAGGTTAAGGTTTAGGTTTTAGGTTAAGTTTATAAGTAAGTTATAGGTTATAGGTTTAGGGATTTGAGAATAGGTTAAGGTTTAGGTTTAGGAAATCGGGTTTGGGTTTGGGATCGGGTTTTGCTTTGGGTTTTCAATTTTAGGTTTAGGTTTATGTTAGGTAGTTGAGAATAGGATTAGGTGTAGGTTTAGGTTTAGATATTTGAGAACACATTTAGATTTTAGGTTAAGGTTATAGGTAGGTTATAGGTAATAGGTGTAGGGAATTGAGAATAGGTTAAGGTTTAGATTTTAGGTTAAGGTTATAGGTAGGTTATAGGTTTAGGGAATTGATAATAGGTATGGTTTTGGTTTAGGAAATCGAGTTTGGGTTCGAGATCGGGTTTTGCTTTGAGTTTTCAAGTTTAGGTTTAGGTTTAGTTTAGGTAGTTGAGAATGGGATTGGGTGTAGGTTTTGGTTTAGGGATTTAAGAATAGGCTAAGGTTTAGGTTTTAGGTTAAGGTTATTGGTAGGTTATAGGTTATAGGTTTAGGGATTTGAGAATAGGTTAAGGTTTTGGCTTAGGAAATCGGGTTTGGGTTTTGCTTTTGGTTTTCAAGTTTAGGTTTAGGTTTAGGTTAGGTAGTTTAGAATAAGATTAGGTGTTGGTTTAGGTTTAGGGATTTGAGAACACATTTAGGTTTTAGGTTATGGTTATAGGTAGGTTATAGGTTATAGCTGTAGTGAATTGAGAATATTTTAAGGTTTAGGTTTTAGGTTATGGTTTTAGGTAGGTTATAGGTTATAGGTTTAGGGAATTGAGAATACGTTAAGGTTTAGGTTTAGGAAATGGGGTTTGGGTTCAGGATCGGGTTTTGCTTTGAGTTTTCAAGTTTAAGTTTAGGTTTAGGTTAGGTAGTTGGGAATAGGATTAGGTGTAGGTTTTTGTTTTGGGATTTGAGAACATATTTAGGTTTTAGGTTTTAGGTAGGTTATAGGTTATAGCTGTAGGGAATTGAGAATAGGTTAAGGCTTAGGGTTTTTTTTAAGGTTATAGGTAGGTTAAAGGTTATAGGTTTGTGGATTTGAGAATAGGTTAAGGTTTTTATTTTAGGTTAAGGTTATAGGTAGGTTATAGGTTATAGGTTTAGGCATTTGAGAATAGGTTAAGGTTTAGGTTTAAGAAATCGGGTTTGGGTTCGGGATCGGGTTTTGCTTTGGGTTTTCAAGTTTGGGTTTAGGTTTAGGTTAGGTAGTTGAGAATAGGATTAGGTGTTGGTTTAGGTTTAGGGATTTGAGAATAGGTTATGGTTTAGGTTTTAGGTTAAGGTTATAGGCAGGTTATAGGTTATAGGTTTAGGGATTTGAGAATAGGTTAAGGTTTAAGTTTAAAAAATCGGGTTTGGGTTCGAGATCGGGTTTTGCTTTGAGTTTTCAAGTTTAGGTTTAGGTTTAGGTTAGGTAGTTGAGAATAGGATTAGGTGTAGGTTTAGGTTTAGGGATTTGAGAATAGGTTAAGGTTTAGGTTTTAGGTTAAAGTTATAGGTCGGTTATAGGTTATTGGTTTAGGGATTTGAGAATGGGTTAAGGTTTAGGATTAGGAAATCGGGTTTGGGTTCGGGATCAGGTTTTGCTATGGGTTTTCAAGTTTAGGTTTAGGCTTAGGTTAGGTAGTTGAGAATAGAATTAGGTGTAGGTTTAGGTTTAGGGATTTGAGAATAGGTTAAGGTTTAGGATTAGGAAATCGGGATTGGATTCGGGATCAGGTTTTGATATGGGTTTTCAAGTTTAGGTTTAGGTTTAGGTTAGGTAGTTGAGAATAAGATTAGGTGTAGGTTTAGGTTTAGGGATTTGAGAACACATTTAGGTTTTATGTTTAGGTTTTAGGTTGGTTATAGGTTATAGCTGTAGGGAATTGAGAATAGGTTAAGGCTTAGGTTTTAGGTTAAGGTTATAGGTTGGTTATAGGTTATAGGTTTAGGGATTTGAGAATAGGTTAAGGTTTAGATTTAGGAAATCGGGTTTGGGTTCAGGATCGGGTTTTGCTTTGGGTTTTCAAGTTTAGGTTTAGGATTAGGTTAGGTAGTTGAGAATAGGATTAGGTGTAGGTTTAGGTTTGGGGATTTGAGAACACATTTAGGTTTTAGGTAGGTTATATGTTATAGCTATAGGGAATTGAGAATTGGTTAAGGCTTAGGTTTTAGGTTATGGTTATAGGTAGGTTATAGGTTTTAGGTTAAGGTTATAGGTAGGTTATAGGTTTTAGGTTTAGGGATTTGAGAATAGGTTAAGGTTTAGGTTTAAGAAATCGGGTTTGGGTTCGAGATCGGGTTTTGCTTTGGGTTTTTAAGTTTAGGTTTAGGTTTAGGTTAGGTAGTTGAGAATAGGATTAGGTGTAGGTTTAGGTTTAGGGATTTGAGAATAGGTGAAGGTTTAGGTTTTAGCTTAAGGTTATAGGTAGGTTATAGGTTATAGGTTTGGGCATTTGAGAATAGGTTAAGGTTTAGGTTTAGGAAATCGGGTTTGGGTTCCGGATCGGGTTTTGCTTTGGGTTTTTAGGTTTAGGTTTGGGTTTAGGTTAGGTAATTGAGAATAGGATTAGGTGTAGGTTTAGGTTTAGGGATTTGAGAATAGGTTAAGGTTTAGGTTTTAAGTTAAGGTTATAGGTAGGTTATAGGTTATAGGTTTAGGGATTTGAGAATTGGTTAAGGTTTAGGTTTAAGAAATCAGGTTTGGGTTCGGGATCAGGTTTTGCTTTGGCTTTTCAAGTTTAGGTTTAGGTTTAGGTTAGGTATTTGAGAATAGGATTAGGTGTGGGTTTAGGTTTATGGATTTGAGAAAAGGTTAAGGTTTAGGTTATAGGTTAAGGTTATTGGTAGGTTATAAGTTATAGGTTTATGGATTTGAGAATAGGTTAAGGTTTAGGTTTAAGAAATCGTGTTTGGGTTTGAGATCGGGTTTTGCTTTGGGTTTTCAAGTTTAGGTATAGGTTTAGGTTAAGTAGTTGAGAATAGGATTAGGTGTAGGTTTAGGTTTAGGTATTTGAGAATAGGTTAAGGTTTAGCTTTTAGGTTAAGGTTATATGTAGGTTATAGGTTATAGGTTTTCATATTTAAGAATAGGTTAAGGTTTAGGTTTAAGAAATCGGGTTTTGGTTCGAGATCGGGTTTTACTTTGGGTTTTCAAGTTTAGGTTTAGGTTTAGGTTTAGGTGTAGGTTTAGGTTTAGGGATTTGTGAGCACATTTAGGTTTTAGGTTTAGGTTTTAGGTAGGTTATATGTTATAGCTGTAGGGAATTGAGAATAAGTTAAGGCTTAGGTTTTATGTTAAGGTTATATGTAGGTTATAGGTTATAGGTTTAGGAATTTGAGAATAGGTTAGGGTTTAAGTTTAGAAAATCGGGTTTGGGTTTGGGATCGGGTTTTGCTTTGGATTTTCAAGTTTAGGTTTAGGTTTAGGTTAGGTAGTTGAGAATAGGATTAGGTGTAGGTTTAGGTTTAGGGATTTGAGATGAGGATAAGGTTTAGGTTTTAGGTTAAGGTAATAGGTAGGTTATAGGTTATAGGTTTAGGAATTTAAGAATAGGTTAAGGTTTAGGTTTAAGAAATCGGGTTTGTGTTCGGGATCGGGTTTTGCTTTGGGTTTTGAAGTTTAGGTTTAGGTTTAGGTTCGGTAGTTGTGAATAGTATTAGGTGTAGGTTTAGGTTTAGGGATTTGAGAATAGGTTTAGGTATCGGTTTTAGGTTAAGGTTATGGGTGGCTTATAGGTTATAGGTTTAGGGATTTGAAAATAGGTTAAGGTTTAGGTTTAAGAAATTGGGTTTGGGTTCGAGATCGGGTTTTGCTTTGGGTTTTCAAGTTTAGGTTTTGGTTTAGGTTAGGTAGTTGAGAATAGGATTAGGTGTAGGTTTAGGTTTAGGGATTTGAGAATAGGTTAAGGTTTATGTATTAGGTTAAGGTTATAGGTCGGTTATAGGTTATAGGTTTAGGGATTTGAGAAAGGTTAAGGTTTATGTTTAGGAAATCGGGTTTGGGTTCGGGATCGGGTTTTGCTTTGGGTTTTCACGTTTAGGTTTAGGTTTAGGTTAGGTAGTTGAAAATAGGATTAGGTGTAGGTTTAGATTTAGGAATTTGAGAATAGGTAAAGGTTTAGGTTTTAGGTTAAGGTTATTGGTAGGTTATAGGTTATAGTTTTAGGGATTTAAGAATAGGTTAAGATTTAGGTTTAGGAAATCGGGTTTGGGTTCGCGATCGGGTTTTGCTTTGGGTATTCAAGTTTAGGTTTAGGTTTAGATTAGGTAGTTGAGAAGAGGATTAGGTGTAGGTTTAGGTTTAGGGATTTGAGAATAGGTTAAGGTTTATGTATTAGGTTAAGGTTATAGGTCGGTTATAGGTTATAGGTTTAGAGATTTGAGATAGGTTAAGGTTTAGGTTTAGGAAAACGGGTTTGGTTTCGGGATCTGGTTTTGCTTTGGGTTTTCAAGTTTAGGTTTAGGATTAGGTTATGTAGTTGAGAATAGGATTAGGTGTAGGTTTAGGTTTAGGGATTTGAGAATAAGTTAAGGTTTAGGTTTTGGGTTAAGGTTATAGGTAGGTTATCGGTTATAGGTTTAGGGATTTGAGAATATGTTAAGGTTTAGGTTTAGGAAGTCGGGTTTGGGTTTGAGATCGGGTTTTGCTTTGCGTTTTCAAGTTTAGGTGTAGGTTTAGGTTAGGTAGTTGATAATAGGATTTGGTGTAGGTTTATGTTTAGGGATTTGAGAATAGGTTAAGGTTTAGGTTTTAGGTTAAGGTTATAGGTAGGTTATAGGTTATAGGTTTAGGGATTTGATAATAGGTTAAGGTTTAGGTTTAGGAAATCGGGTTTCAGTTCAGGATCAGGTTTTACTTTGGGTTTCCAAGTTTAGGTTTAGGTTTAGGTTTAGGTTAGGTTGTTGAGAATAGGATTGGGTGTAGGTTTAGGTTTAGGGATTTGAAAACACATTTAGTTTTTAGGTTAAGGTTATGGGTATGTTATAGGTTATAGTTGTAGGGAATTGAGAATAGGTTAAGGTTTAGGTTTAGGAAATCGATTTTGGGTTCGGGATCGGGTTTTGCTTTGGGTTTTCAAGTTTAGATTTAGGTTTAGGTTAGGTAGTTGAGAATAGGATTCGGTGTAGGTTTTGGTTTAGGGATTTGAGAATAGGTTAAGTTTTAGGTTTTACGTTAAGGTTATAGGTAGGTTATATGTTATAGGTTTAGGGATTTGAGAATAGGTTAAGGTTTAGGTTTAAGAAATCGGTTTTGGGTTCGAGATCGGGTTTTGCTTTGGGTTTTCAATTTTAGGTTTAGGTTTAGGTTAGGTAGTTGAGAATAGAATTAGGTGTAGGTTTAGGTTTAGGGATTTGAGAACACATTTAGTTTTTAGGTTAAGGTTATAGGTTATAGTTGTAGGGAATTGAGAATAGGTTAAGGTTTAGGTTTTAGGTTAAGGTTATTGGTAGGTTATAGGCTATATATTTAGGGAATTGATAATAGGTCAAGGTTTAGGTTTAGGATCTCGGGTTTGGGTTTAAGATCGGGTTTTGCTTTGAGTTTTCAAGTTTAGGTTTAGGTTTAGGTTAGGTAGTTGAGAATAGGATTAGGTGTAGGTTTAGGTTTAGGGATTTGAGAATAGGTTAAGGTTTAGGTTTTAGGTTAAGGTTATAGGTAGGTTATAGGTTATAGGTTTAGGGATTTGAGATTAGGTTAAGGTTTAGGTTTAAGAAATCGGGTTTGGGTTCGAGATCGGGTTTTTCTTTGGGTTTTCAAGTTTAGGTTAGGTAGTTGAGAATTAGATTTGGTATAGGTTTAGGTTTAGGGATTTGATAATAGGTTAAGGTTTAGGTTATAGGTTAAGGTTATAGGTAGGTTATAGGTTATAGGTTTATGAATTTCAGAATAGGTTAAGGTTTAGGTTTAGGAGATCGTGTTTGGGTTCGAGATCGGGTTTCTCTTTTGGTTTTCAAGTTTAGGTTTAGGTTTAGGTTAGGTAGTTGAGAATAGGATTAGGTGTAGGTTTAGATTTAGGGATTTGAGACTATGTTAAGGTTTAGGTTTTAGGTTAAGGTTGTAGGTAGGTTATAGGTTATAGGTTTAGGGATTTAAGAATAGGTTAAGGTTTAGGTTTAGGAAATCGGCTTTGTGTTTAGGATCGGGTTTTGCTTTGGGTTTTCAAGTTTAGGTTTAGGTTTAGGTTAGTAAGTTGAGAATAAGATTAGGTGTAGGTTTAAGTTTAGGGATTTGAGAACACATTTAGTTTTTAGGTTAAGGTTATAGGTAGGTTATAGGTTATAGTTGTAGGGAATTGAGAATAGGTTAAGGTTTAGGTTTTAGGTTAAGGTTATTGGTAGGTTATAGGTTATAGGTTTAGAAAATTGATAATAGGTTAAGGTTTATGTTTAGGATATCGGGTTTGGGTTTAGGATCGGGTTTTGCTTTGAGTTTTCAAGTTTAGGTTTAGGTTTAGGTTAGGTAGTTGAGAATAGTATTAGGTGTAGGTTTAGGTTTAGGGATTTGAGAATATGTTAAGGTTTAGGTTTTAGGTTAAGGTTATAGGTAGGTTATCGGTTATAGGTTTAGGGATTTGGAAATAGGTTAGGGTTTAGGTTTAGGAAATCGGCTTTGGGTTTAGGATCGGGTTCTAATTTTGGGTTTTCAAGTTTAGGTTTAGGTTTAGGTTAGGTAGATGTCAATAGGATTACGTGTAGGTTTAGGTTTATGGATTTGAGAATAGGTTAAGGTTTCGGTTTTAGGTTAAGGTTATAGGTTGGTTATAGGTTATAGGTTTAGGGATTTGAGAATAGGTTAAGGTTTAGGTTTAAGAAATCAGGTTTGGGTTCGAGATCGGATTTTTCTTTGGGTTTTCAAGTTTAGGTATAGGTTTAGGTTAGGTAGTTGAGAATAGGATTAGGTGTAGGTTTAGGTTTAGGGATTTGAGAATAGGTTAAGGTTTATGTATTAGGTTAAGGTTATAGGTCGGTTATAGGTTATAGGTTTAGGGATTTGAGAAAGGTTAAGGTTTATGTTTAGGAAATCGGGTTTGGTTTCAGGATCGGTTTTGCTTTGGATTTTCATGTTTAGGTTTAGGTTTAGGTTAAGTAGTTGAAAATAGGATTAGGTGTAGGTTTAGATTTAGGAATTTGAGAATAGGTAAAGGTTTAGGTTTTAGGTTAAGGTTATTGGTAGGTTATAGGTTATAATTTTAGGGATTTAAGAATAGGTTAAAGTTTCGATTTAGGAAATTGGGTTTGGGTTCGCGATCGGGTTTTGCTTTGAGATTTCAAGTTTAGGTTTAGGTTTAGGTTAGGTAGTTGAGAATATGATTAGGAGTTGGTATAGGTTTAGGGATTTGAGAATGGGTTAAGGCTTAAGTTTTTCGTTAAGGTTATAGGTAGGTTATAGGTTATAGGTTTAGGGATTTGAGAATAGGTTAAGGTTTAGGTTTAGGAAAACGGGTTTGGTTTCGGGATCGGGTTTTGTTTTAGGTTTTGAAGTTTAGGTTTAGGATTAGGTTAGGTAGTTGAGAATAGGATTAGGTGTAGGTTTAGGTTTAGGGATTTGAGAATAAGTTAAGGTTTAGGTTTTGAGTTAAGGTTATAGGTAGGTTATAGGTTATAGGTTTAGGGATTTGAGAATAGGTTAAGGTTTAGGTTTAAGAAATCGGGTTTGGGTTCAAGATTGGGTTTTGCTTTGGGTTTTCAAGTTTAGGTATAGGTTTAGGTTTGTTAGTTGAGAATAGGATTGGGTGTTGGTTTAGGTTTAGGGATTTGAGAATAGGTTAAGGTTTATGTATTAGGTTAAGTTTATAGGTCGGTTATAGGTTATAGGTTTAGGGATTTGAGAAAGGTTAAGGTTTATGTTTAGGAAATCGGGTTTGGTTTCAGGATCGGTTTTGCTTTGGATTTTCATGTTTAGGTTTAGGTTTAGGTTAAGTAGTTGAAAATAGGATTAGGTGTAGGTTTAGATTTTAGAATTTGAGAATAGGTAAAGGTTTAGGTTTTAGGTTAAGGTTATTGGTAGGTTATAGGTTATAATTTTAGGGATTTAAGAATAGGTTAATGTTTCGGTTTAGAAAATTGGGTTTGGGTTCACGATCGGGTTTTTCTTTGGGATTTCAAGTTTAGGTTTAGGTTTAGGTTAGGTAGTTGAGAATAGGATTAGGACTTAGTATAGGTTTAGGGATTTGAGAATAGGTTAAGGCTTAAGGTTTTCGTTAAGGTTATAGGTAGGTTATAGGTTATAGGTTATAGGTGTAGGTTTAGGTTTAGGTTTTAGCTTAAGGTTATAGGTAGGTTATAGGTTATAGCTTTAGGCATTTGAGAATAGGTTAAGGTTTAGGTTTAGGAAAACGGGTTTGGTTTCGGGATCGGGTTTTGCTTTGGGTTTTCAAGTTTAGGTTTAGGATTAGGTTAGGTAGTTGAGAATAGGATTAGGTGTAGGTTTAGGTTTAGGGATTTGAGATTAAGTTAAGGTTTAGGTTTTGAGTTAAGGTTATAGGTAGGTTATAGGTTATAGGTTTAGGGATTTGAGAATAGGTTAAGGTTTAGGTTTAGGAAATCTCAAACCTAAATCGGGATTTGAGAATAGGTTAAGGTTTAGGTTATAGGTTATAGGTTTACGTTTAGGTTAGGTAGTTGAGAATTGGATTAGGTGTAGGTGTAGGTTTAGGGATTTGAGAATAGGTTAAGCTTTCGATTTTAGGTTATGATTATAGGTAGGTTATAGGTTATAGGTTTAAGGATTTGAGAATAGGTTAAGGTTTAGGTTTAAGAAATCGGGTTTGGGGTCGAGATCGGGTTTTGCTTTGGGTTTTCAAGTTTAGGTTGAGGTTTAGGTTAGGTAGTTGAGAATAGGATTAGGTGTAGGTTTAGGTTTAGGGATTTGAGAATAGGTTAAGGTTTAGGTATTAGGTTAAGGTTATAGGTCGGTTATAGGTTATAGGTTTAGGGATTTGAGAAAGGTTAAGGGTTAGGTTTAGGAAATCGGGTTTGGGTTCGCGATTGGGTTTTGCTTTGAGTTTTCAAGTTTAGGTTTAGGTTTATGTTTGGTAGTTGAGAATAGGATTAGGTGTTGGTTTAGGTTTAGGGATTTGAGAATAGGTTAAGGCTTAGGTTTTAGGTTAAGGTTATAGGTAGGTTATAGGTTATAGGTTTAAGGATTTGAGAATAGTTTAAGGTTTAAGTTTAGGAAATCGAGTTTGGTTTCGGGATCGGGTTTTGCTTTGGGTTGTCAAGTTTAGGTTTAAGATTAGGTTAAGTAGCTGAGAATAGGATTAGGTGTAGGTTTAGGTTTAGGGATTTGAGAATAAGTTAAGGTTTAGGTTTTGGGTTAAGGTTATAGGTAGGTTAAACGTTATAGGTTTAGGGATTTGAGAATAGGTTAAGGTTTAGGTTTAAGAAATCGGGTTTGGGGATTTGAGAACACATTTAGGTTTTAGGTTTAGGTTTTAGGTAGGTTATAGGTTATAACTGTAGGGAATTGAGAATAGGTTAAGGCTTAGGTTTCTTGTTAAGGTTATAGGTAGGTTACAGGTTATAGGTTTAGGGATTTCAGAATAGGTTATGGTTTAAATTTAGGAAATCGGGTTTGGGTTCAAGATCAGGTTTTGCTTTGGATTTTCAAGTTTAGGTTTAGGTTTAGGTTAGGTAGTTGAGAATAGGATTAGGTGTAGGTTTAGGTTTAGGGATTTGAGAATAGGTTAAGGTTTTGGTTATAGGTTAAGGTTATAGGTAGGTTATAGGTCATCGGTTTAGGGATTTGAGAATAGGTTAAGGTTTGAGAAATCGGGTTTGGGTTGGAGATCGGGTTTTGTTTTGGGTTAGCAAGTTTTGGTTTAGGTTTAGGTTAGGTAGTTGAGAATATGATTTTGTGTAGGTTTAGGTTTAGGGATTTAAGAATAGGTTAAGGTTTAAGTTTTAGGTTAGGGTTATTGGTATGTTATAGGTTTTAGGTTTAGGGATTTGAGAATAGGGTAAGGTTTAGGCTTAGGAAATCGGGTTTAGGTTCGAGATCGGGATTTGCTTTGGGGTTTCAAGTTTAGGTTTATGTTTAGGTTAGGTAGTTGAGAATAGGATTAAGTGGAGGTTTAGGTTTAGGGATTTAAGAATAGGTTAAAGTTTAGGTTGTAGGTTAACGTTATAGGTAGGTTATTGGTTATAGGTTTAGGGATTTGAGAATAGGTTAAGGTTTAGGTTTAGGAAATCAGGTTTGGCTTCGAGATCAGGTTATTCTTTGGGTTTTCAAGTTTAGATTTAGGTTTAGGTTAGGTTGTTGAGAATAGGATTAGGTGCAAGTTTAGGTTTAGGGATTTGATAACACATTTAGGTTTAGGTTTAGGATATCTGGTTTGGGTTTAGGATCGAGTTTTTCTTTGAGTTTTCAAGTTTAGGTTTAGGTTTAGTTTAGGTAGTTGAGAATAGGATTAGGTGTAGGTTTAGGTTTAGGGATTAGAGAATAGGTTAAGGTTTAGGTTTTAGGTTAAGGTTAGAGGTAGGTTATAAGTTATAGGTTTAGGGATTTCAGAATAGGTTAAGGTTTAGGTTTAGAAAATCAGGATCAAGTTTTATTTTGGGTTTTCAAGTTTAGGTTTACGTTTAGGTTAGATAGTTGAGAATAGGATTAGGTGTAGGTTTAGGTTTAGGGATTTGAGAATAGGTTAAGGTTTAGGTTTTAGGATAAGGTTATAGGTAGGTTATAGGTTATAGGTTTAGGGATTTGAGAGTAGGTTAAGGTTTAGGTTTAGGAAATCGTGTTTGGGTTCAGGATTGGATTTTGCTTTGGGTTTTCAAGTTTAGGTTTAGGTTTAGGTTGGGTAGTTGAGAATAGGATTAGGTGTAGGTTTAGGTTTAGGTATTTGATAATAGGTTAAAGTTTAGGTTTTAGGTTAAGGTTATAGGTAGGTTATAGGTTATAGGTTTTGGGATTTGAGTATAGGTTAAGGTTTAGGTTTAGGAAATCGGGATGGGGTTTTGCTTTGGGTTTTCAAGTTTAGGTTTACGTTTAGGATAGGTAGTTGAGAATAGGATTAGGTGTAGGTTTAGGTTTAGGGATTTGAGAATAGGTTAACGTTTAAGTTTTACGTTAAGGTTATAGGTAGGTTATGAGTTATTGGTTTAAGGATTTGAGAATAAGTTAAGGTTTAGGTTTAGGAAATCGAGTTTGGGTTCGGGATCGGGTTTTGCTTTGGGTTTTCAGGTTTAGGTTTTGGTTTAGGTTTGGTAGTTGAGAATAGGAATATGTGTAGGTTTAGGTTTAGGGATTTGAGAACACATTTGGGTTTTAAGTTAAGGTTATAGGTAGGTTATAGGTTATAACTGTAGGGAATTGAGAATAGGTTAAGGTTTAAGTTTTAGGTTAAGGTTATAGGTAGGTTATAGGTTATAGGTTTAGGGAGTTGAGAATAGGTTAAGGTTTAGGTTTAGGAAATCGGGTTTGGTTTTGGGATCGGGTTTTGCTTTAAGTTTTCTAGTTTAGGTTTAGGATTTGGTTAGGTAGTTGAGAATAGGATTAGGTGTAGGTTTAGGTTTAGGGATTTGAGAATAGGTTAAGGTTTAGGTTTTAGGTTAAGCTTATAGGTTGGTTATAGGTCATAGGTTTAGGGATTTGAGAATTGGTTAAGGTTTAGGTTTACGAAATCAGTTTTGGGTTCGGGATCGGGTTTTACTATGGGTCTTCTAGTTTAGGTTTAGGTTTAGGTTAGGTAGTTGAGAATAGGATTAGGTGTAGGTTTAGGTTTAGGGATTTGAGAATAGGTTAAGGTTTAGGTTTTAGGTTAAGGTTATAGGTTGGATATAGGTCATAGGTTTAGGGATTTGAGAATAGGTTAAGATTTAGGTTTTGGAAATCGCGTTTGGGTGCGGGTTCGGCTTTTGCTTTGGGTGTTCAAGTTTAGGTTTAGGTTTAGGTTGGGTAGTTGAGCATAGGATTGGGTGTAGGTTTTGGTTTAGGGAATTGAGAATAGTTTAAGGTTTAGTTTTTAGGTTAAGGTTACAGGGCGGTTATAGGTTATAAGTTTAGGGAATTGAGAATAGGTTACGGTTTAGGTTTAGGAAATCGGGTTTGGGTTCTAGATCGGGTTTTGCTTTGGGTTTTCAAGTTTAGGTTTAGGTTTAGGTTAAGTAGTTAAGAATAGGATTAGGTGTAGGTTTAGGTTTAGGGATTTGAGAATAAGTTTAGGTTTAAGTTTTAGGTTAAGGTTATAGGTAGGTTATAGGTTATAGGTTATAGGTTTAGGGATTCGAGAATAGTTTAAAGTTTAGGGTTATGAAATCATGTTTGGGTTCGGGATCGGGTTTTGCTTTGGGTTTTCAAGTTTAGGTTTAGGTTTAGGTTAGGTATTTGAGAATAGGATTAGGTGTAGGTTTAAGTTTAGGGATTTGACAACACATTTAGATTTTAGGTTATAACTGTAGGGAATTGAGAATAGGATAAGGCTTAGGTTTTAGGTTAAGGTTATAGGTAGGTTATCGGTTATAGGTTTAGGGATTTAAGAATAGGTTAAGGTTTAGGTTTAGGAAATCGGGTTTGGGTTCGGGATCAGATTTTGTTTTGGGTTTTCAAGTTTAGGTTTAGGTTTAGGTTAGGTAGTTGAGAATAGGATTAGGTGTAGGTTTAGGTTTAGGGATTTGAGAATAGGTTAAGGTTTAGATTTTAGGTTAAGGTTATAGGTAGGTTTTAGGTTATAGGTTTAGGGATTTGAGAATAGGTTAAGGTTTAGGTTTAGGAAATCGGCTTTGGGTTTAGGATCGGGTTTTGCTTTGGGTTTTCAAGTTTAGGTTTAGGTTTAGGTTAGGTAGTTGAGAATAGGATTATGTGTAGGTTTAGGTTTATGGATTTGAGAACACATTTAGTTTTTAGGTTAAGGTTATAGGTAGGTTATAGGTTATAGTTGTAGGGAATTGAGAATAGGTTAAGGTTTAGGTTTTAGGTTAAGGTTAGTGGTAGGTTATAGGTTATAGGTTTAGGGAATTGATAATAGGTTAAGGTTTAGGTTTAGGATATAGGGTTTGGGTTTAGGATCGGGTTTTTCTTTGAGTTTTCAAGTTTAGGTTTAGGTTTAGTTTAGGTAGTTGGGAATAGGATTAGGTGTAGGTTTAGGTTTAGGGATTAGTGAATAGGTTAAGGTTTAGGTTTTAGGTTAAGGTTAGAGGTTGGTTATAGGTTATAGGTTTAGGGATTTGAGAATAGGTTAAGGTTTAGGTTTAGGAAATCTCAAACCTAAATCGGGATTTGAGAATAGGTTAAGGTTTAGGTTATAGGTTATAGGTTTACGTTTAGGTTAGGTAGTTGAGAATAGGATTAGGTGTAGGTTTAGGTTTAGGGATTTGAGAATAGTTTAATGTTTAGGTTTTTGGTTAAGGTTATAGGTCAGTTATAGGTTATAGGTTTAGTGATTTGAGAAAGGTTAAGGTTTAGGTTTAGGAAATCGGGTTTGGGTTCGGGATCGGGTTTTGCTTTGGGTTTTCAGGTTTAGGTATAGGTTTAGGTTAGGTAGTTATAAATAGGATTAGGTGTAGGTTTAGATTTAGAAATTTGAGAATTGGTAAAGGGTTAGGTTTTAAGTTAAGGTTATTGGTAGGTTATAGGTTTAGGGATTTAAGAATAGGTTATGGTTTAGGTTTACGAAATCGGATTTGGGTTCCGGATCAGGTTTTGCTTTGGGTTTTCAAGTTTAGGTTAGGTAGTTGAAAATAGGATTAGGTGTAGGTTTAGATTTAGGAATTTAAGAATAGGTAAAGGGTTAGGTTTTAAGTTAAGGTTATTGGTAGGTTATAGGTTATAGGTTTAGGGATTTAAGAATAGGTTAAGGTTTAGGTTTAGGAAATCGGGTTTGGGTTTCGGATCGGGTTTTGCTTTGGGTTTTCAAGTTTAGGTTTAGGTTTAGGTTAGGTAGTTGAGAATAGGATTAGGTGAAGGTTTAGGTTTAGGGATTTGAGAACACATTTAGATTTTAGGTTAAGGTTATAGGTAGGTTATAGGTTATAGCTGTAGGGAATTGAGAATAGGTTAAGGTTTAAGTTTTAGGTTAAGGTTATAGGTAGGTTATAGATTATAGGTTTAGGGATTTGAGAATAAGTTAAGGTTTAGGTTTTGGAAATCGGGTTTGATTTCGGGATCGGGTTTTGCTTTGAGTTTTCAGGTTTAGGTTTAGGATTTGGTTAGGTAGTTGAGAATTGGATTAGGTGTTGGTTTAGATTTAAGGATTTGAGAATAGGTTAAGGTTTATGTTTTAGGTTAAGGTTATAGGTTGGTAATAGGTCATAGGTTTAGGGATTTGAGAATAGGTTAAGGTTTAGGTTTAAGAAATCGGTTTTGGGTTCAGGATCGGGTTTTGCTATGGGTTTTCAAGTTTAGGTTGAGGTTTAGGTTAGGTAGTTGAGAATAGGATTAGGTGTAGGTTTAGGTTTAGGATTTTGAGAATAGGTTAAGGTTTAGGTTTTAGGTTATGGTTATAGGTAGGTTATACGTTATAGGTTTAGGGATTTGAGAATAGGTTAAGGTTTAGGTTTTGGAAATCGAGTTTGGGTGCAGGATCAGGTTTTGCTTTGGGTTTTCAAGTTTAGGTTTAGGTTTAGGTTAGGTAGTTGAGAATAGGATTGGGTGTAGGTTTTGGTTTAGGGAATAGAGAATAGGTTAAGGTTTAGTTTTTAGGTTAAGGTTATAGGTAGGTTATAGGTTATAGGTTTAGGGAATTGAGAATAGGTTACGGTTTAGGTTTAGGAAATCGGGTTTGGGTTTGGGATCGGGTTTTGCTTTGGGTTTTCAATTTAGGTTTAGGATTAGGTTAGGTAGTTGAGAATTGGATTAGGTGTTGGTTTAGATTTAAGGATTTGAGAATAGGTTAAGGTTTATGTTTTAGGTTAAGGTTATAGGTTGGTAATAGGTCATAGGTTTAGGGATTTGAGAATAGGTTAAGGTTTAGGTTTAAGAAATCGGTTTTGGGTTCAGGATCGGGTTTTGCTATGGATTTTCAAGTTTAGGTTGAGGTTTAGGTTAGGTAGTTGAGAATAGGATTAGGTGTAGGTTTAGGTTTAGGATTTTGAGAATAGGTTAAGGTTTAGGTTTTAGGTTATGGTTATAGGTAGGTTATACGTTATAGGTTTAGGGATTTGAGAATAGGTTAAGGTTTAGGTTTTGGAAATCGAGTTTGGGTGCAGGATCAGGTTTTGCTTTGGGTTTTCAAGTTTAGGTTTAGGTTTAGGTTAAGTAGTTGAGAATAGGATTGGGTGTAGGTTTTGGTTTAGGGAATAGAGAATAGGTTAAGGTTTAGTTTTTAGGTTAAGGTTATAGGTAGGTTATAGGTTATAGGTTTAGGGAATTGAGAATAGGTTACGGTTTAGGTTTAGGAAATCGGGTTTGGGTTTGGGATCGGGTTTTGCTTTGGGTTTTCAATTTAGGTTTAGGATTAGGTTAGGTAGTTGAGAATAGGATTAGGTGTAGGTTTAGGTTTAGGGATTTGATAACATTTAGTTTTTAGGCTTAGTTTATAGGTAGATTATAGGTTATAGTTGTAGGGAATTGAGCATAGGTTAAGGTTTATGTTTTAGGTTAAGGTTATTGGTAGGTTATTGGTTATAGGTTTAGGGAATTGATAGTAGGTTAAGGTTTAGGTTTAGAATATCGGGTTTGGGTTTAGGATCGAGTTTTTCTTTGAGTTTTCAAGTTTAGATTTTAGTTTAGGTTAGGTAGTTGAGAATAGGATTAGCTGTAGGTTTAGGTTTAGGGATTTGAGAATAGGTTAAGGTTTACGATTAGGAAATCGGGTTTAGGTTCGGGATCGGGTTTTGCTTTGGATTTTCAAGTTTAGGTTGAGGTTTAGATTAGGTAGTTGAAAATAGGATTAGGTGTAGGTTTAGGTTTAGGGATTTGAGAATAGGTTAAGGTTTAGGTTTTAGGTTAAGGTTATAGGTAGGTTATAGGTTATAGGTTTAGGGATTTGAGAATAGGTTAAGGTTTAGGTTTAGGAAATTGGGTTTTGTTTTGGGATCGGGTTTTGCTTTGGGTTTTCAAGTTTAGGTTTAGGTTTAGGTTTGGTAGTTGAGAATAGGATTAGGTGTAGGTTTAGGTTTAGGGATTTGAGAATTGGTTAAGGTTTAGGTTTTAGGTTAAGGTTATAGGTAGGTTATAGGTTATAGGTTTAGGGATTTGAGAATAGGTTAAGGTTTAGGTTTAGGAAATCGGGTTTGGGTTCGGGATTGGGTTTTGCTTTGGGTTTTCAAGTTTAAGTTTAGGTTTAGGTTAGGTAGTTGAGAATAGGATTAGGTGTAGGTTTAGGTTTAGGGATTTGAGAACACATTTAGGTTTTAGGTTTAGGTTTTAGGTAGGTGATATGTTATAGCTGTAGGGTATTGAGAATAGGTTAAGGCTTAGGTTTTATGTTAAGGTTATAGGTTTAAGGATTTGGGAATAGGTTAAGGTTTAGTTTTAGGAAATCGGGTTTGGGTTGGAGATCGGGTTTGGCTTTGGGTTTTCAAGTTTAGGTTTCGGTTTAGGTTATGTAGTTGAGAATAGGATTAGGTGTAGGTTTAGGTTTAGGGATTTGAGAACACATTTAGGTTTTAGGTTTAAATTTTAGGTAGGTTATAGGTTATAGCTGTAGGGAATTGAGAATAGGTTAAGGCTTAGGTTTTAGGTTGAGGTTATAGGTAGGTTATAGGTTATAGGTTTAGGGATTTGAGAATAGGTTAAGGTTTAGGTTTAGGAAATCGGTTTTGGGTTCAGGATCGGGTTTTGCTTTAGGTTTTCAAGTTTAGGTTGAGGTTTAGGTTAGGTAGTTGAGAATAGGATTAGGTGTAGGTTTAGGTTTAAGGATTTGAGAATAGGTTAAGGTTTAGGTTTTAGGTTAAGGTTATAGGTAGGTTATAGGTTATAGGTTCAGGGATTTGAGAATAGGTTAAGGTTTAGGTTTAGGAAATCGGGTTTGGGTTCGGGATTGGGTTTTGCTTTGGGTTTTCAAGTTTAGGTTTAGGTTTAGGTTAGGTAGTTGAGAATAGGATTAGGTGTAGGTTTAGGTTTAGGGATTTGAGAACACATTTAGGTTTTAGGTTTAGGTTTTAGGTTGGTTATATGTTATAGCTGTAGGGAATTAAGAATAGGTTAAGTCTTAGGTTTTAGGTTAAGGTTATAGGTAGTTTATACGTTATAGGTTTAAGGATTTGAGAATAGGTTAAGGTTTAGTTTTAGGAAATTGCGTTTGGGTTTGAGATCGGGTTTTGCTTTGGGTTTTCAAATTTAGGTTTAGGTTTAGGTTATGTAGTTGAGAATAGGATTAGGTGTAGGTTTAGGTTTAGGGATTTGAGAATTGGTTAAGGTTTAGGTTTTAGGTTAAGGTTATTGGTCGGTTATAGGTTATAGGTTTAGGGATTTGAGAAAGTTTAAGGTTTAGGTTTAGGAAATCGGGTTTGGGTTCGGGATCAGGTTTCGCTTTGGGTTTTCACGTTTAGGTTTACTTTTAGGTTAGGTAGTTGAGAATAGGATTAGGTGTAGGTTTAGTTTTAAGGATTTGAGAATAGGTAAAGGTTTAGGTTTTTGGTTTAGGTTTTAGGTTAAGGTTATAGGTTATTGGTTTAAGAGATCGGCTTTGGGTTTTCAAGTTTAGATTTAGGTTTAGGTTAGGTAGTTGAGAATAGGATTAGGTGTAGGTTTAGGTTTAGGGATTTGAGAACACATTTAGGTTTTAGGTTTAGGTTTTAGGTCGGTTATAGGTTATAGCTGTAGGGAATTGAGAATAGGTTAATGCTTAGGTTTTAGGTTCAGGTTATAGGTAGGTTATAGGTTATTGGTTTAGGGATTTGAGAATAGGTTAAGGTTTAGGTTTAGGAAATCGTCTTTGGGTTTAGGAACGGGTTTTGCTTTGGGTTTTCAAGTTTAGGTTTAGGTTTAGATTAGGTAGTTGAGAATAGGATTAGGTGTAGGTTTAGGTTTAGGGATTTGAGAATAGGTTAAGGTTTAGGTTTAGGAAATCGGTTTTGGGTTCGGGATCGGGTTTTGCTTTGGGTTTTCAAGTTTAGGTTTAGGTTTAGGTTAGGTAGTTGAGAATAGGATTAGGTTTAGGTTTTGGTTTAGGGATTTGAGAACACATTTAATTTTTAGGTTAAGGTTTTAGGTAGGTTATAGGTTGTAGCTGTAGAGAATTGAGAATATGTTATAGGTTCAGGTAATAGGGTTAGGTGTGGTTTAGGTTAAGGGTGAGGTCCCTGTAAATACAGATGTAAACATGGCCTGTCAACATGGCCTGGCCCTTTCAATGCTGTCCATAGGAAATTTACTGCTTCATCATGGTCATAACAGCTGTTCCACCTTCCATTCAGATGACCGCCGCTCAGCTGGATAGCTTCGACGCACATCCGGGTATGCTCCCTTAATTTTAAGCTAATAACAAAATACGGTCTGTCCAAATGGTCAGGCCCTCCCAATGATGTCCGTAGGAAATGGACAGCTTCATCATAGTCATAACAGCGGTTCTCACCTCCCAGGGACCCCCGCTCATCCGGATAGCTCTGACGCACATCCGGGTATGCTCTATTAATTTTAAGCAAAATAACTTAATCGTAAATGAACTTTTATAAAATAAATTTTAATTAATTAAAATTTACCTGAAGGCGCTGACGGATGAGCTGCCGCACATCCTCTGTCATGTCTACCCAACGGGGGGTGGTGGCGAGGATCAGAGATCGGCATAAGACACCGACCTCCGACATAAACAAGCTGGCATTGTTCCCAACCGGTCTAATATAATCCTGTGGGAACTCTATCGTCACCTGAAGAATGGCACCTGCATTGAAAGAAAATTTGAGAAAGGCTTAGAGGGGCTGTCAGAATTATATATTTTACAAACTTTTATTGTATTTATCTAAGGGAAACGGTCACACCTTCATACCATCATTTCATTCATACCATCATTTCTAGGATGATATTTCCTTTCCAGCAACCTAATTCTTCTCTGAGACAAGTGCCTATGAGTCAGTAAGGGTGAAACTCTGACAAGAGTGGGCTTGTTGCTAACCTGTTTGTAAATATTTATTAATGAAGAAGAAAAATAAATCATAACCAATATCCCTTTGAGCAAATATCCTTGTTGAAAATCCTACAAGTCTTCCATGAGAGACGTATATGCCATTCTGGGAATTCACGAATCTTGTATTACTGGATTGTCCTTCC
Source organism: Magnolia kwangsiensis (assembly GCA_037074715.1). NCBI lineage: Eukaryota > Viridiplantae > Streptophyta > Magnoliopsida > Magnoliales > Magnoliaceae > Magnolia > Magnolia kwangsiensis. The sequence continues at coordinate 8,218,771 of CM073585.1, read as the reverse complement.
ATCTGCATTCATAATGCCAATCCAATAACCAAAATGAGAAATAGTATCCAAGATACAACATCCAACTTCGAAAAAGGAAAAGGAAAAAAATATCTAAAACACTACAATGCAAGCATAGTTTTCTTCAAAGCGAAACTACAATAAGTTTTGAATGCAAGCATACATGGTCGAGTTGAATCCAAGTCTCAAATTTTCCACCTTCACTTTTCTTAAAATGGTATTGTGCTTTAAGTAAAGAGATGCTATCAAAAATTGAGGACTTTCTATCATAACTATCTACTAGCATATATATCCATGTAGGATGCAAGTGTAACATGAGAATAGGTAGAATTCCATGACCTCATTAGAATATATATATATATATATATATATATATAACTTAGATGATGGTGCTGACGACTAAGCATCCATGTGTCTTGTAAGATTCATCTAGAATAAAAGTTCTCAATATGCATCTTTTATGAAAGTACAATGTGCCATCAAAAATTGAGGACTTTCTATCATAACTATCTACTAGCATATATATCCATGTAGGATGCAAGTGTAACATGAGAATACGTAGAATTCCATGACTTCATTAGAATATATGTATATAACTTAGATGATGGTGCTAACGACTAAGCATCCATATGTCTTGTAAGATTCATCTAGAATAAAAGTTCTCAATATGCATCTTTTATGAAAGTACAATGTACCAGACTAGAAAGGAAACACACAGAAGTAATAGAGAAGTCTATGTTACATCTAGTAAAAAGATCCAAATTAACCATGCTTAAAAAAAGAGCACTCACACATTCTTCAAGACTTGTTGTTGAATAAAATCTAGACATTGTTTCACAAGCTGCACCAGATCGAAATTTGTTAAAGCATGAAAGTTGCTTTCACCAATTAAAAAGAAACAAGAAATGTTTTCCTTCTTATTTATTTCCAGCACAAGAAATTTCATAATTTTACTTCTCGTAGCCACTTTAAACAGGAACAAACCATTGATCCCTTTATAATCACCAGAACGATTATAGGGTTTAAAATTCAATGGAACTATAGTGCATGTACATCAAGATAACATCTACTAAATAAAAAATTCCAATTTATCAGTAAGGTCCAATTTATTAGTTAGATACATCCAGCTAGACTAAATACTGCTTCTTCTTCTTTTTCTAGATTGAAACAGGGTAGATAGTTGATGATCTTTTCATATATAACCAATGTGACATATGGAGAGAGATAGGACTTATAATAATGCCATGTGCCTCGCTCAGACATCTCCTAACAAATTTTCTTTCTAATACGACAAAAAATCTCATCACTTGTCCATCCTCTGTTCATGAAACAAAATGAAGGTTCTTCTTGAAACAATGTTGGATTTCAAAATCAATTTGAAAGCACTATATATAAGCGTGTTTGCATAAATGATAAAAGCTATATATATAAGATCTTGACGTCACCAAAGAATATATCAAAATCAATTTGAAGGCACTGTGGATAAGTGCATTTTGCAGATAAGTATGATAAAAGGGTGTGAAATACCTACAGAGACTGTCCACACATCACACGAACATATCATGACAGTTTTACATTCAAATAAACCATTCCATTCATCCATCAATTAGATGGATCTAGCAACTATAGCTAGTAATGAAGGCTTGCACATTCAGTTCTAAGTAATCATATGCAACAAATATATAGGAGACCATAGGTACCTGCATATAACATAGTGGTAAGAGTAATGGAAAAGAAGTAAAACTAGCAAGTAGCAATCCCATGAAATAGGACACCCTTCTACAACCTAAAAACTCACTTTCTTTTATAAGAAAGTGTGTGTGAGATATAGAGATAGGATATACCCTAGAGAGCGAGAGAGACGTTTACCTTGACAACTGCTATAAACATCTCCCTTAAACTGCACTTCCTAAACCAACGAACACTCACACACCCTTCCATGGAATGTATCCTGAAGAAACAATGCAACTATCAACATACATGGAAACATCTCAACTTGTATGCTGGGCTAATTGTACCCTTTAATACCTTGGAACCAGTAATGTTGGCAGCCTTGTCTTCCCAGCAACCATCATTATGGTTCAAACACTCATTTTTCTGAATTTTATGAACTGACACCATTCATTTGAAAATTTAGCTGAAAATAAAATATAAAAACAATAGAAAATAAGATGCAAAAATCTGATCTAAGGAACGCATTTGTACATTTAATGATTCTACATGTATTCCAACCATCCACACTCAAAAGAAGAAAATTTTGGTAAGCTTCTTTCAAACTTAAAATATTGGTAAGCTTCTTTTGAGAACTATTTATCTAAAACTCCAGAAAAGAACTTCCCAAAAGAATTTTAGAAAACTCCATGAAGAACTATTTATCTGGATTTATGAAAGAACCAAAAAAGAGAGTTCATGAACATCTAGTTCCCAAGAAAGCATGAAACAACTCACAATGCCATTCCCTTAAAACCATGAAAGAACCAAAACTAATCAACAAAAAAAAAAAAAAAAGATTGAAGAACCACTCTAGCACAGGCAACCCCCTTTCTTTGAAGAAACTAATAACAGATTCAGTTTCAAAGATGGTAGCTCATGCTTAATGAATGAATATCATATTCCTTATGCAGCAATATTTACAAAAACATTAAATTAGAAAAGGATATTCACATAGTTCAAATAAAAATAAATTAGTAATCTAAACTAACAAATAATTAGCTAATGAAACATTAAAATCATGCATGATCATTTCAAGAACTGGTAGATTATCTGAACATGACCTATTCTCTTAAAAAATCAGAACTCCAACAAAAGAACAAAAGAGTAAAAAGGACAACAAAGCTTGAGCTCTTGTCACATGGGTCATCGTAGCTATAAAAGAAAATGAACTAAAACTTAGAGCGAGAGTAAGTCCTTGCAAGAAATTTCTTCACAACAAGAGAATTGAGGCAAGCTTGAGGCCTAAGAATCTTTGGTTTGACAAAGGAAATTGCATGACAAAAAGAACTAAGAATGACATTGCTAAGACTACTCTTTGTCCATGTAGATTTTGAAGTGGCATGTGTCTAGGACTGTCCAAGTGTCTCAAAATGTCAGCTTGGCAAACCTCAAAAAGTAAGTGTCCAAGTAATAGGTCTGGCAAATGCCTAGAATATGAACTGACATCATATCCAGAAAGGGGTTGTTTGTTTGTAATATATATAACTGCAAATTTCTAATTCCTACATGGTAACGACATATAACTATTGTCTCCACTTTACGCATTCAAGATACTTTCATCATGGATGTCTTAGATGAGATCAAATCAACATGCAAGCTCACCTCCATAATAGAGTGGCAACTTACAGCAAAATCAAAGACTGCATTAAGTCCTCCAAGTTCTTGTAATCTATCATTTTTTAGTATTTTGGAGATGCAGTGATGGAGTATCAGGCTATCATTTTTATTTATTTTTTTTGGCAATAGAATAACCATATATCAACGACATCAACTACCTAAATTTATCCAACAATCTTCGTTGTCTTCTCTTTCTTGTTTACTTACATTTGGGGATTTTGGAAAAGGCAATTCAAACCAATCATAGACGTATGTCGTGCCCCTTGTTTTAGGATACCACAGATACACAAAGAATGCCAACTTGGCTTCATTGTACATTGGCAACCATGAAACGAAAGTATCACCAACGAATCTGTAAGCCGGAAGTAGGTTGAAAAATTAGTAATCTTTTATGAGATTGAAAACAAAACAAGAGTTACATGATCGTCTGTCTGATGACTGATGACATGTGGAGTAAGCTCATGTTCTGATTTGCCACAAGTGGAAACCACAACCAGCATTAAATGTTGGCTTCTGCAAAAAATGTGGCAGCAATGTTCCATTTTGTTGTAATGACTTGGATGTTTGGCCATGGGGCCAACTATAAACAGGATATCAAAGATGACAATCATGGAACAGAAAACTGTATATACATTTGCCTTAGTTTATAATAAAGATAGTTTAATTAGCTTAAAGCACATGTTAGCTTAGGTGCATTTGGTAGAACCAAATGTCATTCATGAAATTTAATGATTAATCGGTCTTATTTACTGCAAAATATCACCAAGTTTCATGATATTTAGTGCAACCAAACACACCCTTATATGAATTATCATATCATGCTCAACCTATGCATATCATCACTAAATGTTCTTACATATGAATTGTTATACAATAACCAACTGCATAACAGATGTATAAAAATAGATTGTCTAACTGACAAGATGGACACAAAGTTATCCAACTGCATATATCTTGTAGAAACAGATATGGCGGCCATAATGAAGAACATTACTTTGGCAAAGATTAACAGAAAAGTAAAGCCTAAAGGATAAGCATTTCATCCCCACTACCAAAAAACTGGCAACCCAATATGGGCCTAACCATCGTGTGTGTTAACTCTAAGTAGCATCCTTTTTAATTAACAGCCGTAGGAAATATTCTTTCAATATTTGGGCAGAACGGTTTTCAAACAATCCACTAGCAAAAAACAAACATTGAAACTTGCATCTGACCTCTTGAGTTGGCAGAACTATCTGCCCATGTCCTTGTAATAGTTGTAACCTGGAGTCTCATTTGGCCTTCAGGATTCTAATAACTGCAATAAATAACAGCAAGTTCTAATTAAATAAGAAAAAAAAATGAAGGAAAGATGAGAAACAACCTCTAGAAAAAGAAAAGGAAAAACAGTACAGATAAAAGAAAGTTGCATATGAAAGCCGTACCATACTTTAGCTGCGTCGCCAAAAAGCATTTGCAATATTGGGTATACTTTGGCTGCATTACCAAGAAGCATTTGCAATATTGGGTTCATTATGTGACCAACTCCAACTAAAAACAGAAAACGAAGGGATTAGTCTCACTTTAAAATAGAGGTGGGGACACCCCGTGTCTTCAAAAAAAAAAAAAGAAACGAAGGTAACCAAAATGTGACTTGCTATTGCCAGCCCAATCTCACATCAAAGATCAAAGACAAAACCACAAAGTTTTTATTAAAACGAAACAACAACAACGCTCTTCCTTGGAGCTGCTTGGGTACCTAAAAATGGAAAGTAAAAGAAACACATGTTCAAGAGAATTCAAGAGAAGAACACGAAAGACAAAATAGCCTAAATCCAAATCAACAACAACAGACCATTCTCGATGACTTTGCCTTAGTTGTTTGTTTTTTCAGCCTCTTTAGGGGCGTTTGGATCATAAGTTACTTAAGTTGCTTATTCCTTAAGTAGTTTATCTTGGTTTCTACTTATTAAACTGAAGTGATTAAGTAACTTTAAATAAAAAAAAGCTACTTCCGATTGATCAAAAACCAAAGTACTTAAGAGGTCTCTTGTAACTGTGGAAATCTATGTTTAAGAGGTCTTTTGGGAAATGATTTTGTTCATTTTCAAGGAAAGGTTAGGAAATTGTCACATCAGCGGAATTTGTATTCATTTGCTTGGTTTTCTCTCCAAACAAAAAGCTTCAAAGCACCTGATTGACTAAACCATTGGCCACATCATTATCCTCCCTAGGAATTGAAAATATCTACTACTAAGATCAATGGCAAAGTCTTGGATTCATCAACAATGAAAGCAAGACACCACACTTCCTCGTCTATGTTGTTCACCAAGCAGTACCATTTTCTGAATCACCTCCAACCAAAATTATCATGTGATAGTTGAAAACATCTTCAACCGGTTGGAACTCCTAAAGAAAGGCTCCAACTTTATTGGAACCTTCGACCCCAACATGACCAGAGAAGAGAAGCTCAATCTACTACATCTCGAGGGCACAAACTTTGCTAGAAAATCCCATGTAAGACCTAGGTTCACTAGATTATCTTAGCCAAGCCCTATTGAACTTCACGATGTAGATTCTAGCAGTCTTTCCTCGGTCATTGCATATATGCCATCCGCTTTGGGTCTACTTGATTTCTCTCATGACTACAAATGTATTAAAAAGATAATATAGGAGGGGTAGATGGAAAAAGTGCAAAAAATTCTGTTCTAATCTTTTAGACTGTGAAGTGTTACACTATCAAGTATGACTGTTGGAAAAAATGGAGACACATGAACATTAGACTAACTGTTGGACAAACCAATTTAGTCCACCTCATGGATGGTCCGTTTCTCGAAAAAAAAAATGCAGCAAATGGGTGTTTTCACAACTATTCAATCCATAAACAATTTTGAGGACCATTTCTCTGGATATATTGACCATCCAAAAAAGGCCATGCATAGGACAGTATGCCTAATGGTGTAACTTTTGAGCCCTCACTATGGAGCTGACCTTGTGCCAAAAATTAGGACCATACAAAATGGACACAATGTACATTAGACTGTGTACTCTGTGGAGCCTCCCTTTTAGATTAAAGTTGATTCACACTCCAGGGTGCCAAACACATTAGGGCCTATTTGGCCGGACCTATCCCACAGTATTAGGAGGGATATCCCGAGATATGCATGACAAGCCAAACGGACCCTGTGAACCTGTCCTGGGATATAAGCAATCCCATGGATCTTAAAACAATCCACTGACATCACCATCATTACCTTAAAATTGATCCCATCCCTTGGTTGAACCGATTGGAAGGTAAAATCCCGGGATATGCCAGGCGTGCCAAATAGACACAGTGAACTTGTACTGGGATATAGAAATCCCATGGATCTTAAACCAATCCACTAACACCACCATCATTACCTTAAAATCCATCCCATCCCTCCTAATCCCATGGGATTTGCCCGGCCAAACAGGCCCTACGAGGATTGCAAATCCAGTGGGTTTCCACTCCTAGGGGTTCCGAATCAAGGGGGTTCCAAATCATGCCCCAAACAGGCCCTTAGGGTCATTTGGCACCGTGGATTCCAATCATGAGGGTTTCGAATCCAGGGGGTTCCCAATCATGGGGGTTTCGAATCCATCAGGTCAACACGAAACTCAAAAGTGGGCCACGCCATAGGGGAACAGTAGGAATGAGAACCACCACTATCAATCGATTGAGAGAGAGAGAGAGAGAATTACCTCAATGTTCGTGGAGAGATCGACAGGAAGAGAGAGAGGTGGGAGAGATTTGTAGGGCTGGCGCTGGGAGAGGGATAGACGGAGAAGAGAGCGTATGAGAGGGAGAGAGAAACAGAGTGTCGGTTTAAGGCTGGCTAAATGAAAGGTAGGGAATGGGTGGCTGACGTCAGCAAGTTCTATGGGTCCCATCATGAGGTATGTGTTATATCCAAACTGTCCATCCAACTGACGAGCTCGACGTATGGCTTGAGACGAAAAATAAGACAGATCTAACTATCAATTGGACTGCACTAAAAAAAGCAGTGAGGGATTGAACGTCTACCATTGAAACCCTTTTGAGGCCATAAAAATTTTGGATCAAGCTGATCTTTGTTTTTTCCCTTCATCAGGGCCTATATGATCTAATCAACAGATTGGATGTCAAAATAAATAGTACAGTGGGCCTTAAGGTGGATTTTAATTGTGGATATCCAATCATTATTGTTTTCCTATGATGCGGTCCACCTTAGATTTATATCCCTATCATTTTTTTGGATAAGCCCTAAAATGATCTGTTAAAATAGATGAACATAATGGATGATATACATACATCATGGTGGGGCCCACGGAGCACCGAATACCAACCACCGGGCTAGTGGTAGGGGGAGTAGCCAATCTATTCCCCATCCCCACCAGTTTTTGTGGTCTGGTCCATTTAATATTTGGATATGATTCATTTTTTGGATAATTCTCTAAAATGCTCTCAAAAAATGGATGACCAGTGTGGGTTGATACCAAATTTTCAGTAAATCCAAAGTTCAAGTGGACCATGCCACATGAAACCGTGGGGAATAATGATTTCCATCATTGATCCCTTCTTTGGGCCCACAGTCATGTTTATTTGCCATCCAACCTATTCATAATATCAAAAAAGACATGAATGAAGAGAAAACACAAACATCAACTTGATCCAAAACTTTTGTACCCGCCAAGAATTTTGCAATGGTTGAGGTTCAATCACACTATTTCCTGTGGTGTGGTCCACTTGAGCTTTGGATATGCTTCCTTTTTTGTACTCTACACCTAAAATTATCTGTTAACATGGATGAACGGAGTGGATAAAATAAATAAATAACTGTGGACCCCGCAGAGTTTACTCAGTATTGTAAGGGTATTGAGTTACTCAATACACAGTCCGCTTCCCTTAGAATACTACCCACCCATACGGTAATCCATCCGGGCAGGGTATGTGGGGCCCACCATGATATGAGAGAGAGAGAGAGAGAGTGAGAGAGGACAGAGAGAGAGAGAGAGGACAGAGAGCGAGAGAGTGAGAGAGGGCGCGAGAGTGAGAGTGAGAGGGGACAGAGCGAGAGAGACTTAAAGTCTCTCTCACGAGTGGGGTCACATGGTCGGTGCTCCGTGGGCCCCACCATGTTGTATGTGTTTCATCCCTACCGTCCATCTATTTTTTCATTTCATTTTATGGTATAAGACAAAAAATGAGGTATATCCCAATCTCAACTGGACCACATTATAGGAAACAGTGTTGAATGAACGTCGACCATTAAAAACCTTTTGGGGGCCATGTAAAGTTCTGGATCAATCCGATATTTTTTTTCCCTTCATCTGGGCCTGTATGACCTAATCAACAGATTGGAGGTCAAATAAAAAGTACAGTGGGCCTTGGGAGGGTTTTAATGGTGGATATCCAATCACTATGATTTTCATGTGGTGTGGTCCACTTGAGATTTATATCCCTCTCATTTTTGGCGTCAAGCCCTAATATGATTTGTAAAAATGGATGGACGACATGGATGAAACACATACATCATGGTGGGACCCATAGAGCACCGACCAACATCCACCAAGTTTTGTGGGCCCCACTATGATGTATTTGTTATATCCACACCGTCCATCCATTTTGAGATATCATTTTACGTCATGAGCCAAAGAATGAAGCAAATAAAAAATCTGTAGTGGACCCCACCACAGAAATCTCAGGTGCACCACACCACATGAAATCAATAGTAATTGGATATCCATCATTAAAATCCTCCTAAGGCTTACTGTATTGTTTATTTGTATTATTTATTTGACATCCAATATGTTGATTAGGTCATACAGGGCCAGATGAAGGGAAAAAATAAAAATCAGCATGGATGAACGGTACAGGCCATAATATAGATGTTTTGGATGGTACAGGGCATAATATTGACAGTCTGAATGGCCTAGATTATAAAATAGACTGTATGAATGGTACATGCCATAATATAAATGTTTTGGATGGACTGTATCATAATATCAATAGTTTGGATGGTCTCGATCATAATATCCACATATTACAGTTTAGATCATAAAATCGATGGTTTGGATTGTCTTGATCATAATATCAATTTTCTGAATGGTCTAGACCAGAATATTGATGGTTTGAATGGTCCGGATCATACAATCAATGGTCTAGATGGTTTGGATCACATTATTGATGGTCAAGATGGTTTGGATCATAATACCCACGGTTTCAATGGCCTGAATCATAATATCAGTTGTGCTCTGGATCATAGTATTCATGGTCAAGATGATCTTGGTCATTGCATCAACAATCTAGATGGTATGGATAATTGTATTGATGGTCGGAATGGTCTAGATTATAATATCTTTGGTGGTTTAGTTGGTCTGGATCATATAATATCGATGATCTAGATAATGCTATTGACGATCATCCGTTACGAAACTCAGGTGGGCCATACCATCTAAAACTATGTGAAGACATATAAAAAATATATCTTCACATACTTTTAGATGGTATGGCCCACCTGAGTTTCGTAACGGATGATTTTTTAGATATCTCATAAGTTAAAGGGGAGACATCAAATGCACGGTGTTGATGTTCGACACACATCATGATGGGCCCATTTTGCATGTCTGGTCCATTCACTCTATTCTACTAATCATTACCCTCAATTTGATCAATTACTCGCCTCGATCATACTGCGTATGAGAAAGATATTGGGCAAACAAGATTGATCAACAATTTGAGTAAATTTTGATTTAAACATCTGAAGTTTTTTACTCTTCAATCTGGACTGATTAGATTGTCCAAAAATGGATAAAGGTTGTTCATAATATCAAAACTATATGAATGAATAGAAAACACAAACATCAGCTTGATCCAAAACTTCTATGGCCTCCAAGAAATTTTAAATGGTATAGGTTCAATCACACTATTTCCTGTGGTGTGGTCCACTTGAGCTTTGAATATGCTTCCTTTTTGTTCTTTAAACCTCAAATTATCTGTTAACATGGATGAATGGAGTGGATAAAATAAATAAATAATGGTGGACCCCACAGAGTTTACTCTGATAAAGGTAACGAGTAACTCAAATGTAGTAGAGAAAGGTTTCCTTACAACATTTGTAATCATATATTGGGCCTACCTAAATGTGATTCACATATCCAACACACTCATTATGTGTGTCCCACTTGGATGAGGGGTCAGACCAAGTTTCAACCGCATCCAAAACTCATGTGGGCCCCACCAAGTGCTTTTATATTTTTTAGGATGTCTTCACATAGTTTTAAATGATTGGCCCACTTGAGTTTCGTTTACTAATGATTTTTGAGATATCTCATAACCTAAAGGGGAGACATCAAATCCACGGTGTTGATATTCGACAGACATCATGATGGGGCCCACAAAACTTATTAACATCAATTCTTAGGTTCTCACGAGGTCAGTAAGTTGGGTCACAATTTTAACCAGAATATTTGGCCCATTTTACATGTTTGGTGCATTCACTCTATTTTACTGATCAATACTCTCAATTTGACTAGTTACTCGCCTTAATCAGGCTACATATGAGAAAGATATTGGGCATACAAGATTGATCAATAATTTAGTGAAATTTGATTTAAACAGCTGAAGTTATTTACTCTTTAATTTAAACTGATTAGATTGTCCAAAAATGATTAAAGGTTCAATATGTGGATGTGCCTAATAATTTAATAAATTTATTTTTCATAAATAAATTTAACATTTTTTTTTTCAAAAGGTATATTTTTTTTACTCTTTTAAATAAATATCATTTTTATTACAAAATATTTCAAAAATATTTAAAATACAAATTTTAAGTTTTTATTTGCAAAATCTCAAAAAATTTCTCATATTTTAATTTTTTTCTAAAAAATTTCAAAATGCCAATTTTTCTCTTCAAAAGCATTATTTTGTTCTCAAAATTTTTCTTAAACATATTTAAAATTTCTAAACTTTTCAATATTCTTTTTCATGTGATATTACAAATTATTTAAATATTACCTTTTAATTTATATATATATATATATATATATATATATATATATATATATATATATATATATATATATATATATATATACACACACACACACATTTAGGTTATAGGCAAAGAAATTTTAAAATTAAAACATTTTTACATTATTACCGACGGTTTTTAGCCATCGAAAAAATTTTTAGGAAAAACACTTTTATCGACGAACATTTTCGTCGGTAAAAAGCTTACCTCCACCATTTCCATCACCCCGCGAAAATTTACTTTTCGATTTTTTTGGTAAAAAATTCAAAAGATCCTTTAGCTACGAATACTTTTGTAGGTAAATATGGGTTTTACCTACGAAATTACAATTCGTAGGTAAAAAGTATGAAAATTCAAAAGACCCTTCAGCTACGAATATTTTCATAGGTAAAGATGAGTTTTACCTACGAAATTATAGTTCGTAGATAAAAGTAACGTTTTCGCCTTTTTCATTGTTTTGAAATGTTCAAAAGACCCTTTAGCTACGAATACTTTCATAGGTAAAGATGAGTTTTACCTACGAAATCAGATTTCGCATGTAAACGTAAAATTTTCGATTTTTGGTTTTTTATAAAAATTGAAAACACCCTTTAGCTATGAATATTTTAGTAGGTAAAGATGGGTTTTACCTACCAAAATTACATTTTGTAGGTAAAAGTAACATTTTTGATTTATTGGTTGTTTTGAAAAATTCAACAGACCCTTCAGCTATGAATATTTTCGTAGGTAAAGATCGGTTTTACCTAAAAGTAAGGTTTTCTATTTTTTTGTTGTCTTGAAAAATTCAAAAACCCCTTCAGCTACGAATATTTTCGTAGGTAAATATTGGTTTTACCTACGAAATTAGAATTCGTAGGTAACAGTAAGATTTTAGATTTCTTATTTTTTGAAAAATTCAAAAGACCCTTCAGCTACGAATATATTCGTAGGTAAAGATGAGTTTTACCTAGGAAATCACATTTCATAGGTGAAAGTAAGGTTTCAAGACCCTTTAGCTACGAATATTTTCGTAGGTAAAGACAGTTTGTACCTACGAAATTCCATTTCGTATGTAAAAGTAAGGTTTTCGATTTTTAGTTTTTTTAAAATATTCAAAAGACCCTTTAGCTACGACAATTTTCGTAGGTAAAGATGGGTTTTACCTACAAAATTACATTTCTTAGGTAATCGATTTTTGGGTCTTTAAAATATTCAAAAGACCCTTTAGCTACGAACATTTCCGTAGTTAAAGATGGGTTTTACTTACAAAATTAGAATTCGTAAGTAAAAGTAAGGTTTCGATTTTTTTCAAATTCAAAAAGAGCCTTCAGATACGAATATTTGAAAAGATGGGTTTTACCTACAAAAGTATATTTCGTAAGTAAAAGTAAAGTTTTCGATCTTTCAGAATTCAAAACATCGTTTAGCTACGAATATTTTCGTAGGTAAAGATGGGATTTTTTGATTTTTTAACACCCTTTGGCTACAAACAGTTTTGTAGGTAAAGATGGGTTAGAAAATTCAAAACACCCTTTGGCTACGAACAGTTTTGTAGGTAAATATTTGTTTTATCTACGAAAGTATATTTTGTAGGTAAAAGTAAAGTTTTTGATTTTTTAGAATTCAAAACTAGGAATATGTTCGTAGCTAAAGATTGGTTTTTACCTAAGAAATTGCAGTTCGTAGGTACAAAATTCAAAATAACTTTTGGCTACGAATATTTCCGCTGGTAAAGGTGGGTTTTACCTACAAATTTAACTTTCGTAGGTAAAAGTAATGTTTTCAATTTTTTATTATTTGAAAAAGGCAAAAGACCCTTTACTTACGAAAATTTTTGTAGATAAACATGGGTTTTACCTACGAAAATAATGTTCGTCGGTAAAAGTTATCTTTGCCTACGAAATTTCATTTTGTAGGTAAAAGTTTTGTAGGTAAAAAATATATTTCTTGTAGTGTGTGGTGAAAACCAAAAGAGGCACCACTTAAAAAATAATAATAATAAATAAAATGACGACCAAAAGCAGATAGAGTGAAAACTCGAAAGATGGCTTTGAACAAAAATAGTGATAAAGAGGGAAAAAAAAAACACAGGGTATTCCCCAATCATAAGCCGGATTCGTATCTCGAAGACAAGGCATGAAAATCGAGACAACTCCAGATCTTTTAACTCAACCCAAACTTAGAGCTTGTATTATGTACTTCTAAGGGTTTTAATTGACTCGAATTCCATAAATGACAAGCAATGGAAAAGTAAAAATATCCGATCCCTGCTGTCCAAAGCACCTAAAGTACAAATCACATACATAGAAGACAGAGACGGGCACCGACTTGAACAGGTGAAGGTGCATAGAGGTACCATAGTTTTGTGGGCCCCACCATGATGCATGTGTTATATCCACTCCGTCCATTCATCTTACGAGGTCATTTTATGTAAAAAGACAAAAAATGAGTTACAATAAACCGAAAATTAACCACACCATAAAAAAGCATTTAGGATTAATGACTGCCATTAAAAACTTCATGTGGCCCACAAAAGTGTTGGATAAAGCTAATATTTGGAATCATGCCCTAAAATGATATTGCAAAATGAATGGATGGTGTGGATATAACACATATTAGGCAAGTTATATATATATATATATATATAAAATCATACCAGTACATTGCATGCATATAAAAAAATTAGAATCCACAACTGTAGTACTGTATTACATGCAACTTTACTTAGGACTACTATAGCAGACATAATCATTACTCATTTACATAACACTACGGTGGAATCCAGCCATCCAAACATGCCCAAGGTAATCTAGTTTCTCTCAACGTACATCGAAATGTGGGGTGACATGTAAGGTACTGTCGTTCAGCTGCCAGAGTATGATAGTGAAATACTCCGTAGAGAGATGATGACTCTTAACAGTATGAGTTATTATAAGGGTTCTGGATTCCTATCTGACTCATTAATTTTCATCAGAATTTAGAGATTTATTCTAACTCGGTGTCAATATAAATTAGTGGAATTTTATATCTGACTCATTATAACAATGGGAAAATGTTATAATGACGAGTTTACTGCCATTTACCAAGGAAAGTAGAGATAACGCTCTGACAGTGCAGTCCACCTTTCCTAATTTAATTGAGGGGTTATTTTAATACACTGGTAAATAAATACCCAAGAAACTAATGGTAAGAAAATCAAATGAAGGTATATTTTGGTTTATGATGAGTCTAAACTGATACTCATAAGTTTGAGAGTTTAATTTTAATATTCTTCATGCAATTTCTAAGTGCCTGGATGTCATCCATCATACGTATGAAAGCTTTTCACGAAGGGAAATGCTTTGATGCTCCGGCAATGTGAGACTGCTGATGCGCAGGCAGCGAGAATTACTGAGAATCAGGAAGTGCATCCACATCATTTGAGCTGTGTCCCGTATGCCATTTTTATTTGTCGGTGTATACAGTGATAGCCAGATTATCACATGACTCTCTTCTCTCGTATTAATTTGACTTTTACAGTTCGTTGTAAAAGGAGATGATTACTTATTATAACCGTATTCCTTGTGCATGTATCTTTTTTTTCTTTTGTCTTTTCTAATTATCACAAATCAGAGTCATGAAAACAGACGGTCTTACAGTGACGCACGGATGGACGTGATAAGGTCAATCACCGTTTTCTTACGGATAACTACTCCGAATCCAATCAGCTTTACTGAACCCCTCACAGAGGTTATTCGAATCCATGAGAAAAATAGAAAATTAGATATAATTCTAATATATTCAAAAATAGCTTAATTGACAATAATTTAAAAAAAATTATAATCAATCATGGCTTACTATAAATAGTAAACTTGCTATTTATAGACGATCATGATTTCCACTTGACTCCGTAGTTTTTAGTCAAAATATGTAAGTGTCCAATTTAGCCTACCCATATTATTCACATAATTTTTCTAAGCCTTTTTCGTATTAAGCACAACTCTTGTAACTTAATATAATAAAAGTTATAGTCGAGCTAAAACTTATTCTAAATAATAAAAATATAAATTAAATTAAATTTTGACTGTCGATACGATAGAGCATTGCAAATTAAAATTATCCAAAATCATATATGATATGCTGAATAACTCATTCCCGTTTATGGTATATGCCTGTTTTAAGATTATTACCGTCATGATCACTTCCGCCTACTATCAGGCCTTCTTTGATGCATCTTACACAAAATTATCTGAGACCCACTCTAAATTATACAATGAAGATTACCATGATCAGTGATATCAAGCGATCTCCACCGTTCAAATAAATTTATGGCTGATGGACGGTCGGACTCATCATACGGCTAGCCAAATAAGTGAATCTGCCTGATCCTTCTGATGGGGCCCACCTTTTTGAGGGTTCATATGTCCTACACACGTAAAAGATGGGCACGTGGGTAGGAAAAGCACTGTTAAATGTTGAGTTAGAATACAGTTGGCTGCAGAATGATTAGTTCTCATCATCACTGTGCACTCTCACCCTTATTTATAGATACACCCACCTAATTTCTACTTTTGGTTGTACAGTGTCATTACCATAAGTAGGGGTTTCAAATGGGCCGGGTCGACCCACGGGTCAAGTGGTCCGATCCACTTCTAAGCCAGGTTCAGGTTAAGTCAGTCCTGTTGTGGGTGGGCTTGGGCCATGATTTTAGCTCGTTTACTTAAATGAGTCGGGCTCGGGTTTAATCCAGACAGTGGGGCCCTTAATCCCAACAAAAATACGAATTCTATGCTTCCAGACATTAATCCCTGTGAAATCCACTCCATTGGTCAGGTTTTTGAAACTTAGGTGGGCCGCACCACTAGGAAATAGGAATAGTGGGAATGGGGACGTTATGTCGTGGTGCACCTTGATGCAGCTCGGTTCCAAGGGACACCGTTAGGTGGGCCCCACTGCGTGAATTAGTATTTGAGCTGTGATACAGCGAGACTCTTCACAACAGGGGAGGAAAGGTGTTAGGGATCTGGGTGTACGGCACACATGTCTAGCATCCAAGCCATTCATTAGATAGTGCACGTTATGACTTATGAATATGCTATACACGTAGCTACTCGTCGGTGCTCTGTAGGCCCCACCATGATGTATGTGTTTTATCCATGCCGTCCATCCATTTTCCAGCTCATTTTAGTGTGTGAGCCCAAAAATGAGGTAAGTACGTATCTCAGGTGGACCACACCACAAAAAAACAGTGGTGATTGAATGCTCACCGTTAAAAACTTCCTAGGGCCACAACAGTTTTGGATCAAGCTGATATTCGTATTTTCCCTTCATCCAGGTCCGTGTGACCTAATCAACAAGTTAGATGGCAAATAAACATTACAGTGGGCCCCAGGAAGTTTTTAATGATAGGCGTTCAGTCGCCACTAATTTCCTCTGGTGTAGTCCGCTTGAGGTTTCGATCTGCCTCAATTTTGGGTTCATGTGATAAAATGAGCTCTAAAAATTGATGGACCACGTGACTAAAACACATACATCGTGGTGGGGCCACAGATCACCTACCAAGTGCTGGTGAGTTTGCAACCCGTGTCCTGCACCAAGGTAGTAAACTCGTTGAGTGAGCCCCATGTCCGAAATGAATTGGATTGGACTTACGTTTGTAACCACTGAAAGCCGATAACGATTAAGGAGGTGACATGTTGCATCGCACCAGAATAAGAATAAGATTAGGAGTGCTTTTTCCATATATTTGGAGTATTTTATACATTAAAGTTATGGTCAATGGAGCGTTGTGATCTAGCTACGAGTGAAGCGATAAATGTGGTTGAGCTATTCAAGATACAAATGTTGACTGAGAAGAATAAAGTCTTAGCCGAAGGGAGAGGAACTGTCATGGAGAGAAACGTAATAAAAGAATGATTTAGATAAAAGAATGATCTAGAAAGACTTTTCGACTATCGTAACTATTGCAGTACTGAAAGAATGATTTGGAATAACAACCTACAATAGAACTCTATAAATAGCAAAGGAATCCAATGGAGAAAACCCCAACCAATCAAACACAACAATCAATCAAACTAAATCCATCAATTTATCTTTTATCAAAGCCTATCTTAGGAGTAGCGATAATCCAAAAGCAATAATTCTTAGCCATAATCATTAGTTGTAATCGAAGTCTATGCTCATATATTGGATTTGTTCTTTATTCTATATCACGTGGTTCTTTCAAGAGACACATTCTTACAGTTGCTCCTAATAACTGATTGCAAGTTTTTCCTTTTGTTTGATTGCACTGGTATTCTAAAAGTCCTTTTTTATGGAAGACAAAAAAGTAACTTATCCGCAGAGGAAAAACCTCACCCTTTGATTATCGCTTGATCATTATCAAATTCTGTAAGTGACTAAGTAAGTGACCAATCTGTTAGTGCACTAATTTATGTACCCTATTTTTCAATCACATGATTCTTGTGTTATATAGCCGGTTGAGCCCTTAAAAGCTAAAAGCCAGAGACACAAGTGAAGGTGAAACATTATGGAGCAAAGAACAGGTAAAACATGGTCCCTTTGTGACCTTAACCCTTGACCCAAAATAACAAAAACCTTTACATGATCATAAACCCAATAGGTAAAACCTTTATTGATCATCCCCTAAGTCATAAGAGTCTAAATTAACCATCCTTATGTTGGCTTTAGAGGTCTTAGGTTGCTGGAAAAAGTGTACAAATCCATCAACCTTCAATCCCATTGATCTCACCTGCAGTCCGACCGAAAACAGCTAAAACAGGACTACAAATTATGACAAAATTTTGGGTAATTCGATTGCAACCGAGTGTAACCTTCGATTCCACCGAAGACCACTTCAGTGCGATCAAAAGCGCCAAATTCTCTCCAACGATTATCTTGTTTAATTCGATGCAACTGAACTTCAAATTCAGTGCAACCGAACATAACTTGGTGTGACCGAATGTAACATCCCGAAAATCAGGAGGTCGAGCAAAAACCCAACTCCCGAGTTCCAAAATGTTATTTATGCAACATAGATATGTATGATTGAATGTTGTCTGTGATAATGTATTAAACATGAGTGAGATTAAGCCAGAACAGCATATCATACTCCAGAGATAGTTAAATTTGCAAGCGGAAGACTGTAATAGTATGTATAACATATATAAACTGTTGTATGTCTCCAGAGTGTGAATATATTACCAGGTTATACACATACATGTATACTTCAAAAGTAAACAAAATGAATATACATGAGGGTGCTAAAAATATAAAATGACAAGTGTCAATGTATCTAATCAACCTCCCTGTAATCCCGTCAATCAGATCACGCATAAAGGAGAGATCCTCCTCATCATCATCAAATCCAGCTCCGCCTCGCAGGCCGCACCATCATCTGCAATCACAATAGGGACTGGTGGGTGTCCGGAAACACCATCCCATAACGTGGGAGTGAGTGATCAACTCAGTGGGATAAGAGAGCAGAGATTAGCATGTTATCAAATCAATCATGCGACAATAGTAAAGCAGTAAATCAAACAATCCTAATACTGTTGTTAATGCAATATGACATGACGTGATATATGCCCTCACTGACGATCTCCCTCATGCGGCAACATCTTACGACCGCGGCATGCCACGCTCCCTAGAGTGCTCCACATCTTCCAGGCACATGCAATGCTATGGTGATATGATTTTCGAGTTGTTATTAATCCATTCAAACAGCAGGATTGGGAAACTAAGGTACCTCCCTTATATCAATCCCAACACAGATCCTGTCTAGGGTCGTCACTCCTAGTAATCCCATACGATATATATTTTGTAGGTCGCTGCAAGGGCTGTCAGGGCTGTTGCACGCACTCGTTGCTCCTCTCCCCCATCACCTTATCAATACAGGCCTACTGTACTCTACTGCTGCGGAAGGGTCGTCGCCTCCCGTAGACTCAGAATACGCTCGCGGTCACTACAAAGGGCTGCCAGGGCTGTTGCTCGCACTCGTTGCACCGCTCCCCCATCACCTTATCAATGTAGGCCGACAGCAAGAATATAGTGTCCCATACCACCATAATCTGCTCACGAGTCTAGGTACTCATTGGTCACTACGGGGAGGTTTGTGGCCCCAACGTAGGCCGACAGCTCGACCACGGTGTCCCATACCACCATGCCCGGCTCATGAGTCTTCGTGGATCAAGGTACCATGGTTAACAGAGTTTACAATGGTAAGTTCAGTACCTAGGTTCAAGCAGTTATGACTCATGCAGGGTGAACATACAATGGCCAGTCGGGTTACTTGACGGGCTCGACTAGCACGATCGCATCTCAAGTTGAACGACATGAAGTGTGTAAGACACTTCGTGTGGCTTAACCACTGCCGCCAACTCTAGAACACGGCTCGCGTTCATCGACGCGTCGTTCGTGGCAAAGATAAACTAACCACGAAGTCACTCGGTTACCGACTGCCTGGACTAGGTATAGTCCCAAACAATCATTCATGAATCCACATCAGCAATTGTGTAAGGGTAATGGAAATGAAATACAACCATGTGAGCATGTTAACACATGTTATAACATACAACTTAAGCAAATCTTCCAAGCACATACATTTCATGCATATTATGAAATCATGCATATAGTCAACATGTAGGAAATCATTCACATCAGCATATTAATTGAGAAATCAATCTCAAACTAATCCATAACACCATTTAATTCAATACATACTAATACAAGCATTTATACAAACACTTACACTACACACTTAAGTCTACATATAGTATGTCGACCCGACGTGCGCATTTAAGCGAATCTCTTCGCCAAACTAATTATGCACGTATTCCTAATATCCTAATGCGACGAGAAGCCATGTCAATCACATCAGCAAAATATGCATGAAAACAGTACTTCCTACAAATGACTAAAATGCCTTAAATCTCATATTCTTCGTTGGTTTACGAAACAGGAAACGGACAGCATGTTGTACATGTCAAACGGCGTTGCCGTCGAGAATCTACTATTAAACGACATTGAAAGCTTTGAAAACAGTCAATCAAAGCGTCTAAAATCTGCACCTTTTTCCTTTTTGGGGTGTGAGTTCGAACGGAGCGTATACGCTTCGTCTACAGCGATAAGAGAACCTAATTCACGAGTTACGTCAGCTAACAAGCTATGAATCCTAGTAAACCTCAAATCAGCAACTTTCTAGGGTTATTTCATACCTGAAAAAGCGGAGGAATC
Source organism: Magnolia kwangsiensis (assembly GCA_037074715.1). Classification (NCBI taxonomy): domain Eukaryota; kingdom Viridiplantae; phylum Streptophyta; class Magnoliopsida; order Magnoliales; family Magnoliaceae; genus Magnolia; species Magnolia kwangsiensis. Next base: position 8,198,237 of record CM073585.1, on the reverse strand, counting down.
ACCGGGAAAGCGATAGAGATGCGTTGCTTAAGCACGTGCAACACGTAGCACAAGTGGCAGGAAGAACTCTCCCACCTTCTCTCACAAACTCTCACCTTTTCTCTCTCCCAATCTAGGGATTTTTGCAAATTCGGATGGAAGAGAGGAGTGAGGGTTTCAACCCCTTTTATAAGCCCAAAATTGCCCGAAATAGGCTCCGGAACAATGTTTACTTGGTGCATATCCAAATCGGGGCTGTTTCGGTCCAAAAGATGCTTTCCGGTGGTCCCCTGACCGAATGCGATCGGACTTAAGCTCATGCATACTGGATCTAGCATACATCAAGTTTTCAGTCCGGCAGGGTTCGCAGATCGCGTGTGGCGGGCCAGTTTCAGTTCAACGGTCACCGCACGTAGATCAGGGCTGAAAGTCTCATGATATAAAATAGAAATTTCTCCTAATCCGAGGGTGTAATCTGGATGAATTCTGACGGTCAGAACGCTCAATACTGACGCGTCAAGTCGTGTGCCAGATTTGAATTTGAAATTTCAACTATGTCCCTATTCGCACTCTCTTCGGTCCGGGCTCAATGAAATAGCCTGTGATTATCGGTTTGACTTGATTTTCGGAATGAGTGTCAAGTCCAGCTAGGCAGTTCTAACGGTCTAAGATAAGAGGTATCGGACTTTCGACGCGCGGTCTAGATCCAATGCAAAGATTTAAAGCGGTCCAGAGAACAAACCGGTTTAGAGTTTGATCCCAGGTTATAAAGTATTATAGAGTCATTGGTTCTATTCGATTTGGGTCTTGTAAAACGTATTTAAAGTGATCAGGGACCATTTCCCAGCTATTCTAACGTCGCGCTAGCTAACTTACACTTATTTTCTAAAGAAATTAATCCTAAGTGATTTCTTTGGCTATGGAATTGGGTTCTAAGCGATTTTGCAGGTGTTTTAATTGACCCATAGCCTAAGGACGTTTAATCCCAGGTTGGCCAAAATTCGGGGTGTTACACCGAACCTCCACTCGGTGCGACCGAAGATTAGCCATTATAGATCCGTTGGATCAATTTTCTTATAAATGTAGCAACCAAATCTTTGTGGAGATGATGTATTTTGGCACTTCAGAAATCTTAGTGCACCCCAAGCTCTACCAAACCTCTCAGTCTCTATCCCAATGAGATTCATGCTCACTTCTTAGTGATTCTTCATTCTAATGAGCATTCTAAACTCCTATACAAAAAAAGCATGATCTCAAGCCCTGACTAGAGTTTAGATACAATTTCTCTTGGGAAACCCAAGTATCTATCAACCTTTAGAGTGTCCATCAAGTGGAATCTCTTATGCTTTACAACATTCCATTAGCTATTGGAGATTCTACCTAACCTCCCATCACCTTGGTCATCGCATTGGAGCATCACATACAAAGTGTTTGATCTTGGAGCTAAAGTCTTGACAAAGTATCGACATCATGATCAAGGGAGCAAAGGGAAGTTGATTGAAGCACAAAAGATTATCAATCAAGCAACTCGAGAAGGTGTTACAAAGGGAGTTTAATCTGACAGGTAAGTCATCATGTCTAAGAGTCCATATACGCTCATTCCTTTTGTAAGATTGAGTGTAAGAGTTTAAATTTTCAAACTCAACTAAGTTCTTGTGTAGGACATTGAATCTTATGTAGGACATAAATCAAAGTCTTTGTGTAGGACACTGGACACATGTGTGTACGTGTTAATCTCTGAGGGAGCCTCCAATGTAAGTGAATGTAAGTCCTTAGATTAAGAATGTGCATGTTGCTTAGTATATAAAAAACCAAATAAAGTCTCTTGTGGGAGCCTCCGATGGGAGTGTATATCAGTAGGTTCTTGTATAGGACCGAAGTTAGTGGCGAGCCTATAGAAAACCACGTAATGTCTCTTACGGGAGTCGTTCCTTATGTAGGATTATAAATGTTAGAGGTAAACCTAATTTAAAACCTCCGATAGTGAAATCCAGTATACTCATGGGTTGACTGCATCTGCCAAGAGTGGAATAGGAAAATCGAACCACCATACATGCTTGTGTTTGAGATTGTATTTGAACACTTATTTAATTATGCTTATGTATTAAATATTTGATTATATGTATGCATGATTAGATGAATGTTATGTGTTGATAGTTAGCACATCCCAACACTTATTTAATTATGCTTATGTGTTAAATATTTAATTATATGTATGCATGATTAGATGAATTCTATGTGTTGATAGTTAGCACATCCCACACACAAATGTACACTATCTTGTTTATAGACTAGTTACTTAAGTACAACGTCATTTGTAGTCTATGTAATTGGACTAAGCTTAGAAGCCTTAGAGTTAATTGCTTTAGTTTAATTTTTATTTAGTTAGTCAATAATGTTTTAAAAGGCATAATTTTTAATTGGTCCGAATTACCCTACCATCTCCCTCTAGGACAGTCATCATCCATTAGCTCCGTCAAGTTTCGTCATGTATAACCCGTGGGCTTACCACGCGTAATTTCATGATCTTCTCAGAATTTGGTCATATACATTAATATTAGACATGCCTACTTATTTTGGCGCTTGGGATCGAAGTTGATCGGTTTGGAATGAACCACTATATTGATTATTAACACACCCGCACACACTGCATATGATAAAAAGCAAACCGAAGTGTAAACATTTTTTGCATGCCCGATTGGACAAGATAAAATATTTACCCGTCATCAATATTCTTTTTATGCCGATTGTGCAAAAAAGAACATTGTTGACACTAGTATACTTGCTAGTGCAGTAATTTCTCGGAATCATGAGTCGAAGAGGTGGTCATAATATGTCCACAGCCATTGTTACAACTAATGACCCTCTTCTCACGAGGAGTTGCAAGTTTAATAAGTTTATGAACATGGAAATACATTGCCTAGTCCAGTACCTATTCCACCAAATCCATAAAGACCATTAACATATCGGGATAAACACCTTCAGATTATGTCAATCGAGATGGTTGATATGCAAAGGATGATTCAACACATTGTAGAGTTGATGCAAGTTCAAGCTAAACACTCATAAGTCTACGCCAAGGCCTTTAATAGGTGGATGGTTGACCACACCAAGAGCATGAATCGGTTGGTGGCTTTGTTTACTGAAAGAGTACATGTTGCACTTTAACAACAGACCAATGTAAGTTATGTTATGAATCAGGCACCTATACCACCAGTCCAACCAGTGCCACAGATGCTTCCTTTATAGTAAAATACACTGCATATTTATATCCCTAGTCCAATTCCGAATGTGTGAAATTCACCTATACTTATAGATTTCAAACGTCCTAAACATATTTTTATCCAGGATATGTGAAATTTACCACTACCGGTAGATTTCAGGCATCCTGAATGTGAGAATATGAATGTAATTCATGAAGCCAAGAATCAAGGAATGCCTGTGGACAACCTTTGCATAGAAATCACCTATAATGAAGAACAATATCAAGATGGTCTAAATGTACCTTCAGTGGTTGCACCGCAACACTTGGAGTGTAACTAAATTGTTCAACTAGTTGAGGAAGTAATAGGCCAAGTTCTCAGCCAAACTAATACTCTAGTTTATTATAAGTCATATCCTGATTGGATTGATTAATAATATCCATTGCCGAGGAACTATCGACCTGAATTTATGTTGTTTACAAGTGATACAGGTTAATTGGTCATAGAACACATATGTCAATTTATCATACAGTGTAGAGAATTGGTCAATAATGAGTCTTATAAATTACAACTATTTGGAAACTCACTCATTGAGGGTAGTTCCTAGTTGGTATTTCAATTTGCTGCCAAATTTCATACAAAATTGGCAAGAAATGGAAGAAAATTTTCATGCTCAATTCTTTTATAAGAACAAATAAATTTTCATAGCTAATCTTACTTAATTTCAAAAGTTGTCAGGAGAATTGGTTAAAATTATATTGTAAGTTTAAGAGAGTAAAACTTCGATGCAAGGTAGTGTTGAGCGTCAAATATTGCATATTAGACCCCAGTAATTGCCTGCATTTACAAACATGATACTGTTTAACAGACTATTTTAATCGTGTTTGTATTGCAAGGTGACTTTAGGAGCTTGGGCTGAAAAAGGATGCTAAAAGCCTAAAAGTATAGAATTAACGTTCAAAATGCACTAAGGAAAGGGATGGACCCCAGGGGACCAAGATCAACGGATTTACACGCCAGGGATCCGAGAAAATTAAGAAACTGAAGCTCAAATGTCTGAATGACAGCCAGAATGCAAGATCACAAGGTTCCCACCATCGGTTTGGCTCGAAATTTTAAATCTGGCCTGAGGACCCTAAATGAACTGTACACATCGAATTTCAGCCCCCAGAGCCCTGTGGAAGTGGCCCAATGGACAAATTATCCCACAAATCGTCAATATGAAGCCCACATGATAACTGGATACACTTCAATTTTGAAATCAACGTCTAAAATAAGCTAAAAAAATGAATGGTCGGGGTGGATTCCATATATACATCATAGTGGACCCCACGTGCGATGTGCGCGTACACAGCACATCCGCACGCGAGCCGCATTGGACCGGGAATCCGGTTCAATGTCAGCTTACCCGACTATTTCCGCACCAGCAACAGCGGACGCTGGTGCGTCCACCGGTCTCTCTTAGTGGGGCCCACTACGCATTCAAATACATGATCTGGACCATTCATTCGTCCCGTGGGGCAACCAGCACCCACACCTAGTTGTCCCTTCTCCACCATGCAAGCAATTGTGTGGAGTTCTCATCTAAAACGTAGGATGAAGGTGTAACGTGAAGTTTTGTGGGTCACACCGAAATCAAACTGGACTTTGTCTTCACGGACAGTTTTTCGTGGGGAACCTATTGGATGGCATGGATTTCTTCGTAACCATCAATGTGAAAACGAAAGCTCTGTTCGCAACAGAGCTTGCAGACGAGCCTGGTGGGCCATCATTCGGATCTCCATTGGTTGATCCAGGCCTTCTTTCTTGCTCAGAGCATCGTTCAAGAAAAAAAATACATGCTTTGGAGAAGTCCATGCAAGATGTGGCACGTGCAATAACGGGCGCAGGGGAGACCGTTTCTTGAGGAAACCATCAACATAAGTCGTTCTATGATTAAGGGGACGTCCAAATCTGTAATCCGGACCGTCCACATTCTGCAAAAGGTGGCCATAATCCTAGCCAAGGTCTCAGAATCAACAGATAAGTTGATTTTGCATCTTGAAATCACACCAAACGTAGCTTTCTTATCCCTTCTTGCGCACACCAACTGTACTGCGTAAAGAAAACGCTGCTGCGTAAGTTTCCTTCACCGACCGACTCAGCCTGACCGACCTTCGGATGTTATAAGAGGAAGAAGAGAGAAGGTTAGACATGAATCAGAGAGAGAGAGAGAGAGAGAGAGAGAGAGAGAGAGAGAGAGAGAGTATTTCATTTAGAGTTTATTTTATTTTATTTTTATTCCTATGGGATCTAGCTTAATCATGATGCTAGGCTAAACCTCTTAGCTAGGGCTAAGAGGTGAAGCTTGTATCGTGATGGGGGACTTGTTGCTTGTGTAATTTGTTTAGACTGAATGATGTTGATTTTAAGGGAATGCTTTTAGTTTTTTTTAATGGTTTGTTGTGATTGAAATTATAATGGGTCTGCAATGGCTTTAAGCATCTTCCTTTCCTTTTTATGCTTATGATATCAGGAAGCCATGTTGTTCACCATCGTCTCCTGGGCATGGTCGGATGACGGTACCCTTCCTAACCTTCATACATGTGATTGGTTGGTAATTAGTTTAATTTTGTTGTTTACTTTGTCTCCTGGGCATGGTTTGGTGATGGAATCCATTATAATTCATATACCTTTTATCTATTGAAAACTATATCAAATAAGTTCATTTTAATTTCCATGATTCTTAAAGCAGGCGTAAGATCTCCCTGATCTCTACAAGTGGATCCTCTGAATCCCTAGTTTCCTATCTCTGAATTCTTTAAAGTTTTAGATAATTATTTTACAATTATTCCTTAAATTTTATTTGATTTAGATTTCATCTCATTCTAGTTCTAGTTCTAGTTAGTTTTAGATTACGTACAGGTAGCAGTCCCTTGGGATTTGACCTCGGTCTTACCGAGTTTATTGCTACATCACAACCCTGTACTTGGGGAGTGAATAGGTAGCCACATCCAAAAAAAAATTTGTGCAGTTAGCTTAAGATGGACTGGAATTCAAACTTCGAAAGAATTTATCGGGATATAATTTATAGATCTTTATGACTTGACTAGGAAGGTGTCTCGATATGAGGCCCTACTTCAAAAGCCAATGAGACAAAGAATTCGTCATCAGAAACATATTATTATTACTATAATTATGATGTTATAATGGCTGAAGTAGTGACTAAACAACCATTTACATATTTAGCCCTAGTTAAAACAGAAGCAGTGACATCCTCTAATCAAAAAGTTCAACGAATATACACCTTTGATATTTCTCATACTGACGATGTCTTTAACATTATGTTAGTCGAGAAATTTGTGAAATTTCTGGTTAATCATAAGATTCCAACAGGTAAAGAGCTAAAGAAAATTAATTACTACAAATGGCATGAGACTCGATTGTATTCCAATAATAAGTGTGTTGTTTTCAGGAATATTATTTAGGATAGCATCGATAAAGGGTTGCTGAAGTTTTCTGAGAAAGAAACAGAAGCAATGTTGATCGATCTTGATCTGTTTCCATCTAATATGGAGATCAATATGGCCACCATTAATCCTCAATGACTGGTTTGGCCGTGACAAAAGATTAATCTCAGAATGCAGATGGGTCAACCAAAGGAGCAAAATGGTAAGGGGAGTGTGAGGCCTAAATCTACGGTCGACTAGACTGAAGCATGCTCGTGGGCAATAATGTTAAATTATCAGTACCTTTATGAGAAATGTGTTAGGCCGACTCGATCAAATGAGAGATTCTATCAACTAAAATATTAAGAAAAATGATTGGTCAATCAGAATTCAGAACTATGAGAAAGGAAATGCCTTTTATCAACAGAAAGGAAAACACATCAGCAATAACCTTGGGTTTGTTCATGGGCCAAGGATACTTAAACCTCGGCCTAGTCGAGGCAGTGTTTGGGAATGGCTGAGTCATCTGAAATTCTCAATGATACCAGAGGAGATGACTTGTAATCAAAATCGATGTTTGTAAAGGCAACATGCAACAAAGAGAAGACAATCAGTCATTGTTTAGGATCAACCTTAGATGTACCTACCAACCCAACCAAGGCTAGTGATGCCAAAGTCAGAAGGAGAAAATCAGATATCGGCCAATATGACTGAACTTCTTGTGGGCCATGATTAATTAAAAAAATCAAAATTGCCATAAGGCAGGAATAAATATGGAACAATCGATCGAACTGTATGTTGGGAATGACTCAGTCGAAAATTGCAATTACAATAAGGCAAGAATGAACAGGGAAGGATCGACCAAATATTTAAGTGATGATGAGCTATGAGATGATCTTCTGATTGAAGAATTGCTTACTAAAGCAAGAGCATTAGAATCATCATCTTCTAAGCAGGATGGAAGAGCCACTAATGATGTTGCACATGAAATGGATAATCAACTGAATTTGAAAATACCTGTGAGGCAATGTCTAAATTTGATCATACAATTTAACTCATTTCCACCCATTACATTAGATTGTAATATATTAATATTACCATTAAGTTTCTAGGCTAAACTGTCTCAACTAAGCACGATGAAAGGAGATGTGAAAGAGTTAGACCCTCCGATAATCATAAAACATGGATACTTTGATTTCAAGAAGGAAGTCAAAAAGGTGTTGATCATGACGATCGAACCAAAGTCCCCTTTTGTGAAAATAATTATTGAAAGGTTTACTCTCATAATGACCCAACACTTAAAAGCCATTGTATATTTCTGTTAACTTGAAAGGGTATCCAACCACTTGGATTATGGTCGATAATGGAGTGACTGTTAATATTCTCTCAACTAGAATAATGACCAAACTAGGAAAGACTCAAGATGAACTTATCACAACCGATGTCACAATGGATAACTTCAGTAGATAAATAATGCAAACACGAGGAGTTTTACCAATCAAATTAATGGTGGGAACCAAGAGTGTGTTGACCACTTTTTTTGTGGTTGATACTTTATCAAATTATAATGTTTTGTTTAATCAAGTTGGATTCATTTATTTTTGTGCATTCCATCATCACTGCACTAATTCATAATTTTTTGGAATCAAGATAAAGTAGAATTGATTTTGTCTGACAATAAACCATTTTTATCCATGTATAATGAAACTGAGGCTTATTTCTATGGAGATATAGTTGGACCGATATGACTTACAGGGCAAGACAAGAATGGTAAACCAACTGGAATTAATGTCAGGCTTAACCTCGATAATTTCGTTCAAGATATTTCTACCATAACTCAATTAAGCGAAGAGTTGCCGAATACTATAATTTCCTTTCGTGCGACTACAATGTGTATGATTGAAGAAATCCCATGATGGTCTAATTGTCGGTCAAGGATAAGTTCACAACCAGAGTACATTAGCTCGAGGAAATTTTACAAAATCATGAATATTTTAAGAAAAATGATTGATGAGAATCCTAAACAGTGGCAGGTTAAGTTGTCAGAAGCTCTTTTGGCTTATCGCAACTTATTTCGAATAAGCACATAGATGAGTCCATTTAGATTGGTATATAGGCATGATGTTGTGTTATCATTAGAAGTGACTGTACCATCATTGCGGGTAGCATATCAGACTAACTTGACCCTGGCCGAGTTCACAGAAGCTATGCTAGTTGAACTTGAGGACTTAGATGAAGTTCACCTGAAGGCTTTGAATTATATTATAACAAATAAGATCAGAGTTTCTCGAGCATACAAAAAAAAAAAACTTTTGGTAAAGGCGATATAGTTTGAAAAGTGATATTGCCTCTCAGGACTAAAGATGTTGAATTTTGTAGTGGTCATCTACATGAGATAAACCATATACATTGGTAAAAGTTTTCTAAGGAAGAGATTACATCCATCATGACATTGATAAAAATATAGAAAAAAAAACCCAATAAATGATCAATTTTTAAAAGCGTATCATCTCAACCTATGAGAGATATGGAAAGATTGAACCAAAGGACGGTTAAAATAACTACAAATGACAAATAAAGACTGAAATTGATCAAAAAACAGAAGTAATCCGAAATATAAGTATTGTATTATAAGGCTGAGGCTAGTAAAATACAAAAAACATGTTGATTACATCTCTTTTTAAAAAAAAAAAAAGAGGGAGAGGAAAAGTAAAGGCTCCACCAGAGTATGAATCGGGTGTAAATAGCCATCATGTCATCTGTCACGCCCCAAACCCTGAAATCGGATTCACAGGAATCCCAATCGTCAAATCCGGTGCCGACAGCCTCCGTAGTACCCCATTCTCGGCTCCTAACATTCATATGCCAGATTTTCGATCCTGAAATCCTACAAGGAGAATTTTTTTTTGTACATTTAACTAGTAATAAGCATAACCGCAAGTTTACCCAAATCATAAAGGCAACATCATCATCACATATCCACTAATATAATCATTTAAATACAATGCTGAAAGGGAAATATATATGTCAAAATCAAAGCTCCAGAAAACAGCTGCACGCTCCAAGCTCAATGCTACTGCAACCTAACATCACCTGCACGCATCTATCATGCATAAGCTTATATAAAGCTTAGAGAGTGGTGTAAGTATGTGCACGAGATAAATGCCAAGTATTCAATACAATATCATAATCATACAATACCGAAAATCTATTAATCCATAAACCATACAATGACTGAATAAGCAGAAACACTGATAAGAGCAGGAATTATCAGCGTAAACAGAAATACTGACAAGATTATAATCATGCGATAACAAAATAAGTGGAAGTATGAACAAGTCCATAAGTTAATCAATATTAGAATACGAAATATAGGACAGCTATGCAAATGATGAGTCATAGATAATCAAATGTCGAATGACAAGGATATAATGTAATACACAATTCGAAAGAGCTAACAAATATCATCACTCTCATCTAAGTTACAAGAATACAGAAACATAACAGCCCACAATGCCACATGCCGAAGATGTAATGGAATATACAGTATATGGTGCTAATGGAATAACCATGCTGGAGTGTGATGTCGGGATGATAGTACGTAGTATCGCAGGTTACGGAGTCCGCCACAATGGACTTCTTTCCAAACCAGTCTCATACCTAAATTTGGATAGTTAGACTCAACGTGGTAAACCCCTGATCTCGGGTTAGTCGCGCGCCCAACAGAAATCTTTGCCATGATAAAGGTACACAACAATTAGTCACGCACCACCAGCCCGATTGGATAGTGAATGAATGAACATGCACTCCTACTCAATAAGTTCATATATCAGTACAGTTTCTCTTTGAAAAATCACCGGGGTCTATTACACTCTATACCAGATTGCCGCCCCATCGCGCGCAACAAGGTGAGTGAAAGAGACCTCACTATTCGCCTGCCAATATCGGGCCCGACTCGTCAATAGCGGACCCATTCCTCGAGCTGGTCAGACTCAGCCTAGCATTGCCCCCTCCTCTCGGGTAGGTAAGGCCACACCCCCTTCCAACCGACCACGACACAGTGGAGAGCGCAGCCATCTGGTAATTGGCACTCGACGCTCATCTACCCACTCGGTCTAGACGTTGGAGCAACCTCTAGAACCAAGAGAGTTTAGGGACTTTCACCTAGGGATATCTATAACACCCCATGTAGAACAGATTTTTAGTGTCCCATCTTGCCATCCACGATATGCCTGTGGAGGCTACGACCATGGTGTTGCTAGGGCATACAGTAATCACAGCACACAATGCAAGATGCATGAGTCATACAATCCATTCATGCATCAATCTTGCGCAAACCGTGCGCTCATGTGAGACAATCTCCGCCTATCAGGGAGTCTCATAACAACCAGCACTATGACATATGCAATGGTTAATCATATCTCCTAACAGACATGTAGATGATGCGAATGAGCATGTATCATGATGTTATGATGTCACATACTCATAAACGGTATCAATAACCGGCGTCGACAATGTGGACTTTTAACCAACATTGCCCCCAAGGAATGGCCCATATAAAATTAAATATATAATGGGCACATGGCCTCACACAAGGGCCAAATATATGAAACAGGTGGGCCCTGGTCATGGGCCTAACACATATCACAATGGGCCTTGCCCATGGCCTCAAATACATCTGGATGGGTCGCACCCATGGGCCTCAGATATATCACAATGGGCCTCAAATATACTTCGCAGGTGAGTCACATACCTGGGTCTAATATACATCAGTATGGGCTACATCACATAGGCCTAATATACATCACTATGGCCACAACCCATGGGCTTTAAATACACAATAAGTGGGCCCTACACATGGGCCTCAAATATATACCACAGGTGAACCTCAATGGATGGGTCACCAATACAACAGGATGGGCCTAATGACATGGACCCCATAAATATATCGAATAGGCCGCACCGATTGGGCCTTACATACATTGCAATAGGCCTCAATGGACGGGTCACCAATACAACAGGATGGGCCTAATGACATGGACCCCATAAACATCACAATGGGCCTTGCAACATGGGCCTCGCAAACATCACAATGGGCCTTGCAACATGGGCCTCATACATATTTAAGGTGGGCCTCAACAACGGGCCTCATACACATCAAGGTGGGCTTCAACAACGGGCCTTATACACATCAAGGTGGGCCTCAACAACGGGCCTCATACACATCAAGGTGGGCCTCAACAACGGGCCTCATACATATCAAGGTGGGCCTCAATTACGGGCCTCATACACATCAAGGTGGGCCCCAACAACAGGCCTCATATACATCAAGGTGGGCCTCAACAATGGGCCCCATACACATCAAGGTGGGCCTCAACAACAGGCCTTATATACATCAAGGTGGGCCTCAACAACGAGCCTCATACACATCAAGGTGGGCCTCAACAACAGGCCTCATATACATCAAGGTGGGCCTCAACAACGGGCCCCATATACATTAAGGTGGGCCTCAACAACTGGCCTTATACACATCAAGGTGGGCCTCAACAAAGGGCCTCATACACATCAAGGTGGGCCTCAACAACAGGCCTCATATACATCAAGGTGGGCCTCAACAACGGGCCTCATACACATCAAGGTGGGCCTCAACAACAGGCCTCATATACATCAAGGTGGGCCTCAACAACGGGCCCCATATATATCAAGGTGGGCCTCAACAACTGGCCTCATACACATCAAGGTGGGCCTCAACAACGGGCCTCATACACATCAAGGTGGGCCTCAACAACGGGCCTCATATATGGCCTTAGCAACAGCCCACAAATATATCAAGATGGGCCTAATCTATCATATGGGCTAAATCAATCAAATGGCCGATACGAGCAGGCCGATCAAATGGACCGATACAAATGGACTGTGCGTCATGGAGTTATACTAAGCATGTTATAAAGTAATGCCCTATCCTTACAACGCAGTTGGCCTAGACCAACAAGTACGGGCCTACCAATGGGCCCTAGGGAGAGTCGCAATGCGGACATTTAACCAACATTATACTCGTAATGTGGACGTCAAACCAACATTGCTCCCAAGGTGTAGCCCGTAGTGAATAACATTACATAAACCAGATTGGGATCACACATTGCAATGGACCTTAGGTACACCCCATTGGGCCTTAAATACATCAAATGGGCCTTTTACTCATCAAATGGGCCACATCAATGGGCTGCACCAATGGGCCTTATGTGCATTGCAATGGGTCATAACCCGTGGGCCTTAAATTGTATCAAATGGTTCTCGACCCATGGGCCTTATACATAGCAAATGGGCCTACTCCCATGGGCTTTAAAATACATCAATGGGTCCAATCCCATGGACCTTGGAATACATCAAATGGGTCCACTCTATGGGCCTTAAATTACATCAACAACTAGCTACATTCATGGACCCAATTAAATTTAACTGTGGTGGGCCTCAAAAGTGCATTCATTAAGCCCAACATTTAAGGAACTAAAGGTATAAATCATTTTCTCTAAGATCTTTATAATATGGTGGGCCCCACTCCTCAAAATTTCAGCCCAAGGCCAGCATAATTATAAGATGTTGTTGTCCGAAATTTGGGCACTCCATTGGAGTGGGTCCAAGGCCTCTAAAACTCTGAAAATTAAGGGCCAAGGTCCCTCATCATGCATACAATGAGAGGAAACCCAAAAAGGTAGCCCACCATCAGAAGAAATATTTTTGAATTATGTTTTTTTTTTATCAAGGCATATTGTTGGACTGCACAGCAGAAAAATCTGAGAGTCCAACCATCTTGGCCCATTCTTTTGGATACCCAAACGGGGTCACTTGAGGCTAAAATTTCACAGAGTGATACTTCCATAGGTGGGCCACACCTCCACAAAATTTTATAATTTTTAGATATCCCTAAGTATTTTAATTAATTTAAACAAAACAAACTGTCCAGAAAAATCGGACAGACCTAGACGTCCCAACGTGGTGGGCCAGTCCGGCCCTCACCACGGTGTGTACAGGGGTCCATTGACCCTGAAATTTGGTAGGTGGGTTCTAACATAAGTGGACCACACTCTAAAAATATATATTTTAATTCATTTACATAAATCAATCTGTCCTGAAAATCGGACTGATCTGGACACCATATTATAATGGGCCGGTCCCGCCATCACCATGGTGTGTACAGGAGTCCATTGGCCCCAAAATTTTGTACGTGGGTCTTACCATAAGTAGGCCACCCCCCTGAAAATATTTATAATTTTTAAACACCCATAGGTATTTTAATAAATTTTAAAAATTCAACTGTCCATGGTGGAATGTTGCTGGAACAGTGCAGAAAATCCAGACTGTCCACCTCACTTGGACCACACCTTTGGGACCCCAGTGAAGGTCAGTTGGGGTTGAAATTTGGGGGACATCAAGATGAGATCCTCACCTTTCAGAAAAGTATATTTAATAGGTATGAATAGTCCCCCAAACAGTCCCAAAATTTGGTCCAAAAACAACAAGAAACTGTCCAGAAATTTCTGGACAGCAACATGTACTTAGATAAAATTTATTATATAAGTTAAATAAAAAGGAAAATACATTAATGGGCCACACACATCAGGAAATTAAATGAAGGAAAAGAGAGATAGAAGGATAATCCGGCCATAGGAAAAGGGGCTCTGCCACTATTAAGCCATCCCAAGATCAATCACACCCGCACATCAACATGGATCTTGCACATGCATGACCTATAATTAAAATGCATGGTAATGATGCCATCCCCACCATGGTTATAAGGTCTAGATAACCCAAACATAATATGATATGAAATAAAACTACCATGATGGGGCCCATAGAGAAAGGCCCCATGCATGGATCATGCATGCATAAGGTAGGCCATTAGGCCACAACCATAGGATTGTGTGGGATCTCTACCATTGATTGGTGGGTCCTACACTTCCCTCATGAAAGAAAAAAAATATCTAGGCTATAAAAAATTAGATTTTTTACATCTAGAGGAGCACCCACCGTTCGATCTTCTTGCTCCTATGAGTTCCTTAACACCTTAGTTTTGATTCTAATGGAGGAGATGGGGAATGGATGGTTAGGATGGGAGATCATGGGGTAGGAAAGTGAGTCACACTTAAAGTTTTGAAAAAGAGGGAGAGGCTTGGAGAGCTCACATACGTGGGATTTCTTTTTTGCTTGGAGATTTGAAATGAGAAAGAGAGAAAGAGAGAGAGTTGTAAAGGGAGAGAGAGAGAGAATGATGGATGGATGGAGTGATAGATGTGTGTAAGAACTTTTTGACTTTTGAGGCCTTTTGTGTAAGAAAGGCATGGGTTTGTAAGAGACTTTTTGACTTTTGAGGCTTGCTTGGGAAGGGTGAAAAAGTGATGTGTACTTGACATGTACTTGACATGTGATGGATTGATAGATTGATTGATTGATGGTATTGATGGGATTGATGTGACACATCATAGAGATTCTCTTGGATTTCGCAACGCGCGGCGTTTTCTTCGGACCGAACGTTGGCCCATATCTCTTGACCAGGGTATCGCCTCAGCGCGCAAGTCGCGGTATCGAAACCGTAGCGATAACGCGGTCGCTATAGTAATGGTCTTGGGTTGAGTCGGCTCGGGTTGACGGCATACGAATCTGGGTCGCACGTCAATATCGGTTAAGGGTCGAAGGTTGCCGGAATTCGACCAGTAAGACCGCGGAAGTCTATGGAATGGTACGGACTAAGATACGGGGCTTACATCATCAAATTCTTTTAGCACATTCTCTTATGAGTTCAACTGTTTGCCTTTGAGCCTTCCAAAATTCTCCACTTTCTAGAACTCGGTCAAGAAAGCGCAGGACTTAGTTGATGCGATGACCAATGGCATCGGCTTGTGCTCAACCTCTCTCTTTTGTTCGTTTCTCTCGCACGACCAAGCTTATTAAAGATTGACTTGTGAATTAATGAATGTTGGAACCATATTCCAGTACAGCATAAGCGGTTTAACCCAATTACCAAATCTCATGGTTAAGATTTTTATTTAAGGGGGGTATATTGTAGTGTCTCGATTTACATGTAGCCAATTACACGCATACATAGACATATATATTTACCTCACAAGGATTATAGTGAAATATTAAACATAATAGATTTGTGTAAATAGAATAAATAAATAAATTTTGGGGATAAAATTTTATTTAAAAGGGGTAGATTGTAGCATCCCAATTTTAAGTAGCCAATTAAAGGCATGCTTAAACATATATATCTATCGCGTGAAGAATACAATAAAAACTTAAACACAATAAATTGATATAAATGGAAGAAGTAATTAAATTTTGGGAGTAAAATTTTGTTTAAGAGGGGTAGATTGTAACACCTCGAACTTTTCAATACCTAAGTATTGAAAGTTCTCGAGTGTTACCATAGAATTTGACCTATTATGTACATGTGTACAGTACCAATCTAGCTAACCTAACCTTACATCTATTCCCAATGCGAATCTGACCGTTAAGAATAGTCTTCATTCATAGATCAAGCCATCTGACCGTTGATTTTAAGATAAGACCATCCATCATGTTACTTGACATATGTACCTTCCATTAAATGAATTGATGAATAACTTTTTATCCGTAATGATTTATCCTTCCAACGCAAATGGAAACAAATAATACCAAAACCATCTTAAAACAAACTATGAATCGTTAGTTATGTGAATGGTTAGACTTAGAAAAGACACGACTCTCAAATTACCAGAAAAATTCGTAGTTAAAACCCAAGAATAATGAAATAGGACCATGTGAACCTCAAACCAGCCCCATTCTAGAACTTCAAGACCCACACACGTCAAATAACCAGATGAACGGAGTGGATTCAGCAAGGATAACTTGTAGGAACCCGAAAATAGGATGGAATGCACACGAACCAAGTGCACTCACAACGTACCCAAACAAAGAGACCAGTCAAACCACGTTTGACCGGACTCTCCTGAAAAAAGAAAGAAATTTTCCTCCCGCACTCCACGCGACGGCCTCTAAACTACTTGATCCGTGGAAACGAATGGAACCCACCATTACAACTTTGTGATCGGATACGAGTTGTCTACTGGACTCAACTCTCTCCAACAACCAAAGAGCTAAATGACCCTCGATGCAGAGAGGCTGTATGGGATGCGTCAATCCATCTGAACAAACGTTGCATAAGCCAATGACCTAAAACAAAGCCCCTTCCATGGTTTTTACATCGGCAGTTCCACTGATTTGGACAGTTCAAACCCTGGAGAGTGGGATTCTAATTCCACCTAAGTAGGGGTGTACATCGAGTCGAACCGAGTTGACCTGGGATTTCGAGTAAATGACCTTGATTGTAGAGAGGAAATGTGTTAGGCACCCTCTCTGCCCATACAGGTGTACGGTCTCTACTCCATGTGGTAAGATAATTTTAGGAGAGAAGATTATAAGATGCGAAGTATTATAATGGGACTAGGCTGACTCATATTTATGATATGGTAGGGTCCGAAATTCCAACAAGCCATAAAGCATATGGTAGAGAATGTCTGAAAAGGGGTTTAAGAAGATATGTGATTATGCTAGAATTTATTTAAGACAAGTAGGCTACCATGATTTTCTAATACGACAGGATTCAGAGTTCTGGCAAGACATAGAGCATACATTCAATGAAAACCTAAAGAAGCAAGGAGGTTGAGAAGGAAAGTAATGATGCAATTGACGAAGTATGAATTCTAGTAATGATGCAACAATCTTTGTCTTACACTTGGATGTGACTTGGATAATGTATGTGTACTATGGTTTGGAAGGGTTGACCTAAGTGGGTTTAGAAGGCTAAGAGAGAGTTAGCGGAGGCTAAAGGGGGCTGAAGAATATAAGAGCCTGAGAACTTAAGCACTCTCTCTCACTCTCACTCACCCTCTCTCTCTTTCACTCTCCTTCTCTTGGTGAGAGTTGCTTAGTGTGAAATGAAGAGGGGAAAAGGTATTCATACCCCACTTAGATGGTTCTTTGGTAATTATAGGGATTATGAAGGGCAAAGGATGATGTGACTACCAAAGATTAGTGGAAGAAAGGAGTGCCACATGATACTTTCTTATGGGTTAAAGGACTTGGTAAAATGGTAAATAGTAAGAACTCTAGGGTAATAGGAGTTTCACTACAGTTGTCACTTTAAGAGAGCAATAGTTGTAGCTCGACGCACATATTTCGAGAGGAGGTGGTAATCAGATTACCTCTATTTATTGTTCATCCCTACAATTTAACTAGCTGACTCATTTATGTCTAGAGAGCGGCTTAAGGCTTGGGTTTAAGGTTTTGGCTTGGAAATGACTTTTGTATGGCTTGACTTAAGTATTAGCTTGGGTATGACTCGACTTATATAATGGCTCGGCTTAGATAATGGCTTGGGTTCAGTTAGGGTTTGTCTTAAGCTTAAAAATGGCTAGAGTTTTAGCTAGGGTTTAGGGTTTAGATTTGGATCCTAAGGATCATCCATGCTGCATCAAGTTGTTAGCCTGGGTGGAATGTCTACAACCATTTATTAAAGGCCCATATTGAATTGAGCATTTTTATGTCTCTTATACACCTCTTCCATATCCCAAGAATATTTTGAATGTGGAATGCCTGACCAAAATTTGGTTTTGTAATATTTTTCAAAGTTCGTGATAGATTTGGCCGAAGAGGAAATACTTAAAGCAGATCGACTAGATGTTGCAAGCATAGTATGGCGAGAATCTATGAGAGGTCCAAGTTCATAAATCTTCAAACTGGTTGAAGGAGTTGTCGATATTAGGATTGAAGTAGTAGTTGAAACTATCTTAGTTGGACCTACCATCGTGGTCTTTTAACGCTTTATTTCAAGTTGAGCTGGCTCGATTGTTTTTATTGATGAGAATGAAGGTTCGAGAGTTTTTATTGGTGTTAAATATAGGACATTCGATATTACCAATGACATTTTCTTTACTCGTGTCTTCATCGGGATAGGAGACATGCTGACTGAGGAGCAGTCGATTTCTTGGTGCTTTCTTTATTTGTTTTATTTTTTTCGGTCATAGGTTTCTCTACATTTGATGGAGAAGAAAGTCGATCGATAATCAATTTATAATACTTGTTTATCAGGATCCCAGCCATTTTTTTTTTCACAACCGTACATTTGTTCTGTGAATTAGCCCCATCTGATCAATGGAGCCACTTGATTCATGGGATACGAATTTACATAGTGGTGCCCTTTTGATGGGTGGTATTGCACCTCTATGCCACAGTGGCATGTCTAATAGCAAAGCTCTTGACCTACCTTATCAATGGATCCACATTATTTTAGTAAATGGACAGTTACAATGGACCCCAATTAATAAATGGCCAATATATCTAACACGTATACCATAGGGGCCTCAGAATTCTGATAGGTATTTTACTGTCAACCACCTCAATAAAATTATGATTGACATGACCATCGCCCTCCATAGATGAATTTAAAATTTCAATGGCTTATATTCAACATTAAAGATCAACGATCAGGATCATTACTGAAGTATGATTTAAGGATGGAAGTGTTGGCTCTTAGCTTGTTTTTATCACATTTGGTGTGCACAAGCATGCTAGAAGTAATTGTGTGACCTGATTCAAACCGAACAACTTGACCCCAACATTAAGATAGACAGATGTGTTGAGTGCAATCATATATGATCGAGACCTTACCTAAGAAGATCAGATGTCTATTCAGTCACTCACAAAATAGTTATTAAGAAAATCAAGTGATTATCGAAGGTGGAATTATTCTTTCAAAGATAGGCTGTACTTTACCTTCTTTGTAAAAGGACTTTTATAAGTGCAAACACTTAAACAAAAATAAAACACTTATAGTCAATTATAATGAACGAGTATAAAATGCCTTTTTGACGCAGGGAAGGACGTGAGGTCGAGCACCGTCTTCCTCAAGATGATAAATATTCCGAATCCACGGAACTTCTCTAGACTCCTCACAGAGACTTCTCGAATACACGAGGAAAGAAAGTAGAAAATAAGGATAATTTCTAATAAATTCGAAATTAATTAATGAATTCCCAAAATCGAGTTCACAACCTTTTAAATAAGGGAACCAAGCAATAAGAAAGAAATCAGACTCAAACTACAACTAAAACTCCTAGAATTCGCAACTTACTATAAATAGTAAACTTACTATTTATAGACGGTCATGATGTCTACTAGTACGCAAGGTTTTCGGCCAAAAATAGTAAGTGTCCTATTTGGCTTCACCAAACCGTCCTCCTAATTATCCTAAGCACTTTTCACGTTGGACACAACTGCTAAAGTCCAACGAATGAAAAGTTATACTCAAACTAAAACTTACTATTTATAGTAAAAACAAAATTAAAATGAGGAAACGACCGTCGATCAGGGGGTTTCTCGCAAATCCGGGCTGCGCAACCCGGTGTAGCTGGGTTGGTTGGTTAAAGTAGCTCGTTTTACCCCAAAATCATATATTTTACGTCGGATAACTCATTCCGGATTGTGAGATACGCCCGATCTAAGGTCCGATGGTCCGGATCACTTCTGTCGCCGACCGTGCCTTTTCTGATCCATCTTGGCCATGAAATTGTCCGCGACCCGCTCTACATCACTTTTTGGAAATAGTACAGTACAAAGACATATACTTGAATTACAACTAAATATTACCACTACCTTTAAGATAGATCTTAACTATGATAAATGAAGATAAATTTGATTAAATAAATTAATTGATTTATTGAATTGGTATGTCACGGTATTTTTCATTGAACTTCTTATTATTTATAAATTTATATTATAGCTTATTATCGAGCATTTCTCTTCTTTATTTTAATAATTATGCCAGTTAATTATTAACACTTTTCAAATCTTTCTGCCTGTTCATATCCCCATACCCATTCTTTTCTCTGTTCATACAAAGTGCTTCAGGTATCTCTATATGTCTTTTGCAGCCAATCTTTTCTGCTCTATTCATACAAAGTGCTTCAAATATCCGTCTTTGTCGCACTACTTCGCACATTACATATATGCACGCAATGACACGCGTATTTTTCTAATATGATAGTCTGATAACCCGAAAAAAAAAGAGGTACATAAAGAAGCTCTTCCAAATAATCGGAACAACTCAGCATGTGGGCCCAATGAGGGACAAGAATCGATAAGTCCTTAGTCATGACAGAGCCAATACAAATTAGGAACGGAGAGGACTCCAGATCATCCGAATCTTCGAATATCGGATCCTCAAGGCCTCTTGGGCCTTCACCGCGCCGTAAACTTAGAAATTGCATCCGCGGCTTCCAATAGTACATTATGGGTCCCAGTTTATATGTATCTCGAACTAAAACTTATGTCATTAGATTACCTAACTTTTGGATTGGTGGACATCCATTGGACGCTTAAAATGAAAAATATATCCGATGGCTCTCTTTTAACCAACACGTGTCTACAAATTAGAGGTTCTAACTTTTCAAAAATACTGACTTTGGAACTGTGCATTAGAGACAATGGGTTCCAGAGTCTGGTTTGGGTTAATGCAAGCCACGTGTATAATTTTTAATGACTGTGTATTAAGCGTCCTACTCTAGCAGAGCACCAAGCCAGCGAACCCAAAGTATGCGGTTGGGCAATAGGCGAATCACATACGTCAGAAAGTAGGTTATACTGTAGGATGGAGTTTTGTGGGGCCTAGCTTGAGTGGCCATCTAAGATCCAACCCGTTCATTAGATGAAATCCTCTATATTAGGCTTAGATTCCAAAATTTAGCTATCTCCAAACTCAGATGGGCCACAAAAATGAGAATAATTGAATACATCGGAGTGTGACACCCGCCGTAGAATCTTCTGTACGTAGTGCCGGTATGGTGGTCGTTTTTGCTCGACCCAATTACAATAAGGATTGTTTGATTTTTGCAATATGAGGGTAAATATTAATAAATAATTGTAAACAGTACATTATTATTATTAACCTCCCTTTGAAAGCCGGAGCATATTTCCACCTAAAAACTTTTTTAGAAGAGACTGATTTAAATTCGAACAGTCCACTGATGCGTATGTAACATATCCACTTAACACAATAATAAAGTAGATCCAAAGCTCAAGTGGCATAAGACGTAAGAAATTGTGGTCGTAAAAAGTTTTTAATAATAAGTATTCAACCTACTATTTGTTTGTTTGTTTGTTTTTTTTTGTTTTTTTTGTTTTTGTTTTTTGTTTTTCTTTTTACGGTTCACTTTGCAGTAGATCTAACTCAATTTTGAATTAATGTCCTAAAATCATGACACGAATCAATCCGCAAAATAGATAGACAGCATGGATAAGCCACATATATTATAATGGGCCACACATATACTGAGGTCCAACCCAATCCTAACCATAAGTAGAAAATAGAGATTATTTACTAGTGGCTATTAGGGGTAAAAGTTGGGCGGGTTCAACTACCTCGACCCATGATCAACCTGACATTGGGTTAAGCTTGGGTAGGATGTATCCAGCTAGATCTTGGCCTAGAACTATACAAACATCAACCTGATGAAACTTAAGTAAGGCTTGGGTTGTCCGACCTAACTCAAACCCAATCAATAAAAGTTTCTTACAAATTATAATTAAGTGTGAATAGTCTTTGTTGAAAGCATAAAAAATTCTAGTGCCATCTGATCTTGTTGGTCCATATCATTTTCGATGCCTCCAATTAACAAGATATGCTGTATTTCTCTCTCAAATAGATTGTATACTACACGACGCGGCATTTAAATGAATAGTTGTCCTATATTTTAAGTTGTGTGTTTAGAAAAACTAAAGCTTTTTATGATAAATAATTATATATATAATTAATAACATCACATGTACAGAAATTAGATGTGCATTAAAATATAATAAACTAATGTAATATTGAAAATATCAGCATTTATCCACTCAACCGAGCCTGCTTGGGTTGGACTTAAGTTAAAGAATTCTTGACATAAGGTTGGGTTAGTTGGGCTAGGTTGAGCACCAACTTGACGCAACCCACCCGAATTTTAGCCCCAGTGGCTATAGCCTACAGGGAATAACAATCCGGTGGAATAAGTGCAAGGGAACCTTCCCATGTGCATCGATGCACTTGGGCTCATTGGCATCCAAGTCGCCTATCTGGACAGTCCATTAGGTCTAGTCCACTGTTCAAAAATAAAAACCATTCTCATCGGATGATCCCGACTGATCACTCATCAGTATCCAAAAATGAATGGATGACATCGTTTATCGAAGAGAAGCACAGTCATGGATGTTTGGAAACATCCAATCAATGTGATTTCTATATAGTAGCGGGAGAATGGTGGACCGGATGCAATGGACAGTCCAAATAGGCGATGGTAAAAGACAGAAATACCAAACGCAGCTAGATCATATGTCCACACGCAACTCTACATGCGGACACGTGCGACGTACATCTGAGCCTTACGTAATCTTGTCCTCTCTATTGAGAAGATTGAAAGCAAAAATGAACCGTAGGTCCACTATCCATGTACGTCGGATGAAGGGACATTAGAAAGTCTCTCTAGACCGTCCATTTGTTTTACCCACGTGTACCAACCCCATCATCCTACGAGCCTATTTTCTTCCCAAGATCGTCCCAACATGGTATCCACCTAATGCACGGTTGGGATTGAGCTTACACATGCCGGAGTGGCACGTGCGGGCGCTACCAAACCAAGAAAATCAATCAGATGGGTGAAGATATCGTAACTGACATTCCCATTTTTATCAAGACCTTCAAATGCTTTCAAGATCTCTTATCGAGAAATTACCGAGAAGATGAAAGGAACGTCTGAAATATCCAACGGACTGTAAGGAGATCCCTCCCAAAATCCCGCGGTAAATTGAAAAAACCGCCGGTATTTTGGCGAGGCCCCGATAACGCGATGAATGTGCTCCGCCGTCGTTGCAGGCGCGGGAAAAAAAAAAAGCAATAAAAAACCATTTCTCAGAAAAAAAATAGACAAATCATACGGTAGAGCCGTCTCTATCATAGTCCAGTAGATCACGTCCTTCCGTCATTGGCGTCACAGCATGAAGAGTGGATCAGGACGGTATAAATAGTAATGTCCAATATGGATGGATGGATGAGATTAAATATCCATCTAGTAGACACTAATTGGACGGCAGATCTCAAAATTTTAATTGTTGGGATTTGGACGATATACGCCCTATAAAGTAATGGATGTGATTGTCTTGCTAGCGAGGTTTCAGCAATATGGGCCACCTAATGCAATGCATCCTACACGGACGGTTCCGATCAAACCGCCCCGTGTACGGTGGAAGGTCGCTGTATCATCTTATGCCGGAGACGGCGCGATCGTATCATGCATAGAAACATCGGTACTCTGCAAGAGGACTAGTCTCCATACGGATGTGAAACGATACCGCATATGTCGAACACTTTCACCTCAATCTGAACCGTTCAAGCCATGGAGACCCACCCTTCAACTCATCATATATAACATGATATCGATCGAGCGATTTTAAAATCATATCAGTGGGAAGCTCTCTTTTCAATCTCATCCGTACGATATTAAAAACTTGAGCCGTCGATCTGTGAGAGAGAGACCTCTGGATCGTACACCCTAAGCAGTGTGTTTTGAGTTCCGACGAACAAACAACTGGCGCCAGTTAGTTCAATGGCTGGGATTGAAATACGTGCATGGCGAATTGCACAGCAGCTGCGTGGGATGCGATTACGGGTCAGCCTGCTTTGGGCATACGTGTGTGGGACCCACCGTTTGGACGGTTTTATAAAACTCCCTCGCGACATAGCAACATAACACACGAATCCCTCCCCCCCAACCTCCCCACTCTTGCTCTATCTCACTCACTCTCTCTCACAGTCATGTCGTCCTCTTCTTCATCTCGTTCTGCTTCTTCGGAAGAAGAAGAAGAGGAAGGAGGTGGCGGTGGTGGGGTCAGAGATCCGACGGCTGTCATTGGCCGGATCGGGGAACCGTCATCTTCACGGATGAGATCCAGCAACGCCATCTGGCCGGAGCCGTTCGTCGAAGCTCTGGCGACTCAGGTCGCGATCGACGCCACCGCCACGAACGGGAGGCTCGCTGCTGGCCCGGCGCTTGTCTCCGTCTTCCAGGTCAGATCTCTCTCTTGAAATTCTCCATAGCTTTTTTGCTTCTCTTCTTTCAGCTGCTGCTGCTAATGTGGTACTCTTTCGATACTCTTTCTCTCTGAGTGTGGTTGTTGTTGTGGTCGATGTGGTTGTGCCAGTACTTGTTTTTTCAGACTGTTTTCGGATTTCGAGAAATCGCGTTTTGCTTATTTCTACTGCTAATGAATTCGCAGTCGAAATTCACTTCTTTCTTCTACTTCTCCTCCTTTCTCGATCGGCGGCGGCGGGAACTCCAGCGCAGTTCGCTACCGGATTGCGATCCCTGTATCGTGAATGCGAGTCGGGAATCCCGCTCACCGCCCCATGGACGGTGCTGGGCCCGTTTTTAAAAATTTTTATTCTGCTTTCCATTCTTTTTCCCCAAATTGTTCAAGAAACGAGAAAGTATTGTATCTTTGCAAGATCGATTTGTTTTTCCATGAAATTGCACAGAAATGTTCCATTTCAGCTCCTAAAAAAAAGGAATTTGGATAATTTCTTTTGATTTCTACTATTCTTTTTTTTTGCTTAGTTATTGATTTTCCGTACGTCTATGGAAGTGTGAAAAGAGGTTTTTCATCGTTTCTCGATTTCGAGTACTTGTTTCTGTCTCTTTTTTTTGGCGCGAATTCCAGATTCTTTTCTGGCTACTTTCAAATATCGGATTGAAATTTCTTGGATTCCTCTTTTGGCGCGTTTCTTGGAATCCAGAGCTTATTTCAATAAATAAATAAATAAAAGGAAACGAGATTTGATTGAGAGTTGTGTTTTTTTTCTTGTACTTTATTTTCTTCGATTTTTTCGATTGTTTATTCAGAATTTTCGTGTTTTTTTTTTTTTTTTTTTTTTTGAATCTATTTTTCTGGAACATGTTTTTGGATTTGTGGCTGAAAAACCTCAGAAAAAAATTTCCATTTATGGGATGTTTTTGGTTGCTGCCCCTTTTGCTTTTTTCTTATTTGTCTGTTGTTCCATCTACTTCCATCCACGGGCTTCCCGTAGTGGGCCCCACCTGATTTGGCCCCTCACCAAATCATCAGGCCGTTCACATGTCAGATGCTCTTCCCTTTCTGTCAGTTTGATGTCCTCCCTGTTGATAGTCATATCAGACGATCGCAACCCTTGGATCTTTTTTTTCTGGCCTTCTCTTCTTTCTACTTTTCCGTAATTGCGCCCCGCCACCGGTGGGGACATCCGTGGATACCCTACAACTTCTATCAGACGATCGCAACCATTAGATCTTTGCTCCAGTTTATTTATTTATTTTTATTTTTTATCATCGGCTGTCTCTTCATTCCATTGGTCCGTCTGACGCGGGCACGAGTAGCCCCCGTGGGGGCCTCAATGTTGAATGCCACGTGGACGGCGGACAAGAGCCCACCATAGCTTCTGGTGTAGCCATGTCCGGGTACATCGCTGGTTTTCTTTAAATGGTGGTACAGGGGCTTTTCCATCATATCATGACATTCTCCCGTCCTAGCTCCCGCATGTAAGGATGCGCCAGATCAGAACCGTACAAGTAGTGGGCCCCACCGTGGATGGCTCATGGTTAAGATCTCACCCGAAAAGGATGTGTTCCACGAGTGATCCATTGCAGTTCGGAACGAATCCATCTGGTGGGGCCCTTCCGGTGTGTTTTGTTTTTCTTTTCAAGCGACAAGCCATCCAAGTCAGATCCCATTAGATGGACGGTCCTGATCCACAGTCCGCGCCTCCACATGGACGGTGGATGTGGGTCCGGATTTGGATAGGGACAGCTCTGTCAGATCATTCCTTCCCTTAAACCGTTGTTTCTTTCCCTGTCTCCGGGCCTTTTTAGAGCTCTCTCCTATTTTTACTCCCTTGAGGTGATATATGAATATGATACTCAGCCTACGCATGACGCTTGATACACAGGCATTTAGAAATCGTACACGTAGCATAATAAAATAAGACGGACTAGATTGTCCAGCCCGCCGTCTCGGACTTACAAACCCAAGTCCATATTGATTGAACAATCCGCAACTCTGATTCCTGGACATTCGTTTCTGGAGAATAGGACTGTTGGATATTTTTCATTTCTAGCCATCCAATAAATGTGCACCAAATTTGGATTAAATGAGCTTAATTTTGGATTCATGATACATCTACCTGGATACCATAATCTGGACGGTTTTGATTTGACTACTGGTTTGCTACTTTTGCAATTTCTAAGTAATTTCTACATGCCTGCCTGTGTACCATCCATCACTCTGCCAGAGTTTCTCTTTCCTCTTTCTCACCATTCGTTGCTTTCTTGCGTCCTGACAACAGGCGTGATGTTTTCTACTCTTTTCTAACGTCCCTTTCTCTCCTCAGCTCTTCAATTTTCATTGGTCCTTTTGACTTGGCCTTTTTCAATCTCCCGAAAATTTCCTTTCCAGATTTCTATCTATGTGCTATCTTACGCGCTCTCCCAATCCCACGGCGAAAAAAAGAAAACAGAAAAAACAAAAGATTTAAGAAACAATGTGTAAATAAAATGCCCAACAAAGACGGCTATCTTAATCACATGTCTCTTTCCCATTTCCTCATTTGCTACAATGCGCACACTTGTGAATTGCACTTGGGTTCCTATTCTTTTACATTTTGATGATGATGAGATGATATTACAAGTCATCGTTTTTTTTTTTCCCGTTTATTTCCCCTTTTACCCTTTTGATATGACTTTTCCAAGCCATCTCTCTCCATCCCTTTTACCTGTTTGGACGATCGGATGGATGGATGGATGGATGGATGGATCTGTCCTTTTTCTATTGTTTGGTTGGTGAAATGATGTTAGAAGCTATCTCTTTCCCTGTTTAACGGCTTTTTATGGATGGTGAGATGAATGTTAGTACGTAGCAAACGTGAAAGGTCTTGTGTTTTGCTATTTTTACTTACCAATATAAATATATAAATGCATTTATGTGTTGATTGGTTCTATGATTATTACAATGAATGCTCAATTGCAACAAGTTGGATGGCTGAGATATGTTCCCTTTGTGATTAGTAACATCTAACCCATCCAAGATGTTGGATCCACCTTGGATGCTGCCTGGTGTGAAAATCAGTGGCCTGATCATCGGGTGGACCGAGACTCTACTTGGATAAGATTCTTGGCCATCCATTGTTTTCAACGGTATGGCCCATCCAGTGGTTAGTTAGCTAACTTATCTTACAACACATGCTGGGGCCCCACCATGAATAGGACCTGGCACAAAAAGTCAGGCCATCTGCTCATCATAATGGGCCAAGCTGTAGGTCAAGCTGTAGAAAAGAAAGGACCACGAATGCTATCTGAGGTACAAAATCTATTTTCTCTCGGAGCAACGTTCATGTGGGGCCCATCTTTTGAACGGTTTCGTGCTGCACACACATGACATGTTGATACTGATGAGCAAGTTAGACTTTTACATTGCCATCTGACTAGTTGGATTCTAAGCACTCAGTGGACTAACAATAACTAGGTCTGATTTCTTTGTTGTTATTATTGTGGTTCTTTTTTGGTTTTATAATGATTTTCAGATGATATTTTGAATCGTCTTTTCTGCATATTTTTCATCTTTTGGTTTGATGGGATAACATCAGGAGATGTCCTTTTTGTTTTTTTTTCGCCCCTGGAAATTGATGATTTAGATGATATTACAAATAAATGCGTGTACTCTTATCCAAGACATTCTGACCAACCGTACATGTACTTGATACGTACATGTAGTGATGATCAATCTCCAATGAGTTCCTTTCTTTGCATGATCTAGATCAAGGCATGTGCATGCCACATGTACAAGGTTTGCATGCACATTAGGGGTGCAACTCAGACGGGTCGGGTTGAGGGTCAACCTGAGCTTGACCCCACCTTGAAAGGACCCAACCCGCAATCCAACCTGACCTGAATTCCAACACGAGTTGGCCAACCTGAATTCCTTTATTGTCAGAACCCTAAACTGACTTGAACCGATCCAAATACATATGATTATTCCCAATCCTACCAAACCCAACCTAGATTTGCCCACCTTAGTCCAACCCAATTTCAAATCGTTTAGACTTTTCTAACCGTAACCTGACCTGCGGACCTTGTCAAACCCTCCAACCTGACCCAAAATCAGGTTGGGTCAGTCGAGTTTGAATTTAACCTAAGTTGCAGCTACGATTCCGCATAAAATATTATCAGTTTATCGTGTAGCTTCTCAAATAACATTTGGGTGTGCTATTTTTTGCTACTTTTTATCCCCGGGGAAATGGTGAGATAACAATACTGGCCATCTTTCTCTATCTTGCACCATTTAGGATGATGATAAGATTCATCAAATTCCATCATTTCCATTTCTTGTAACCCATTTAGGAACGTGGTGGGATGATATTGCATCTCCCTCTTTCTTTTTCCTCTACCTTTAGATGGGGAAACAAGCCACCTTTTTCTCCATGTTTGCCTTTTTTGATGGTCGGATGATATTCGAAGCACAGAGAAGCTTCCAGTCATCTATTTTTAATGTAAAATAATGCAAGCTCACACATGGCTAGCTAGCTATGAAAAGCATTGCCAGTATCACAGGGGCTAGATCCTATATAGTCCATTCATCATACTCCTTAAGTATCCCAATACCCCGGTGGTTCCATTACATGGTCTTCTAGGGCTGTGGCCCATCAGTTTCTTTGTTAGGTTGAACGCACCAAAAGTAAAGGGGCAGCAATATCAGCACACCATGAAAATGCATTTTCAAAAAAGGCTTGTTTGGACATACCATCCGAAGGGGTTTTTGAGGCTAAACGCCTTCTTGATCCAAACAGTAGTTGATGTTGTGCATTTGGATGCACTTAGCAAATGCTTGTCTCATCTCCCGCTCGACAAAATAAGCACTAAAACACCCGACTTATATGTCAAGTTGACCAGAAAAGCAGGCTTGACAATGCCCTGTCTGGAACCCTCCTTTTGAGGAAGTGCTTACAAATGGGCTCTAAAGCTTGTAGGGAAAAGCCAAGTGTTATCCATTCTTGTACCATATCGTCCTTTCAAGATAGGATTCATGATAAGGATATGTGAACCCTTGATTGTGAAAAAGAAAACAATTTCCATAGATGTGATGCTTTCTGCCGAATGCAATAATAGAGTAACTTGTAGAAAACTGTTTTCCTCTCCAAGGCTTTCTTTAAAATAGCTCCTCAAATAACATTTGGGTTTGCCATTTTTCCCTCTTTTCCTACTCAAAATAGCTCCTCAGATAGCATTTGGGAATGCTATTTTTCTTTCTTCTCTAAAATAGCTCCTCAAATAACAATTGGGTATACTATTTTTCTTTCTTTTCCTCCCCTGGGAGACAGTGAGATCAGGGTGATGATAAGATTCATCAGAGTCCCACGTTTCTGAATCTCACAGCCTATTTTTGATGATGATGAGATGATATTATAGGATCTTTCATTATCTTCCTACTCTAGAGGAAGAAACAAGCTATTTTTCCCGTGTTTACCTTTTTTCTGAATGATCCTAGCTCAGGGAGAAACTTCCAGTCTTCTACTTCTAATTTGTATTGTCCGGATGTGAGTGATGCAAATGCCCACGCACATAGCTAGCTACCCCGCAAAAAACATTGCCATATCATATGGGCTACATCCAATGTGGCCCAGTCATCATAATCCTATAAAGCACATCCCAATATAGTGGTTCTCATAACATGATCTGTTAGGGTCGTGGCACATCGGTCTCTTCTTTAGGTTCACTGCACCAAAAATAAAAGGGCAACAGTATAAGCTCAGGATGAAAATACAAAAAAATAAAGCTTGCATGGAAAAGCTAAGTACTTAAAAAATCCTGGATCATGTCGTGGTGGACCCGACCCTTATTAGCAAAATTCCATTATTAGGAAAAAAAAACTTTATAATTGATCAAACGTTTAAAACATTATATTTCTGAAGACATTAAAAAGTAAGTTTTTTTTTTTCTCTCTCAAGAAAACTGAATTAAACCCTTTTTTTTCATTAAAACATGTTTGATTCAAAATAGAAAAACTTCTAGAGCAATTTTTAAAATAGAGGATTACTTGAAAAGGAAGGATACATTATAGCTCATGCATGCAGACATCTTACTTATTCAGTTAAAGTTTTCAATTTTAACCATATTTATATATAATATCTACACACATATCTAGATAGCTGTTTTTTCCACAATATTTTCTCGAGTCCAAATGGCATTAAAACCCAAACTTTTCACTCTGAATTTTTAGCAATTTTGCTTTTTTACTGAACTTTTGACCAAAACATGAATATCTTCCGTTCTGGATTCTCGCTGCCTGCTGTTTTGAATCAGACATAGTTGTAGACAGTATGATGGTGTCAGGATAGGATTCATGGAAGGGATATAGCAAAAGTGTAATGATAGGATCCATAGAATCCAGATTCGTAAGAAAGTCCAGGGTTCATTTTGCAAGGCTTGATCTTGCATGTGATATGGCTGCAAAGGTGGGCAGGTCACATTTTTCCAGTTGTGGGGACTGCCAAGGAGTTTTCTAACTGTCCATCATCGTGGTGCACACGGATATATATAATGTGGGGCCTGCTTGATGGACAGCCCAGATATAGCCATGCAGTTCACAGGTGGTGCTGCTGCTGAGCAGCCTTCACAGGTTTGTATATTGTTATAACTAAGAAGAGGCTAAGCCACATTTGAATACAATAACATCAAAACAACCTAATGCTTTAGACATGTTTTCAATAACGTACATGAAATATGAAACCCAACTTGCAGGAATTGAAATCATGGCCACCCATCTC
Organism: Magnolia kwangsiensis; assembly: GCA_037074715.1. Lineage (NCBI taxonomy): Eukaryota > Viridiplantae > Streptophyta > Magnoliopsida > Magnoliales > Magnoliaceae > Magnolia > Magnolia kwangsiensis. Next base: position 8,166,714 of record CM073585.1, on the reverse strand, counting down.
CGTACTGCCTCAATAGCAGCATCCGCAATGCGATCTGCTCCGTGACCAGGTCCACAATTGGCAGTGGATCACCAGGGAAAACAAAACATACAAAACCAAAGATGGTGCCGTGTTATCATCTGATAAAAATGTTGATCTCAAGCCAAAATTCATAAAACAAGATCCTTAGTGATTTCCACCCTGTTTTGTAGGTAGTGGACCTTGCAATTGGCTTTGCAATTAGAACTGGTTCTCCCAAATCACCAAACAGTGTTTTTGGCACATTTGATTGCCCTACCAAGAAACAGGAAAAGAAAAGAAAAAAACATACAAAATAATTTAAAGCATCATGCCGGTCTGATCAAATGACAATTTGGGTAGACACCCATAAAAACAAAAAGCAGTTATCAGGTTTGGTACATTGTATGTTCCTATCGAAATAATAGAGAAATGATGTCGAGGGGTAAGCGTATTGATACCTTTCTATGCAGCTTGTTGCATTTGGTCATGTCCGTGTTGAAATCACCCATCTGGACCATCCATTAGATCCAATCCACTCTTCATAGGCTCCTTTTCAAAGGAGCCTATGAAGATAATTGATCAAATGCTTCAAAACTGTAAAGTCAATAGAATGCAAAAAATGGATGGACAAGATTTCTTTAAGAAGAATTATGCAGTCACCAATGTTTAGGGCCATTGGATTGGTGTGAATTTTGCAAGGTAGTAGATGAAGTGTGGACTGAACCTAATGGATGGTCTAGATAGGCGATGCGGATGTCATTGACTCGAAATGCAACTAGGTACGTTGGAAAGTTTACATGCACTGACCCACTGATCCCAGTAGATCATTTTTCAAAATAATACCTCTCTTTTTAACGTGTATTTTGCATCGATCTTTTCGTTATGGTATCAGCCCATTGTTTTATAGTACTCGTAGCATTTGGAAATGCTAGTTAATTAAGGTGCAACCCACATGCCTGTTCACGTGTCTAAACCTGCCCTCATTTCCTCATATTTGTAAGATGGGCAGACTATGTTTCCAGCTTCTTTACTAAATTACCAAACACTCCCTCAGTATTACTTCCCCGAGTTCTCACCTCTTCACGCCAGCCCTACCTCTAATTTTGCTAATTAGTCCTATTTACCCCCATTGCTTGAGAAGGAATGTTAATATTTTTATTTATTTTCTATAATAGTATTCTACAAGTCCCAATCTTCTATTAGTCATTGTGGAATTTGTACAAGTATTGTGTGGGGCCCACCTGGGTTTGCGAATAGGAGGATCCAACCTTTCCATCAAGGTTGCTCCTCTATGAAATTTGAATGCCCCAAAAATAAGGCCGATCCAACCAACATGAATAATCATATGAGACACAAATTTGAGGTTTTTGGATGGTTGTCCATTGTTTTCAATAGTGGGCCATTGTGTGTGTATTCTAGTTTGCACCCTTGTATAACCTCTTATGATGAATCGAAATCATCTACAACACCAGCTTGAATTGTGTGGGCTCACCATGCTTTATCTATAAATCCACACCATCCATTAGGTGAGAGCTATTGTTTTATTTGTACACAAAAAATCGGCTTAATAAAAGCTCTGGTGGGTGAAGTAGAAGTTGATTGTAGACGAAATCTACATATATTAACTTAAGAGAAACATACAAATATACACACGCACACAAACATTATTACATATATTTCCACACTTCCCCTCTAGTTGGAGCATGTGTATTGGTCATGCCCAGCTTTGACCATATACATAGAATATAATGATGATCAACATGGACCATTGCTCCTCTTCAAACACAACATGGCAAGATAGAAGATCTTGAGTGATGGTTATCTGTATAATGTAGCTTGAACTTTCTTCGTTTGTGGAATCTTCTCTTCAAATGGGAAGTCATAACCAAACTCGACAACCATTGAGTCATTAAACCATTATTCACATGTTAATCCCTCTCATAAACCTTGCACAACAAATGAGTGGTATACACTCACAACACTTGAAAGGATACATACACAATGACATATGAAGATACATGTGCAACATTATGCGTGTGAATTACACCCACAACCAACAACCACCTTCTAATGAAGGAAGAAATGATGAACGAAAAAAGGAAAGTTGAACTAGTAGAAATCTTCCATGTCGAGTTGGGTCAAACATCATGTCAAACAGTTTGTGGGTAGTACCTCTCACAAACACCACTAGTAGAAATGATTATACATCTCATTTCAAAGCCTCACAACAGTAGAACACGAATGCACATAGATTCCAACAAAAAATTCAAAAACAAGAGCCGACGACACTAATTTTTCACAAAAAATAATAAAAAAAAATTGTTGCACACCCCAATCTCAATGAAACTTCACGATTATTGTTTCTGGTGATTGTACATGATCAACCGCACCTACTTCACGTCGAACATGTGCCTCAAAAACCTTCGGAAAAACAACATAGTAAGAAAACTAAAACATGGACTTTTCAACTTTTCTCTATTTTCACTGGAACACTATAAAAAACTAAAACAAAAATTACAGAAAAAACAACATTATTCTTCTAAAATCATTGTCTTTCATATATTATAATTCAGTGGGCCACACTATTGTAGGCTACGATGGGTCCACAAATCGCCCTTCTACTGAGTAGAAGTTGACAATAGAAGAAGTTTATAGGATTGGAAAAGAAAGGGTAGAGAAAGAGAGGGAGAGAGAGAATAGGGCAACTTGTGTATGTTCTCTCGACCCACACACAAACACTATTACGTGAATTTCCACGGCCCACACTTATGGGAACCAATGTAGAAGTCTCCTAAAACCTCTTAGGCCACTCGATGTAGCTTGATCACACTAATTTTTTAACCTTGTCGGTTACACCCAATTAATAATTTTGATGAAAGATACACACCATAGTGTTCCCATACAAAAACTTATGGTTAGCATCCCACCCGCATTGTTCCATGTGTTGTGGCCACTTGAGTTGTGCATCTCCATCATTTTTTTTGTCCTGGGTTCAATGAGGATAAAACCCTATGGACCGAGTGGATTTTACATATACAATAGGTTGGGATTAGAAAGCTTGGGTGTTGTGCGCTACATGGAACAAGTGTTGTAGAGGATTTGGGTCCTCTTACACAGGGAGATGATAAGACAAGCAAGATTGATTGGAATGGGTTTTGATTAAAGGTGTTCCGTGTCGGTAACGGTGGCCGTAATAGTCACTACCATTGCCGATACGGGTATTAGCCAATACGGTGGCATAATGATCGTAACAACCCCTGTAACGATTGAAATTTTTTTTTGCCTAAAACGTTCTGAAAAAAATATTTAGCAAATCTAGAATAATATCAATATTCTAAAAATATATTGATTTTTAAAAAAAACATGTTTACGATAGCGTAATGGTCCACTCTTTAGTAAAAATGTCGTATCTGATTGTCTTGTGAATTTGTGAACATGGTTATACGTCTCTAATATTTACACATCACAATCAAGCATTAGAACTAGAAATCGGAGAAAACATAAATACCAATCGCTTCAATATACGGTTTTAATCCCAAAAAAATATAGTAAAAGTAGTCGAAGTATATTATAGAATAGTTTAAGAAAGTTCAGAACAAGAAAAGTGGAATAATGAAGAGAAAAATGAATTTAAATGGAAGAAAAAATATGGCCATTTTTCCGTTACAAGGTAATGGTGTTATGCCCTGTAATAGCCTATACGGCCCAAGTAATAGCCGATATAGTCTTAGAAAATCAGTTGCACTTTTTCGTCCCCGTATCGCATAATGGTCATGGCCGTTACCTATACATATCGGATTTTACAGCTGTAATGTAATGTGATGTTGAGCGGGTCGCGAACACTTTCATGTCCAAGATGGATTAGAGAAGGCCCGTTCAGAGGTAGAAGTCATTAAGACCGTCAAAACCTGAAAACAGACATATTTCGCAAATCAAAATGAGTTACTTGACGTACCATATATGATTCTGGGGTAGGACAAGGTACTTTAGCTAACCAACCTGGGCTATGCCGAGTTGTCCACGTCGAATTTGCGAGATTCCATCGTATTGATGGTCAAATTCCATGTTTATTTCCATTTTACTATTTGTAGTAAGTTTTAGTTTGATTATAACTCTTAATCCATTGGGCTTTCGGAGTTGTGTCCATCATGAAAAGTGTTTATAAAAATTAAGAGAATAACGTGATTAAGCCACATAGGACACTTTTTTATAGTAACGAATTTTAAGGAGTTTTAGTTATAGTTTAATTACTAAACTTATTTCAAGTTTTGGTATCCCTATTTAAAGGGTTGTAGACTATCTATTTCATCTATTAATATTCAACAAGTTTCTTTTATACATTTTAAAATTATTTCTATTTCTTTTACTCGTGGATTTGAGAAGTTTCTATGAGGAGTCCAGAAAAGCTTCATAAATTTGGAGTGGTTATCCTTGAGGAGGTCGATCATATTAGTTATCATTGAGGAAGACAGTGATCGACCTCATTGCGTGCATCCCTGCAGAACACCTTGGTTTTGATAGCGTGGGGTGGCCTACCATATAGCTTTCGTACCGGGTGGGTTTTTCACATCAAATTACATTTTAGATTCTGATATAAGTTGTCCATATTATGGATTCCGTGCTACATGGGCTATACTCACCGTCTACTCGGGTTGATTTGAGTCCACTATTAGTCTGATCTTGGATCAATTGAATGTTGGGGATTTTACCCTGTGGAATCACACAGATCTAGATCTAGGATAGCAATCCAATGACACCAAGTACACAAGAGAACACAGAGAACACCCAGATTTAACGTGAAAAATCTTTGCGGGAAAAAACCATGGCACAAAGCGACAGATCTCCACTATGAAAACAAAAATTACAAAGAGAAAGGACTTACCCCATTCGAACAACCTCGAATCTCATCCTTGTTACACCGTTTAATTTTCTTAGGATCCCTTTAGAAAGCTTTCTCATACAATAAAAAAGCCCTAGGAACACCTATTTATAGTTTAGGAAACTTGCGAAGGGACCCTTTCGTATTCCAGTTGCGAAAGGACGCGAAAGAACCCTTTCGCATCCCAGTTGCGAAAGGACGCGAAAGAACCCTTTCGCATCCCAGTTGCAAAAGGACTCAGATTTAAGACATCTCGCAACAATCTCCACCATGTTTTTAATCTTCAAATGTGTAGCTACGTGACCTCTTCTCTTATTTCTGCATCTCATCATAGCTCCTTGTGCACACTCCGTCCTTCTTTTCTGCCATTGCCAAGCCCAGAGAAGTTTCACAGACAAAGATCCACGTGCTCAACCACCTTTGCTCCTGTCTTCTCAAAAAGAAAAACATAGTCTTTTTACCATCTCACCGTTACCCAATATTGTTTGTCGGGGTACTTGATCACAACATTGTAGCTTGTGAAATAACCGGTCTAATCCAGACCCTGGCATACACTGCCAACGACATTCGAATAAGGCTTATGAGATATCTTGGTTTTCCTCATCTGTTTTGGGACATGTCCTGAAGAAAACTTGAGGAGAGGCGTAGGGAACGCTCTCCGGCTTTACTTGGCCCATCACATCCTAGATCAATACCTACACACAAGGTATTCCTCCTGTGATTACCAAAGCCTACTCCTCCTTCAGTCTCAATGCCGAGAACTATCTTTGCAACCCCCCGATCCTTCATCCTATATGTCCCGAGTCTTCAATACATTGATTTTAGACATGTCACAATTGACGATCTACATGTCATCAATTCCCGACTCACCATGAAGGAATCAAACCACTGCCTAGGCGACAGGTCAAACCACGACCTCCTGCAAAGTCTTTTCTCAGCCCTTTTTACTTCGAACTGCTATGGTTGTTTCATGTAGATCTGCTCTTCACTTTTCCTTACAGAAGTGTAGACTCCACATCCTTCCTTCCAGTTCAAGATCACATTGGCCAACCAGCGCCAATCACTGATCCAATAGATACCTGCTATACCGTCGGCGCGAATATCTCTGAGAAGTCGATCCCTTCTCCCTGAGCATAACCCATCGCCACCAACTTCGCTCTATATCTATGCTGTATCTTCCTGAAGATCCACCTGCATCCAACCGCTTTTCGACCTACTGGAAGCTCCACTCGCTCCCATATGTCGGTCTGGTACAACGAATCCATCATATCGCCCACAGTCACCTTTTACTTTTTAGCACCGGGCTCACCTAGAGCCATCTAAATAGAAGATGATTCTCCTGCGATATTAGAGTCGTCCATGTACCTCGCCGATGTCCTGCGATCATGCCGTGTGATTCTTCACACAGGTGGCTGCTCCACCTGCTCTGTATTCCTGTCCATGCGTCTCAGCTTTCCTACCCTGCCCGCTTATATGGCCATGCCCAACATGTTATACACGTGCAGAGGTGAAATCCGATACATCCACCGTAGCTCCACCATTTGAAGTGCTCCCGATCAACTTGTAGAAGTTACCGAGTCGTTGCGCTTTCATGATTACATGTGCCCCCTTGGATACTTTAAGAGCACCATTAATGCCTGTGTACTTGCATCCTTTTGCCTCAAGCACACCAAGAGAAATCAGATTCTGCTTCAAATCAGGAGCGTGCCTCACATCTGTCAAGGTACGCTCCACCCCATCAAACTCCTCGTAGCTGGTGAACCAACTCCGATGAGGAGTCATGTGAAAAGATGCCCGTGTCTAGCATCCACTCATCTTTACGATCATCGTATGACCGTCTGAGCGAAAATATAGATAAAACATCACCATTACATCCACTCGATCCATCTGACGTGACAACATTAGCCTCCCTGCATGAAACCTCAAAATCTTCCCTCTTCGATTTAGGATTTTCACAATCCCTCTTCACATGTCTTTCCTTCCCACAATTTCAATACTTTACCTTTCCTTTGCCCTTGCCCCTGGATTTGGATCTGGAACCAGAAGAACCTGTACTTTGTTCAGAATTCCTACCCACTGTAAACAGTGCATCAGAAGACGTCCTCATGTCGCTGTTCAGTTGTATCATAACCTTCCCTTGAAGGGCTGAGATAACTGTGTCGACATTCAGGATTTTATTCATGCTGCATAGTGTCCTTGAATGTCTCATAGGACGCTGGGAGAGAATTCAACAACATACATGCTTGTTCTTCATCTTTCATCACTTCCTCCATATTCAACAATTTGCAAACCAATTTATTAAAGTTGCTGATGTGAGCTTCCAGATCTCCACCCTCTGCCATCTTGAAGTTATACCACTGCCGCTTCAAGTGTAGGTGATTTTTTGAGGATTTCTTCGCATAGACATCCTCTAACTTCGTTCACAAACCAGTTGCAGTTTTCTCCCTCATGACATTGTAGAGAAACTCATCTGTGAGACATAAATGGATCGATGATAAAGCTTTCTTATCAAGAGCATTCCAATCAGCATCATTCATAGTAGACTTCCGCTCCTCAAGAGCACCATCTTCACCTTGCTTGGTTAACAGGCTAATCATCTTAACCTTCCATAATTCAAAATTATTATTTTTTGAGTACTTCTCGATCTCATACTTAACGCTCGCCATTATTACTAATCCCTCAGATTCAGATCTGTGTCCCAACGATTGTTCTGATACCACTTGTTGGGGATTTTGTCCTGCGGAATCACACAGATCTAGATCTAGGATAGCAATCCAATGACACCAAGCACACAAAAGAACACAGAGAACACCCAGATTTAACGTGAAAAACCCTTGGGGAAAAAACCACGGCACAAAGCGACAGATCTCCACTATGAAAACATAAATTACAAAGAGAAAGAACTTACCCGATTCGAACAACCTTGAATCTCACCCTTGCTATACCGTTTAATTTTTCTAAGATCCTTTTAGAAAGCTTTCTCATATAATAGAAAAGCCCTAAAAACACCTATTTATAGTTTAGAAAACTTCCCTTTCGCATCCCAATTGCGAAAGGACCCTTTCGCACCCCAATTGTGAAAGGACACGAAAGAACCCTTTCGTATGGAAAAGACTCATATTTAAGACATCTCGTAACATTGAGATGGGTCCAATATTAAGTGTCACCTGATGCATCAACTATATCCATCGTCCTGTCCGCTTGGATTGATTGAAATCTGTCAACTCGCTGTCTGATTGATTGAGATCAGTGCACCGTCCGTCTGATCTGCACATGCGGATCGATTAAGGTCAGTCTAATATCAGTGTTAACGTGACGTATAAACCATATTAACCGTCTGATCTATCCAGTTGAGATCAGTCCAATCTTCGATGTTGATTGGTTTATACGTCATGTTAAGTAGCTCAAAATACGTATCTCTCGATCAATCCCCAGTGTCTGATCCATGCATAGATGAAATAGTCATCCAATGGAAATAAAGAGCACATAGGTTGATTGATCCAATGGACATCAGATGGGTCATTGTTCTAAAACTCTGTGGGGCCACCTACGTTAAGAATCAATCATCCCGTCCTTCCAATTGTATCAGTTGCGTCCATTTCCCTCCACCTTCTCATCAATTGAGATGATACCAGTTGATGGACATCATCCAAAAATCACTACTGTATAATGTGTCCAGGTCAAATAATCGGGACATTGCAATGATCATCTCAACCGTTGGTCAATCAACCATCAGATCGGGTCAGCAGGGGCCAAGCAAAATGGGCGGAGTCACCCAAACTGAGTGATTGGACAACCCCCCGTAGATGGGCATGTCGATTTCAAATCGGATGATAGAGATGTTTACAGAGTCCTTTCAAGTGTATACATTCCTCTTAAAACAAATGCAGAGAGGGACACTTCGCTAGGACCAACGCTTCTTTATTCTCTCATTGGAAATGAAAGGCGGAGACAAAGACCCTACTAAAGCAAAGCTTCCATGGCAGCATTCCTACTCTCTCTCTCTCCCTCTCAATTATCTTTTTTCAAACCTCTCTCTGGAGCCGATTAGATGCAGCCCTGGGTGATCAGTCAACAGAACAGATGACCGCAAATCTGGTGTCAAACCATGTCCAATGGGAGGCACCCACCACGATTCCCTCTCCCCCACTCTCTCTTGGAATGATGGTCACCATCATGAAGAGAACCTTGCCAATAAAGCCTTGTCCATCGATCAGATGGGTCAAACATATTGCATGTGTAGGATAATCTTGTTTCAAACTGTTCGGAGAGAGAGGCGCTCAGTACTCTCTCTTCCCCCAATGGAATGATGGCCACCATCATGAAGATATCCATGCGAATAGGTCTTGTCCGAAGAAGATACATGTTGCATCTGGAGTAGGCAAATCTTGTTAAAACTGTAGATAGATGCGCCCACATGGATTCCCTCCTCCTCTCTCTCTCTCTCTCTCTCTCTCTCTCTCTATTGCGTAATTATAGCCACCACAGTCAAAATAGCCATGCTAATAAAGTCTTATCCGTTGATTAGACGTGCCACACATGTTGCACGTTGAGTAAGCAAATCTTGTTAAACCGTCCAACGACTCTCTCTCTCATAGAATGATGGTCACAATCATGAAGATAACCGTTGCCAAAAAATGGTCTTGTCCGAGTGATCGGATGGGCCACACGCTGCATGTGGAGCAGGCAAGTCTTGTATCAAACCATTCATAGTCTCTCTCTCGGAATGATGGGCACCATCATGAAAATAACCACATCATCATGAAAGTAACCACGCCAATAAATATTCTTATCCGTTCATCAGATGGGCCATGCATGTTGGATGTGAAACAGGAAATTCTTGCTTCAGACCGTCCAGAAAGGCGCCGGCCTAATGATTTGACTGACTAGAGGCTTGAACATGGTCCATTTACGTAGGGTCCACCATGCGCACCATCTCTTATGTCTTGTCCTGCGAAGTGAGGTTGTGCGTGTAGATTTTCCAGTCCGACACTGACCTTTACACGCATCACGTGGAAACATTCTTGCAATTGCGTGGGACACATCTGAGCGGTTCATAAGGTGGCCCCCACTTTGAAGATGGACATGTGGTCAGCCTGATGAGGTCACCTCATTCCACGGCCGAATGTGCGTGTACAACTGCGGGTGGGGACCACCAGACCCTTCGATTCTCATTCCATGCCGTTATTTTTACTTATTAAAAAAGGGCGGGGGCTCTTTTTCTCTTCTTTTGATTCTGTCTTCTTTTTTCAAAAAAGCCATCTTCAGTTCCTTGAATGTAACAATATTTGTACATCCGTACATCAAAGCCGTCCCTTTACCTCTAATATAATATAGAAATAAAGAGGAATTATTTGCTACTCAGGCTCCGCATGACACTCGATACGTAGGCACGCAGGACTTGTGCACGTGGCATATATTAACTCAAACAAAACGAATAGATTTGCAGATCATCCTCTCCAAGTCGCAATCTTAACATCAGATTTGCTTGAACAATCCTAATTTCTGACTAGTGGACGCTTGTTGGTAGAAATATTACCATTTGATTTTTAAAAAAAATAAAAATAAATAACTGTCCAATCTCTACCTATCCGATATTCAAATGATCAGATGAACTTAATTATCGATTCATGACACATATACAGTTGTTATCATAATTTGGATGGTTTAGTTGACTAATTATATACCACTCGTGCAATTTCTAAGTAAATTCTAAAGTGCCCGCGTATCATCCATTGCACTTGCACTCTGCAAGAGTAACAAGGTATTTCTCATATATAAAATCCCACCGCACCGGAATCGATGTCTTTTGTCGCCTTCCTTCGTCCCCCTTTTTCCACTGATGGGACGTGGGTACTCCAGGACAAATCGCGTCAGGTACTCCACGTTGCAGCGATGGCAGAGTGTGTCTCACATACTCAGGAAAGCTAGTAGGTTCTTTAAATACGAACCTGGTTGCATTGGAGTCGTTGGCATCCGTTTCTCCCATCTAAACCGGATGGACGGATGGATGGACAACGGTATGGTTTAAACCAACCAGATAGTGGCATGTAGATGGATGGACAAGATCTTTGTAGAAGATGGGAGGCGAAGATAGGTCCGTTCGCCCATAATTTGTACCTTAATAAGGACCGTTGGATTGCTGAGTCTAGTAGAATCTGTGGACGGTGTAGATGGGTCTAGGCGCGCTAGCCTGCTAGATCCTAAAAATTATAACTTAGTGGGCCCAAGTAGAGACTGATCCAGTGGTCCAAGTTGTCTCGGTCTGTGTTCCGTCATGTAACTTATCCAAGCCGTAGAAATGTAGTACCTTGCTGGAGAATTGGCCCACATGACAATTGGTGGGCACCCGGAGTTCCAAAATGTGACTGCCGAGACCATTACATCAAGTCAACGATGTCAGTTTCTTAGCCATTTCACATCTGCAGCGGCGCCCACTATCCGGACAAACTGGATTGGTGCACATGCATGCCACCTTAACGCATGCTCTATATTCCCACCCATGCTCAATATTCAAACAACCAACTGCTCTAAAAAGGTTGAGCCGCCGGAGCAGTCAGATAATGGTGAATCAATGTAAGATCGAGTGACTTCAACACTCTCACACGTGTGGAGTGGAACCCTGCACGTGAACATGTTAACGTATATTGAGTGACTTTTGTTATGGGAAGATCCGAGCCCATGGTAGAACATCAATCCGGCTGTAAGTCCGAGCCGACACCCGAGGCGTGACCCATGTGACCAGACTTTAGCATCGCAATAAGGACACGCGAGCGTCTTTGGAAGAGGACCAACTCCACGATCCGGGAATCCCTCTGATCGTGTCGAGATTATCGAGATCAGATTGCCCCACAGGCAAGTATAAATAACACGCAACGCCATATTTACAGGTACGCGATATCAAGCTCTCTTCTACTCCCTACCTAGATCGCGATTCCCTTATCCTGACTTAGGCATCGGACGGTCCCCCGACTAAGCCAGGTTCACCTTTGTCCGTTCTCTTGTTGCAGGTTTCAAGGACAATACGTAGAGGGCGACGTGGAGAGGGGGCCGACCAGATTTTGTCATCAACATTTTTTGATGCCGTCTGTGGGAACCTGAAATTAGAAGTCAGGTTCTCATTTTCCCAAGCAATGGTGAGGAAGAAGAAAGCTGTAGCGGTGCAGCCGCAACCTAATGAGCAGACTCGGTCGTCATCACCGCTTTATGCCGAGTCCGCAACAGGGCCTTCCCAACGTTCGCGCAATCGGTCAAGTAAGTATCGCACCATGCAGAACGAGATCCAGGCCTTGCGCGACGAGATAAACCGAATGAAACAGCAGAGAGAGCCGGGCGTAGGAACAACCCGTTCTCGAGCCAGTGGGGTTGTTCATGGAAACTCGCTCTGTACCGAGGAGTTCGAGACATGAAGCCCCCCAACACTCGGGGGTGCCACATTCGAGTCAAAATCCTCCTGCGGTACGAGCCGAGGTATCCGCGCGAAACGCCACCACTCGGGCCCCCACAACCATCCATTCAGCCACTTCCGCCTTGCCGCCCACGGATCTCCGTCATCAGTTAGAACGGAGGAGAGGAGAACACCGGAGGTCGAGGATGCCTCAGAGGCCGTCGTGGAAAATAAGGACCCATGGGAGGCACGATTTGCGAAATTGAAAGATCGGTTCCTGACATTAGAGAAAAAACAGCAACAATCGACAGTTCTAGCCACGATCCAGGCGATGATGGAAGAGACCGAGCCTCCCTTCACCCCAGCCATCATGGCTGAAGTGATGCAGCAGAGGTTTCGGATACCTCCTGTCATCAAGTATTCAGGATTCGGGGACCCATCTTAACACCTGGAGTCCTACCGATCGTGGATGCAGATACAGACTGCAACGGACGCAATGATGTGTAGGGAGTTTTCTATCACCCTTATAGGGTCCGCTCGGATTTGATATGGCCAGCTCAAACCTAACTCCGTGGGCTCTTTCGCTGAACTGAGTCGACTATTCCTTACGCAGTTTATAAGCGGTAAGAGAAGTCGGAAACCCAACACTCACCTGCTCACCATCAAGCAGGCCCCGAAAGAGTCGTTGAAGGATTACATCGCTCGCTTTAACGAAGAAGCGTTGCATGTCGAGGACTATGATGATAAGATGACCCTCGCTGTCATTCTGAGCGAATTGAAGGAAGAAAAATTCACCTTCTCTATCGGAAAGAGTTCGCCAAAGACGCTAGCGGACTTCATGGCGAAAGCTCAGAAGTATACTGACGCCGAGGAGTTCACTAACGCTCGAAAAGGCACACAAGTATCTAACTCGACGAACAAAGGGAAGAGACCTCGGAACGAATACTCCCAGCTGACTGGCAAAGGGGCGGATGACCGCGCTTTTAGCGATCGTTGACCGATCCGCAGGCCGGAAGAGAAATTCCGTTCTTATACCCCGCTTAATACATCCGCCGAGCAGATCCTGTTGGATATTCGAGGAGACAAACTACTTAATTGGCCGGTCTGCATGAGAGCTGACCCAGAGCACCGAGATAAGCAAAAATTCTGCCGTTTCCACCAAGACCATGGTCACAACACGGACGATTGTGTGGATTTGAAAGACGAGATTGAGTCTCTCATTCGCAAGGGACATCTACGTCGTTACACAAAAAAAGAGAAGTCCGCTCGGAGAGGAACGACTGCGAGAACAGCCGAACCCCCCAGAGGAACCCGTCGAAATTTGCACCATCTTCGGGGGTTCAGCTGGGGGAGGGGATTCAAACAGGGCTCGAAAAGGAACTTCGAGTCACTCTGTGCAGCCTGACTTTCACGGAATATGATGCGTGCGGTACACCACGTTCACTTGACGGAATGTCCTAGAAAGGAACTCCGAGTCGCTCCGTGCAGCTTGACTTTCACGGAAGATGATGCGTGCGGTACACCACGTTCACTTGACAGAACGTCCTATAAAGGAACTCTGAGTCGCTCCGTGCAGCCTGACTTTCACGGAAGATGATGCATGCGGAATCCAGCATCCGCACGATGACGCGCTAATGGTTAGCATGACCATAACAAATCATAAAGTGTACCGCATCTTGGTCGACACCGGGAGTTCAGCTGATGTTATATATTCTGAAGCATTCGAAAAGATAGGAATTCCACGGTCACGGCTCCGACTCGTGAAGACTCCCTTGCACGGCTTTTCTGGAGAGAGGCATCTCCGAAGGAGCCATCTCCCTCCTAGTAATAGCAGGAGAAGGGCAACATCAAGTAACACTTTTGGTGGGCTTTTTAGTTGCCAATGTCCCATCTGTCCACAACGTGATCTTAGGCCGACCCTCCCTTAACGCAATGAGAGCGGTTGTCTCAACTTACCATCTAATGATGAAGTTCCCAGCTGAAGGTGGGATTGATTATCTCCGAGGCGATCAACGCGAGGTTCGGAGGTGTTATGCGATAGCCGTGAGAAAAGGAGCTGCTAAACAAACGCTCGTAATGGACGCCTTGGATCCTCGAGGACTGACGGAAAGCTCCTTAGTCGAATATCTGGTAAGAGTACCGCTCGATGAATCAGACCCGAGCAAAACTATTCAGCTCGGGTCATCACTGAATCCCGAGTGGAGGAACGAGTTATTGGCCTTCTTGAAGCAACACCGAGACATTTTCGGATGGTCGCACGCAGATATGCCGCGGATCTCACCTGATGTGCTGGTCCACAGGCTGAACGTGGACCCAGATCACCGGCTAGTTAAGCAAAAAAGAAGACCGTTCGATGCCGAACGATATGAAGCCATTGCCGAGGTCTTAGTCCTGCTCGATGCAGGTTTCATATAAGAAGTGTACTATCCTGATTGGATAGCGAATGTAGTGCTCGTCAGGAAATCCAACGGGAAGTGGCGGGTCTGTGTAGACTATTCTGATCTGAATAAAGCATGTTCCAAAGACAGCTTCCCGTTACCTCGGATCGACCAACTAGTGGACAGCACGGTCGGACATGAGTTACTCTCGTTTCTGGACGCTCATTCCGGTTACAACCAGATCGCTATGTATCCCCAGATAGGGAGAAGACTACCTTTGTCACGGATAGAGGGATCTACTGTTACTGGGTCATGCTATTTGGTCTGAAAAACGCTGCGACAACATATCAGAGGCTAGTGAATCAGATGTTTGCTAGCCAGATTGGGCACACCATGGAGGTGTACGTGGACGACATATTAATGAAAAGTACCCAAGCTTCCAACCACCTTGCTGACCTCGGAGAAACATTTAGCGTCCTCCAAGAATATCAGATGAAATTGAATCCCGCTAAGTGTGCATTCGAGGTTGAATCGGGGAAGTTTCTTGGCTTTCAAGTCAGTCAACGAGGTATCGAGGCCAATCCAGATAAGATCAAGGCTATCCTCGACATGAACTCGCCTCAGACTCTTAAGGAGATACAGTGTCTCACGGGAAGAGTTGCCGCCCTCGGACGCTTCATATCCAGGGCTACAGATAAATGCTTTCCCTTCTTCCAGCAGCCGAAGGGTCATAAGAAGGCGGAGTGGACGCCAGAGTGTGAACATGCCTTCCAACAATTAAAACAATACTTGGGTTCACCGCCTCTGTTGTCCAAGCCTGAAGAAGGGGAGCCTTTGTTCCTCTACCTCCCAGTCTCGGCTTCAGCTGTCAGTTCAGCTCTGATCAGAGAGGTCGGAAGCAAACAGTACCCCATGTACTATGTAAGAAAAGCCATGGTGCCAGCTGAAACAAGGTACCAGCGCTCTGCCTCGTCGTCTCGGCCAGAAGACTGCGGTCATACTTTCAGGCCCACTCCATAGTCGTTTTAACAGGCTCTCCTCTGAGGCAAGTCCTCCAGAGACCCGAAGTGTTGGGTCGGATGACCAAGTGAGCCGTAGAGCTCGGAGAGTTTGACATTCAATTCCGCCCCATGACGACACTTAAGGGTCAAACTGTTGCCGACTTTATCGCTAAGTTCACAACTCCGGATGAGGAGCAAGTCAGTAAGGAAGTTGAAATGACACCACCTGTCCCGTTGAGCAACCAAGAGGCAACATCGGATCCGGGGTGGGTCCTTTATGTTGATGGGTCTTTCAATATTAAAGGAGCAGGAGTCGGTGTTATCCTGTTTGCACCTGACTCAACGACAATCCAATACGCAATCAGACTCGGATTCAAAGCTTCAAACAGCGAAGCCGAGTACGAAGCATTGTTAGCTGGGCTCAGGCTGGCAGCGAGCCTAGGCGTTCAGACCCTGCAAGTCCGCTGCGACTCGCAGCTTGTAGTGAACCACATCTCTTCGGAGTACTAATCGCCTATCTCGAGGAAGCAAGGAAATTAATCGAGAGATTTTGAAGTTGCACCATCCGGCAAATCCCCAGAGCCGAGAACTCATGGGCCGATGCCTTAGCAAGACTCGCCTCAGCCTCCGAGGGAAAGATCCCGCGTTTCATTGCTGTCGAGTTCATTGAGCACCCAAGTATCAGCCAGTCAGAGAAAGTCAATCCCGTCCAGTCCACTCCTAGTTGGATGGACCTTATCTTCAGTTATCTATCATCCGATGAAACCCCCTCGGACAAACTAGAGGCGAGGCGACTTAGGGTCAGAGCGGCCTGATACGCTATATTGGACGAAGTGCTGTACAAGAAGGGACATTCTCAGCCTTACCTTAGATGCCTCCGACCGGACGAGGCTGACTACGTGATTCGGGAGATTCACGAAGGAATCTGCGGAAACCATTCTGGCAATCGTGCCTTGGCCATGAAGATTCTTCGTTAAGGGTATTTTTGGCTGACTCTTAAGCAAGATTCCAAGGACTTTGTTCGGAAGCGTAAAAAGTGTTAGCGTTTTGCTGCCGTGCCGAGACAACCAGCAGAAGAAATGACCCTCATGAGCGGGCCGTGGCCGTTCGCCCAATGGGGGATTGACATCATCGGTCTCTTGCCCACTGGGAAGGGACAAGTCAAGTCCGCTATAATTGCAGTTGACTACTTCACTAAGTGGGCTGAGGCCGAGCCAGTCACAAAGATCACTGAGCAAAAAGTAATCGACTTTGTGTGAAAAAATATCATCTGTCGGTTCGAAATTCCACAAACCATCGTTTCTGATAACGGCCGTCAATTTGATAATGACAAGTTCCGTAATGTGTCAAGGGCTTGGCATTATGAAAGCTTACTAATCGCCTCGGCACCCGCAATCGAATGGACAGGTAGAGGTGGTCAATAAGATCATCAAGCACCATCTCAAGATAAATTTAGAAAAAGTGAAGGGAAATTGGGCCGAGGAGCTCCCCTTCGTCCTCTGGGCTTATAGGACCACAGCCCAGACTTCGATGGGAGAAACTCCGTTTTCGTTGTCCTATTGCTCGGAAGCAATGGTGCCAGTAGAAATCGGACTCCCAATGGCGCAGGTAAGAAGCTTTGAAGAAAATCAAAACTCTGAGCAGATCGCTGCTAATCTGAATTTGCTCGAAGAACTCAGAGAGGTTTCCAAGCTCCGAACGGCGGTTCAACACCAGAAGCTGGCGCGTTTCTACAATTCAAAGGTCAAAGTTAGGCGCTTCCGCTCAGGGGACTGAGTCCTCCGACGAATCTTCCAGAACACGACTGCGCTAGGGGCAGGAGCGCTCGGACCCAACTGAGAAAGACCATATCATGTGGTCAGGTCTGCCAAACTAGGCTCGTATCACCTGGAAGACCTCAAAGGCCGTCATCTCCCTCGTCTTTGGAATGCCGAGCACTTGAAGATCTACTACCCATGAGGAACTAGCCTTTAAGGCTCATAATAAAATGTAAGCCTCCGAGCGGTTAGCCTTTAAAGCTCTTAATAAAAGTTCAATTCTATTTCGAATGCTTGTCCGATTATCTTTTCAACACAAGCACGAACTAAATGGCACGATCCTTTAAGGGATCGGAGTCTAATCTTACGAAAAATCGACAAGGCATCCCCTCGAGGGAAAAAGCTTAATAATGACCTGACCCTTCGTTGAAGCGCTCGGCCCGACACGACAGAATGAAGGGTTCTCGCTAGACAGGCGACGAGCCGAGTATCCTAAGAGATCGGACCCAACTAAGACGGGCCGAGAGAGCTCGGAGAATCGACTCTAGAAACCGACTAAACGACAATGAAGGGACTAGGCCTGTAAAGAGGTCGGCTCGACAACATCTTAGAACAAGTTAACACTATACCAAAGAAATGATTTTCATTAAATCCCCACGAAGGGGCAAAAAATACATTGATAGTTTCTAAAAAAAATATATAAAATAAATTATGCCTTCATGCTGGAGGAGCCTGGACGTCAGGGGCTTGATCCAAGCGGGCAACTTCAGCAGGGGCGTCCTCGGAGTCCTCTGGCAGAAAAGGGTCAAGATCGAGGTCTGGGTATAAACCCAGGACTGCCTCGAGACAAGCATCGAAGAAGCGGTTGTAGAATGTCGCAGTTTCAGCGTCCCTCTCCTTGGAGGTCTTGAAATCTTCAACCGCTGTGGCCAGAGAGGCCTCGTCATTGGCCCGCTTAGCCTCCACGGCCTGATTCACGGCTTGGGTTCGCTCTTCAGCCGCCTCGACCTTGGCGCGTTTCAGGTCTTCACATGGTCGAGTAGTCTCCATGGCCAAAGAATCCGCGTGGGCCCTGGCATGGATCAGCTCGGCGCTCGCTGCATCGCCACTCGCATTAAGATTATCCGCCCTCTCCTGCAGGTGCAGCTCCGTAGACTTCAGGTCGATGACGCCTCTCTGCAGTCGGCTCACCCTGACCCTCTCGTCCAAAAGCTGTCGACGCAGTTCAATTTGCTCGGACTTCAAGGCCGCCGTCTCAGCCTGGAGAGCCTCGAACTCTGCCTCGCTCTTCCGATGCTCCCACACTCTCTCCCGAATTGAGAATAACACCGGGAGGGCATGAACAGGAAACAAAGGTCAAAATCTAAAATATATATATATATATATATATATATATATATATATATATATATATAACGATATGAAAGAAAGGGAGAATCCTCTCGGAGATATACCATGTAGCACACAGAGGCGAAGTCGTTCAGAAAGCCGTCTTTCGACCGGTCAAGGTTCCGAGCAATATCCTCCTTAGCATGCTTGGCAGCCCATGGAGCCAAGCACGCCATATGATAGTCCGGCTCGAACCTCTCACCGCTTGTGCCCGCCTAGGGCGATGTCACAGCCCCCTCGGCCCCTACTCTGCTGCCGGCCGAGTTTTGACACTCGGCGCGGACATCTTCCTCGACCCCGGGGGGAAAACATATTGTCGGCCATTCTAATGGCCTCCTCCGGTTCGGAGGAAGAAGGGATAGCGATGGGGGGCTCGGGGACTGCGACAGGAGCCTCCGTGGTGGGGGGAAAGATGACAGCAGGAGCACGAGGAGCAACAGGGCTCGGAACGACCGAGGTGTCGGCCACGGTCGTTCGGACGAGCCCCGGAGGAGGAGATACCACCGAGCGCAAGAGGGCTGAAGGAGCCGTGGCAGTACTAGGGCGCTCCGGGGTCGGCACCGCAGAGGAACAGCCGACTGGTCTCGGAGCTGAGGCTGTTGAGGTTTGCGCAGCGGAAGATTCCTCCACGAGAGGGAGAACTGGCTTCTTCCGAGCTTCCTTCAGCAACTCAGCCGCTGTCGGAGTTGCTTTCCTTTTCCGAGCTTCGGACGCCTCGGCCATGCCCGCGAAAGAAAAAACGATGTCAGTTACTAAGTGATGGAAAGAAAGCCCATCGAAGATATCAGAGTAGCTTACTGAGGGACGTGGGCAAAAGTTAGGATCTATAAAGCCCAGACCAGTGAAGGTTGGCCACGGTGATCATATCAGTCCAGGAACGAAGCGTCTCCGATCGCGCTATAGCCTTCGCAATGCGATTTTTCTGGTCTGAGTCAAGGAGCGACAACCCCTTTGGGAAAGCTGCAAAAGGAAAAAAAAGAAATTTTATTTCAATTGAAACAGGCGAAAACTAAAGCAGCAACCTGGATGTAAAATGTCTGACCTAGTTTCGTAAAATGGGTCGGAATACGAGCCGTTGAGGTCTTAAGCTCAGCCGCTGGTGCCTCCCATTCACCTGCCGTCCAGAATCACTCATTTTTTCAGTCCTTGTTGGAGGACGGCAGGTGCATCACCAATTCCGACCCCTTACTCCCCCGAGTCACGAAATAGTACCACGGATCGTTGCTGTCATGCTTAACTAGGTACAGGCTCAGCAGTTCCTCTGGGGTTAGCTACGAGTTTCCAACTTGTCTCCAGATAATGAAGGCGGAAATTCTCTCCAGGCATTCGGAGTAAACTGTTTGGGAGCCAATCCAAGATAAGCCGCAACCTTCCTGATAAAGGGGTGTAGTGGGAGCCGGACCCCGCACTGCAGCGCACAAAGGAAAATGACTACTTCTCCCTTGGCAGGAGCGCCAACTACGTCTAAAGGCCCAGGGGCCCTTATTTAAATGGAGTTGGGGATTTGGAATTCCGAACGGATCCACTCCATCTGAGATTCCGACATGAGAGAACCTCCCGGGACTACCTCTGCGGCGCGTAAACTCGCAGGCATTTCGGTAGTGGCAGTGGTCTCGACTCGGCGGGCTCGAGTGGTCATCTTCTTGCTGAGCTGTTTGGTTTTAGAGCCCAACATTTTTTGCCTCCGAGGCTGGGGGTATGGGAGAGTGGTCTCGAAAGGGCCTTCGGAAGCCCCACTCTCACTGTCAGAACTCCCCGGCTCGAAGTCATCGGCGTATTCACGAACCATCTCGAAGTTGGAAGACATGAAAGAAAGAGGGGTGAAGATCAACAGGACTCACCAGGTGACTGTCGGAAATCGCCTTCTATCGAAAACTTCGAATTCGGTCGGAATCGCCTCGTCGAAAATCGCCTCCTCCGGTATGCTCTTCTAACTCAGAATGTAAAAGTAGCAAACGAAAATTTGGGGTGCCTTATATAGGCAACGAAGGAATTCTGCATTGATGGCGAGCCTTAATGGCAGCAGCAGAATCGGCACGAGCCGATCTCCGAGCACACATGGGCGCACCGCATTGGAGGAGTACTGAGCCGTTAGTACGACTCTAACATCGGGCAGTGTACCTCGATATGCGAAGCGACGCCCCAGCAGTCGGAGCCGTCACGTACACGCCTCCTTAGGTCTGTGTGGCAACCTCCCATGGGTTGGGAGGAGATTCGGGATCGTAACCGTCGCTACGCGTTAACCAAGGGAACCAGCACGTGCGCAATTCGAGACCCGTCATCATTGCAATAAGGGTGGGAGATTTTCTACATAAGTACTCTCCGAGCCTGCAAGCAAACTCGAAGAGTAGGGGGCTTCTATTATGGGGAGATTCGAGGCCATGGTAGAACATCAATCCGGCTGTAACTCCGAGCCGACACCCGAGGCACGACCCATCTGACCAAACTTCAGCATCGCAACAAGGACACGTGAGCGTCTTTGGAAGAGGGCCAACTCGGAGGGGTCCTAACAATCCGATCGGATTCAGCATGACGGGTCGGGTCGGACGTTGTCTGACCTGGAGAATGTTCTTTGCTATGGCCTGACGAGCCAAGCCAAACAGACACTCAGATGCGCATATCCCATTCGCTAAACATGGAAACTACCATAATCAAACTTGGCCAATAATGTCGCTCGCGGATACGCATTATTCGTCGGATACGCTACACGATCAACAGATTGCGGACGGTATCTCCACGATCCGGGAATCCCTCTGATCGTGCCGAGATTATCGAGACCAGACCGCTCCATAGGCAAGTATAAATAGCACGCAACGCCATATCTACAGGTACGCGATATCAAGCTATCCTCTATTCCCTACCTAGACCTCGATTCCCTTGTCCTGACTTAGGCATCGGAGGGTCCCCTGGCTTAGCCAGGGTCACCTTTGCCCGTTTCAGGGACAATACATAGAGGGCGACGTTGAGAGGGGGCCGACCAGATTTTGTCATCAACAACTTCAACACTCCCACACGTGTGGAACTTATTGTGCAAGTATTAAGGTGGCGCAGCGGAACGTAGGGTAAGGCAACGCACAGGAGGGACGTGATGAGGCCGATAACGTGATGAGGTCCATCACGGTCTTCCTCGTGGGATAATTACTTCGAATTCATGGATCTCTCTTGACTCACAAAACTTTCTCGAATCCACAAGGGATAGAAGCATAAATAATTCATACTAAATTTGAAATAATTTGATTAATGATAAAAAAAAATAAAATTCCAGCTCTTTAAATAAGATCATTAAACCTAGGACGGAGTTTTAGACTTAAAATATGACTCAAACAACCTAAAAACACGACTTATTATAATAGTAAACTTATTATTTATAGACTACCTCTATTCCTACCAAACTTCATGGTTTTCAGCCAAAAATAGTAAGTGTCCAATTACTTTTCTAAGCCTTTTTATATGTTAGGCACAACTTTTACAACTCAAAGGATCAAAAGTTATATTCGAACTGAAACTTCCTATTTATAATAAAAACTAAACTAAACAGAACTTTTAACCGAACTGAAACTTACTGTTTATAATAAAAACTAAACTAAACAGAACTTTTAACCGAACTGAAACTTACTTTTTATAATAAAAACTAAACTAAACAGAACGTTTAACCATTAATCTGATGGAATCTTGCAAATATAATATGTAATTGGACACTTACATATTATATATGTAAATTCTGACGTGTTGGTTGGCTTAAGTTGGTTCTCATGCCCCAAAATCATATATATGTAAGTTCTGACATGTTGGTTGGCTTAAGTTGGTTCTTCTATCCCAAAATCATATATAATATATCAAAAAACTCATCCCAGTTTGCAAGATATGATTAATTTAAGGTTCTAATGGTCTAGATCATTTTCACCTCCAATCGAGCCTTCTCTGGGCCATTTTTGCCATAAAAGTTTATGTAACGCGCTCTACCATCACAAGGGTGGAGGGACGGTCACACCATAAACATGGGCTTGATTTCCTCGTCCAAAGGCCAGACTTGATTTTCCTAACCCCCTAAGAAGCTCGAGCCGTCAGAGGATGGTGAATCAATGTATATTGAGGGATTTCACGGGAACATTTTAGGCAAGAGTGGAGAGACACCATAAACACAGGTTTGATTTCTTAATTCATAATGGGCAAGGGTGGAGGCAATTTTGCCTTGGATGCCTGAGACCCAATTGAGATTGTGTTGGGTCTATTTAATTTTATTGTGAATGTTAAAATAGACTACAAAGGACATTTAATTGAGATTGTGTTGGGTCCATTTAATTTGCCTTCGAGAAAGTTGTCTCATTTTCATGAGATCCCTCACAAGATTAAGTTGATCCAACTATCAGGTGAGAAACATCATAGAAAACTATGAATAACCACTCGAAAATCTCCAAACTCATGTGGGCCATTCTTTTCATGGTTGGATCGACCTGATTATTGGGGAATTTCATTTTCATGATGAGACAGCCTTGTTAGATGCGAGCGAGATGTCATACAAGCACCATGGTTGCTCCACACCAACTAGTTGGATGTACAACTAGTTGCGTGTGAGCTTTGTGTATAATATTATTAATACTAGAATTAAATGAACCTAACTTGACCCGACCTAAATTAACTGGATCAAAGGTGGAGGACCCAGCCAGCCCATGTAGTGAAACCAAACTTGACCTGATTCCTCAATGGATCCAAGTTGGACCCGGATCCATTTGATGCCCACAGGTCCAGATATCCATTGATAGCCCTTGTAAAGAACACAGTGTGCAATCATGACCTCTTCAGCACAAGTAACAAGCGCCCTTCTAGTTATGTTTTTAACGATTGCATCCATTTATACATCTTACTGATTCCTGATTGTTGTAAACCTTATTCGTCTGAATTATAATTTCATTGTTATGTGTTGAGCTGAGTCAATAATAGATTTGTTAGTTGTTGAGTTGATCCAGAGCTAGTCACTGAGTTGAGTCAAGTTCTTAGGTTTTCGAACTAGGCTCTGATTTGATATTTTCTGATCGATTACAGAGAAATGAGAAATCATAACCCTAACATGTGCACAACCTTTTGAACTACGCCTAGAATTTTCTTAGCAGTGCACAAATTCTCACACCTTAGGAAACATAAATGGCTCGTTGAAAGAGCGTAAGATACTATATAGTAAAAGTCATGTGCACGCGTCATATATGAGCCA
Organism: Magnolia kwangsiensis; assembly: GCA_037074715.1. NCBI lineage: Eukaryota > Viridiplantae > Streptophyta > Magnoliopsida > Magnoliales > Magnoliaceae > Magnolia > Magnolia kwangsiensis. The sequence goes on along the minus strand of CM073585.1, from coordinate 8,142,714 downwards.
TGAACAAACCCTCACCTCACATGTTAAAATTAAGTATGGACTGTTAGACATCCACAGGTCCACATAACCATTGCCAGCGTTGGTAAAGGATGTAATTTTTAAATCTAGGCCTCCGAGGTAGAAGTGAGCTAGAAGTGAGCGCATAACCAGTGCCCCACTAGTTGTGCATGTGACAGTTGGAGCTATTTATCTTTCTTATTGATTGTTGATTATTCTAGACGTCATTTCTATATGAATATGATTAATAATTTAATTATAATGTGTCAACCTGAGTCATGAATTGACTTGTCCAAGTTTCCAATTCACCTGAGTGGTTGATTATGCTCAGAACTTTTCTGATTAGTTACATTACGACTTAGAAATAACATGTACTGTAACATCATACTTCCAAACCTAGTCTGGGATGTGAATTGCTCGTAACCAAGGATGGTTATGGGAATCCCCTAAACGTCCACATGCCAAACGTGGGCTGAAGAGTGAATAGGGCAGAATAGTCATTTCACCCAAGGGATACTTCACTTCTAACTAGAGGGCCACATCTGACACGTGCTAACAAGTGCATACTGGGCTTTTTCATTAGGGGTTGTTTAGCATCATGGATTTGAGGGAATTCAAGGGTATTGCAAATCCACAGGATTCCAAATCCTAACTTTTGGTGAGTTTTGCAATCCTCGTCTTTTTCATGGATTTCCAATCCTCCCCTTCTTTTGCTCATTTTTAAAGGCACAAGAGTCATAGGTATGACATGTGTCACTAGGCTACTAATTTATTGTGCACATGACCTACTGATGATATCCCAACAATCAATAATCAAATTATCAACTACATCACTAAAACTGCTTCAATAGAATGATCTGAGTAGTCTAAATATTGTCCATGCAAATTAACAGTTAAAAATCAATGGTTAGTAGCTCGATTGTGATCCTATGCTTGTGGCCCATTCAAGGCTTGGAATTTCATCATTTTCGGCCAACATGTATATTTCAATGGGCTTGTTACAATCATTGTGTCAAACATCACATAGGTACACTAATTAGGGATATTAAAGTTAATTTTAGTAATTAAATTCAAACTATTGTAAATATGCTACATAATTTAAGTGCATAGCTACTTTTGGATTATAGGGGATTCCAAATTTAGGGTTCCAAACACCAATTGGAGAATTTTGAATACAATGTATGTCAAATCCAGCGGATTCCAATCCAAGTATTTCGAAGCCAAGGTGCCAAACAAGGCCTTAAGCTACTTTGGGGTTAAGGGGGGATTAGGCTACTTTAGGGTTGCATGGGATTCCTGTGCGGACCGGAGTTTTTCATTAGGCTACTTCAGGTTACAGGGGGGTTCCTATGCACAACGGGCTTTTTCATTAGGCTACTTCAAGGTTATAGGGGATTTCTATAACCACGGGTTATAGGCCTCCTTAGATGGGATTAGGTGGGATGGAATTGCATTTGGTCCCGTGCCAATTCCACTCAATGTTTGGGAACAATGGAAAAGCTTGGAATTAGATTAGATGGAATTGCATTTGGTCCCGTGTCAATTCCACTAAATGTTAGCAAGTTGTGTAGGTCCCACCATGATGTGTGGGATATATCCACACTGTCCACCCATTTTTCAAGATCATTTTAGAGCATGGGCCAAAAAACTCAGGTCGATCTAAAGCTCAAATGGACCCCACCACAGAAAGCAGTGGGGATTGAACACCTACCGTTGAAAACTTCTTACATAAGTTTTGGATCTACTTCATTTTTAAGCCCATGTCATAAAATGAGGTGGCAAAACAGATGAATGGTTTGGATATAACACAGGTGTTATTCTCAATAGTTTCAAATGATGGTAGGTATATTTATTCAATATACAAAAAACCAAAGAGTGAATACCATGGTATTACAAACATAGCATGGAATTAGGCTAATCCCATGGTAATATGAGACAATCGCTCTCATATGTAATAATTACATTTTTTGAATCCCATCCAACCTAATCCTTCCCAATACCATGCGCCAAACACCCCCTAACAGGTGAAGGGGAAGTGTATGACTGTCACATAAAGTGGCCCCATCGTATGAATGATTGCAGTCAAAAGGCTGGTTTACTGATTAGGCCAGCTGCCCCTATACAGAAAATAGGAAAAGCTAAATATTGCACGTGCACCTCATCAAAAAAGTAGACCATATCCTTGTGCAAGTTCCACCTGAGGCACTATCCCACACGCTTCCCAGGTTGACATTTCTACCGTAGAAGGGCCCATCTGGATGACTACTCAAAAGGAGGTCCCGACAAAGGAGGTTTCACGCTTGATTTTTTGGTCCAATCAGCAACAACCAATCTTAAGTTGGAATTTTAATAGTTATTTGCTGAGCAGGAGATGAGATGAAGGCGTGCAAAGTGCATCCCAGCTTCAACCGCCCCTTTAGAGGGAGTATCCAAACAGCATAGCCTCCATGCCCTTCAGAGGGTGCATCCAAATGGGCCCTAAAGGTCATGTGGAGCTACGAAAGGGTTACAATCATAGTTCAAATAGCTGAAAACTCAACTCGATTTGATGTCCAGCCAGATTGGGTTGACTCAAAGACTTGATCAATCAAGTCTTTACATGACTAGACTCGATACTTCATAATTAAATTTAGATATTAAGAGTAGTCATAAATCTGCTTTAGAATGAAGTAGCAAAAATATGCAGCCATAGCTTTAGTGCTGCATTGGTTACAATCATAGTTGTTATAGCCCAATTAATTTTTGGGGGGTGGGGGAAATAAGTTGACGGGTCAGAAAACTTCAGCTGACTTTTTCACCACTGCATATTTGTTGACTGGCCCACACGACTAGCAGACTGACCTGATTCTTTGGGATACGAATCTAAATCGTGCTACCATTCTGATGGATGGGTTGGATGTTTCACATATTCACCACGCTGAATATATAGTGGCTGGATATACAGTGGTGTGTGCATTTACTGATTTGTACTACCGTGTGGTCTTAGCAAATCTCTTGTTTTTATCAATATCAAACAGAACTATGAGGAAGAAATTAAAAAAAAAATGAACAAACAAACAAACTAAAGAAAACTAAAGAAGAAGAAGAAAGTCTAGGTTCATTGTGGGTTGTCAAGGGAATCTCTTGTTGTTATCAATATCAAACAGAACTACAGGGAAGAAATTTAAAAAAAAATGAACAAACAAACAAACTAAAGAAAACTAAAGAAGAAGAAGAAGAAAAAAGTCTAGGTTCATTGTGGGTTGTCAAGGGGAGTAACTTAAAAAAAAAAAAAGCTGGAAAAAGCTCCACTCTGCTTGCCAAGGTGATAATAAATTTCTATATTTTAATATTAAATACTACGACCTGCCTTGTTTTATAGGTATGTTGTGATTCCAACCCAAGACGTTAATGTTGAATGCATGTCTACCATTGGGCTATGGGCTCAAGTGCTTGTTGTTTGAGGCCCAAAAATAAGAAAGAGTAGTCAAATTAACTTTTTTGAGGTAGCAAGTGTAAAATAGCCCCCTTTCGCCTTTTTTAAAATGTGGTATGTTTGATTTTTAAAAAAAGGCTTCTTCTGATTTTTTTTTTTTTTTTCCCTAGCTGGATAAACGTGTTGAATGGATGTCTTCAATCTATACATAATCAGGGGACATCGATCGATCGACAGTAATTTAAATAAATCTTTTTTACTTTCTAGACAGTTTTGGATTAGTTCGATCGTTCAAGCTTTGGTATGCTCGATTGATCGAAGGATGCTTGATCAGTATCAACGGCACATGTGGAATTGTGTGTGTAAAGAGAGAGAGAAGCATGCGCACCTTTGCACACGTGTCATGGGTGTTTAATCCGAATGGTCCATGTGATGCGAAATCCCATGAAACCCCAAGGGGCCAATTTTCACCCTGATCTAAAACTTTGGTGGCCATAGCTAAGAGAGATGGAAATAAGGGTGGAAACTATTTTTTTCTTTGTAACCCACCAAAGTTTTGGATCAAAGTGAAAAATTAGGCATTGGGGGTTTCATGGCATGCTGCATCACGTGGACCGTTTAGATTTCGGACTCACATCACTAATGATGAGTTCTCAGAAATTTTGCAAGAGTTTCATGCGAACTGGTGAGCAGTTGAGCATTCGGCTATATATATATATATATATATATATATATATATATATATATATATATATATATATATATCAAGTGTAATTGAGATTAAGGTAATAAAGGTTTTAGAGAAGAAAAACTATGGTTTTAGGAGATTCGAGAGGGATTCTCGTGATTGTAAGTGCATCATTTCTTGTAATATTGTTTCATAGTGGATTATTTGTCTCTTTGTGATGTTGTTTTTTCCTGTGAGGGTTTTTCCACATAAAACTTGTGTGTTCTCTGCTTGTTTGGTTTACGTTTTATTTCGTCTTATTTGATTGAATTTAGGTTTGCTTCCGTGCAATCTCCTATAAGTATCAGTACTAACATTGAGGTTTAGAGTTCTAATGTGAAACATGTCGACGAAAGGATCTAACGTGAAGTAAAAAACAAAGAAGTTTACCTATAGAAATAATTTTGAACTATGGAAGGTGAAAATGAGTGGCATTTTAGTTCAACAAGGATTGCAACACGCTCCCCTTGGTAAGGCTATGCGTCTTGCATTTATGAGTGATGAAGAGTGGGATGAACTTGATGAGAGGGCTACAACCTCAATCCAATTATGTCTAACAAACATTGTTCTCTATAATGTCCTGTATTAAAAGATCGTCGCAGGGGTATGGACGAAACTTGATAATTTGTATATGAAGAAATCCCTGGGTGGTTGTCTCTATGTTAAGAAACACTTTTACAATTATAAGATGATAGGGGGATCTAATATCAATGAACACATAAGCACGTTCAACGAATTGCTCTATAAATTGACGAATGCATAGGTTAAGATCAAAAAGGAAAATCAAGCCTTAATTATGTTGAATTCGCTTCTATCGTCCTACGAGAATCTCGTAGATGTTGAAATTGTCATCTCAACCTTTCATGAGAAGCAGTTGAGAAGGAAAGACAGTAATGAGGGTACATCTACAGATGCATTGGTTGCCAGGGGAAGGAGTTTTGAATGGGAGAAGAATTCTAGACCCAAATCGAAAGGGAATAGCAAAATGAAATGCTAGAGTTGTGGCATGACAAGACACAAGAAAAATGATTGTTTGAATCCTAAAGCTCTAAAGGGAAAAAAAAAATCTAATGATTCACTAAAGGAAACCAACACAGTAGAATCAAATGAGGAAGTAGATGGTGATGATGTTCTTTCAGTGAGATTGGTTCACCAGTTACAACGAGTGCGATGGTGGACAAATGTTTGTGGGCAATGACAATGTCTGTAATATTGTTGGTTGGAACTGGTTTAGTGCACATCAGAATGCTCGATGGGGTGGAGCGTATCCTAACGAATGTGAGACATGTTCTTGAGCTCAGGAATAATCTTATCTCTCTTGGGCATTAAATGCACTTGAGTGTAAGTTTACTGGTTTTGATCGGGCTCTTAAAGTTTCTAAAGGGGGACTCGTAATGATGATAGCGCAATGGAATAACAATCTTTACAAGTTGATTGGAAATACTGTATTGGGTGGAGATGTAATGTTTGTAGCGGAGTCCACATCGGTAAATTTGTAGCATGCATGTGTAGGCCATATGAACGAGCGTAGTATGAAAGTACTCTCTGATATTAGCTTCATTTTTGTTTTTAAAAGCAATGATTTTCATGCGTGAGCATTGTATATATATGATAAACAAGCACAACTAACTTTTAAGACTAGAAAACATGTATGTCAATGAGTGCTTGTGTATATACATTCGGATGTATGGGGCCCACCACTTATTTCAGTTGGAGGGTCATTGTTTTTTGTCTCATTTATAAATTACTACTCAAGGAAAGTGTGGGTTTATTTCTTGAAAAATGAATCCGATGTATTCGCTACATTCAAAGTGCGGAAGGCAATAATTGAGAAGTACGCATGATAGGAGCTGAAGGTTCTAAAGACGGACAATTGAGGTGAATTCACTTCAATAGAATTCAACCAGTTTTGTAAAAATAAGGGGATTATAAGGCACAATACAATGAGGCACATACCTGAACAAGAATGGTGTGGCAGAATATATGAATCGGACTCTCTTGGACAAAACTCGAAGCATGTTGAGTATGTTGTGCCGTAAAGGCCGTTATGTAAAGGTAACGGTGGCAGCCGTTACGTTATGGGGTCGTATCGGCCGTAACAGCTGTTATGAAAAAAAATGATCCATAATTGCCGTTAATGGCACGTTACATCCCCCTTATAAAGGCCATAATAGCCCGTAATGGTCTATTACGGGACATATATAGGTTTTTCACACTTTTTAATCAACATTACGGGGTAGATACAAGTTTTTCAAAAATTTTTTGAATAAATAAAAAATTAAAAAGAGAGACCGTAATGGTCATTACGGGCGATAATAGCCATTATGCCCCGTATCGTAAAGGTAACGGTTTTGACTGTTACAGTCACCGTTACCGTTATGGAACACCTTGATGTTGAGTAATGTTGGATTGGACAAAGAGCTATGGACTTAAGGGTGTGAATGACTTGTTATTTGGTGAAAAGATCCCCGTCTATGCCGATAGACTGTAAAATTCTTGACGAAGTGTGGAGTGGTTATGATGTTGACTATTTAGGGTTGCATGTATTTGGTTGCAACGCTTTCTCTCATGTGCTGTTAGTTGAGAGATAACCTACACCAAAGAGTGAAGAAACTCACCTTTGTGGGCTATGGTGATGGCGTGGACGGGTACATGCAGTATGATTGGCTCACTTGAAAATTCACTTTGAGTCGTGACGCTAAGTCTGATGAGGATTCTTTGTTCTATCGTGACGAAAGAAACGAACTGGAAAATCAGCATTGATTGGCGTTGAAATTGTAAGGGTGAGACACTTTGAAGTTGAGGTGCAGGCAGAGGTACAAGAGCAGGTGGAACAACCGCCTCTCAGAAGAAATCCGTCAAGAGATCGCAGATTATAATTAGATACAGAGATGATTTGAATGTTACATTTGCCCTCATTACAGATGAGGGGGATCTGTGTACCTTCCAAGAATCATTAGATATTGATGCTGAGAAGTGGATGATGGTCATGCATGACGAGCTGGACTCTCTGCATAAGAATGAGAGATGGGAGTTGATGGAGCTTCCAGTGGGGCGTTAATCGATTGGTTGTAAGTAGATTTATAAGAAGCGGGATAGATACAAGGCGAGATTGGTCGTAAAAGGATATGCGTAGAAGGAGGGTGTCAACTTCATCGTGATTTTTTATAAGAAGCGGGATAGATACAAGGCAAGATTGGTCGTAAAAGGATATGCGTAGAAGGAGGGTGTCAACTTCATCGTGATTTTTGCACCCATGGTTAATGTGTCCATCAGATTTGTATTGGAACAGATGGATGCGAAGACTGCTTTCTTATATGGGGAGTTGGGATAATAGATTTACATGAACCAACTAGAATGGTTTGAAGTATAAGGGACTGAGAATAAAGTTTACGGGTTAAGGAGGTCATTATACGGACTGAAACAGTCGCATAGGGAGTGGTACAAAAGGTTTATTAATTTCATGATTGGTCAATGATTTAACAAGAGTGAGTATGATCATTATGTTTATTACAAAGACACTAGATGATGGATAGTTCATTGTACTAGTATTGCAAGTAGATGACATGCTTATCGTCAACCATAACATGTCTGAGATTGAAACGTTGAAGATTCAGTTGTCAGAGACATTTGAAATAAAAGATTTGGGGGTTACAAAAAAGATTCTTGGTATATGTATTCACATAGACAAACAGAGGAGCAAGCTATAGTTATCACACCCCATGCTGTTCACTTAGGCTTTTTTCAGAATAATGTCTTACTATATATGAAGAAAAGCAAGTGATGTCTCGTGTGCCCTATTCGAGTGTTATTGGCAGTTTGATGTATGTCATGGTCTCTATGAGACTTGATATTTCATATGCAGTGGGTGTTGTGAGTAGATACATAGCTAACTCTGGCAAGCAACACTGGGAGGAAGTGAAATGGTTACTTCGATATATACGAGCTACAGTGAACTACGTCTTAACATTTGAAAAGTCAGATGACAAGTTGATAGGGTATGTGGATGCCGATTACGCAGGTAATATGGATAATAGCAGGTCGACTTCTGGTTAATTATTTGTTCTTGTGGGTGGTGTGATCAATCGGATGTCGAAACTTCTGTCTGTGGTGGCTCTTTCCACAACCGAAGCTGAGTATATGGCGGTGATGGAGGCATTTAAAGAGAGTGTTTGCTTAAGAGGAACGATAAATGAACTTGGGCTTCAATAGAAGGCCGTGCTGGTTAATTGTGACAATGTATGCACGATTGATTTGGCTAAAAACTTAGTTTACTACTCACGTACTAAACATATTAATGTTCATCATCATTGTATCCGAAAGGTGCTTGAGAAAGGCGGCGTGACTCTATAGAAGATTCATACAAGCGTTAACCCGGCCGACATGCTTACGAATGTAGTTTCTTCTGTGTGACTTCTCTAGGCTTGACGTAGGCTTAATGAAGACAAAGTGTGTACGAGAAGCGATGATGAAGCTATAATAGAAGGCAATTAAAGACGGTGATGGTTGTGGAGCAATGGACCATGAAGATTGAATCCATGATAGAGATTATTGAATGGATGTTTTCAATCTATGTAGAATCAGGGGACTTCAATCGATGTCGATCGATCGAACCTCTCCGGAATGAGACAGATTGCTCGCTAGATAGCTTTGGTCCATGCTCGATTGATTGAACTTTCGGGTTGATCGATCGACAGTAATTCGAATAAATCATTTTTACTCTTTGGATAGTTTTGGCCTAGTTCAATCGTTGAGCTTTGGTATGCTTGATCGATTGAAGGGTACACTATCAATGTCGATTGATCGACACTTATATCGATGACGTGCGCAGAACTATGTAAGTGAGCGGTTTGTTTCCGATTTTGCTTGTGATGATATTTATATCTGGTATAATCAGGATTAAGGTAATTTCTAAGAGTTTTAGAGAAGAAAAGTTAGGGTTTTGGGAGATTAGAAGGGGATTCTCATCATTGTTAGTGCATCATATCTTGTAATATTATTTCATAGTGGATTGTTTGTCGCTTTGTGCCGTGGTTTTTTCCATGAGGATTTTTTCATGTAAAAATTGTAAATTCTCTACGTGTTTGGTTTATGTTTTATTTCGTCATGTTAGATTGAATTCAGGTTTGTTTCCACACAATCCTCACCTATACAGTGGCGTGTGCATTAACTGACCTGTACTGGCATGTGGTCTTAGCAAAGCTCTTATTTTATCAATATCAAACATGAACTACAAGCAAGAAATTAAAAATTAAAAATGAACAAACAAACAAACTAAAGAAGAAGAAGAAAAACTCTAATTTGGTTTTAGTTAAGTCCAGGCTCACCGTGTGTTGTTAAGGGGGAGAATTTTCAAGAAAAAAAAAAAAAAAAAAAACTGAAAAAATCTCCACTTTGCTTGCCAAGGTGATAATATATTTCCAAATTTTAATATTAAATACTACAGCCTGCCTTGTTTTATAGGTATGTTGTGATTCAAACCCGAGACCTCAATGTTGAATGTATGCCTCCCATTGGGCTAGGGGGTCGAGTGCTTTTTGTTTGGGGCCCCAAAACAAGAGTGAGTAGCCAAATTAAGTTTTTTGAGGTAGTAAGTGAAAAATAGCCCCCTTTCACCTATTTTTAAATGTGTGATTTTGAAAAGAAAAAAGAGGCTTTCTTTTCCCATAAAGGGGTCACATGTTAGGGGTTTTTTGGAATTCATCTAGTCGAAACTTGAGAGGAGGAGGTTTATTGAAAGTATCTTTTCTTTTCTACTTTTCTATGTAAGCACCAACAGTGTGTTCCTGTGTGTAGTTTTACAAAATTCTCTATTCCTTTTCTTTTACTGAAAATTCATGTATTGTTTATTATGAAATTATTTTCATTGGTTTAAATAGAATTTTTTTATTTTATTTTAAATGACTTTCCTCCCCCGTTTCATTGAAAGCATTACCTTGCTATTTGGCTATTCTCTAAATTCTTGCCGATTTTCCTTAAATTGCACCTTGCTGCCTGAACCAAACAGAAGTTAGAATGTAACCAAAACCAAGGAGTGGTCCATGTGTCTAATGTGAAAAATACATTACACAAGAATGGAGAGAGTGAAAAGATTATCAAAGCTTGCCAAACAATCAAAGATAACTAATACGGTTATGCAATATCAGAAAAGCATCTGAAAATAACCAAAACACTTCGAACATATCTTATTTCAAAATTCTCTCAAAAAAAGAAATCTTAATTTAAAATTACAAAACACCCTAAAACAATCTAAATCAGTACTATAAAGCCTTATAAAGAGTTTTGCAAGGCTGCACTGACCACCTCTTTTTTATGGAGATGAGTCACCACTCCACCAGCACCATGTTAATCTATTTTTGGGTCCCAGACCCCTGGACTCTTTAACTCGATTTTGCCTATGGAGACCAATCTCTTGACAAAATGATGCTTGATACCTGCGATTCATCTCTACCAACCTGAAATGATACTTGGAATTTGGAATGTTTTGATCTACCAACTTGATAAAATGACACTTGATCATGTTGTGCGGTAAAGGCCGTTATGGGGCCATAAAGGCCATTACGTAAAGGTAACGGTAGCAACCGTTACACGTTACGGGGTCGTTAACAGCCATTATGGAAAAAATGACTCGTAATTGTCGTTAACGGCACATTACGTCCCCTATAAAGGCCATAACAACCCCGTAATTGTCTGTTATGAGGCATATATAGGTTTTCCATACTTTTTAATTAACATTACGGGGCAGATATAGGTTTTTCAGGAAAAAAAAATCAATAAAAAAAGAGACCGCAACGGCCGTTACGACCTGTATCGTAAAGGTAACAGTGGTGGCCGTTACGGCCATCATTACCGTTATAGAACACCTTGCACTTGATAGCAATGTGATTCAATCGACCATACAAGAAGGCGTGCGTGTGAATGCATGCGTGCATGTTATCTACCAACTTCATGCCTACCATCTACCAACCATGGTTCTAAACTAGCGGACTCAACTCGAAACTCAGAATATCGACTTGTCTTGGTGAGATCTTGTGATGAGTCGGCGAGAAACTCGTCCTTCAGTGTCTCCCAAATTTGATAGACTCATCGAGCTCACTATCTCAATCCCAACTCATGATGACTCAAGCACAGTCACTCGCCCATCCATACCTTTTTTAAGGAAACTCAAGGAGGGCGTTGGTGAGATTCAAGGCGTGACCTTTTCTTTTTCCTTTTTCTTTTCCTGAGCAATCACCTTTTTTGAGAGAAGACGTGCCTTTCACCAGTGCACCCGATTTGTTCTGGATGTTTAGTTATAATAATTTATCTATTGTACTTATTTAAAAGTTTTATTACCATGACTGGTATTTTATTTAGTAATTACTAAATATCAAGTGGAGTCATGTATTAAGTCTGATCTGGCTGGGAAAAAAATCCAGTCGAATTCTTGAGTTTTTGAACTGTGCTACTAACTTGTTGAGATTTTGATTGAGCTGTGTTTTTTTATGTACCTTTAAAAGATGTTATGTTTGACCTACCAAGTTGATCTATGTTATGAAAAACAAACAGATTCTCTAACATGGTGACTAATTAACTCAGCATCAATAATCCACATCCATCCTCAAAATAATATCAGAACCCTATTTCTAGAAGGCACCGTCATTCATTTCCTTCAAGATCACAAGGCACCACCAATAAGCATGTTGGAGATAGCATCTAGTTAGTTTGCCATATCGCCACTTAAGAACCTAGTCAATGGATACAAATAGGGTGATGCATACACTAGTTATTGGTGTCTCATATACTCTTAACTGATGTGATGATCTCAAAATCAAACTCTTGAAAGTCCATGATCTTGATGAGATATGCAGCTCTGCCAGACAATTGCTTTTGCCTTTTCTTGGACGTGGACTTTCCAATGATATCCTTCCCAATATGAAAGAAGGAGAAGAATAGTACACAATCCCATGTTGAGGTTTGCTAGAATACATTCCGACAACCTATTGGAGTAAGGTACATCCATATTGAAAGGAAATGAGTTAAATGCCAAGGATCTAAATATTCCAATGTAAGAATTATTATTATTTTTGGGTATCCCACATCAAAGGTTAGGGCCATCATATAAACGTTTGGGCCACTGAAAGATGACCCAGATCACCGCCATCATCATCTAGTCTTGTCCAACTAAAATGGGGTAGGCTACATGAAGCCATTCCACTCTATTAAGGTCAACATCCTCAGTTAAACCATAGGACCTTAATAGCAATATGTTAGGATATATTTGTGGATTAGTCATATCAAACTCCGTTTCACATGTACCTGATGCTTTAATCTGCGAAAGCATTTACTCACAGAGATCTTACATATCATTCCTTGAACCAATTGGCTTTTAATAGATACAACCCCGTTACATGCTTGCAACAATAGTCAAATGTCCTATAAGCTTGTTTGTATAACCTTTCATTCAAAATACAACTCCAAGTAAGCCATCTATTTGGTGAAGCTATTAAGAAAGATAGTCTTAAATGGTTTTCATTGTCATGGACCATAAGGTTCCTCGTAGTTCCAAGTTTCAGATTAGGTGGTGTTGCAGATGCTGTTAGGCAACTAACCATTACTTCTCCTTGTGTACAAGTCAATCTGCTTTGTTCGTGTATCTTTAGATTGGCTGTAGTTCAATCACTTCTCCTCCCCATTAAACATCTAAAAGATTCAACACCAAATTTCTTGCTTTATTTCTATGGCACTGCTCAGCCGTCCATTGCTTCAAGAGATCCTTTTATTTGCACTTCACATATCTATAACCATACTTCCAAGTGCACACGTATCCACCAACAATCGTCATCTTCCTCCTCTCCCTCATCATCTAAACTTTATCCCAACTACATGGGGTCGGCTACATGAATCCTGTCCCGCCATTCTACCCTATAATGGACCATATCCTCAATTAAACCCATAGGTCATCAAGTATTTTCTTACCATCTCACCCCATGTCATTTTGGGCATTTTCCCTTGCCCTTTATAACTTACAGCTTGAATCATCCTCCACCGACCTTATATCTCCTAACAAACAAAGAGGAGATTCTAGTACTCTTTGAAGCGATGAATACCATTATCTGCTAGAATTCCATGTTTATTCCCCAACCATACTCATGTCGGAGTTGCACAACAATCCAGACTGTTCCAAATTGCTTACCCAGTTATGGATGGAGCATAACCAAAAACTTACTATAAGATGTAGTAACCATCTGATTTTTCAATTGGAATTTCGACCACTCACTATTTTTCTTTTAACCATCAAGATTATAGCTGCCAATTGGATGGCTTGCTTGTCTAGATATCCATACATGAGTTCCATATTTGACTAGGATGAGTCAGCACCATTTTCTAATTTGTCATGAGCTAGCATAGGAGTCCTGCCCATGTCATTACACCCATAATTATTAGTGATTGGTTATATTTCCATAATATTTTTGTAAAAAAATAAAATGCGGTTGCAATATTGTGTGCTATAAATGTGGAGACCATTTGTGATGAGTCACATGTTTACATGAGACCTTTGTGACATCTTTAAGCTAGCAGTGATTTTGATGGACATATAAGTGAATCAAGGGACTATATAAGTGATTCTTTTATGCGGTGGACATAGAAGGTCTACATGGATGTTCCAGAGTTTGTTTCTCAAGGAGCCTCAATTGAGCAGTTTTTGAAGAATCTCCCTTCTAGAGGAACACTTGAGGTTATTTCATTTTTTAATAGAACCTTTTAATGTGAAACGGATAAAAGATGTTGCTTAGTTCTTGTTCTTGGCCTCATTCAGCTTTTATTACTTGGACCATACTCTAATCAGAAGGGATTTAAATAAGAAAAACATTACAATAGGTGTTGCCAAAATAAAAAATGCTTCCATACGAAACAAACCAAAATAAATGAAATGCATTTGCTTGAGACACCGGCCCATCTACTATTACTACTACTATAATCGTCATTAGTTGTACTCGATTCTATCTAATCAAGTAAGAAGTTTTTTTTTTTTTTTTTTCTAAGTACAAATTTCACATATGCCCACATGATTACACTTATTTTCTTCATGTGCATCCTCTTCATCTTTTTGCGGCAACCACTTAGTCTGAGGCAGTCACATGAGTGCTAGGCAATTTTGTTAAAATCATTATCATACTACAAATCATAATAGGGGTTGAATCATATCAAAACACAAATCAATACATAAATCTTAAGATTTTGTCTTATTGTTTAAATAAAATACGAAAAATATCTAAAAAAATCTAAGTAAATAAAAAAGATTTAAAAATCATCAATTATTCATTTCCCATCAACATGTACCAAGAAAGCAATACATATCATGATATTATCAGTTGAGAAAGTTTATATGGTATACATATCATGATAGGAAAAGGATTCTCGTCTTTTTCCTTCTTGTTTTTTTCCTTTTTTTTCGATGTCTATCAAAAAATTTACCTCAATAACATACAAGAGTTGTTCAATAATTTTGTTCTTTTGTGCTTTCCTTGAATATAGGATCATGTTATAAAAAATGGCATTCAATTCCATTGAGTGAATAAAAAGATATCTTGATATTTTTTTAAAAAAAAATTCTTTGTTTTGGGTTTTTGAATATCAAAACTCTCTCTCTCTCTCGATAATTTTAATAGGGGAGTACCCTTTTTTAAGGGTAAAAAGAAGTAAGAAAATTTTAATTTTAAGTAATTTTTGGGCGCATTTACATGGTCTACAATTAGCGTACGATTCAATTTTGATTATTTAAGATTTGCGATTTGGGTGTATGATTCAAATTGCACACCATATGATACGATATGAATTGTGAATCGTACAATTTTAATAACACTGGTGCGAGGAACATGTGAAATGGAAGATAATAAAACTCATATTGATTAATGTCAGCATGAAGTGGGGCATTTAGGTGTAGAGGGATAAAGTGGGACCCACTACCATCATATTTGATTTCGATTAACGACTGATAGATGATGAATTCAGCAGTAGCGGTTCATAAGTGGTCTGTTTTTCATCAGTATTTGATTTCAACTAGGCAGTGATAAATTCAGCAATCAGTATTTGATTTCAACTAGGCAGTGATAAATTCAGCAATCGCAGCTCATAAGTGTGGGTCGCACTTCCATCATATTGGATTTCAGCTGATATGTTGATAAATTCCGGTATAGAGATTTGCAAGTGGGTCCACTTATATCATATTTTATTTTGAGACAGATTTTGGCAATAGCAGTTCATTCGTTGTTCCACTAGATCATTTCCCAACCTTATGTTAAAAGCATTGTTGGATGTAGTCCAACTTCCCATCATATTTGGTCTCAACTAGACAGTGATAAATTCGCCTATAGTAGATTATCACTGCTAGTGTTTTATAGTTGATGATGTTCCTCACATGTTAGGACACAATGTTGTCAAATCAAATATGCGATCATGCTCCGAATATGCAATCGTGCTCGATCGAACATGCGACCACATATACTCTTTAAAAAATGAAAAAAAAAGGGGAAAATTTTAAAGAGGGATGGAGAGAGTTGCACACTTGTAGTTGTGGACTAGAGAGTAGAGAGAGAGGGAGGTAGTTACACACTTGTAGTTGTAGACTAGAGAGAGAGAGAGAGAGAGAGAGAGAGAGAGAGAGGTTCGAATCTAAATTCTTATTTTGAGACTTGCATGATTCTTGAGTCTTGTTTCTTTAAGCCTACACTTGTAGATTCTTGAATCTTGTAGTTATAACTTGTAGCTTATAGGCCACACTTGTAGTTGTAGACGTTTGGTTTGTACACTTTGACTTGTACGCATGAGTTAAACAAAAACACACTTGATATGAGTACCTTTATATTGGAAAAAAGTAAAGATTTTGAAAAATAAAATAATGAATAAGTTAGTTAATTAAAGTGCCAACGGTTAGATTTCTGACCGTTGTCGCATATGTGATCACATATGTTGTATGTGATTCCATACAACGCATATTTGGGGGGGGGGGATTTGAGTACCTTTTTATTGGCAAAAAGTATAGATTTTGAAAATAACAATTAATTAATTAATTAAAGCACCAACGGTTAGATTCTGACTATTGGCGAATATGTGATCACATATGTTGTATGTGATCACATGCAATGCATATCATGCAACTCATGTGCATGTGGAAATCATGGTGACATGCGTGATTTCACGTGCATATGCGATTACACATGAAAATAGTGTTAGGGCATCATAAACACATCTCAAAAAAAAAAAAAAGAGTCATGGATGTCTCACCTCACCATTAGTTGCTTTGACTCGATGTAGCTTGGGTCTGTTTGCTATTGCTGTGACCCACATAAGTCTAGATTGAATCCAGATCTTCAAACATGCTCCCCTTTCCTGCCACACGACCACTATAATCACTATAAAGTACCATGCTTTATTAATGTGAGAGCACAAAAAAAATAAAATAAAATAAAAATTCTTTGCTCTTGACTTGATTCAGTGAAATCGCGTGCAACCATGGCCCACAGTTAGAAACCGCACCAATACTATAATAGCAGTAACTTTTCCTGCTGAAACATCATCCTTTCTTTCTTCTTCTTCTTGTTTTTTTTTTTTTTTTTCTTCCCGTCTTTTCCTTTCTTTTTTGTTATTGTTATTTACCTTCAATGTTAGGTCATTGATCATGATTGTCTGGATTTTGTGGTTTAATTTTTTGAACTGAGGACCATATGCTGGAGGGCCCACTAGACTGATGTACCAATCAGTCATTGCACATGTCATATATGGCAAAAGATGCATTGTGTGGGAACTGAATCATTGCCCTCATCAGGAACTGCAATGCTGAGATATGGAGTAGTCATTCAAACCCTACACCACACATGCAAATGCTGCTTGTTTGAGAGTATCTGGGTTTATCATCTGGTGGACCCCTCTATGTGGGGGAGGTTTTGGGAGACCAACCTATTGGTCTGTTGTCCCATTGTGGATAGACTAACCGTTTGCTGCCTCTGTACTTATGTGGCATACATTGTGGAGATATCATCTACACCCTGGGTCCCACCTTATAGGATGCACGTGGAGGGCTGTGTTGGGTTTGCAAACCTCATCTGTGGGCTTAAGATAAATGTGTGGCCTACCTAATTATTGGACTTGCTTATTCTTAGTTTCAAAACGCCGTTAACCACCTGGTGAATAGCCTGGACCTTGTAATACAGCACGTTGTGGTATGTATCAAGTGGGTTTTCCAATGGCTCTACTCCCACATGTTGTAGTTGCAGTGTCTTCAATCATTCCTTCGAATTTCTTCCTAAATGTACCTGGCTAGGGCCTACCATAAGATGATCCCGACTTTCATCCGGCAACCCTCAGGCGATAAAGAGATCATGCCAGTGTTGGATACTTTTGAATCATGTCCCCTCAATTATGGTAAGCATAGTACACCTCCACTTAGCATTAAGCCTTTCAATGTCTTTCTGCATCAAGCAACAACAGTTTCCCTACATCTAGTGTTGCTGCCATTAGGTTGTTGATATTTGGAGATGATCCCATTGTATATTTTGTGCCCTATAAAAAATAGGATGCAGATGATGCTTTGATGATGTATTGATAGGGTGCAACGTGGGCAGATTGGGTGGGTTAAGGTCAACCCAAGCTCAACCCAACACGCATCCCAATCTGACTAGAGTTCTAACTTGAGGTGTCTATATTGAATTTCTCCAAACACAACCCTATATGACCTAACCTGACCTGACCAAAATGCCTATGATTATTCCCAAACTGACTTAATCCAAGGTATTAAAAAATGGTTACGTAATGGTAAGGGTAGGGACCAATATATGTTACAGACAGCCATTATGGGGAAAAATGGCCCATAACGGCCTGTTATTGTGTGTGTGCGCGTGTGCATATTATAGGCCGTAATGGTAAACAACATAACAGTAATGACGATGGCCGTTATAACCACTGTTACCATTATTGAATACCTTGACGTATGTGGTGTCGCTAGGCTACTAATTTGATGTATGTGGCACGCCAATAATACTCCTAAACAATCTAATTATTAGCCATATCAATAAAATCACACCAAGGGAACTATCCAAACTTTGGCCATCCAATGGACTACTAAAAACCGTTTGCAAGTTGCGTCGTTTGGGATCCTTATATTTGTGGCCCACCTAAGGCTTTGGATTTCCTTGTTTTTTGCTATTATACACACACACACACAATGTTTGAAATATCGATATCGTGATACCTATCCCATCCTTGGGATACAGATATGTATCGGTTATCGTGCGGGATATATCGTTTGTATTGGGTAATTTATTGCACTTTTTAGGAAACATTGAAAAAATAGTTGAATTTTTCAATAAAACTTCAAGGATTGTTAAAAAATATCTTAATACAAACTTTTAAATCATAACATCTTAAAAAAGAAGTGCGCATAATAGGTTTCCTTTGTATAGAGTCATAAGCTATGCGCTGTTTGACTAAACTAATGCAACCATATTAAAATTGAATGCATAACATTTAGAGTGTATATGATGATCATTTCATCAAATACTCCTAAATACTTCAAAATTAGTCTCAATTGCCAGTTGGTTGAAGGGAAATTTTGGAAGGAAAAAAAAAATTATTTTTTAAAATTAATTTTTAATTTTAAATGATTTTTATTTTTTCAAAAATTGACAAGGACTCAACAAATAAGTAGATCAGTCCTCATACATGCTTAATTTCATGTTTGGAGTGCAAAATTGCAAGCAATTTGGGAGAAATTGGAAAATTTTTGAATTTTCCCAATTTTACCCAAATTGGACCCTCTACGCTCAATTTTCAAAATTAGGTTGTATGTGATGATTATTTCATCAAATACTCCTAAATACTTCAAAATTATTCTCAATTGGCAGTTGGTTGAAGGAAATTTAAAAAAACAAAAAAAAAAACAAAAACAAAACATGGAGAACATGAAGAGCCAATGAATATCAAAATCAAAGCTCCAAGTTCATAATTTTTCATGCAAACATGAAGAACCAATGGATTTGTAACCATTTGACACTGATTTAACATAATTTTTTTTAAAAAAAAAGAAAGAAAGAAAAAGAAATCGACAATTGAAGATGCTCACCGGATTGAACATGTTAGATATATCAGCACTACCTGTGCGTTTCATATTGCATAGATGGGATACAAAATATATTGTGGGATATACCAGCCGATATCGTCGATATTTATCTCAAGTTGAACCGATTGGGCTCACCACTAGGATCATGTGGTACAAAAAGCAGTTACTTCTACTCATTAGATGGGCACACCAAAGAAAAACATTATCTATCTATTGATAAATAGAAAAATACAAGTGTGGTCCATTCAATGAGTGGATGGGGCTGATTTTTGCACTAGGGCATCCTCAGTGGGCCCAACTCATAGGATGGATTAGATGTTGCACCTACATGTTAAGGTTGGAATTATCCTTTGGGTAGACTGTAAGTTGTGGTCCAACTAGTTGAAATTGAGACCCTCTCTCTCTCTCTCTCTCTCTACACACACACACACTAACTATACCATCTGCGTGTGTCACAATGATTCTGCCAATGTCACAGATGTACACTAATTTGAGGTATTAAAGTTGATTGATTGATTGATTCAAATTGGAGTTCCTGCTAATATATTACCCACTTTCAATACATTTCAATTATAGGCTGCCAAATACAAATGAGGATTCAATTCCAATTCACATCATGGCCATGGTAATTGTGATTTGGAATCCAATTCATACCGAACAAGCCCGTTATGGCAAATGGTACTTCTTCATACTCTTGGATTCATGGTTTAAATTATCCTATGATTAAAAAACGTTTGGGCTGACTCGTGTCATGTATTGCCCACGAGTACTATAAATCAATACTCATTTCTAAGACAAATCAGGACATTGTACAGGAAAAAAAAAAACATACAAGGATGTATGATTGTTTTCAAATTTTTTTCTTATGCTCATAAATTTTTTTTCCAACCTACGTGCTGATAAATTGGGCCTATGGTCACTAATACGACTGCAATGCACATATCGAATCACGTAACAGTGCGTATCTGTATTGGGATACGATACCAGATAATTTGAAACATGATTGTATATTACAAAATACAAAGGGTGTGTTCACTTTCAACCATGTGGTTTGTAAGCACTCCATCATCACAACATCATCATGAAACGGATCACACGTCGGCACTGTATATGAACTTTTGTATGTAGCACTGTGCCTTTCGTGCCAGCCTCTCACATTTTTAGGAAATCTGATCGGCGCAGAAGGCGGGACTCAATGACGAAGCTCACCTCGCATGAAAACCAGCCTGATCCACTCATTTGGAGGATTTCTAGGCAACTGTTGCGTGATAGGTGGACCAGATGATCATCATGGAGCGGCCCATCTTTCTCAAGGCTCTAATATCCTCCACATGTGGGGGAAGATGGCCGCATGTGATGGATTCTAGATGTTATGCAATGATCAGGACTTTGCGCCAATCGAAATGGTTCATCTCGTGTGAGTGGAGTGTGATTTGCCCATACACCAAAAATCTCCCAGATGGAATAATAAACCCCAGGCCAGTCAATAGTAGGCCATGGCCAACAAAGCCATGTCAAGGACCCAAAAAAAAATAAAAAATGCTGCAGCAGTAGTTTCCATTCAACCGCTGGGATTCTTTCCATCAAGTGTTTTTGGTGGCGTATCCCATCTTATCAAGGTGTTGCATGCATGGAATGATAAATTCAAAAGTCCTTTTCTTTTACCTTCAAGAAAGGGCCATGGAAGTTAAATGCTACACGTCTTCTAGCTCTTCAAACCACATGCACTTCTAT
Organism: Magnolia kwangsiensis; assembly: GCA_037074715.1. Taxonomy (NCBI): domain Eukaryota; kingdom Viridiplantae; phylum Streptophyta; class Magnoliopsida; order Magnoliales; family Magnoliaceae; genus Magnolia; species Magnolia kwangsiensis. The sequence goes on along the minus strand of CM073585.1, from coordinate 8,121,744 downwards.
GATATAAAAATGCTTGTGATGATGATGTTTTCCCGCCCGTTCTTCTCTTCTTCTCCAAGAGGAGAATGGTAGGACGCTATTTTTTCCTCTTGGTCTTTTTATATTTGCGAAGGGCTACAATGTGCGTTAAGTGCAGCTTATGCAGTTACGCCAATCAATGCCCATCCGCTTCACCCATCAAATTGGTGGACGCTCCAGAAAATATTGACCGTCAGATCCCGCCAGCTTAATTAGGATCATTAAGATAAATCATGATTTTCAGCTCTGTACGAAATCCTCCATGGACCTGTGGAATCAGTCAGCGGGTGTTGGCGTGAAAATATGCCAGTCGGACCATCAAATAGGTGTTGCCCACTATGATGGACGGTCAAGATAATATGCTCAATCCGAATGGTTTCGGCAGTGTTTCATCCACCTTCGGGCCATGCAATCGGGCGGCCGGTTTTGGCGTGAGAAACCATGTCACGTGCGTTGCGAATGTAGTTGGCCCGCTCATCTTAACATGTGGCAAACGCACTGGCAGTCGAACCGCTTTTCCTGATTACGCCATCCCACTCAATAACTTCCAACTTTTGCCTCTTTTCTGCCAAGCAGGTCTGTTCTACGTGGCGCGCTGTTTCTCGCTCGGAGCTCCTGTGGCAGAACCTCACCCGTCGGATCTGGGCCCGCGACCGCCCCCTGCGCGCCACGTGGCGCGAGGAGTACGTCCACCGCCACCGCACCGCCCAAAACTTCCGCTTCCGCCGCGTCGTCCACACGCCGCTCATCTTCGACGCGTCCCCGTCCGATCCCGCCGACTCCCTCTCCTGCCGCTGCCTCGCCCTCTCCGACCGCCACGTGGCGTGCGGCTTCCTCGATGGCTCCGTCCGCCTCTTCGACCTCCGCACCACCCGCCACGTCAGCACCCTCCGCCCCCAGATACGCGACCAGCTCGGGCGGTTCTCCCGCGCCGTGTCCGGGATCGTCCTTCATGGTCCTCGCGTCGTCTTCGCCTCCCTCGACGGCGACGTCCACGTGGCGAACATCCGCGACCCCGCCCCGCGTCGGGCCCACTTGGGCAACGTGGTCAACGACGGTGCCCTAGTTAACTTCACCGGCTGTAGCCGGTGGTGGGTCGGGCTGTACGCGGGCGTCCCTGGCCGCGCCTTCCACGTGTGGGACAGCCGCACGGAGGAGCTGGTCTTCGTGGGGGGGTCGCTGACCGATCCCGATGCAGTGCAGGGCTGGCACCTACTCACTGAGATGACCGAGTCAGTCGGCCGAGTCAGGGTCTCGAGTCGGGACACTGGCGTGGCCTGCACCGGGCGCAGGGTCATGGTCTTCGACCTTAGGAATCAAGGGCTTGTGCTGGGGGAGGAGGAATTCGAGCAGGGGGTCATTGTCGACTCGGTTGACGTTAGCAACAATCTGTTCCTGGTCATCGATCACACGGGCCAGGCTAGGGTGCGCCGGGTGCGCACCTTCGAGCAGGTGTGCCAGTTCGGGATCAGGGGGGCCGGGCGTGTCCTTGGGTGTATGAACGGTGGATATGCGTTCGTGTACGCCGGGGGCACGATCAGGGCGTGGGACATCGAGAGGGGCCAGCTGCTGTACAGACTGAGGGAGCGGATCGGCGATGCGGTCGACCTGGTTGCCAATGAGGAACACGTTGCTGGGTGCTCCAGCGACACAGGGATACATCTATGGCGCTTCTCTGCAGTCTGATGAAGGGGCCGGCGCTAATGTGCGCCGGCTTTATGTGGGGGTTGTGCATAAGTGGGGCAAGGGTGTGAGACCGGTATAGCTGCTGACCTTTAACATACGCATTTGGGTATTGTGCGCACCCGATTTTGGGTTCTTACTGGATTGGGGACGGGTGTGTCACAGGATGTTGTAAGAATGGAATTTTTTTTTAATTTTTTTTTTGGCGAAAAGCTCATTCTTGTTATGCAATGGCTTTGGCTACGTTAACAGAGATGTAGTGGGAAAAGGGGAAGGCACGTGAGGTGCACGTGATAGAAAAGGGTATAGCTAGGGTTGGCTAACACGCGCTGGGAGAGTGTGTTGCCCGTGTCTTGTATGATTTTTTTCGGTTATGCATTAAAGGAAAAAAAGAGCATTTGCTTCAACCATGATAATGCGATTTACGGTTTTTTTTTTCTCTAGTTGTCCATGATCCTGAAGTCTCCTAGATTGGGATGATCGTACCCTAACTTGAGTATCCCATCCATTCACATTTCCGCACCATAATGGGCCATGACATCAACAGTTTGGATCATTTGAATCATGGACATTTGTGCAAACTACACTAACAAAAACAAATGTAATGAAAATAAAATCATCTTAAACATTGCATCAGAAAAATGAGAAGATAACGTACCCTCACCAAACAAGATTTTAAATCAGTGTATCAGATATTGTATCATTCAACATTAACATGGCCCCATGTTGCTCTTTTATTGGACTTTCTTGCCGATATGGGCTGATATAGCTGGTATTATTCATGGGTGATATGGGTATGTACAAGTTTTGGCCGATATTTGAAACCTTGCTGCTATATCAGTGAACTAACTTAATTTAGATAGGCATCATTTATATTCATATTCATATTTGATAATCAAGATACAAATCAATGAATCACTTCTCATATGGGTCTCGACTGTGTAGCTTCCGCTTGCGTTAGGTAGCATGTAATGATGTAGCTTTAACCAATCAAACCGCTTCCATTATGTAGCATCTAATGATGTAGCTTTAACCAATCGAACCGCATCTAATGATGTAGCTTTAATCAATCAAATTTTAGATATAACCAAATGAGGCGGGACAAACCATTGTAGGAAATCTTTTCGGTGGGACCATCCTAATCTTTCGGTTACTTGCACATGGATGACTAATGAGAGTACTTCAATACTCCAATTAGAACTTGAAACAATCAAAAAAAAAAAAACCCTGAAGATTGAATGGTCGGGAACTTGTAGTTCAAAAGATATTTTTCCATTCATTTTGGTGAATCATAGAGCTTAAATTAGAATTGTTTCTCTGCTTATTCATATTCATTGGGAATTGATTGAAAACATGGAAAAGAAAAAAATAAATAAATAATAATCATCAAATGATTAATTTAAGTGTATTATTAAAACATGAATTCTATATTTAGGAGTATTGTTTGGATAGGAAGTGGAAATCTTATATTCTTTTTATAGCAGTCACCTAATTTCCTATATGCTTAAGTCTCCTAATGTGCCCATATTATTGTTAGGAATCCACAAAAGTAAACTCTAAATTTAGATCACATTAGATTAAGTAAACATAAACAAAGAAATCACAAGCGCATGAAGTTTGTGAGGAAAAATCATGGCACAAAGCGACAGGGAATTACCATGAAAACAAAAGTACAAGAGAGAATTGATGGGTCTTTTTTGACCCGTTGTCGACCGGTCGTGAGCCCTGCACGACTGGTCGTGGGCTAGTGCTCGACCAGTCGTAGGTTCGAGTCGTGACATGACTTAAAGTCCAGCGAGTTTGAATGTTTTTTTTTTCGGGGTGCTCGACTGGTCGTGGGTGGTTCACGACCGGTCGTAGGTGGCGCTCGACCGGTCGTGGGTGGTGCTCGACCGGTCGTTCCGTGATTTTGCGCAGAAACTCAGATACAGAAGGGAGTTTTCAAAAACTATAAAAAGGGGTTCCTAAAATTTTTCTAGGGCATGTTATGTGAAAAAAAAAATACAAGAGGATTTCCTAAAAGATTTAGGGCTATCAAAGGGGAGAGAGAGAGAGAGAGAGAGAGAGAGAAAGAGAGAGAGGAAGCTTGTAAAAGGAAGGCTATGCTTGTGGATGTGATCTACCATATCTCAGCGCTTCTACGTCCTCGTAATCGGTGAGATCTCTCAGTTTTCTTTATTTCTCTTACTGTTTATCTACTCTTTCGTGAGTGATGAATATTTGATCATAGCAAGGTGTGCTTGTGATCGGTTATAACGTTTTACTTTATAGTGGATTGTTGATCTGGACGAGGTCCTGTGGTTTTTACCTCTTTAAGGGTTTTTCACGTAAAAATCTCTTATATAGTGTGTGGTTGTGTTTTGATTTATTTCATTGCTTTTATTATCTCATAATTCTGGTTTGTTCTGGAGGGCTAGATCCTGAAGTTTTATGCAAGGCCCTCAACAAGAATTACTAACAATGCTCATAAAATCTTCCTTTTTACCAACCCAAACCGTAGAAACGTTTATCCCTTGATTAGAATTCCCCCTAATCCCATTTACACGTTTATATTTTCACACCCGTAATAGGAAACAAACTACGCACTTATGCAAAACCACGCGCAGAGTCGATAGGACCTTTGATAGGATCGACAACCATCGAGGCATGTCAATGGAATCGAAGAATGCTCCAAAAATTGTCCAACATGCAAAAGCTAAAATTCGTAATTTTCTTGATATGATCGAGTGATCTATCAATGGCATCGACAAACCCTATTCCAGTCAGATTGAAGACATTTAACAACAATCACCACCATAGCTTCAATCATCATGAATCACAGTTCTAAGTTCCTTCTCTAATTGCCTCTATCATAGCTTCGTCATCGTCATCGCTTCTCGTGCACACATTATCTTCATCAAACCTTTGCCAAACCTAGAGAATCTGAACAAAATTGAAACTTCTCTGTGAGAACCACATTTTTAAGCATATTCGCCGAATTCACGCTCGTATGGATATTCTCAAGAGTTACACATCCTTCCCTAAGCACCTATCAGATAAAACGATGACAAACATTAGTATGTTTATTTCTAAAATGGTAAATTCAATTCTTTGCTAAATTGATCGCGCTTTCACTATCACAATTAATCGGCACGGCCTCTTATTGATGCCTAAGTTTGTTCATCATTCCTCTCAACCAAACACTTTCCTTGAAAGCTTATGTCACGCCATATACACAGCTTTGACTGTGGAAATAGCAATCATCGACTAAAGCTTCGACATTCAATTAAACGCTCAACCCACTGATACAAACGAGTAGCTAGAAGTCAACCTTATGTTGTCCACATTCACTGTATAATCTAAATCCACATAACATATTAACTTTTCCTCTGATTTCTGAAATGTCAAGATGTAGTTCGCTATACCTCGTAGATAACAAAGTAGTTAATTCGTTGCCTACTAATGTTGTTTGTTGATGCTTGACATGTATTTGTTAACTACATCGACTGCATGTAAAACATTCGGTCTTCTAAAGATCGTGGCATATATTAAACTGTTAACTGCGCTCGAATATGGCACATGATACATAACTTTTTTTTTTTTTCTATTTATAATAGAATGTTTCTCTAAAGAAAGCCTAAAGCGAGTAGCATGGGGTGTGCTAACTGGCTTAGCCTTGTCTATTATAAACTTCACCGATACCTTCTCAAGGTACTCCTACTTAAGATAATTGTAATCTGCTCATTGCTCTATCTATGTGTTTGTCTATGTAGAGAATATTCTTTGCAATCCCTGTATCTTTCATTTTGAATGTCCTTGATAGCTGAGTCTTCATTATATTCATCTCAGACGTACTTTGACTGGCAATAAGCATATCATCAACATCTAATATCGATAGAATGAATCCTCCATCACTTAATACCTTGAAGTAGATACGGTGATCATATTTACTCCTAGTAGACTATTAACTCTCAATGAAAGTATTAAACTTATTGTACTAATGCCTAGGTGATTGTTTAAAGTCGTATAATGACCTCCTTAACCCGCAAACTTTATTCTCTGCCCTTTGTATTTCGAACCCCTCTAGTTGTTTCATGTATTTCTGCTCTTCCAATTTTCCATTTAAGAAAACAATCTTAACATCTATCTGTCCCAGTTCAATGTTGTATTGGGCAACTAGTGCTAACACAAACCTAATAGATACCTGCTTGACCATAAGCTCAAAAAGTTTGTTGAAGTCAACACCCTTCTTCTGTGCATTCTCTTTCATAACCAATCTTGCCTTGTACTGATTGTGTTTATTCTTGTAAATCTACTTCGACATTATCGCTTTACACCTAATGAAAAGCTCCACTAGATCTCACATTTCATTTTTATACAAAGAGTCAATCTTGTCTTACATCACCGCTAAGGAGAAAAGGCCACTTAAGAAAGAATAATGACACTTCCACCTGAATTTGGTTCCATGAATTGAGGAAGAAGTAAACAAATTGATTAAAGTCAGCTTCATTAGAGAAGTGAAGTATCCCAAGTGGATCTATAATATAGTGATCGTCAAGAAAAAAAGAAGAAGTGGAAAAATATGAGTATATGTCAATTTTATGGATCTTAATGAAGCATGTCCAAAAGATGACTTTTCACTGCCTATTACAGACTTACGGATCTACAGTGAAATATGCAGTCATGTCCCTCATGGATAGATATTTCGAGTATAATAAATACGTATGGTGATGGAAGATGAGTAGGCCATGACATTCCAAACGACCTTGTGAATATGTTGTTATAAGGTGTAAGACCCGTATCTTAGTCCGCACCGTTCCGTAGACCTCCGCGGTCTTACCGGTCAAATTCCAGTAACCTTCGACCCTTAACCGATATTTTCGCGCGACCCTGATTCGTAAGCCGTCAACCTGAGTCGACTCAACCCAAGATCTTTACCATATCGACCGCGCCGTCGCTGCGGTTCCGATGCCGCGACTTGCGCTCCGAGGCGATACCCTAGTCTGGAGATGTGGGTCAGCGTTCGGTGCGAGGAAAACACCGCATGTTACAAAACCTAAGGGAATCTCTACGACTTGTCACATCAATCCCATCAATCAATTAATCCTATCACATCACATGTCAAGCACATGTTAAGTACACATCACTTTTCACCCTTTCCTAAGCAAGCCACAAAAGTCCAAAAGTTCTTACAAGCCTATACCTTTCTTACACAAAATGCCTCCAAAGTTCAAAAGTTCTTACACCACCTATGCCTTTCTTACACAAATGACCACAAAAGTCAAGAATTTCTTACACACCCATCACTCACCACATCCATCACCCATCTCTCTCTCTCTCTCTCTCTCTCTCTCTCTCTCTCTCTCTCTCTCTCTCTCTCTCTCTCTCCCCCTTTACAACTCTCTCTCATTTCTCAAGCTTCATTCCAAGCAACCAAAAATCTCATACGTATGAGCCTCTCCCTCTCTTCCAAAACTCCGAGTGTGGCCCACCTTTTGTCACACCCCAAACCCAAAAATCAGATTCACATGAATCCCGATTGTCGAATCCGGTGCCGACAGCCTCCTTAGTGTCCCATTCTCGGCTCCTGATAATCAAATGCCAGATTCCGATCCTGGGATCCTACAAGGAGGATTTTCAGAATGAATTTTTTTTTTAAATGGAGCATAACCACAAGCATAACCAAGTCACAAAACAACATCACCACATATCCATTATATCAAAAACATTAAGTACAATGTGGAAAAGGAAATACAAGGTGATCAAAAAGCTCCAAAAGGTCCTGATATGCGCTCCTGCCTCAGCGCTGTTACTGTCCAACGCTACCTGCACGCAACTATCGTGCATAAGCTTACAAAAGCTTAGAGGGTGGTGTAAGTATGTGCGAAGGGAAAACGCCGAGTGTACAATATCAGGTAATGCGGAAGTATGCGGTAAGTCCATGAATATAATCAGTCATACCAAGACTATGTAATGTAAGGCATGAATGCTATCGGCCATGCGATGCGAGATATGAATGTCATCAACCACACCGATGTAATGCAAGGCCTACATAGCCGAATGTCATATGCGAAATGCAATCCAAGCAAGTCGGTACTCATCAAGTACACATATCAGTACAGTTCCTCTCTGAATATCACCGGGGTCTAATACACTTCGCAGTGACTGCCACCTCCCTAGCTGCATAGTCAAGCAAGTGGAATAGACCTCACTATCCGCCTGACCAGTAGTCTGCCAATACCTACCCGGCTCGTCGATAGCGGACTCATTTGCGAGCTGGTCAAACTCAGCCTAGCTTATAGCCCCCTCACTCAGGCGAATAAGGCCACACCCCCTCCCAACCAATCATGACACAATGGGAAACGCAGCCTACTGGTATTTGACACTCGGGCGTTCGTGTATCCACTCGATCTAGACGTTGGAGCATCTCCTGGTACCAAAAAGGTTCTGAGACTTTCACCCAAGGACATCCTAAGTGCCCACAGTGCTAGAACCAAGTATTTTCGGTATCTGATACAGCCCTCCACGATGTACCTGTGGAGCCACGACCCTGATGTCGCTAGGGCGTGCAGTGATCAGGTCACACATATGCGAGATGCATGAATCACACCATCAAATCATGCAGCAATCCAGCACGTACTGCGCGTTCATGTGGGGCACTGTCTTATAATGAGTCCCGAAAGTGGTCTTTCCAATGGCGTATGTTATGATCAGTCACTACTCATATCAAGCATACATATGATGCGTATGGGCATGAGTCATGAGATTATACTAAGCATGTTATAAGGCGATGAATAACAACGAGTATGGGCCTATCAATGGGCCCTAAGGAGAGTTATAATGCGGATATTTAACCAACATTGTACATACAATGTGGACGTCAAACCAACATTGTTCCCTAGGCACGACCCGCCATAATATCATTACATGAACTATGGAAAATCCCACATTGCAATGGACCCTAAGGTCATCCCGTTAGGCCTCGACCCATGGGCCTCAGATGCATCAAATGGGCCGAATCACATGGGCCTTACATTCATCAAATGGGCTGCGTTAATGGGCCTCACCAATGAGCCTTATGTACATTGCAATGGTCCATGATCTATGGGCCTTGAGATACATCAACGTGGGCATCACAACTTGGGCCTTATATGCATCAAATGGGCTTAATCTTATGACCTTATCAAATGGGCCTAATTCCCATACGCCTTGTATATATTAAATGGGCCGGATCCCATGTCAAATGGGCCTAAACCCATGGGCCTTATATATGTCAAATGGGCTTAATCCCATGGGCCTTATATGTGCCAATAGGGCTTAATCCCATGGGCTTTAGATATATACCAAAGTAGGCCTCAATGAATGGCCATAGTTTAATCAATATGGGCCCTATACACATGCCAAGGTGGGCCCATTTGAACCATAGATCTGCCTAATTCTTAAGCTCATGCCAAAACAATGATCTTTCCAAAATGGATAGATGGTTTGGGTGCAACATATGCATCATGGTGGGGGTCCACATAAAGGCCCACCATCATACACATGCATATATAATGTATACAATATTATATATATATATATATATATATACACACACACACACACACACACACACATCACACACATATAGTGTGACTGAGTGAATAGAACACAGATCATGGAGGGTCCCACTGTCCAAACAGCGGACAGTGGACACGTGTACATCACAGTGGGCTCCACCGTCTGCTGGACGGTGGCCTCACCACACATACATCTCTGTGGACTCCATCGTCCGCCTGGACGGTGGGAGTACAACACATACATCACGTTGGGCTCCCCATGTGGGGCCCACCATAATGTACACATGCCATCCAACCCGTTGATAAGGTCACGCAGACCTAGTTGAAGGGAAAATACAAATTTCAGCTTGATTCAAAACTTCTGTGAGCCCAAAAGAAATTTTCAAAGGTAGGGTTCAATCGTTGCTGTTTCGAGTGGTGTGGGCCACTTGAGATCTGGATCAAGCCCATTTTTGGGTGGGGCCTACTTAAGGTAGGGACCCACCATATGGATGGGTTGGATTGGAAAACAAACATCAAAGTGGGGCCCACTTGCAGGCCGTGGGAGCCCTGGCGTCCGCCCGCCTGCTGGGACGCCTGACGTCAGAGAGGCAGTAGCCTCTGCTGCTTAAAAATCAGTTTTTTTTTCAAGAAAACCTGTTTTCTTGAGGTTTTGCATATGCGGGGCCCGCTCCAAGTGAATCCACTCCATTCATTGGATTCTACGGCTCGAAACAAGTTTGAATGAGCCCCATATCCGATTTTTTTATTGGCATATAAAATGACCAAAGCGTATTTCAATGGTAGTAGTACTGTTTTCGACACTATGGCTCACCGGATACTCCGATCATCCTCATTTTTCGGCTCAACGCCTAAAATGAGTCAAGGAAGGGGATGGACGGCTTGGATTGAATACATACATCAAGGTGGGTCCTATACAGTGGCCCACCCCAATGGCTTGTAAAGCCAAGCCAATATTTGTGTTTTCCTTTTCTTTTTTTTTTCTTTTTTTTTTTTTCTAGCTTATCAAATGCATTCAAGGTGGGCCCTGTTTAGGTGGGCCACCACAAATGATACATTTAAGATGGGCCCCACTCATGGACGACTTGGAAAAAAATACATATATCATGGTGGGGCTCGTTCAAGTGGGCCACATAGCCACATCAACATACAAGAAAAATAAATAAAAAGGAGAGGGAGAGAGAGTAAAAGAGTGTGACACGCGTGATGGAGGGACCTCGACACTATGGGCCCTCTGTTTCAACCATCCAATTATACATCAATGAGTCTCATTGCATATGGGTCATCCAAATAAAAGATCAACGGTGGAGATCCCTCTCCACTAAAAATTGACGGTCTAGATGACCTTTTAATGTAAGAAAAGTAAACATCATGATGGGGTCCATGGAGAATGGCCCCATCATGGAATGATATTGATGATCAAGATGGGCCATCGGCCACATCTTAGGGTCCCAAGTGAGATTTAAACCATTAATCGGTTGGCCTCACTTGGCCCATCTTAAAAATCATGAAAAAGGAGCCTATGGAAACACCCACCACTTGATCTTCTTGGTCCGTTGGAAAGCTACACTCCTTATGCTTCACTTTGATGGTGGAGATGGGAGATGGATGGCTAGGATAGGTTTTGGAAGGGGAAAGTGGGCCACACACATGCACACTTTCTCTTGGGAAAACATTGGACGTGTGATGCTCTTGGTTGCTTGAGAAGTGAGATGAGAAATGAGAAAGAGAGAGTTGTAAGAGGGACGTGAGGTGAGTGATGGAGTGATGTGAGTGGTACTTGACATGTAAGGTGGTATAAGAGAGAGAAGGAGAGAGTTGACTTTAGGTAAGGGTGATGTAAGAGAGGTATGGTTGTTTGTACTTGACATAAAGTGATTGATGGGTGATTGATTGATGGGATTGATTTGACACTTGTAGAGATTCTCTTGGAAATGTAAACGCGCGGCGTTTTCTCGAAATAAACGTCGACCCACATCTCTTAGTCAGGGTATCGGATCGGTACATGAGTCGCGACGTTGGAACCGTGGCGACGGTGCAGTCGCAATGATACAAGTCTTGGGTTAATCTGACTCAAATGTATAGGATACGACTTACGGTGTTACGCAACGTCGACCACAGGTCGCGGATTGCTGGAATTTGACGAGAAAGATCGCCGAAAGCGATGGAACAGTACGGATTAAGATACGGGTCTTACAGCTCTCCCCACCTAATAAAAATTTCGTCCTCGAAATTTACACTACCATCGCAACTAACCATAACTCAAAAAGGGAATAGGAAATGTAACATCATATATACTTAAGCACAATACACCATGCAATCAATCATCGAAAAGATGAGGATAACGCTCTTGAATCTCAGTCTCGCGCTCCCAAGACGCCTTATCTACATTATGATGGCTCCACTGCACCTTCACTAAGGGAATGACCTTGGTTCTGAGGACCTACTCCTTCCGATCAAGGATACGAACTGGCTGCTCAATATAAGAAGCGTCCTCACGAACCTCCAACGGCTGCCAATCAATAACAGGTACGATGTCTGACCCACACTTCTTCAACATAGAGACATGGAAGACGTTGTGGACGCTAGACAATTACGATGGCAAGGCAAGCCGATAGGCCACGGCGCCAATGCGCCCAGTGATCTCGAATGGTCCTATGAATCTCGGGGCAAGCTTGTCCTTCGTCCCAAAACGAACCACACCCTTCATGGGTGAGACCTTGAGATACATATAGTCCCCAACGACAAACTTGACGACGCCGACGATCAGCAAAACTCTTCTGCTGTCTTTGAGTTGTGCGCATCCTCTGCCTGATGATGTCAATAGCCTCTGACGTCTGCAGCATAAGCTCTGGACTTAGGAGACGTCGCTCTCCAACCTCGGTCCAACAATTAGGAGATCTGCACGGCCTGCCATATAATGCCTCAAAAGGAGCCATGCCAACGGTCGCCTGATAGCTGTTGTTGTACTCGAACTCAGCCAATCGCAGGTGCTTGTCCCAACTACTCAAGAAATCAATCGCGCAGGCCCGAAGCATATCCTCAATGATCTAGTTGACCCTTTCGGTCTGTCCATCAGTCTGTGGATGATACGCGATGCTGAGCTGCAAATCAGTGCCCATCGCTCTCTGGAAGCTCCTCCAAAACTGAGATGTGAACCTCGGATCTTGGTCTGAAACAATCGAGACGGGAACACCGTGCAATCTCACGATCTCATCAATAAACATCCTGGAGAGCCGATCTGTATGCCAAGTCTCACGAATCGTAAGAAAATGTGCCGACTTCGTCAGACGGTCCACAACAACCCAGATGGCGTCATGACCGCGCTGAGTCCCTGGCAAACCCATGACAAAATCGGTAAATATATGCTCCCACTTCTACATTGGGACGCTCAGCAGCTGCAATAGACCAGGGGGTCTCTGATGATCGGCCTTGACACGCTGACAGGTATCACACTCGGCCACAAAACTGGCTATCTGGCGCTTCATCCCTGTCCAAAAATACTGGCGTCTCATATCGCGATACATCTTCGTCGAGCCAGGGTGGATAGAGAAACGTGATCGATGTGCCTCGGTCATAAGATCTTGGCGTAACTCAGGAATATTCGGGACACATAATCGGCCTCTAAGCGAAGTCCACCGTCAGAACCAATCTGCCAATCCGTCTAACTCTCAGATGCTGCCTCTGCTCGGTAATCCTGCAACGACTCGTCTGTCTGCTGAGCCTCGATCACCTTTGCGACAAGAGGGTTGAATTGACAAGCTCGATAGCTGAACAATAGATGACTGCAGACTAAACTTAAAGTCGTACTCTGTTATATCCTCGAGCATCCTCCACTCCTGAATCATCATATGTGCCACCAGGCCTAGTGGCTGACGGCTGAGGGCATCCGCCACCACATTCGCCTTGCCCGGGTGGTACTGAAGATCAAAATCGTAGTCCTTCAGGAGTTCCATCTAACGCCTCTATCTCATGATCAGCTCGGACTGGGAGAACAGATATTTCAAGCTCTTGTGGTCGGAAAAGAGCTCAAATCTCACCCCATAAAGATAGTGTCTCCACACTTTCAGTGCAAATACAACTGCTGCCAGGTCTAGATCGTGCGTGGGGTAGTTCAGCTCATGGACCTTGAGTTGACGGGACGCGTAAGCCACCAGCTTCCCGTGCTGCATCAGGACAGCACCTAAGCCAACTCGTGAGGCATCAGTAAATACAACAAATCCATCACTCACAGAGAGGAGTGAGGATAGGAGCGGACGTGAGGCGGTCCTTCAACTCCATAAACGCCTGCTCACAAGCGTCGCTCCAAACAAACTAAGCACCCTTTCGGGTCAACCTGGTCAACGGGGCCGCAATACGAGAGAATCTCTCTATAAATCGTCGGTAGTATCCCGCCAAACCAAGAAAACTGTGGATCTTAGATGCATTCGTAGGCTGGTCCCACTGACACACGGCATCAATCTTCGAGGGGTCTACAGCGACACCCTGTCTCATCACCACATGACCGAGGAACTTCACCTCCTCCTGCCAGAACTCGCACTTCTCTAGATTCGCATAAATCTGGTGTGCACGGAGGGTCTGTAATGTAACCTCAAGATGCCGCTCATGCTCCTCACGAGTCCTCGAATATATCAGAATGTCGTCGATGAACACCACAACAAACTGATAGAGATACGGACGGAAGACCTCGTTCATCAACTACATGAATACTGCGGGCGCATTGGTCAGTCCGAAGGACATGACCTGGAACTCAAAATGACCGTAGCGCGTCCTGAAGGTTGTCTTAGGGATATCCTCATCTCTAACCCGAACCTGATGATAACCGGACCGCAAGTCTATCTTCGAAAAGAACTCCGCCTCCTGCAGCTGATCAAACAAGTCATCGATCCTCGGAAGCGGGTACTTGTTCTTGATCATGACCTTGTTGAGCTCGCGGTAATCTACGCAAAGCTTCAACGAGCCATCCTTCTTCTTCACGAAGAGTACCGGTGCTCCCCACGACGAACTGCTCGGACGAATAAAGCCTAGCTCGTGTAACTCGTTCAACTGCTTCTGCAGCTCCCGTAACTCCAATGGTGCCATACGATATGGGGCCTTCGAAATAGGCGCGGTACCAGGCACGAGATCAATTTGGAACTCAGTGTGCCAACGAGGTGGTAATTCCTGAATCTCCTGGAACACATCGGGAAAATCACAAATAACAGGCAGCTGGTCGATACTCAAAGTAGCTGACTCCTCAACGGCACACGATAACAGGCAAGAAAGTTGCCCTCGACAACAAACTGAAACTCTAGCACGCCGGGTATGCAGAACGTGACTGTTCTCGCGGAGCAGTCCAATATAGCGTAGTACTCGGCAAGCCAGTCCATGCTCAGGATAACATCAAAATCGGACATCGGCAATACAAATAGGTCGGCAGGCAAGAAGATATCCCCAATCAAAACGGGTCAAGATGCGTAAAATCGGCCCAACACCGCGGTATGACGTCGATATTACCAAATCCTCACGGGCAGACTCCAACGGCAAACCTGTCGATCGGCAGAAATCATCGGCGACAAATGAATGCGATGCACCAGAATCAAATAATACACGTGCAATGCATGCAGAAACAGGAAGAGTACCCTCGACAACCCCTCCTGATGACTGAGGGTCCTGCTGGGCGGTATAGAATCTGCCCTGAGCCTGCTGGGGAGGTGCAGGTCCCCTCTGAGGTCTCTGCTGCTGCTGTGGTCGCTGTGGGGGCCTAACCTACTGTCTCTGCTGTTGCGGGGGAAGTATAGGAGGCTGGTGCTGCGGTTGCTGCTGCTGTGGTGGCTGTCGCGGAGGTGGATGTGGTGCCCTTGGCTGCTGCTGCTGCTACTGCTGCGGATTGGGACACTCGTGCCTACGATGCCTTATACGACCGCACCCAAAGCAAGTACCTGTAAATGATCCCGAAGATGGTGTTGGGGGTACTGCTGGTGCTCGGAATGCTGGGCGGGTCGTGCGCCGCTGCTGTGAACGATGCTGCTGATGGAAACTACTAGAGGGTGCCTTCCTCTTCTGATCTCCCCTCTGATCACGGGCTCTCTGCACTCCGGCCCAATCTGTCTTATATATCAGGGCTCTCTCCACAATCTGCTCGAACGTCGGAAGCATGTGTCCGATCACATGGCTCCTGAGGGCAGGACGTAAGCCGTTCTCAAAACGGCAGGCCTTCTGCCCCTCATCATTAACAAGATATGTCGCAAATCTCGATAGTGCGACGAACCGAGCCTCATACTGGGACACAGACATGTCGCCCTGGACCAATGTCTCAAACTCCAATGCGCGCTGTTGTCGTACATACTCAGGAAAGAACTTTCGGTCAAACCGGTCTATAAAGTCTTCCCATGTCCACTCAAAATCGGCGGCTGTCGATCGGGCCACAGATGCCTACCAATACTGAGCCTCACCCTGCAGAAGGAATACAACTAATGGAACTCATTGCTGGGTCGTACATCTCATGGTGTCAAATATCTTCTCCACCTCGGAGCAGCATATCTCTGCAGCAGTAGGGTTTGGCTCACCCCGAAAACGTGGAGGATTGTGTTGTCGGAAATCCTTGAGAAGAGCGCTCGCACGCTCCTGCTCGGCCTCGGCCGGTGTCACTGTGGGACGCCTGCTCTGCCTCTGAAGAATGGCGGTCATCGCCTGCAACATCTGCTGTAGCTGAGTAGCACTCATAGGTACGGTCAGATCCGCACCGGTCTTAGGTAAATGAGTGGCATCATCAGGCTCAAAGGTAGGAATATCTGGTGGTGGAGCAGGAGTAACAGGTGGTAAAGCGGGAGCTGCGGGTGATGGTGCGAGAGTCGCAGGTGGTCGAGCGGGACTCTTCTAGCCATAATGTCCTACAGGAAGGAACAATGGCCTATTAACCTTGAGAATTCTCGAAGGCATAAACATTAAGGGTCTATGTCGGGAAATCGCTAAGTCATTCAGACTCGGAACCTATTTATAGCAGATATGTGATGTGATCCTCAGGTATTCCCAAGTTATGCTTTGATACTAACTTTTGTCACGCCCCAAACCCGAAAATCGGATTCACATGAATCCCGATTGCCGAATCCGGTGCCGATAGCCTCCGTAGTGCCCCATCCTCGGCTCCTGATAATCAAATGCTAGATTCCGATCCTGGGATCCTACAAGGAGGATTTTTAGAATGAATTTTTTTTTGAAATGGAGCATAACCACAAGCATAACCAAGTCATAAAAGAACATCACCACATATCTACTATATTAAAAACTTTAAGTACAATGCGGAAAGGAAAATACAAGGTGATCAAAAAGCTTCAAAAGGTCCTGATAGCGGTCCTGCCTCAGCGCTGCTGCTGTCCAACGCTACCTGCATGCAACTATCATGCATAAGCTTACAAAAGCTTAGAGGGTGGTGTAAGTGTGTGCGAAGGCCAAACGTCGAGTGTACAATATCAGGCAATGCGGAAGTATGCGGTAAGTCCATGAATATAATCAGCCATACCAAGACTATGTAATGTAAGACATGAATGCTATCAGCCATATCAAGGCCACGCGATGCGAGATATGAATGTCATCGGCCACACCGATGTAATGCAAGGCCTACATAGCCGAATGTCATATGCGAAATGCAATCCAAGCAAGTTGGTACTCATCAAGTACACATATCAGTACAGTTCCTCTCTGGATATCACCTAGGTCTAATACACTTCGCAGTGACTGCCACCTCCATAGCTGCATAGTTAAGCAAGCAGAATAGACCTCACTATCCGCCTGACCAGTAGTCTGCCAATACTTACTCGGCTCGTCAATAGCGGACTCATTTGCTAGCTGGTCAAACTCAGCCTAGCTCATAGTCCCCTCACTCAGGCGGATAAGGCCAAACCCCCTTCCAACCGACCACGACACAGTGGGAAACACGGCCTACTGGTATTCGGCACTCGGGCGCTTGTGTATCCACTCAGTTTAGACGTTGGAGCATCTCCTGGTACTAAAAATGTTCTGAGACTTTCACCAAAGGACATCCTAAGTGCCCATAGTGCTAGAACCAAGTATTTCCGGTATCCAATACAATGCGGACATTTAACAAACATTGTACATACAATGTGGACGTCAAACCAACATTGTTCCCTAGGCACGACCCGCCATAATATCATTACATGAACCATGGAAAATCCCACATTGCAATGGACCTTAAGGTCATCCCGTTGGGCCTCGACCCATGGGCCTTAGATGCATCAAATGGGCCGAATCATATGGGCCTTACATTCATCAAATGGGCTGCGTTAATGGGCCTCCCCAATGAGCCTTATGTACATTGTAATGGTCCATGATCTATGGGCCTTGAGATACATCAACGTGGGCCTCACAACTTGGGCCTTATATGCATCAAATGGGCTTAATCTTATGGCCTTATCAAATGGGCATAATTCCCATACGCCTTGTATATATTAAATGGGCCGGATCCCATGTCAAATGGGCTAAACCCATGGGCCTTATATATGTCAAATGGGCTTAATCCCATGGGCCTTATATGTGCCAATAGGGCTTAATTCCATGGGCTTTAGATATATACCAAAGTAGGCCTCAATGAATGGCCATAGTTTAATCAATATGGGCCCTATACACATGCCAAGGTGGGCCCATTTGAACCATAAATCTGCCTAATTCTTAAGCTCATGCCAAAACAATGATCTTTCCAAAATGGATAGATGGTTTGGGTGCAACATATGCATCATGGTGGGGGTCCACATAAAGGCCCACCATCATACACATATGCATATATAATGTATACAATATTATATATACACACACACACACACACACATACACACACATCACACACATATAGTGTGACTGAGTGAATAGAACACATAGATCATGGCGGGTCCCACTGTCCAAATAGCAGACAGTGGACACGTGTACATCACAGTGGGCTCCACCGTCTGCTGGACGGTGGCCTCACCACACATACATCTCTGTGGACTCCACTGTCCGCCTGGACGGTGGGAGTACAACACATACATCACGTTGGGTTCCCCATGTGGGGCCCATCATAATGTACACGTGCCATCCAAACCGTTGATAAGGTCACGCAGACCTGGTTGAAGGGAAAATACAAATTTCAGCTTGATTCAAAACTCCCGTGGGCCAAAAAGAAATTTTTAAAGGTAGGGTTCAATCGCTGCTGTTTCGAGTGGTGTGGGCCACCTGAGATTTGGATCAAGCCCATTTTTGGGTGGGGCCTACTTAAGGTAGGGACCCACCATATGGACGGGTTGAATTGGAAAACAAACATCAAAGTGGGGCCCACTTGCAGGCCGTGGGCGCCCTGGCCTCCGCCCGCATGATGGGACGCCTGACGTCAGAGAGGCAGCAGCCTCTGCTGCTTAAAAATCAAATTTTTTTTTTAAAGAAAACTTGTTTTCTTGAGGTTTTTCATATGCGAGGCCCGCTCCAAGTGAATCCACTCCATTCATTGGATTCTTTGGCTCGAAACAGTCTGAATGAGCCCCATATCCGATTTTTTTATTGGCGTATAAAATGACCAAAGCGTATTTCAATGTTAGTAGTACTGTTTTCGACATTATGGCCCACTGGATACTCCGATCATCCTCATTTTTTGGTTCAATGCCTAAAATGAGTCGAGGAAGGGGATGGACGGCTTAGATTGAATACATACATCAAGGTGGGTCCTATACAGTGGCCCACCCCAATGGCTTGTAAAGCCAAGCCAATATTTGTGTTTTCCTTCCAGCGACGTCCAGCGTCTGGATGTGATTTTTATTTTTTTTTGGCTTATCAAATGCATTCAAGGTGGGCCCTGTTTAGGTGGGCCACCACAAATGATACATTTAAGATGGGCCCCACTCATGGATGACTTGGAAAAAAATATATATATCATGGTGGGGCTCATTCAAGTGGGCCACATAGCCATATCAACATACAAGAAAAATAAATAAAAAGGAGAGGGAGGGAGAGAGAGTAAAAGAGTGGGACACGTGTGGAGGGACCTCAGCACTATGGGCCCTCCATTTCAACCTTCCAATCATACATCAATGGGTCTCATTGCATATGGGCCATCCATATAAAAGATCAACGATGGAGATCCCTCTCCACTAAAAATGGACAGTCTAGATGACCTCTTAATGCAAGAAAAGTAAACATCATGATGGGGTCCATGTAGGATGGCCCCATCATGGAATGATATTGATGATCAAGATGGGCCATCGGCCACATCTTAGGGTCCCAAGTGAGATTCAAACCATTGATCGGTTGGCCTCACTTGGCCCATCTTAAAAATCATGAAAAAGGAGCCTATGGAAACATCCACCACTTGATCTTCTTGGTCCGTTGGAAAGCTACACTCCTTATGCTTCACTTTGATGGTGGAGATGGGAGATGGATGTCTAGGATAGAGGTTTTGGAAGGGGAAAGTGGGCTACACACATGCACACTTTCTCTTGGGAAAACATTGGACGTGTGATGCTCTTGGTTGCTTGAGAAGTGAGATAAGAAATGAGAAAGAGAGAGAGAGTTGTAAGAGGGATGTGAGGTGAGTGATGGAGTGATGTGAGTGGTACTTGACATGTAAGATGGTGTAAGAGAGAGAGAGAGAGAGAGGGAGAGAGTTGACTTTAGGTAAGGGTGATGTAAGAGAGGTATGGTTGCTTGTACTTGACATAAAGTGATTGATGGGTGATTGATTGATGAGATTGATTTGACACTTGTAGAGATTCTCTTGAGAATGTAAATGCGCGGCCTTTTCACGAAATAAACGTTAACCCACATCTCTTAGTCAGGGTATCGGATCGGTACATGAGTCGCGACTTTGGAACCGTGGCGACGGTGCGGTCGCAATGATACAAGTCTTGGGTTAAGCCGACTCAAATGTATAGGATACGACTTAAGGTCATGCGCAACATCGACCACAAGTCTCGGATTGTCGGAATTTGACGAGAAGGATCGCAGAAAGCGACGGAACAGTACAAATTAGGATACGGGTCTTACACCTTTCCTACCCCTTCATCTCCCATCTCAATCATCTAAACCTTATTTCATCTATTGAAATCAAAGCTAAGGTGCTAAGGAACTCATACGAGTAAGAAGATCGAATGGTGGGTGCTTGATAAGAGTTGATTTTCATGTTTTTTTTAGATGGGCCAAGTGAGGCCAACCGATCAATGGTTTGAATCTCACTTGGGACCCTAAGGTGTAGCCGATAGCTCACTTTAATCATCATGATCATTCCATGATGGGGCCATTCTCCATGGACCCCATCATGATGTTTATTTTCTTACATTAGAGAGGTCATCTAGGCCGTCCATATCGGTGGGGAACGGATCTCCACCGTTGATTTTCGTTTTCGGTGGTCCCATGCATAAAGGGATCTATTTGTTGTATGGTTTCTTATAAGGGAGGGCTCATAGTGGCGGAGCCCTCCATCACAAGCGTGCCCCACTCTCTATCTCTCTCTCTCTCTTCCTTTCTTTTTTGTTTATATTTTTGTGTGATGATTTGGCCGTGTGGCCCACTTGGATGGACCTCACCATACAATATGTATTTTATCCAAGTGATCCTTAAGTGGGGGCCCACTTTATATGTATTGTATCTCTACCATTTATAGTGAGTGGCCCACCTGAGCAAGGCCCACCTTGTTTTTACGCAGATCGTCCACGTCCAGGGACGTCCCTGGACGTGAAATGAGAACAGAAATATCAACTTGTTTCCAAGCTTGGGAGTGACCCACTCTCATAGGCCCCACCTTGATGTGTGTATCCAATCCAAGCCGTCCATCCTCTTACCAACCTCATTTTAGCCGTTGAGTAGAAGGATGAGGCTGATTTGAACATCTGGTGGGCCATAACATTGAAGACTGCGGTGGTTACCATTGAAACATAGCCTGAAGTTCCTATGCACCCAAAAATTTCAAACTTCAGACTCATTTTGTTTGTTTCGAGCTGTAGAATCCCATGGTCGGAATGGATTTTCCGAAGGTGGGTCCCACCTGTGAGAAACCACAGGAAAATGATATTTTTTTTTTAAAAAGAAAAAGGAAAGAAAGAGGGTGCTGCAACAGGTGCTACAGCTGTCAGCGCTGCCAGCGCTGTGGGCCGACGGACGAGCAGCCCCACGGCCCAGCCATGGGCCCCACCCTGATGTACATATTGTATATCTGCACCGTCCATTTTGTGGGCCCTTAGGGCGGTAGGCTGCCCCCCAAGTTTCAGCTCCATCCAACACTCGGGTGGCGCACACTGCATAAAACAGTGGGATTGAACCTCTACCATTGAAACCCTTCTGTGGGCTACAGAAGTTTTGGATCAAGATGAAATTTGTGTTTATTTTCTTCACTCAGGTCTGTATGACCTCGTCAACGGGTTGGATGGCATGTAAGCATTGTGGTGGGCCCCACTTGGGACCCACAAGTGATGTATGGGTTTTATTCCCATCGTCCAGGCGGACGGTGGAACCCACCAGATATATGTGTTTAATTCCCACCGTCCAGCGGACGGTGGGCCCTGATGCATGTGTTCTATGTACACTGTCCAGTCACAGTGGGGCACTCCATGATGCATGTGCTGCATCCAATCCGTCCATTCACTTTGTAGGCTCATTTTATGGCTTAAGATAAAGAACGACTCGGATCCTTAGTTCATGCGGACCCCACCATGATGCGTGTGTTGAACCCAAACCATCTATCCATTTTAAAAGCTCATTCCTTGGCATGAGCCATAGAATGAGCCAGATCCATTATCCAAGTGGACCCCAACTTGGCACGTTTGAGGTCAATCTTAATGTATTTGTGGTAATTCTTTGGGGCCCACTTTGATGTGGATGTAAGGCCCACGGAATTAGGCCATTTGATGTATTATAAGACCCATGGGATTAGGCCCATTTGATGTTTTAGGAGCCCATGGGTTAAGGCCCATCGAGATGTACTAGGGCCTATGGGTTGAGGCCCATTTGATGTACATATGGGGCCCAATTGGTGTGGTCCATTTGTTACATATAAGACCTATGAGATTAAGCCCAATTGATGAATTCAAGGCCCAACGGGTTATGACCCATTGCAATGCGCATAAGGTCCATTGGTGCGGCCCATTGATGTGGCCCACTTGACGAATGAAAGGCCCATATGACATGGCCCAATTGATGTATTTAAGGCCCAATGGGATATACCTAAGGCTCATTGCATTATGTGATCCCAACCTAGTTCGTGTAATGATATTCACTACGGGCTACGCCTTGGGAGAAATGTTGGTTTGACATCCACATTACAAGTTTAATGTTGGTTAAATGTCCACATTACGACTCTCCCTAGGTCCCATTAATAGGCCCGTACTTGTTACGTGTAGGCCGTTTAGACCCATCTGCGTTGTAAGGGTAGTTCATTACTTTATTACATGTTTAGTATAGTTCCATGACTCATGATCATAATTTATACGCATCATGTGTATGCTTGATATGGGAGGTGACTGATCATAGCCTTCGGGCAGGTCGTTTATGGGCTCCTGATTAGGCGGTGTTACCCTACATGAGCGCATGATACGCGTAGGATTTTTGCCGCATGATTGGATAGTGTGATTCATGCATTCCGCATTGTGTGATATGATTACTATACGCCCTAGTGACATCGGGGCTGTAGCCTCCACAGACGCATCGTGGTTGGCCAGATTGGATACCGGAAATTTTGTTCTACATGGGGTGCTATAGATATCCCTGGGTGAAAGTCCCTAAACCCTTATAGTACCAAGAGGTTGCTCCAACGTCTAGACCGAGTGGGTAGATGAGCGTTAAGTGCCGATTACCAGATGGTTGCACTCTCCACTGTGTCATGGTCAGTCAGAAGGAAGTGCAGCCTTACCCGCCCGAGAGTAGGGGACAAAGTTAGGTTGAGTCTGACCAGATCGAGGAATGGGTCCGCCATCGACGAGCCGAGCCCGATATCGGCAAGCGGATAGTGAGGTCTCTTCCACTTACCTTATTGTGTATGATGGGGCAGCGATCTGGTTTAGAGTGTACTAGACCTCGGTGATATCCCAGATTTGAGTTATATTGACATGTGGACTTAGATGAGGATTGTATGCTTGACTTGCATCTTGCATCGCATAGCCTTGGTATGACTCATGATATTTATGGATCCATCTGCATATTCCGCATTACTCTGATATTACATGATCATATTACTACCTTGCGCACATACTTTCACCACCCTCTAAGCTTTTTATAAGCTTATGCACGATCGTTGCGTGCAGGTGACGTTGAGGCGCAACAGCGCTGAGGCAGGAGTGCTTTGCAGATCACTTTGGAGATTTTGTTCATCATCATTGTATTTCCCTTTATGCTCATTGTACTTGTAAAGTTTTTGTTCATAGTAAAAATGTAATGGAGTTTTTGGTTGTTGTTTGTGGGTTATGCCGTTGGTTATGCTTATCACGAATCAAATTGATCTTGAAAATCCTCCTCGTAGCATCCCAGGATCGGAACCTGGCGAATGGGAGCTGCGAGCCGAGAATGGGGTTCTACGGAGGCTGTCGACAACATATTCGAGGATTGGGAATTTTGTGAGCCCGATTTTTGAGTTTGGGGCATGACAGAAGTTGGTATCAGAGCATAACTTGGGAATAACCGAGAACAACATTTCATGTCTTCTATGAGTGTAGAATGACTAAATCTCGAAGTTTGGATAACTTAGCGAACTTCCATTATAGGCCTTTACCGTGCGTGCCTTCGAGAGTTTTCAAGTTGATAGGCGCCTTCTCTCTTTCCTGTAGGACATGACGCGTGGGAGAGTGACCCGATCGACTCCCACACCACCACCTGAGGATCCCGCTCCACCACCTGCAGCTCCCGCACTACCACCTACGATGCCCGTTCCACCATCAAAGATTCCTATTGCCCATCCTGAGTATGCTGCCCCTCCACCAGAGACTGGTGCCAACCCGACCGTATCCGTGAGTGCCTCTCAGTTGCAGCAGATGTTACAGGCTGTGACGGCTGCACTTCAGGGGTAGAGTAGGAACCCCGTTGTTTCACCGACACAGGCAGAGCAGGATCGTGTGAGTGCCCTCCTTCGAGAGTTTCGACGACTCGATCCCCCACTTTTCTAGGGCCAGTCGGACCCGACAGTAGCTGAGAGGTGGCGCGCCGATGTGGAGAAGATATTTGAGACGATGGGATGTACGACCGAGCGGCGAGTTCGACTAGCCGTGTTTCTTCTCCATGGTGAGGCCGAGCATTAGTGGACATCAGTCTCTCGAGCATCATGTGCCGATTTTATATGGACATGGGAGGATTTTATGGATCGGTTTGACCGACAGTACTTCCCTGATCACATCCGACGACAGCGAGCATTGGAGTTTGAGGCCCTGGTGCAGGGTGATATGATAGTGGCTCAGTATGCAGCTCGTTTTGTAGCACTATTCAGGTTTGCACCATACCTTGTAGACGATGAGGAGAGGAGAGCCCGCCTCTTCAAGGACGACCTACATTTTGGTCCTCGCGGCCGTGTTATTGGGCATGAGCTCCCGACTTTCGAGGGAGTGGTACGGAAGGCACAGATTTTTGAGGCTGAGTGGGTTGGTTCTTAGTCTGATCGCGGTCAGAGGAGAGACCGGAAGAGGCAAGCTCCTTTTAGTGACTCTCAGCAGAGGCGCACAGGTCGCCCAGCCTTCCGAGCACCAGCAATACCTCCAGCACCACCTCCGAGACAGTTCACCGGTGCTTGTTTTAGGTGCGGTGCGACAGGACACCGTTCGTGGGAGTGTCCCAGCCCCCAGCAGCAGTAGAGAGGTTCACAACAGCCTCCACCACAGCCGCAACAGAGACCCCCACAGCAGCAACGACAACAGCCCCCACCACCGAGGCCACCTCAGCAGAAACATCAGCACCAGCCTCCGGGGCCGCAGTAGTAGAGGCAGCAGTTTCGACCGCCTCAGCGACCCCAGCAGCAGCAGCAGCACGCTCAGAGGGGACAAACACCTCCCTAGCCGGCTCAGGCTAGGTTCTATGCGGATCAGTAGGATCCACAGTCATCCGGAGGAGTCGTTGAGGGTATACTTTCAGTCTCTGCATGCATTGCATGTGTTATTCGATTCCAATGCATCGCATTCTTTTGTAGCCGAGAACTTCTGCCGATCGACTGGCTTACCGTTGGAGTCTTCTTATGAGAGCTTATCAGTATCGACTCCCTTGGGGAGGACTGAAGTGTTGGGCCGATTTTTCTTGTCTTGCCCCATTTTAGTTAGAGATACCTTTTTGCCTGCCGATCTGTTTGCATTGCCGATGTCCGAGTTCAACGTCATCCTGGGCATGGATTGTCTCGCCGAGTATTATGTCATATTAGACTGCGCCACGAGGACAGTCACGTTTTGTATACCCGGCCTGTCGCAGTTCCAGTTCGTTACAGAGCCTAGAGGAGAGCGGTTGTCTTGTTTGATGTCGTGTGCCATAGAGGAGCCCATAGAAGTGGGCATCGACCATTTGCCCGTGGTTTGCGATTTTTTCGATGTGTTTCAGGAGATTTTGGGATTACTGCCTCGTCGGCTCACCTAGTTTCAGATTGATCTTGTGCCCGGTACTGCGCCTATTTCGAAGGCCCCGTATCGCATGACACTATTAGAGTTGCGGTAACTGCAGAAGCAGTTGGACGAGTTGCGCGAGTTAGGCTTTATCCGTCCGAGCAGTTCGCCGTGGGGAGCGCCGGTACTCTTCGTGAAGAACAAGAATGGCTCGTTGAGGCTCTGCGTAGATTACCGCGAGCTCAACAAAGTCACAATTAAGAACAAGTATCCGCTCCCGAGGATTGATGATTTATTCGATCAGCTGCAGGGTGCACAGTTCTTTTCGAAGATCGACCTGCGTTCCAGTTATCATCAGATTCGGGTCCGAGATGAGGACATTCCGAAGACAGTATTAAGGACGCGCTATGGTCATTTTGAGTTCCAGGTCATGTCCTTCGGGCTGACCAATGCACCGGCTGTCTTCATGCAGTTGATGAACGAGGTCTTCCACCCATATCTCGATCAGTTTGTGGTAGTCTTCATCGACGACATTCTAATCTATTCGAGGACCCGTGAGGAGCATGAGCAGCATTTGGAGATTACTTTGCAGACCCTCCGCGCACACCAGCTGTATGAGAAGCTAGAGAAGTGCGAGTTCTAGTAGGAGGAGGTGAAGTTCCTCGGTCACGTGATGATGAGGGAGGGCATCGCAATGGACCCCTCGAAGGTCGAGACAGTGCGTCAGTGGGGTCAGCCCACGACTACGACAGAGATCCGTAGTTTCCTTTATTTAGCGGGCTATTATCGGCGTTTCATTGAGGGCTTCTCTCGTATTGCAGCCCTGTTGACCAGGTTAACTCGGAAGGGCGTAGAGTTTATTTGGAGTGACGCCTGCGAGCGAGCATTTATGGAGTTGAAGGACCGTCTGACGTCCGCTCTTGTCTTCACTCTTCCCTCTGGGAGTGACGGATTTATTGTATTTACTGATGCCTCACATATCGGTTTGGGTGTTGTCCTAATGCAGCACGGGAGACCAGTGGCCTTCCTGTCTCGTCAGCTCAAGGTCCATGAGCTGAACTATCCCACGCATGACTTAGAGCTGGCTGCAGTTGTCTTCACACTAAAGGTGTGGAGGAACTATTTTTATGGGATCAGGTTCGAGCTTTTCTCTGATCACAAGAGCTTAAAGTACCTCTTCTCGCAGTCTGAGTTGAATATAAGGCAGAGGCGCTGGATGGAGCTCCTAAAAGACTATGATTTTGATCTTCAGTACCACCCAAGCAAGGCGAACATGGTGGCAGATGCTCTCAGCCGTCAGCCACGTGGCCTAGTGGCACATATGATGATTTAGGAGTGGCGGATGCTTGAGGATATCGCAGCATATGATTTTGAGTTCGGCCTGCAGTCTTCCATCGTGCAGTTATCGAGCCTGTCGATTCAACTCTCTTGTCGCTAGGGTGATCGAGGCTCAGCAGGCTGATGAGTCATTGCAGAGTTATGTAGCTGAGGCTGCATCTGAGAGTCAGGCAGATTGGCAGATTGGTATAGACGATGGACTTCGCTTCAGAGGCCGATTATGTGTCCCGAATTGCGCAAGAGCTTAGAACGAGGCACATCGATCGCGATTTTCTATCCACTCTGGCTCGACGAAGATGTACCGTGACATGAGGCGACAGTATTTTTGGACAGGGATGAAGCGCCAGATCGCCAGTTTTGTGGTCGAGTGTGACACGTGCCAGCGTGTCAAGGCCGATCATCAGAGATCTCCTGGTCTATTGCAACCGTTGAGCATCCCGATATGAAAGTAGGAGAACGTGTCGACAGATTTCATTATGGGCTTGCTGAGGACTCAGCGCGGTCATGACGCCATTTGGGTTGTTATGGATCATCTGACGAAGTCGACACATTTCCTGGAGATGCGTGCGACTTGGTCTATGGACCGGCTTGCGAGATTATTCATCAAGGAGATCGTGAGACTGCATGGCGTTTCAGTGTCGATCGTTTCTGACCGAGACTCGAGGTTCACGTCTTAGTTTTGGAGGAGCTTCCAGCGAGCGATGGGGACTGATTTGCAGCTCAGCACCGTGTACCATCCGCGGATCGATGGCCAGACCGAGAGGGTCAACCAAATCCTTGAGGATATGCTTCGGGCTTACCCGATTGATTTCGGGGGTAGCTGGGATGAGCATCTGCGATTGGCTGAGTTCGCATACAATAACAGCTATCAGGCGACCATCGGCATGGTTCCTTTTGAGACATTATATGGCAGACCATGCAGATCACCGAGTTACTGGACCGAGGTTCGAGAGCATCGTCTCCTAGGTCCCAAGCTTGTGTAAGAGACGTCAGAGGCTATTGACATCATCAGGCAGAGGATGCGCATAGCTCAAAGCCGGCAGAAGAGTTTTGCTGATCGTCAGCGTCGTCCCTTGGAGTTTGACGTAGGGGACCATGTGTATCTCAAGGTCTAGCCCATGAAGGGCGTAGTTCGATTTGGAGCGAAGGGAAAGCTTGCCCCGACATTCATAGGACCTTTTGAGATCACTGGGCGCGTTGGCGCCATGGCCTATCGGCTTGCCTTGCCATCTCAGTTGTCTGGCGTCCACAACATTTTCCATGTCTTTATGTTGAGGAAGTGTGGGTCAAACATAGTTTCCGTTATTTATTGGCAGCCGCTGGAGGTTCGTGAGGATGCTTCTTACATCGAGCAGCCAGTCCGTATCCTTGATCGAAAGGAGCAGGTCTTCAGAACCAAGGTCATTCCGTTGGTAAAGGTTCAGTGGGGTCACCATTCTATAGAGGAGGCTTTTTGGCAGCGTAAGGCTGAGATTCGAGAGCGTTATCCTCATGTCTTTGATGATTGATCATGTAATGTATTTTATATGTTGTCTCTGATTTCATATAGTGATGTTATATTTCTTAGTCCTCTCGAGTTATGCCTAGTTGCGATGATTGTGTAAATTTCTTAGTCCTCGAGGATGAAATTTTTATTAAGAGGGGAGAGTTGTAAGACTCGTATCTTAGTTCGTACCGTTCTATAGACCTCCGCAGTCTTACCGGTAGAATTTCGGCAACCTTCGACCCTTAACCAATATTTGCGCATGACCCTAATTCGTAAGCCGTCAACCCGAGTCGACTTAACCCAAGATCTTTACCATAGCGACTGCGCCGTCGCTGCGGTTCCGATGCCGCGACTCGCGAGCCGAGACGATACCCTAGTCTGGAGATGTGGGTCAGCGTTCGGTGCGAGAAAAACACCGCGCGTTGCGAAACCCAAGGAAATTTCTACGACTTGTCACATCAATCCTATCAATCAATCAATCCCATCACATGTCAAGCACATGTCAAGTACACATCACTTTTCACCCTTTCCTAACAAGCCAAAAAAGTCCAAAAGTTCTTACAAGCCCATACCTTTCTTACACAAAATGCCTCCAAAGTCAAAAAGTTCTTACACCACTCATGCCTTTCTTACACAAATGGCCACAAAAGTCAAGAATTTCTTACACACCCATCACTCACCACATCCATCACCCATCTCTCTCTCTCTCTCTCTCTCTCTCTCTCTCTCTCTCTCTCTCTCCCTATACAACTCTCTCTCATTTCTCAAGCTTCATTCCAAGCAACCAAAAATCCCATACGTATGAGCCTCTCCCTCTCTTCCAAAATTCTAAGTGTGGCCCACCTTTCCTACCCCTTCATCTCCCATCTCAACCATCCAAACCTTATCTCATTCATTGAAATCAAAGCTAAGGTGCTAAGGAACCCATAGGAACAAGAAGATCGAACGGTGGGTGCTTGATAAGAGTTGATTTTCATATTTTTTTAAGATGGGCCAAGTGAGGCTAACCGATCAATGGTTTGGATCTCACTTGGGACCCTAAGGTGTGGCCGATGGCCTACTTTGATCATCATGATCATTCCATGATGGGGCCATTCTCCATGGACCCCATCATGATGTTTATTTCCTTGCATTAGAGAGGTCATCTAGACCGTCCATATCGGTGGGGAACGGATCTCCACCGTTGATTTTCGTTTTCGGTGGTCCTATGTATAAAGGGATCTATTTGTTGTATGGTTTCTTACAAAGGAGGGCTCATAGTGGCGGAGCCCTCCATCACAAGCGTGCCCCACTCTCTATCTCTCTCTCTCTTCCTTTTTTTTATATATATTTTTATGTGATGATTTGGCCGTGTGGCCCACTTGGATGGACCCCACCATACAATATGTATTTTATCCAAGTGATCCTTAAGTGGGGGCCCACTTTATATATATATATATATATATATATATATATATATATATATATATATATATATATATATATATATTGTGTATCTCTACCATTTATCGTGAGTGGCCCACCCGAGCAAGCCCCACCTTGTTTTTACGCAGACCGTCCACGTCCAGGGACGTCCCTGGACGTGAAATGAGAACACAAATATCAGCTTGTTTCCAAGCTTGGGAGTGACTCACTCTCATAGGCCCCACCTTGATGTGTGTATCTAATCCAAGCCGTCCATCCTCTTACCAACCTCATTTTAGTCGTTGAGTAGAAGGATGAGGCTGATTTGAACATCTGGTGGGCCATAGCATTGAAGACTGTTGTGGTTACCGTTGAAACATAGCCTGAAGTTCCTATGCACCCAAAAATTTCAAACTTTAGACTCATTTTGTTTGTTTCGAGCTGTAGAATCCCATGGTCGGAATGGATTTTCCGAATGTAGGTCCCACCTGTGAGAAACCACAGGAAAAAGATATTTTTTTTAAAAAAAAGGAAAGAAAGAGGGTGCTGCAGCAGGCGCTGCAGCTGTCAGCGCTGCCAGCGCAGTGGACGGACCGACGAGCAGCCCCACGGCCCAGCCGTGGGCCCCACCCTGATGTACATATTGTATATCTGCATCGTCCATTTTGTGGGCCCTTAGGGCGGTAGGCTGCCCCCCAAGTTTCAGCTCCATCCAACGCTCGGGTGGCCCACGTTGCAGAAAACAGTGGGATTGAACCTCTGCCATTGAAACCCTTCTGTGGGCCACAGAAGTTTTGGATCAAGATGAAATTTGTGTTTTTTTTCTTCACTCAAGTATGTATGACCTAGTCAACGGGTTGGATGGCATGTAAGCATTGTGGTGGGCCCCACTTGGGACCCACAAATGATGTATGGGTTTTATTCCCACCGTCCAGCGGACGGTGGGCCCTAGTGCATGTGTTCTATGTACACTGTCGAGTCACAGTGGGGCACTCCATGATGCATGTACTACATCCAATCCGTCCATTCACTTTGTAAGCTCATTTTATGGCTTAAGATAAAGAACGACTCGGATCCTTAGTTCATGCGGATCCCACCATGATGCGTGTGTTGAACCCAAACCGTCTATCCATTTTAAAAGCTCATTCCTTGACATGAGCCATAGAATGAGCTAGATCCATTGTCCAAGTGGACCCCAACTTGGCACGTTTGAGGTCCATCTTAATGTATTTGTGGTAATTCTTTGGGGCCCACTTTGATGTGGATGTAAGGCCCACGGAATTAGGCCATTTGATGTATTCTAAGGCCCATGGGATTAGGCCCATTTGATGCTTTAGGGGCCTATGGGTTAAGGCCCATCGAGATGTACTAGGGCCTATGGGTTGAGACCCATTTGATGTACATATGGGGCCCAATTGGTGTGGTCCATTTGTTACATATAAGACCCATGAGATTAGGCCCAATTGATGAATTCAAGGCCCAACGGGTTATGACCCATTGCAATGCGCATAAGGCCCATTGGTGCGGCCCATTGATGTGGCCCACTTGACTAGTGAAAGGCCCATATGACATGGCCCAATTGATGTATTTAAGGCCCAATGGGATATACCTAAGGCCCATTGCAATGTGTGATCCCAACCTAGTTCATGTAATGATATTCACTACAGGCTACTCGGGAGAAATATTGGTTTGACATCCACATTACAAGTTTAATGTTGGTTAAATGCCCGCATTACGACTCTCCCTAGGGCCCATTAATAGGCCCGTACTTGTTGCGTGTAGGCCGTCTAGACCCATCTGCGTTGTAAGGGTAGTTCATTACTTTATTATATGTTTAGTATAGATCCATGACTCATGATCATAAATCATACGCATCATATGTATGCTTGATATGAGAGGTGTCTGATAATAGTATATGCCTTCGGGCAGGTCGTTTATGGGCTCCCGATTAGGCGGTGTTGCCCTAAATAAGTGCACGATACGCGCAGAATTTTTACTACATGATTGGATAGTGTGATTCATGCATTCCGCATTGTGTGACATGGTTACTATACGCCCTAGTGACATCGGGGTTGTAGCCTCCACAGACGCATCGTGGTTAGCAGGATTGGATACCGAAAATTTTATTCTACATGGGGTGCTATAGATATCCCTGGGTGAAAGTCCCGAAACCCTTATGGTACCAAGAGTTTGCTCCAACGTCTAGACCGAGTTGGTAGATGAGCGTTGAGTAACGATTACCAGATGGCCGCGCTCTCCACTGTGTCGTGGTCAGTTGAAAGGGGGTGCGGCCTTACCCGCCCGAGAGTAGGGGGCAAAGCTAGACTGAGTCTGACCAACTCGAGGAATGGGTCCTCTATCGACGAGCCGAGCCCGATATTGGCAGGCGGATAGTGAGGCCTATTCCACTTACCTTATTGCGCGTGATGGGGTGGCGATCTGGTTTAGAGTATACTTGACTCCGGTGATATTCCAGATTTGAGTTGTATTAACATGTGGACTTAGATGAGGATTGTATGCTTGACTTGCATCTTGCATCGCATAGCCTTGGTACGGCTCATGATATTTATGGATCCATCTGCATATTCCACATTACTCTGATATTATATGATCATATTACTACCTTGCGCACACACTTTCACCACCCTCTAAGCTTTCTATAAGCTTATGCACGATCGTTACGTGTAGGTGACGTTGGGGCGCAGCAGCGCTGAGG
Organism: Magnolia kwangsiensis; assembly: GCA_037074715.1. Lineage (NCBI taxonomy): Eukaryota > Viridiplantae > Streptophyta > Magnoliopsida > Magnoliales > Magnoliaceae > Magnolia > Magnolia kwangsiensis. Next base: position 8,089,041 of record CM073585.1, on the reverse strand, counting down.
CAGGAGTGCTTTGCAGATCACTTTGGAGATTTTGTTCATCATTATTGTATTTCCCTTTATGCTCATTGTACTTGTAAAGTTTTTGTTCATAATGGAAATGTAATAGAGTTTTTGGTTATTGTTTGTGGGTTATGCCGTTGGTTATGCTTATCACGAATCAAATTGATCTTTAAAATTCTCCTCGTAGCATTCTAGGATTGGAACCTGGTGAATGGGAGCTGGGAGCCGAGAATGGGGTTATACGGAGGTTGTCGAAACCAGATTCGGCGATCAGGAATTTTGTGAGGCTGGTTTCCAAGTTTGGAGCGTGACATAAGGTCATGCCATTCGGGCTCAAGAATGTTGGGGTGACATATTAGAGAGCAATGCAAAACATTTTTCACGATATGGTGCATAAATATGTTGAATATTACGTTGATGATTTAGTGGTGCGATCCTACAGCCATGTGGAACATGGAGAGCACTTCTTGTTAATCTTCCAGTAAATTCTTTGGGTTCATTGTTAATCATCGTGGAATAGAGATTGACTCGGGAATAATCATGGCGATCCAGGAGATGCTGCCGCAAAAACAGTGTGAATTAAAAAACTTGCAAGGAAAATTTACTTACATTTGACACTTTATATCAAATATGGCAGGAAAATTCCAACCATTTGCTTGCCTCATGAAGGGGTAAAGCTTGAGTGGGACGAAGCATGTCAAAATGCATTTGATTCCATTAAAAATTTGTTGAAGTAGCCCTTGATATTAGCGATGCCTATAAAAGGTAATCCATTAATCCTGTATATTGTAGCATGCGAAGTTTCCATGGGAGCCTTATTGGTCGAGTAGAATGAATAAGGAAAAGAAAGTGCCCTCTATTATTTGAGCATAACATTAATGGGGGGCAGAGCATAACTATTCTCCCACTGAGAAAGTATGCCTAGCTATGATTTTTACAGTACAGAAGTTGTGATATTACTGCTTGTCTCATGATATAATGCGAATATCACAAGCCAATCCGATAAAATATCCGATGACACAACCGATTTTGTCCTAAAGATTAGCCAAGTGGATGTTGGTTCTCTCAGAATTTACAATAACTAATATGTTGTCCAATGTGGTGAAAGGCCAAGCAATTGCAGATTTTTTAGCAGCACATATAGTTCCTGGTTGTGAAGAAAATTTATATGAATTGTCAGACGAACAAGTTTTGCTAGTTGAGCCAACCGAAACTTGGCAAATGTACTTTGAAGGTGCTGCTTGGGCATAAGGTGCAAGTGTTAAGGTGATTTTCATTAATCCTTGTAGTGATTTATTGCCCTAATTTTTCACATTGGGCGTTGCATGCACGAATAACGAAGTTGATTATAGCGCCCTTATCATCAGGTTGCAAATAGCCCAAGAGATGAAAATACGAGCCATGCAAAATTTCGAAGACTCCAAGCTAGTGATAAATCAACTAATTACTTAGTTTGAAATACAGAAACCGGAGTTGTTTCCCTATTGTCATCGAGAGATACAATTGCTGAAGGTTTTTCTTGACGTTATTGTTAAACATGTACCCAAGCATGAGAATGCAAATATAGATGCATTGGCTAGTCTGGCTGCGACATTTTCTTACCCTTTCAGGAGTCCTCTTCAAGTGACGATAGAAGAACGAGTGTTCTTGCCACTGAGACTGTAAAATCATAGCCGATGTCTTGCTTAAAAGTCACAATTGACGATTAGCAGCAATCATTTATAAGTTACCTGAAGTATAGAATTTCCTCAGAAGAACTGTAATTGAAATTACATACCAACCAAAGGTCGAAGAATTTTGTGATACACAACGGGTGTTATACAGAAAGTCTTATAATAAAATATTGCTGCGATGCTTAGATACAAAAGAAGTCGATTATGTTCTAGAGGAAGCCCATTAAAGAAAATGTGAAGCTCATCAAGCCAGTCGAAATTTGTTTCACCGTATACACCATATGGGGTATGATTGGCCCTCTATGTTCAAAAATTCGATAGCATTTGCCAAACGATGTTATGAATTTCAAATACATGCTATCCTTATACATATACCTCATTACGACTTGCATTAGTTGGTGGCTTTGTGGCCCTTTGCGGCCTAGAGATTGGACAATATTGCCCTTCATTAATCTGCCATCTTCACAAGGGCGCCAATATATTCCAACGGCGATAGATTATTTTTCTAAGTGGACAGAAGTTGTTGTACTACTCAGCGTTAAAGAAAAAGACGTGACGGATTTTATTCATCATGCAATCATATATTAGCATGGGGTCCGGGAGAAAATTATTATCGATAATGTTACTTTGTTCAAAAACAAGAACATGGAGAAATTGTGTCGGAAATTTGGGATTAAGCATTTCTTCTCAACGCCTTATTACCCGTCAACGAACGAATTGGCAAAAGCTTTTAACAAGACAATTATCATAATTATGAAGAAATTTATCATAAAAAATATGTAAAACTAGGATGAAAGGCTACAAGAAGCCTTATGGGCCTACTGAATGACTCATTGAACGGCAATAAAAGCCACTCCTTATTCATTAGTTTATGGAGTTAAAGTTGTTCTGCCAATTGAAATGCAAATCGCTCATTAAGTGTGGTGATGCATGAGTCAATCATAGAAGATGAAAATGTCAGGATAAGGCTAATGGAGTTAGATACTCTGGATGAAAAATAGCTAGCAGCGTAGCAACATATAGAGTTATATCAAGCATAAATAACGCTCACCTTCGATAATATGGTTAAACACTGATCTTTCAAGAAAGGAGAAATAATATTGATGCTTAAAAGGCCCATTATGGTTACCCGTAGAACCGAGAGTAAATTTAATCCCGAATGGGATGGTCCATAAATTATATAAGAAGTTTACTCAAATGGGGCCCATTGAGTCATGAATAAGAATGGGCAGGAAATGGGAATACTCGTTAAAGGTCTTTTCATAAAAAGATATCATCCTTAAAGAAGATGAATTTTTTATTACGAAGATTATTTATGAAGAATCTACCCAATCAAAAGCAGGCAAAAAGAGTACACTTTGAAAAAAAGTAAGGATACTGTACAATATAAAGCAACAACAAAAGAAATGCCATGTATCAACGAGACTAATCTCCAATAAAGCAGGATTGAAGAATGATTAATAAAAGAAAAGTCAAAGAAATATATGACCTCCAATTCTCCAATTTCAAGGATGGTAATCATCGGTCTTCCGAGTCGATAATTGTTAATAATCCTTCAGAATGATCTAAAATTACTATTGATCATTGCTAATCTTAAGGCATTGAATTATGTACTAGTCCTACATGACTTCAAGGTTATCGTCAATTATCAAAGACTATTGTCAACCATGTAAAATCCTTACAACAGGCCATGATGTGCGTTATAAGACAACCATGTGTAAGTCCTAGTGACACTTTTACAGGCCGCGATGTGTGTTATATGCCAACTACGCAAAAGACCTGCATAATATCATATGATGGATGAAAGAAAATATCCCCTATGAATGACAAAAGATATCGCCGATTCTCCAAACATTATACAGGTAGCGATGAGAGCCAGTGGCAAAAGCCCACAAAAGCCAACCACACGTAAGACTTGTGACGTCTTTATCACTCTTAGTAGTGTCATAGGGAATGGTGAAAAAAAATGCCTCCCTGTGAATGGACCCAGTCATGAAGGCAAAGAAAAAGAGGGTTGTAGTGTGAGATATGGTTTATTCATATGTAGGCCAACCATATGCATATATCCTATCGAGTTCACTGCTTGATAGCTTCAATGGGCCCCTTTGATGGATTGCTGTATGTAAACTCCCCAGCAACAGCTGAAGTCTTATGAACTCAAGAGATTTGTTGAAACCAACTAGCATAAGTCCAAATGCTCCAAATACCCAAGAGCCTAAACTAAGGATGCTCCAAATACTTAAGAGCCTAAACTGTGGATGCTTCGAATACTCAAGCCTAAATTGTAGTTGGTGCCTTAGTTCTACTAACAGAACTCCAAGGTAGCTCCACCCATTAAAGAGAACATAGTGTAAAGTATGTTAATGCACAAAAGTTAGAACGAATAAATAATCATAGCAAAACATAGTTTTGATTGAGAAAAAAAATACATGTGCGAATTGGCAGCATGATTCATAAAGTTAAGAATCATTCATAATCATATGATTAGAAAACAGAATAGCAATTGAACAAAATTGTTTACGTCATTTAAATCATAAGATTGTTTTGAATCACATATGAATTACATATTCATAATCATTCTAAAAGGCCTATAGCCAACATATACCCTTGCCAATCTTGGTTAAATTGAATTTGAGTTACAACGACATTAAGTTTAGCTTCAACAATAAGCTTGGACCAATTGGGAATCCCCACAAGCTCCTGCTCCAATTAAACAACATCAGTTTTCTTCTTTGAAAATTGGCAATTTGCTCATTAGTTAAAGTAAATTTTCATTCAAAAGCCTTTTTTTTGCTCATGAAGGGAACATTATTTTTTACATCCGAAAATGATTGAAGATCGCCTAGATATATCATCATAGAGGACTGACAATTCCTCTTACTGACGCAATATTTCTAGTGCAATCTATATACTTTGAGTAAATTCCAACTGTTAGAGAGAAGTGCAAAACTGAGTCATGAAGTCGTGAAACAGTAATCTTTGTGGTATTATCCTGGATTGCCAAGGCATCACCAAGCAGAGGCCACTGTTCTGAATCCTTGAACATACAAACAATTGCCAAGAGTACATTCTTAACTAAGATGAGCTTATACTGAGGAACGTTCTCCAAAGAAAAAGCATCAGATGTTGCCATAGAATTTGAACCCATAGAAAAGCTTGGGACTTGCGCGGTTGCAAGAAAAGAAGAAAATATAATATAAGACAAGCGAGAACAGAATGATCTTAGTATAAGTAAGAAAACTAGAATTCTATGATTATTGATGAAGGAATAGCTACAGCTGAAGGTCCGATGACAATGGAAGCAGTAGTAAATTTAAGAATTGTTTCTTAAGGAGTGTAACATCCCGGATTTTTCACTGTTTTGGATTTCCAAAAATCCTTATTTTTTTTATTATTAATTAACTTATGACATCACTTAATGACCATTAGCACTCAATATTAGTTATACAGGGATGGTACCAATGAAGAACCGCACAAGTTCGATTAATCAACCTTAGGAAGTCAACGAATCCGCCTGATCGCTTGAACATCAGGTGTAGCCCCATAATTGACTCACATAGGACCCAAATCTAACTGACCCGTCGTTAACTAATCAAGACAAGCATAACTAAATTAAAGATCTAACCAAAGTCGAGTCAGATGAGGCCCGGATCTTAACAATAGACCAAATCAATCCTTGTAACATCCCATCTAACCAGCACAGTGTCCTGGGGCGTCCACGTAGGATTTACCACAGGACCATTTGTTTAATCCATTCAAGGTAGGGTATTACAAGTTAATTAACTTAGGATTAGCCCATTAGAGTAGACCAGACAGATCATGATAGGTCCTAGTGCGGGTCGCCAAGCTAGATGACCCTTTGCACTTAGCATCAGCCTGTACAGGCTATACCGTAGTGCAGAAAGGTCAAAAAATTATAAAAATTTAAGAAAACATATATCTCACTGGGCTTGTGGTCTATCATGGACCACGGACCCAGTGGACACCCAGAACTGGGATCTGGCACTGGCCAAATGCACCCCACCAATGCCAGAATTTGAATCTGGCACTTACAAATGAAATCGAGACTTCGGACTTTTCAGCCGTCGAATTTCTTCTAAATTTACGGTAAAGGTCTAATGTGTGGGCCTACGCCCATCAACAAAACCTGGGCCCTGATCGTGGCACGGTAACCGTTGATCGCACATCGGACCTGTACGATCAAACCAAATATCCGATCGACTCCAAAATTTGCATGGCCCTTCATCGGACCATGGTCCACCTATCTTATAAGTTTCATGGCCAGGAGACCACCAGAACCTCTCCAATCACCAGAATAGGCCCCATAGGGCCACTTAAGGATCGGGACCATATGGTCAAACTTCATATCCGATCGTTCCTAAATTTTTCATGGCCCTTCATCGGGCCATGGAGCACTTATCCTGTGGTGTAAATCAATATGTACACCCCACAGTGAGTCCTAGAGCTTAGAAAGATCCTCCCATAAGTCTAGTATAGTAAAAACCCAACACTTGGGGCCATTTCCACTAAATCTGGAATTATAAAAAGGCCTTCTTTTGGGCACCCCTCTCCCCATACGATTTTTATCCTAGAAAAAGAAAGAAAGAAAGAAAAAGAGAGAAAAAGAGAAAGAGAGGAAGAAAGAGTGAAAGAGAGAGTGAAGGAGAGTGAAAGAGAGAGTGAAGGAGAGTTAAGGTGGACCTTAGATCGAGGTGGGGCCAAGGAAAATCAACCCTTTCAACTCCTTACCTCCTTTCTCCGAAGGAAACTCTCCACCGCCATTCCAAAATCGTTTGTGGGCCATCTAGGTAAGATCTCTCACTCTTTTTCTCTTGAAACCCTTGTATTGAAGAAAAAATGCCATGAATTTCTCTCATGCTTGAGTTGTTTTAGGGATTTTGGCCGGCCGACCTCCAAAACCCTCATCTCTAGGTCATTTCTAAGCCTCCAACGAATCCTAAGCTGCGGACTATTGCTCTTAGGTGGCCTAGCACCAATTCTAATATAAGATTAATGATTTTGATTGCTTGTGTGACATCTTTGGAGAACCTAGAGAATCCCTAGGAATTGCATGTTTGTTGAAATGGTGTGGAATGATATGTTTTGCTCACATTAGGATGTTCATGCTTCTCATATGATATTGTGTATGTATGGTGTATGCTTATACCTTGTTGAATTCTTTTTCATGTATAGATGCTCCGTAGTACATATGACTTCCTTCCTTTTATTCACATGATTTCTTAAAATGGAGGGAGTGTTTAACTTCCTCACCCACACACCCTCACACACACACACACACACACACACACACACACACACACACATGCACTTATTTCTTGATATGGTTAGCCTAGCTTGTTAAGAGAATATGAATTATATGTTGATATGTATGAGAACATGCATTTGTTGTTCTAGTGTTACATTGTTAGTTGACATGCTATGGATCACTGTTTATGCCCTTGGGTTGGCCAGAATCATGAGGAGAGCGAAGATGGTCCCGTCGGTAGGACCATCTCGAGACTAAACCCGTGGATTTGGGCGGCTGTGTTCGGGCGGCTGTAGTTCGACTGCATGGGTCTCTTGTGCCCGATGTCGCTCGTCTCACGCTCGCCCGACTCTTGCGGTTTAGTCTACAGTCTGACCAACCTTGATTGTTAATCCTGATTGCTCACATATGTTTAGAACCTGAACCACCCTGCAACCGTCGTAGCCCATTAATAACTCACTTGAAATTGGTCCACAGCCTCGTGAGCTGGGCATGGTAGAATGGGACACTGTGTCTGAGCTGTCGGCCTACGCTGGGGTGCCGCACCTCCCCGTAATGACCGCGAGCGATCCCTTTCTCTTGGCACTCCTCATGTACTTGAAGTCAGGGATGAGGAACCCGATGGGATTACGGACCACGAGGTCTCGGCCTCACTCATTGGGGGGTCTTGGCCTCGCAACCGGCTTAGGGCATTAATACGTGGGGTGCATCAGATTCCCTAATCTACTAAATGAATGGACTTAACTAATAACTCGGCTAACACGATCGCATTGCATCGCATTAGTTAGAGTGGTGACTTGGAAGTCGAGGTCGCAATGAGGGAGTGCTGACATACGCGATCGTTAAATGGAGTCGCTCGAGGGAGCGTTGTGGCGAGGGCATGCATCATATCATTCCGCATACATACATTTTAATAAGAGTTGCTAGGTGTTGATGATTGGCTGTGTTTCATTAAATTCATATTATAATTGATGCCTGTTGTAACTTAAGATTAATAGCACCCACTGAGTTGATCACTCACTCCCACTCTGAGACGATATTTTAAAACACCACCCAGACTCTTCAGTAGTTACAGGTTATGCTGAGTTTGATGAGCTTGGCGGCGCGAGCTTAAGCGAGGAGGATGAGTTCTTTTACTTCCAGTTGATGGGCGGTTCTCCATCGGCTTAGAAGACTGAATTCTGGGGTGTTGAGTCATGGGCTCAGCGCACCATTCTTTTGGACATATGATTCTCTTGTGATTTTGTTGGGCAACGCCTTAGGCGACCCCTTTATATTCTTTTGGACTTGTACATATATATATCTCTTTCACTTCAGTAGACTAATTGTGGTTGCATTTCATGCTCCAAGTAATTTCAGGCTGCACGTTTAAACTTGATTAATCTTTAAACCATAAAATTGATGATAAGCGACACTCGGGAACTCGGGAGTCGAGCGTATGCACGACCCCTCGATTTTTTGGGGCGTTACATTTAGTATCAGAGCAATAGTTTGGAATCCCTTGGGCCATGGGTCATGAACTCACTAACGCGTCCGCTGACTTGAGAGAATACATATTAGATAACGCAATAGGGACTTGAAACGCTAGGAACCTCCCTAGACCCTGAACCAACGATAGTAGACGAAGGGTTGAACTTCCAGATGTTAGGGTTGGGTAGCGAGAATAAGCAGTGATCCTAGGGAATAGGTCCGAGAGTCTTACGAAATGCTTAGAGTGAGGAGAGAGAGCTTAACTATATTAGAATTTGACCTGGGAGCCTTACGACCCGTTTCAGCCCATTCCCGGGCAAGAATTCTGGAACTTAGCGCAAGACCGATCCGACTAACTAGGAAATTTAGGTAGTCTAGTCCACCAAGTTCCTAGGACCCATGGGGCCAACTGAAATAGGTGAGATTAGGGTGAAATGAATGTTAGAGTAACGATTAATGTAGGTGTAAGGTATTGTCTTAGGGATGAGTGCATCCCATTTTCTATAATGCCCTGAAGGAATGTATTCCATTAAGGGTAAATCTCGGGTTTTACCTAGAAATTCATTGTCCCGGGATTTGGAAACCCCACATTACGCCTTCCAATGCAAGACTCGATAAGCAAGTAGGGCCCATTTCTAACGTATTTTAGGACCCAAACTCCCTCTTCTATTCTCAACCCCCACCCTCATTCATATTTTTCCTCTCCTCCAACCCATCTTACTTGACCTTTCTCCACAACCCAACCTCAACACACCATTTTCATCATTCATCCGCAAACCCATTTCACCAACTCATCACCAAAGCCCTTTTCAAGTACCTTCCCTCCAACAAACCTCCCATCCCTCCTTATACTCAACCCAAACCCAATTTCAACATACATTCCTCAATCCTCTTTAACTTCCATCTACAAAACCCATTCTCCAAGCTCTCCAAAGAAAACCCTCTCCTTCTCAAGAACCCATCAAACAAACTCCCCCTAGTACATGCAAACTTATTTCAAGACACCTTTCCAAGATCCACCTCAGACCCCAAACCGGCAATCTTGGATGGACAGTGAGACTTCTTAGAAATAGGGATTTGGTAGTAAGGTAAGGTAGCGACGCTAGAGAATGGATCCGGGAGTCGTACCGGATCTCAACCCATCGATAGCAACGAGCCAAAAATCGAAGGATTTGAAGGAAGAAGTCAACATCCACATATGAAGAAATTATTTCCGGGTCAATTTGATAGATTCGACCTATTTGGGGATAAAGAGTTAGGGATGAATGAGAATTTATCGAAAAATAGTGAAACTGGAGAAACACTGAGTTTTAGCTACTAACTAGGAGAAATTTCATTAAATAGATAGGCCCATCGCGTAGACCAGCTTCTCCTACCCCAAAATCATATATGGCATGTCCCGGGGGACCTTACCAGCGCCCGGGAAAGCACCCGACAAGTAGCCCCACCAACCGGGGTTGTCACCCCGCCACTCACGAGCCACCCCGCCAATGCACCCCGCCGCTACCCCCTCTTGTGTCCAGTGGGGCGTGTTGCCCCCGCCAACTGGGGTGGTCGCCCTGCCGAGCCCGCGTGATCCACCCCGCCGATCCGGGGGGTCGCCCCGCCACCCGCATTGTCACCCCGGCAAATCGGGGTGGTCACCCCGCCGGACCACCCTATTGCCCCCTTCAAAATTCTGAGATTTGTGTGGGCCCCACTGCTTTGCCCACTTAAAAAAAATCTACCACCCCATCTTCTTTCTCTCTCAATACACTCCTCCACTAGCCATCTAAGAGAGAAAAATCTCAAACTTCCATCTTCAAACCCTCTCATCTCCACTTCACCTCTTCCTCATTACACCCTCACCCAACCCTCCTTCTTTCTCCTCACTTCTTTCCTTCATTCTCCTCATTTCCTTCTTTCTTCCAACCTCAAACCCCTTCTTGAAATCCCTAACCCATCTATTCAAAGCCCATTCTTCCAATCTCACTTCACCATTTTCCAAACCCATCCATAAAACAAAATCCAAATCCATCCCAAGGTACATTTCCAAATCCATCCTCCAAATCCCATTTCTCTAAAACCCATCCTCAACAACTTCCCTCCAAACCCTTTTCTATTCTCCTTATCACTTTCTCACTCTCAAATAGAATCCCAAATCCACATTTTACTCTACATCTCCCATCTTCCTCAACCATATTCCTCTAAATTCCTATACCCATTCCTTCCAAATCATAAAAATTTATCTTCTCCATTTTTCATTTTTCACACTCTCATTTCCCCAACCTCCATTTTCAACCCACATTACCCATCCTTTCATAAAGCCATTCCTAAAACCCAAAGCTACAACCCCCTTTCTAAGGACCCACTTCCCTTCAACCGAGGGTGATGGCATTCATTGCCACCATCGCCTCATTCTTCACTATTCCGATGATCCTTTTCCTTATGGGAAAGAAAAGAGCGGCTCCTGAGAAGGCGGGGTCGAGCCAAGTGCGACGTAGTAAGAAGAAGGCCCATCCGAGGACGAAAACTGACTCGGAGGCTCGATCTAAGAGGCGAAATGATTTAGATGAGATGCTCGTTGAAGACTTGAGAAACTTCCGTGTGCGCCAAGTCGCCTTTGAGGCCTCAGTGGAAGGACATCTGCTAAGTAATAACTCTCTACTCAACCGACTTATGGAGAAGGATTGGGGTCCCATGTTTTATGTAAGCGAGCAGGCCGATGTGGGGCAGGCTAGGATGTTCTACACTCGGATTAGAAATCCTCAATTCGAGCCCCTTGGATTTGATATTATAGTGCGTGGCAAGGAAATCCATTTGGGAGTTGAGGACTTCGCCGAAATACTGGGAGTGCCACTGGGAGAGGTGTAGATCGATGAAACGAACCTCAAATCGAGAGAAGCCCGCGATGAACGGACTCGTTTCCTGTGTGGCCAAGTTGTCCCTTGGAATCAGGATGTCGGCCTGTACGCAACAGCCATGTTCCCCAAATATCGGGTACTCCACTGCATTGCCACCCATAATATATACCTGAGGTTGAAAAACCATACCGAGTGCACCCGCTACATGGTAGAGTTCTTGTATCAGGTGGGCCAACGAGTAAATGTGTGCGCCCCTAGTACAGTGCTTCACCAAATTGTGAGGGCCGCAAGGGCGGTATGGAAGGACATAGTTCTCCCATTTGGCCGCCTAGCATGCCATATCGCCAGTCAGTATGGGATAGGCGGATCGAACGGGAACCCCGTACCAACAAAAATCCTGGGGGACAAACTGTTAAACTCTATGGGAGTGGGACCCCGACAAAGACAGGCTTACATTGAGGCGTATGGGGATGCCGTTGAGGAAGAAGAGGAATGTGGCGAAGACGATGAAGGCAATGAGAACGATGACGAGGAGGTAGGATCTGAAAATGGGGAAAGGGCTGAGCAAACTGAGGAGATCCAAGAAGTTGGCAGGGAGCCACTTGCCGCTTCAGACATGCGCGAGCACTGGGGTGCGCTCGACACTAGACTAACTAGAATGGAGAAAACCCAAGCAAGGCACCATGCTGAACAACAGAAGTGGAACAAGAAGATATATCGGGCTATAAAGGCCCTGATCTGCTGCAGCAAGGGGGAAGAAGCGCCTCCATTTTCGCCCGACTCAGACGAGTAGCAGCACCACCTTACTGACAACTAGTAGTTTGCTTTAGGTCGTTTAGGTCTAATCCCATGTACTGAAATAGTCAGGACTTTTGCTTAAGTAGGTTGCATTTCCTTTTTGTCTATCATGTTTAATGATGTTTGTAATCCATGCTGTAACATGAAACTGGCCATGCTCATGGAATTTTGAAATTAATGTGAATGTATGGGTGGCCTTGCAAACTTCTTATCATCGTGAGAATGCATGTATGTATAGTTGCTTCTGTCCACAAATAAAATATATATGGATCGTGTATATGTACGCATGACCTTGGTATGAACAATGTTCTAGTACCTAATCCATCCAAGGGCGTTACAAGGAGCTATATTGAAATTAGGTTCTACAACTGCAGTGCTTGAATCTACCGTCGTAGGAGTTCTTGCAACAACTAGCTCTGATAGGAATGGCTTGTACGTTTTGATCGACCTCTATACTTCTAGGAGTAGAAAGAGGCCTATTCAGAAATATTAGCACCTCTATTACGCTCGACGTTGACATAGAGAGCTACACTTTCCTTGATGAAGAAGAGTCTTCTGTAACCATTGGAAGCATTTAGAAAGCAACCAAAGGAATGGCGATCAGAGAAATTGTTTGTATATTCTAGGACAATGGAGAATAATTGGCACTGAAAGTCATAGTAATATTTGTCGTTAGCAAATAGCTAAATTCTCCATAATCTAGCGACTCATCTTCCATATCCATCGGAGCATCAGAGCTACCAATGGGAGTTGCTTTGTCAAGAGGGTTTTCTTCAGCAACTCCAACATCCCATCACCATTGTTGTCTTCATCAATATTGACATCTGCGTCTTCTCCTTCTTTGTCATATCTTCTGTGGAACTACCTTCTTCATTAAGAGTTGCTGCTTTTGGTTGATTCTTCATCTTATTCATAAGTTTTTTCTCGGACAAGCTTTTCCACCATGATTTTCTTTCCTTTACTAGATGAACTCACCCCATTGTTATGTGTTCTTAATTCTACAAAAGTTGGGGAAGCACTTTATCTTATTAGTTTGATAGAAGGAGAAGAAATGAACACTTGAGAATGTGTGGTAGATGGTGAGAAACTCTGCCTTGAAGACAGCATAGCTGGAGAGGCGGTGGATGACTTTGGCCTAGTTATCGCTTGCTCAGTGGAAGCCTCCCTAATTAGTGTATAGAGTTCAGTTTCTTTGGTATGCAAATTTGGTGCATCGTCCTCTCCTTGTTGATTAAGAGTTGTCTTAGTAGCCGGCTCTTCTTATGATCTTCTCTCATATATGGGAGTGTCATATGCTACCCATCCCTCAAGAGTATTCATGGGTTTGCTTTGACGAATAGTCTCTTACAAAGAAAATCTTCAAACAAATCTCACTAGGACCCAACTGGGTGTTACGCGGACCCAATCTCGCAATAAAGCATAACTTGTGTGGATGAGTAAAATATCGGGAGAAATACAAATTTTATGCATGGGAAGATTCGATCCACCTTTTAATTTATCTTCCAAAATCAATCAGAAGGGCATTAAGGGGGCATGTATTGAGGCACAAAATACGTTGTGTGATCACGCAACTAGGAGATTTTCTACAACTACGCACAAGTAAGAAGGCTAGGATAACACTTGGGGTTTTGCATGACCGTACAATAGGCAAGAGTCAGGAATATTAATGCACAGTTGTACAACCAAACAAAAGTTCAGAAAGCATTGAGAGTTATTGCGCAACTGCACAATGGGCCAGAGTCAGGACTATGAATATAGTTGCATAACAAAATTGTGTGACCACACAACATTAATGGGTTGTGTGGGAACAAGGGTTTCACAGGTGTGAATACTTATAAATACCACTCAGCCCTCTTATGTGGGTACTTTTGAGATTTTAGAGCTTCCTTAGAGATCCTGTTTGAACCAATGGAAGGTACCAGGGAAGACCCGCACAACTACTCCTCTGGAATAATTCACTGGCCATAGACGATGAATCTCGGGACTAGAAGAAACTAGAGAAGAAATGAAGTAAAAGTGGATTCTTCGCGCAACTACTCTGTAGTAAAAATGGTCTAAGAAGCTTGTTGCGTCTATGAACTTTTGGATGATTTTATTCGTACTCTAATGCTTGCAAGAAAGGGTTTCAAACCCGCACTACAAGTCCTTCCTGAGAGTTATGCATCGATCATAGTCAGTTGCATCACGGGAGGGTAGGAGAAGACTGAAGCTCTGATGGGTTGCGCGGCCATGCAACTTAGCAGTGTTGTGCAATCGCAAAATTGCTTCTCAGCTGTGTTGTTTCAAGTGTTGGCTATGTTTCTAGCCCTTGATGATCTAATCATGTTTTAAAGCATAAAGGAGTTCTAAACCCGCACAACTCTTCTGTCATTTTAACAGACACTCCGTATGGACCAAAATGCTGCCAAAATTATTCTTTTCAATTGTAATTGGATATTGCATAATTAATTGTATCTTGTTTTAGAATCAATGCCAATGTAAAGAATGTAATAAGAATTCACATTAATAAAAATACTTTATGAGGAATATTCTTTCATTTGAATTTTCTATGTTATTTTAGTGCACATATATTTCAATCCTTAAAACAGTATTTTATTCATAACACTTGACCACTCTATACTTCTTCTAGAATTTTATAATTAATAGTTGTAAATGGAGATTGGTTTACTAAATAACAATCCATAGAGATGGGTTTAGCCCATATTTCATTACCTAACCTATAATTACTCAACATACTACAGGCCTATTCCAAAAAAGTTCGATTCATATATTCAATCACACCATTTTGCTTTGGTATATGTTGTGCCTTACTATCACCTCCCTCTTACAGTATTAGTTAAATTCAATGTAAGTAAATTCTCCATCGTTATCTGTCCTCAGAATTTTCATTTTTCGCCCTGTTTGTTTCTCAACCATCAATTTTCATATCTTAAAAGTGGTAAACACATTAGATTTGTATTTCATAAAATAAACTCAAACCTTCTTAAAGAACTTGTCACTAAATGTAACAAAGAATGATGACCTTCCTTCAGAAACAACAGGCAAAGGCCCCCACATTCGAATGCACATAATTCAGCTGACATTTACTAACATGCTTCTTGATTTTAAAGGTTAATATTGATTGCTTCCCGTATATGTAATACTCACATATATCTAAATCAAAACTTTCAAGACTAGGAATCAAACGATCATCAATAAGTACCTTCATACCTGACTCACTCATGTTGTAACACCCTGAACTTTTCGATATTTGAATATTAAAAGTTCTCGAGTGTTACCATGAAATTTAATTTAGTATATACATGTGCATTTCACTAATTTAGTTTATCTTAACCTTACATCTGTTCTCTAACCTAAATTTGACCATTGGGAATAATCTTCAACCATAGATCAAGTCATCCAACCGTTGATTTTTTAAGACAGGATTATTATAAATCTAAATATTCTCACTTGTACATCATAACCAACCATTCAATCAACTATTCACTGCTATGTAAAGATATCTTACCATCCACTTTGAGTTTGGACTACCCGATCATAATAAACTAACTACCTGATCTCTACATCAGCTTGTACACATATTGAATCAAGATATTGATCCGTTCATATTGTTCACCATATATAAATATGCTTAACCTACAATCAAAACTACAATTAAAAGAACTTACATATGTGAACAATTCACTTGAATCTAATGGTATACATGTTTTACTTCTTGATCACTCCAAAAACCCACTATGTGTTCATCCATTTATGAAACTAACCGCCTTACATACACGATCAGAGTACTAACCATCAAGTTTTTCTATTTTCGACACGTCATCTGACCATCTATCTTGTTGTTTAATATATGTATCTTACCTTAATTAATGATAATTTTAACTTATTTGGTTAATAAATATTTATCTGTAATAATTTAGATATGAGTTCTTTTGTAAGAACTGCTTACAATTGTGCTTATAACTGTGGAATCATTAGATTATCCAAAACTCTCAGATCAGCAATAATTACGAAAATGTCATTAACTTAGACAATTAAATTCTATATCATATAGTTCTCACAATCTGTTTGATATAAAATTTTATACCATGATTATTTATCATAAGTTAACTATACATGTTGAATTTTAGCCCATAAATCATTGTAAAAGTGGCCCAATTAACTAATCAACCCCTTAACCATTGATTTTGGTATCTATCGAGTGAGGAAAGCTCATGGATATTAGTAGTAGGATATTTTCCTTCATATAAATGACTTAGATTGCCCATCATATGGACCAACTGTAGAATGTGAGAATCCCACCTTGGTTGGCTTTTCCTTAAGTGTGAAGTTAGCCGTTTTAGGCTTACGAACTCTTTTTAAATATGGACCTTCCAATTGACCAACTTTACACCATCAATTGCAACTTAAATTTAGATCACGCTCTAACATCATACAAATACAAGATTATAAAAAATTTAGACTCCGATATATGATCCTACACTGTTGAATGTTGATCTTCTTAAAACTAATTCATTCATTTCGGAGCAACCAGTGAAATTTCATATTTAGGCATTTTTCACCATCAATTACCAAAATTTTTCCAATCATTTATTTATCCTGACTACACATTTCTCATAAAATTGAACCCTGATCATTAAGCGTGGACCGTTAATTGAGATCATGTCTATTTTGACACCCGCTAAGAGAATTTTCATAATAGGCCAATCTAAAATTTGGATCATTGGGAAAATCACGTACCTTGACCCTATTCAACGACCCTGACACTATGAACGAATTATATTTAAATGAAGATTGCTAAAAAAGAAAATTTTGAGAAACCCAATTCAAGTTACACACCCCCTCTCACACCCACTCCCTTACAAAAGGGAGCATGCACCCCTTCTCCACTCACAAACCCATCTTCCCAAATGTCCAAGGGGGAGAGAGAGAGAGAGAGAGAGAGAGAGAGAGAGAGAGATGTCTAAGCCTAGATGCTCATTCCTTTTCTTTATTCTCCACAAGTGTGTTGTCTCCCTCTTGCTTGAGTGATATCACAGTTCATGTAGAATCTTTCCTACATCGAGATATATGTAGGGTTTGCATATAAGGCTAAGGTAAGAGATTTCTTTAAGCTTACACTATTTTGAGTTAATTTATACGTGATTTATCTTATTTTTGCATACGTTCATTTTACTATGATGCAAACCCTATATGGTTAATGGACCATTATGAATTATTTATCTCTGCGAGAATTATGGTTAGGATATGATTTGATCATACTTAATTTTTATGAATTTATGTGCAGTGATGGATACATGCATTGCCCTTTGCTAATTTTATGAATTCATGGTTAACGTATGATTTGATCATACTTGGCTTTTGTTCCTCTCTCTTATTTTGTTGAGTTAGTCTATTGCTACTTTTCTTTTTTGTTAAGTTAGCATATTGCTAATCTTTTCATTTATTGAGTTAACTTATTGCTACTTTTTTCTTTATTAGATTAGCCTTGTACCACCTCTCTTATTTTATGACTTATACTTGTGTCTTGGAATTCCAAAACTCTCTTGTTCGACTTATTTTCCTAGATATAAGTTATGTGTTGAACAACTGATGACTAGTGACTTATATGTATTTATCATGGACGTAATACACCGTGGGTGGTGGCCCTCTTAGTTTATGCGTAAATCTATAGATTTGGATAGTGGTACACAAATTGATCTAAGTAATTCGCAATGCGTATTACATTACCTTCTGGGATTGGATATCACAAATAGTCACTACATGAACAAATCATGTTATGAAATCCATCATATCCATGTGTTGTACTGTGTCGAGGCATTCACGTAAATCCATGGTAGTGTTGGACACACCAACGAATTTCTATAGTTATGGGATGTGGAGTGAGCCAGATTTTTATGAATTGTATTCCACAATGCAGTGGTCACCATGTATGATGAGCCACACATACTATGTTAGGCATGCATTCATGTAGGTTGTTGCCCATATCGATACCCTATGTAGTGGTGGAGTACGGAAAGTATCAGAACTTTTATATTATCTTACTTTGGGAAACTACTTGAATTGTGTTAATCTTTAAGGATAACCATCACTATGAGTAGGGCATTAACCCTCTATAACCACATAGATGATGTAGGAGATGCATATGTTAAAGATATGGGCGATGCATGATCTCCCTATGGAAGACTGCAAGTAACGTCGGATGATGTTACCGATTCTTTCACCTTAACTTAGTTTCATTTATGCTATGAATTTAAATATTTATAATAAGATCCTACCTGGGTGTGAGCTATTAGTTGAAATTTTACATTTAAATGAAATAAGATTTATAGTATGATTGGTTGTATTCTCATGAATAATTACCTTCATGAATGTAACTAGACGTAAAGACAAAAAACAAGGTGTGATTTTGAAGCATCCAATTTTTATTTTATTAACACTCGGGGTATTACGCATGCCAAAAGTGTGCTGACATGGAATCCACTACGGATGTTGTAGCTCCATCTGATATAGTATTCCCAATCAACTTGTAAAAATTCATGCTCCTTTGTGCCTTCATAACTGTGAGTGCTCCTTTTGAAACCTTTATGACACCTTCATAACATACGAACTTGCACTTGAGTGCATCTAGAGCTCCCAGATAGATCAAATTCTTCTTCAAATCCAAAATGCGCCTCAAACCAATTAAGAGTATATTTCACCCTATCAAATATCTTGATACGAACCAAACTAATTCTGACCATCTTACATGTACGATCATTTGCCTATAAGAACCAGGCCACCATTATACTCGCTATATGTGGTGAACCAACTTTGACGAGGACACATATGGTACGATGCCCCAATATCTAAAATCCACTCATGAGATAGAAGTGATCAACCTTAGACATTGACAATACATCACAATCACTTGATCCTTTACCAAATTTTGCTTAATTGGCTTTCTTCAGTGAATCATCTTATTTCTCCTCATTCTGAATTTTAAGATATTGACAGTCCTTCATATGTCTCACCCCCGAAAAATTCTAATACTTCAACTTGCCTTTGACTTTCGATTTAGATATTTATTGCCACTTTCCCTTCTCTTGCTCAGACAAAACAATACATTTGTAGATGTACCCTCACCTTCACTCTTCTTTATAGATTGCTTCGATTGAAGGGCTGAGATAATGGTCTCGACATCCAAGCTATCATTACCATAGCAAAGAGTATTAAGAAGATACTCGTACGATTCTAGGAGAGATGTCAACAAAATAAGGGTTTTATCTTCTTTATCGATCTTCACTTCCATTCTTGTCAACTTGTAAAATAAGTTGTTGAAGATATTAATGTGCTCAAAGAGATTCAACTATTCTGCCATCCATAAAGTATAAAACCGTCTCTTCAGATATATACGATTGGTGACTGTCTTCGTCATGTATATACTCTTCAACTTCGTCCATAATTCTATGGTAGTCTTATTATCGATGACATTATAAAGGATGTCATCAGCCAATCACAATTGGATTGTGTTAATCGCCCTTTGATCAAGTTCATCACAATCCTCTTCCTTCATAGATTCCGAATGATATACTTTTCCCAAGGAGCACATGTTGCAGCCCTTACTGAACTAGGAGAGCTTTCATCTTCAACCTCCATAGTTCAAACTTGTTTTTATATGTGGACTCCCCTATCTCGAATTTCACATTCGATCCCCTTGATGTCATATTTTCATATACAATTTAATACCCTAACTTGCGCTCTAATACCACTTGTTGGACACGAAAGCAATCTTAGATCGAATCAAACAAGTATTAGAGAACGAAAAAATCAAGAAAACATAAAGAACACACAAATTTTACGTGAAAACCCTTATTGAAAAAAATCGATGACATGGTGCGATGATTAATCCAATTATAATCATAAGAAGGTTACGAGAGATGGAACAACTTATAGTAGAAACCCTAGCTTTTCCCTTAAAACCCTTGAGTATTCATTTTTAGGCTCCAAAACTTCATTTGCACCCATTCTACTTTGGCTCTAATCCTAATCACAATTAGAAGGGTTTTTATATTTTTTCATAAAAGATTATGAAATAAAACCTGCACTTACACATTATTTCAATCAAACCAATCTAGTTACTTCATGTAAATCTGCTCTTCCAGCTCGAGATTGTATTGGGTAACTAGCACCGATACGAATTTGATGGAACTTGCTTTACTACAAGTCCATCTCACCATGCATTATTGTTTTCCATTTTTCAACATCTGTTCACTCCCCAAGTGCAGGGTTGTGATGTAGTAATAAACTCGGTAAGACCGAGGTCGAATTCCAAGGGACTGATACCTGTACGTAATCTGAAACTAAGTAAAACTAAAACTAGAATAAGATAAAATCTAAATTGAATATAATCAAGGAATAATGGTGAAATAATAATCTAAAATTTAAAGAATTCAGAGGTAGGAAACTAGGGATTCAGAGGATCCACTTGTAGAGATCAGGGATATCTTATGCCTGTTCAAGAATCATGGAAATTAAACTAAATTGTCATTGATATAGTTTTCAAGAGATGAAAGGTATATGAATTAGAATGAATTCCATCACCAAACCATGCCCAGGAGACAAAGCAAACAATAGAATTAAACTAATTACCAACCAATCAATATGTTATGAAGGTTAGGAAGGATACCGTCATCCAACCATGCCCAGGAGACGATGGTGAACAACAGGGCTTCCTAACGTCATAAACATAAAGGAAAGGAAGATGCTTAAAGCTATCGCAGACCCATTGTAATTTTAGTCATAATAGACCATTAAAAATTAAAAGTATTCCCTTAATAATCAAACTAAAATCAATTTCAATTCATAAATTAAATTAAAAGCATAAAATAAAATCTCCCATCTCACTACAAGCTTCACCTCTTAGCCTTAGCTAAGAGGTTTAGCCACTCATAGACATGAGTAGGCAAAAATCTCTTAAAAGTATTAAAGAAGAATAAAATAAAATAAAAACAAAGAAAACAACTTGGCTGCCTGTGCTTCACGTCCACGCCCAAGCCAAGCTTCACATGATGAATCCTCCTCCTCTCTCTCCCTTTCTTCTCCTTTTATAGACAGAGGAATCGGCACAAAGTCAGTGGAGGTTTCCGCACTCCATTCAAAACTTCAGTCGCAAGTTTCTTTACACAGTGCCATGCGTAGTGAAGAAGACTCAAGAATGTTGCCCTCGCTGTTTCTCCTAGGGTTCATCAAAAGCATTAAAAACACGTCCCTTTGGATAGTTTTGGATGGTCTGCAACATGGACGATCTGGATCGTCGAAACAATCTGAGACAGTGGGCCACGAATATCGTATATGCGTCTGATCGCGAAGTAGATCCCGCGCGTCCTCTTACGCTGTTACGTTGGTGGGGGCCATGATTGACGTTAATAATGAAATCCATTTCGTTCATTGGATTTCTCATAGAAAACCGGTCGGAAATAGTGATATTGGAATGATTTAGGTGTGGTCCACCAGATCTTTCATTTTACCGGCCATCTACATCTGAGACTTCATGTACGTGCAGTGTTCGAGAAAATCAAACTTCAGATCAGGGTACGGTCGGTTTAATCTCCTGAATTCAATGAACGGTGTGGATCATATTAATGCATAATGATGGTGGCCCACCAAAATCCAAACTCAATCGTCAGTGGGACGCTGGTGGAAAGAAAAATAAAATTTCTATTTTGGTTCGGGTCAGCTTTGTTGACCGGACTCTTGGTCCGATGCGGTTCGCTTGTACGTGCATTATATGCATGCCCACCCTCATGTGCGGTCCACTGTGATGCATGTGAGAAATCTGATCCGTCCATCCATTTTTCCATCTCATTTAGACCGTCGAGACCAATTTTTAAGCATATCCAAATAGCATGTGGGTCCCACTCAATGGATTAAGGGGCTGATTTGCCTGTTTGTGCACTTCTAAAGATATCCAATGGCTGAAATTTTACTTGTACGATTAATTTATGGTCCTTAAGTCCTATATGAAGTTTTAAGCCGAATGAATGGTGGGAACCATGTGATCTTGCATTCTAGACCAATTTTGGGCCACTTGAGCTTCAGTTTCCTGATTTTCTCGGATGTTTGGCGTGTAGATCCGTCGTTCTTGGTCCTCTGGGGTTCGTCCTTGCCTTTGGTGTCATCAGAGTGTTAATTCTATGCTTTTAACATCCCCTAAAGTCACCTTGTAACACAAATACGATAAAACGGGCCATTAAACAGTATCATGCTCGTAAATTCGGGCAATAATTGCGTCTGATATTTAATATTTGACCCTCAACACAACCCCCAACCAGCATTTTGCTAGTCCTGAGCAAAGTATGCGAAAAATAAGTTTAGAACTATAAGATAATTTCTATGTACTCAAGTGAATTTTACAAAATAATCCAGATACGAGAATTCTAAATTCATGAATGTTGGGTATTACTTTCTCCTGGACTCAGGCGCACGGTAAACTTCATAATCAAGTTCAAAGTATTAATTCATCAATTAGAATAATTCTAAACATTGAGTTCCATAGGTGTATAGTGTAATCTCGGCTTATCAACATTAAGATTCAATTCATTATTCCATGATATCATTGGTAACCAGCAGAGCATTCAGAACACCCAAAACCTAAACTAAAACGTGCCTCATAGATCATTCTTTTTTTCTTTTTTTTTCAGCCATTGATTTTTCCAGTAAAAGTAATGTCAAGAAGGGGAATCAAATCCTCACCTATAGGGAGTAAACCTATGGTGAAGACTGTACACCCAACCCTTTTCTTCATATCATCCATGGGGAATTAAATCCACACCTATAGGGAGCAAACCTATGGTAAAGATTATTCACACAACCCTTTCTAAAGGTATTTTTATTTTTTTCTTTTTTTTTTTAGCTGGGTATTTTCTTTTTCTTCAGTTGATCATGATACGCAAATTGTCCAGGCTAGTTCCTTACATCCTTAGTGATTACTAAGTTAACCATTCAAAATCAAACTAAAACCTTAATGTGAAAGCGAGATGTGACATGTGAAATTATGACTCAATCAATGTTTATAACTTCTAATTCTAGATTAACAATTCAAATTAACTGCGAAATCTAACAGATACTGAATTCAAGAGTCATAAAGTACCAACATCACATATCTTAAAATTCTGTCCTATATGGCCGTTAAAATCACTTCGAATTCACAAGAAATTTCAAAAAATTTTAAAAATTTTCACAATTTTTGCTTAAGACCAGGAAAACACTTGTAAGGTAACCTAATCTCCCACCCCCAACCTAAAACCTACATTGTCCTCAATGTAAAAGAATAAGCATGCAACGCATATGGGACAACGAAAGTACAAAAGGAAAAGTCATGGGAAGATAGTACTTAGATAATGAATCGAGAGAGATACTTTCCACAGATATCTATGTAAGAATGGGTCAGCATAAGAGAGAGAGAGAGAGAGAGAGAGAGAGAGAGAGAGAGAGCAAAATAAAAATAACAAAAATAAAATTCTACCTATACCACTTTCATAGGTGCTCTCGATTGCATTTAGCGCATGCAACAAGCCTTTAAACTCCTGGGTTGCCCCTAGTGGACGAGTTGTAGTCTCGTGAGGGTTTGTAGCAATGTTACCCACAAACATTGAATCGATCATGCCACAAGGTTCCTCTTCTGGTCAATATCTTGATAAGTTTCTCAGTAAGTTCTTTAATAAGATCATCCAAAAGCCCTTTTTACAATAGGCTTGGGTGCCTTGGATCATGACTTTCTAAAGAGACTTATTTACCTCATAAGAAATTTTCCATTGAATTACTTGAGATATCCAGAATATATATGATTCACCTGTGACAGAAGAAGTTTCAACATTAGTATCGCATGGTGAATCAGAGACTACAAGTAAATAAAGTTAAGAAAACTTCTTAAGAAGTGATGTAGTCTCAACACCTTCCGAAGATCTAAACTTCGGTTCAATTTTTAGCTCCTCTTCCTTTACTGGTAGACGTTTAGGATCAGGGGAAGAGAGGATTTCAGAATAAGGGTCTCTCGATCAATGATGACTACCGAGATATTGTCTCGTAAGGCATCCACTTTATCTTTTAACATGGGATTATTTGTAACTACAAAGTGTATCAAGCAATCCTAAGAGTTGGGAAGTTCAGCTGAGTGTGACTTATTTTTCATATTGGAGCTCGCGATGATCTACTCAAAGAATCCATCGTCCTTGAAAGTAGTCGGATGTAAGCTCTCTTCCTCCAGTCCTGCATAGACAGATTGAAAATCAATAGGGGAAGCATCAATGTGATCACTTTGTTCATTAAGATTACTCAATTGAGACGTTGAATTATCAAATGTGTACAACTCAGATGGTGGCCTCAATTGAGTAGTTTCAAATTCCAAGGTCGTAGCGAGCAACTCGTCCTTCTCTTGAATCACATCATCATTCGATTCAGAGGAGTGGTCCAAACATGTTTCACAAGAGTTAAAAGGGTCGGTTGTAAGGGGCTCATCCTCCACCTTTAAATAAGACACGTCAGCTGAGGGGAGTGGCTCATTATGACCGACCACTTCGTGTACGTCTTGATCATTGACCTGGACCAAACTTGAGATGGATTTCAGGGGAACTGTGGCTGTACATTCAGGATCGCTGTCCCAATATTCATCATATTCTAGTTCAGTGTAGTACACATTTGGGATGAGATCACTTTCCTCACATTCTACACCTAGAATGGGTTGAGGTTCGCATAAACTAACCTCTTCTTCATTATTGGAATCTAGTGTGCTGTGAGGGAAGCATGTCATCATCATTATATTTGAAAGACAGTTATGTCTCTTCCCCATTTTTTTGGATAGTCATCGAGATCGACTCATTGGGAAATTGAAACACATACTCGTTAACGTAATTCAACTCTTCACTTCAAACTCCAGAGTTTTTCAAAAGTTAGTGAGGATCAGTTTCCTCGCATTGTATTTCTGGATTGGGTTAGGGTTGAGATGGCCTAACCTCCATTAGCCTATCAAGGCGTGATTCAAGCACTTCTACTAATTTCCTCATGCCAGTAATATAGTCTGTATAACTCAGAGATAACTCCTCTTGGATCGTTTCTGGTGGATATTCACAAGTGGTTGATCCACGAGGGTTATTACCGTGATGTTTTACTGACTCAACTTCGAAATATTTTTGTTTCCACTGATCAAAATCATACGGGTCATCTATCGGGAGTTGATATGTGTCATCGTTCAAATAAACACGTACTGTTTTTTTAACTCGTGAAACACAATTATTCTCCCGTAGATAATCATCGAAAGACTTCTTAATTGGTGGAGTATCATATTTCGATTGGTTCTTGAAGATATTTTCAGAAAAATTTTGAGGCATAGGTTTTTTTCCATAAGCTATCTCAACATACGGACGTGCCCACTCATTTAGATACATGGTGAAACCTTAATTCTGAATCTAAAATAAAAGAAAAATTCCGACAGCAGTACAGAAAGTAAGAGGGGAAGTTAGAAAGAAGTTACTCGATTAGAGATTCCTAAGTTAAAACCTAAAAAATAAAATAAAATAGGTTAGTTTCTAAAAGTAGAAAGTTTCTAAAGGAATGTTTTAAGCTTATAATCAAAAAGTAAGTTAGATTCTAAAAATAAGAGAAATCCTAGAATTAGAAAATTTTTAAAAATAGAAAAACAGAAAAACTAGGAAGAGATTACCAATTTAGAAAGTTTACCAACAACCCTACAAAACAGGAAAGTTAGTTCTAAAAATCAAATAAAAAGAAAAGTCTAAAACTAAAGTTAGTACAATCCTAATCTTAATCTAATTGTAAAACTAGTCAATTTCAGAAAAACGCAACCGTCAGTCCCTGACAACGGTGCCAAAAACTTGTTCACTCTCCAAGTGTAGGGTTGTGATGTAATAATAAACTTGGTAAGACCAAGGTCAAATCTCAAGGGACTGATACCTGTACGTAATCTGAAACCAAGTAGAACTAAAACTAGAATAAGATAAAATCTAAATTGAATATAATTGAGGAATAATAGTGAAATAATAATCTAAAATTTAAAGAATTCAGAGATAGGAAACTAGGGATTCAGAGGATCCACTTGTAGAGATCAGGGAGATCTTATGCCTGTTCAAGAATCATGGAAATTAAATTGAACTGTCATTGATATAGTTTTCAAGAGATGAAAAGTATATGAATTAGAATGGATTCCATCACCAAACCATGTCCGGGAGACAAAGTAAACAATAAAATTAAACTAATTACCAACCAATCAATATGCTATGAAGGTTAGGAAGGGTACCGTCATCCGACCATGCCCAGGAGACGATGGTGAACAACAGGGCTTCCTGACGTCACAAACATAAAGGAAAAGAAGATGCTTAAAGCTATCGCAGACCCATTGTAATTTTAGTAACAATAGACCATTAAAAATTAAAAGTATTCCCTTAATAATCAAACTAAAATCAACTTCAATTCATAAATTAAATTAAAAGCATAAAATAAAATCTCCCTTCTCACTACAAGTTTCACCTCTTAGCCCTAGCTAAGAGGTTTAGCCACTCATAGACATGAGTAGGCAAAAATCTCTTAAAAGTATTAAAGAAGAATAAAATAAAATAAAAATAAAGAAAGAAACTCGGCTACCTGTGCTTCACGTCCATGCCCAAGCCAAGCTTCACATGATGAATCCTCCTCTCTCTCCCTTTCTTCTCCTTTTATAGACAGAGGAATCGGCGCAAAGTCAGTGGAGGTTTCCGCACTCCATTCAAAACTTCAGTCGCAAGTTTCTTTACACAGTTCCATGCATAGTGAAGAAGACTCAAGAATGTTGCCCCCGCTGTTTCTCCTAGGGTTCACCAAAAGCATTAAAAACATGTCCCCTTGGACGGTTTTAGATGGTCTACAACATGGACGGTTTGAATCGTCGAAACAATCTGAGACAGTGGGCCACGAATATCGTATACACGTCTGATCGTGAAGCAGAGCGCGCGAGTCCTCTTACGCTATTACGTTGGTGGGGGCCATGATTGATGTTAACAATGAAATCCATTCTGTTCATTGGATTTCTCAGAGAAAACCGGTCGGAAATAGTGATATTGGAATGATTTAAGTGTGGTCCACCAGATCTTTCATTTTACCGGCCGTTCTGCATTTGAGACTTCATGTACCTACAATGTTCGAGAAAATTGAACTTCAGATCAGGGTACGGTCTGTTTGATCTCCTGAATTCAATGAACGGTGTGGATCATATTAATTCATGATGATGGTGGTCCACCAAAATCCAAACTCAATCGTCTGTGGGACGCTGGCGAAAAGAAAAACAAAATTTCTATTTTGGTTGGGGTCAGCTTTGTTGATCGGACTCTCGGTTCGGTGCGGTTCTCTTGTACGTGCATTATATGCACGCCCACCCTCATGTGGGGTCCACTGTGATGCATGTGAGAAATCTGATCCGTCCATTCATTTTTCCATCTCATTTAGACCATCGAGACCAATTTTTAAGCATATCCAGATAGCATGTGGGTCCCACTCAATGGATTAAGGGGCTGATCTGTCTATTTGCGCACTTCCAAAGATATCCAATGGCTGAAATTTTACTTGTACGATTAATTTATGGTCCTCAAGTCCTGTATGAAGTTTTAAGTCGAATGAATGGTGGGAACCCCGTGACCTTGCATTCTAGATCAATTTTGGGCCACTTGAGCTTCAGTTTCCTGATTTTCTTGGATGTCTGGCGTGTAGATCCGTCGTTCTTGGTCCTTTAGGGTCCGTCCCTTGCCTTTGGTGTCATCAGAGCGTTAATTTCATGCTTTTAACATCCTTTTTCAGCCCAAGCTCCTAAAGTCACCTTGCAACACAAACACGATAAAATGGGCCATTAAATAGTATCATGCTCGTAAATTCGGGCAATAACTAGGTCTGATATACAATATTTGATCCTCAACAATATCTACATCGTCAATAGCCTCCTAAAAAGTAGACAGACCCCCTCATTTATAATGAGAGAAAATGAAACATTCGAATCATTCATGTATCTCATCGGTAACCTACGATCCCTAGGTGGATTTCTTCTCACAGGTGACTGCTCCACCTGCTCTTGTACCTCTGTCTCCATGTTTGTATCAGCCTATATTTCATCTCTGTCTATTTGAACGTCCACAATCGACTTTTTCGCTTCATTGTGCTTATTCTTACAAAACAAGGATCTCTCGTCGAATTTTATGTCACGATTAAGGATGATTTTCTGCGTGACCTGATCATATAGCATGTACTCCTTCACACTATTACCATAATCGACAAAGATGTAATTTTTAGCTCTTCAGTCTAGCTTATCTCTCTCAACTGACAGTAAATGAGAAAAAGCATCGTAACTAAATACTCGCAGCCCTAAGCAGTTTACCTACTGACCACTCCACACTTCTTCTGGAATTTTATAATTAATAGTCGTAGAAGGGGACCGATTCACCAAATAACAAGCCGTGTTAACGGCTTCGGTCCATATTTCCTTACCCAACCCAGCATTACTGATCATGCATTGGGTCCTTTGTAAGAGAGTCTGATTCATCTGCTCAACCACAATGTTTTGCTCTGGTGTGTGGCGTATTGTGTTGTGCCTCATGATCCCTTCATCCTTACAATACCGATTAAATTCTCTATAAGTGAATTTTCCTCCATTATCTGTCATCAACACTTTCACCTTTCGCCCTGACTATTTTTTCATCATCGTCTTCCACTGTTTAAAGTTAGTGAAAACCTCAGATTTATTTTTCATAGAATAAACCTAAACTTTTCTAGAATAGTTGTCAATGAACGTGACGAAGCATGATGATCCTCCACAAGAAACTACGAGTGTTGACCCCTATACATTAGAATTCACATAATCTAGAACTCCCTTATAAACACATTTTTTAAACTTAAAAGACAACATTGACTATTTATCATACATATAATGCTCGCATATACTAAAATCAATGCTTTTAAAAGCTGAAATTAAACCACTGTCAGAAAGTACCTTTATGCCCCACTCGTTAATGTGGCACAAGCACACATGTCACATACGTGTAGACATGAAATTCACAATAAACACTACAGTTTTACCAAATGAAGTACTCCCGATCAACCTGTAAAAGTTTTCATTCCTCCATGCCTTCATGATTATGAGTGTCCCTTTTGAAACTTTAAGGACGCAATCAAACCTAATGAATTTGTACTCTAATGCATCAAGTGCACGTAGAGATATCAGGCTCTTCCTCAACTTCGAAATGTGTCTTACTTTGGTCAAGATATACTCCATGTCATCAAACATCTTGATGCGCACTGATCCAACACCAACCACGTTATAGGAAATATCATTGCCCATAAACACTTGACCACTATCGTACTCACTATAATTGGTGAACCAACTCCTATGAGGGGTCATGTGATACGAAACCCCCGTATCCAAAATCCATTCATCGTCCAAATACCCAAATTTTGATGCAATTAGCATGTCACTACCACTCACCTCCTCACTGGATTTCGTAGTGTTGGCCTCCCTGAAAGAATTCTCTGAATTCTTCTTTCTTGAGTTAAGATTCTGACAATCCTTCTTCATGTGTCCAATAATGTCACAATTTCAGCACTTCAACTTTCCTTTGCCCTTGCCCTTAGATTAGAACCTCGATCGTGAAGATTCACTATCTCGCTCAAAATTTCTCCTCCTCATAACCAGTGCATCTATAAAAGCACCCACGTCACCATATTTCTTTCTCATTGCCTTCAATTGAAGGGTTGAGATAACAATCTCAATGCTAATAGTCATTCTAACAGTGCATAAAGAGTCTTTGAATGACTCATATGATATTGAAAGAGAGTTCAAAAGTATACATGTTTGATCTTCATCTTTCATTGTTTTCTCCACATCCAATAACTTGCAAACAAGCCTATTGAAGTTATTGATGCGGGCCTCGACATCAGCCCCCTTTGTCATCTTTAGATTGAATAATTTTATCTTTAGATACAAATAATTTTTAAGAGACTTCTTCGTATAAATGTTCTCTAACTTCACTTATGTATCCATTGCAATCTTTTCTCTAATAATATTATGGAGGACCACATCCATTAGATACAACTGGATAGATATATTAGCTTTCTTATTTAAATTGTTCCAATCTTCTTTTGTCATAGATTCCAATCGATTTTCAAGGAGAGCTTCGTCCAATTCTTGCTGAACTAGTATATTGTTCATCTTAACTTTTCATAGTTCAAAATTGTTTTATCAGAATATTTTTCTACATCGAACTTCATGTTAGATTGCATTGATACCTTGCTTTCAGATTCGAGCTATTTCCCAACATTAGCTTTGATACCACTTGTTAGGGAACTACGGAAGTACGCAGACGAATTAAGCAAAGTTTATGCAATCACACAATCAAGCCCAAACAAGAACAATTTGAATTTTACGTGGAAAAACCCTTGTATGAGAAAATAATGTTACAAAACTATGAAAAACTATGAAAGAAGAAATTACAAGAGATAGTAGCTTGCCAATTCAAACAAGCCTCGAATATCTTTTCACAAGCCCTAACTATACCCTTGAACCCTTACAAATGATTTAGAAAGCCATATAACATCACCTTCATGTCATAATCCCGATTACACCTGATATATACTATCACAACTGGAATAGGAAAAAAAAATCACACTTTCGCAATTCTATGCACATCTTTGATGAAACCTTTAATGGCATCAATATCCTATCGAGAATCTGTTAATGTCATTGAACTCCTTCGAAGCCATCGAGTAGCAACACCAAAACATTCCACCAACTAATATGATTTTTTTAGATTTTTTTCGATGGCATCGATATCTGTTTGATGGTATCGAGTGATTCATCGACGGCATTGACAGACCCTGTTATTGACATATTTAAGACATCAATAATAAATATCGCTTAAAAATAGTGACATCTTAATGTGCTTTAAGCATATCTTAATTTCCTTTTCTTTTTGCCTCTACTCTTTCAGATTATGTCCGACAAGCACCCGCAACCCAACGTCAATGAAAAACATCATATGTGTGCACGGAAGCATGGGACACAATAAAATAGGATAAAATTATCATTCCATATAAGATATTTTACTTTTCACTGTTAGTCCTATGTATGGGACATTTTCAGTGGCGCTGTATCGGGTGTGCAAGCAATCCGCATCATATCGGGTGCAACCAAACGCATTCTTAGCAAATCTTTCAGCTCTCCTCAGCTTTCATGCCGTGTTTACTTTGGCAATTTGATGTCTTTTCTTAGGGTTTTATCTCAGTTGTTTGGATTGAAATGAGAGCCCATAAGTTATATGGTTTTTGTAGTTCCCTTGGGAATCGTTCATCAAGTCCAGCTCATATTTCATAGGCTACCTTGCAAACACTACGATGATCCGCAAATATTAACCGTTTAATCAAAGAACTTTAATATTGACGCGATCAAGACCGTCAAAACAAAAATTATTGATAGGACAGTTTAATCCATCCATTTGTTGGGGACCATGATCGGTGGCTTATTATATCCATGGCTTGCAAAATCAGATAGTTATGGAAAACAAGGCCAAAACAAAGGATGGATTGGATCATTCCATCAGTGCTATTTTTTGGCACGATAGCCCATGAGATTTCTTCTAGGCTTAATGAACAGTTCAGATTGATCACTGGACTGTCCAAAAACCTTTTGATTGGTGGACATTTGCTCTGTAGCCCACCCCTGAAATCTTAAGCCCTTCCTTCTTGTAGACGTTCATTTCTTTTAATAAAATTTCACTTGTCTCATGCACACTCACACATGGATAGGGTCAGGTTCAGGTCCAGTTGGGTCAACCCAATCCCAACCCATTTACTAAATGGGCTAAGAACTTGACCCTTGACCCATTATGCTGTGGCTAAGGATTGTAATAGGCCAGGTGAGGCCCAGCCCGACAAGCACAAGGCTGCTTTGGACAAA
Organism: Magnolia kwangsiensis; assembly: GCA_037074715.1. Lineage (NCBI taxonomy): Eukaryota > Viridiplantae > Streptophyta > Magnoliopsida > Magnoliales > Magnoliaceae > Magnolia > Magnolia kwangsiensis. The sequence continues at coordinate 8,057,028 of CM073585.1, read as the reverse complement.
GCTTGGACCATTAGGGCCTGTTTGGGAGCGTGGATTCAAAACCCCCAGGATTGGAAATCCCTTGGATTGACAATCCTCCCAGTGTGTTTGGCACCCTGAAGTGTGAATCAATTTTAATTCAAAAATACCTATGCACGGTATATTTATAGGGGTTTGAATTCAATTACTAAATCAACTTTAATATCTCTAATTAGTGAGATATATAATTTTTGACACTATGGTTGTGATAAGCCCGCTGAAATATATGCTTTGCCTGAAAATGATGAAATTCCAAGTCTCGGATGGACCGCAAGCACAAGATCATGTCTGAGTGACTAGCCAACTATTTCTAATCGTTGATTAATATGGACAATGTTTGGACGGTGCTGATCATCATTAGTAGGTCATGTGCCCAATAGAATGATAATGTACAGTGACACACGTTACACGTGCAACTATTGAAATGATTTTAAGTGTAATCCAAGTTCTCACCGTGGATTGCAAACCCCCTCAAAGATGGGAATGGAAACCCCTTGGATTTGAAACCCCCTCCAATCCACGGTGCCAAAGCTGCCAAACAACCAAGGGGATTTGAAACCCCCTCCAATCCCCTCCAATCCACGGTGCCAAACGACCCCTTGGGTTACCCAATGATTTCAGCTTCGGCCTTGCATGCATGGTCCAATAAATTTTAAGGCTGGGCTTGGGTTCAACTCATTTTAGCCAAGCATGGCCTAACCTGACTTTATATCTTACATCCTGCAATATGTGATAGTGGTTGACTAGGGAACCAACACATCTTGAATGTAGACCGTTGATTTCCTTCCTCTAGGTGTCCATTTCTTTAAGCATGTACGGTGCACTTGATCAATGGATAGATTAGGAATGTTCGAATGGGAAATAAGGATTTTTTTTCATCAATATTCAGGAAAATTTTAATTGGGCTGGCTCATGTCTAGCATGGCCTGGGCTATTGCCACCACAATTGTGACCTAGACCCACCTAAAATTCATCAAGCCCAAGCCCAACTGAGCTGGTCAGTTTAGTTTTAATCAGGTTGGGCTCGACCAAACAAACCCAACTCATTATTTGAAAAGGAAATAAGAGGCAAAGGGTTCCTACTCCAGCCGAATCGGTGCAAACATACACCATATCTGGATGTATTCATTATATATCGATGATTCTAGCAATAAAATGAGGTTTCGGAAGCCACGCGCATATAAAATTGCCTGTTTACACACCATGCATTTGTCAAATTGCACATGTATGTTTGATCTAATCCATCCATTGGGTGGGCCCAACGACATAAATGGTCTTATTTGTCTCAAACCCAACTTGAAGCCAAGATACAAAAATCCAATGGATACCTGAACGCAATTAGACCCCGGGTCTGGGTCTTTAAGAACCAAACCCGGACTTGGCAAGACTCGAATCCAATTAGGGGTATGGATACCATAGGACCCAACCAGTTGATAGCCCTGTCTTTAAAGTTTAGTATTAAATATTGACTCGAGTTAAACCGAGTCTTCCAGTCAACCAGACCTGGTTTGAGATGGAGTCAAGTCGAGTTTTCGGGTTTTCAAACCATGCCTAAAACCACCATCTTTCACCCCAATGACCTTGGTAACAACCATCTGAAAATGTCACCCAAAACCCACATAAAAACTACATCTCATACCAAAACCACCAACAAATCAATGTCCTAAACCTCAAGCCACTACTTAAAACCATCATCATTTGTAGCACAGATCATGAAATATTAGATGGGGGAAATTGAATCCAAGAAAATTTTTCATTGATGCGTATTTTTCGCCTGTGGACACACCTACCATCATAGTGGACCATATATATATATATATATATATATATATATATATATATATATATATATATATATATATATATATATATATATATGAGTGATCCATCCACCAATCATCAATGTCCTAGGTTTAACCTATTGCAACTATCCCATGAAGTGACTGCAAAGGGGATTGGAATCATTGAATCATTTTTAATTGAATTGTTCGAATTTGCATGCCCTTGGTTGGCTGGCTTTAATCATCCAACTTTTGGAATTTTGGACCATGTTACATCCACTTTGGACCCTTACCATCCAAAGCCCTCCTATCCAACTCATCCGAATGTTGGAATTTGCTAGAATCTAAAATAAGGAAAGAATCCTTTGGGACATGGGCTGCCTAACACATGACAGGACTTTCCTTTGCTCATTTCTCTATCTTTCCAGGCACTGTTTTCTCTTTCAAATATATTTTGCTTTCTCTCTCACTTGGGGGGCATTTGGATCATAAGTTGCTTAAGATAAGCTACTAGTTGTCATTGGATTCTGGTCAACAGATGCAGATCAAAGTAGAACCATGCCCTCCTATGGACCTACAAAGGACAGGGAAAGAATGGACAATGAGGCAGTGCCGGTGGCCGATTCTGGACCCTCCGATGCCTAAGTCAAGCGTGTAGATGATCTCCAAGGTGTGGATTAGGGTTTGGATCTCACATTTTCCTCCTCTCCCCTTCTCGCTTAGGATGGTAATATATATAGGGTTCTGGAGGTGGTTCTAAAACCATCGTGAATTAATGTGCTTGCTAGAGAGTCCCTGTTCTGACAGGAAACTGTCTATGAAGATGTCGTCGAGCCCACATCTGTCGAAGTAATCTTTGACTGAGATCAGGCCGGGTCCTCCTCTTCTGGGTTTGGGGCGAGATCCCATCCAGGTTTCTCATACCGCCTGTGGCGGTTGTCGGTCTAGTTAGCTCAGGTGCTGGGGAGCTCGGGGCTCGAGCTTCTCCTCCACAGGTCCTTTACCAACGTCATAGATCTTCCTGATAAGGCAAGTCCTCTCCCACCGAGCTCTGCCCTTGGTCAACTAAGCTCATCTTGGATCCTTACTCTTGCTCGGGTGGTAGACTCTTAGGAGTTTCAACACCCAGTCAAGAGTTCGAGTATCCATGGGTGGTGAAATTCCACTAGCGTGAGTGCGTAGGGTGTGTGTGCGTGTGTAAAAGTAAAAAAAAAAAAAAACTTAGCTCATCTTTGAGTCGGGGGAAGTACTCGTCTTGTGTCAATTGCCCTTCTTATTTGGTTCGATCACCCCAACTCGGCGGGAGGAGGAGGCTTCCTCAACTCAAAGGCTTATCACTTGTAGATAATTGTCGCTCCTCTCGTGTGAGGGACCAATTCAGTTTTCCCCACAACACTAATTATGCTTGAACTAGCTTATCTTGATTTCTACTTATTAAATTGAAATAATTAACTTTAAATAATAATAAATAATTAAATAAAAACCTACTTATAATTGATCATAAACTAATCTTACTTATCTCAAATATGTTATTACTCATCTACTGTTGTAAGTAGAAAAAAGAAACTTATTTAGTGGTATCCAAATGGGCCCTTAATTAGATGACTATGGCAACTTCGAGGATGCACTTAGACAAGGTCCTTCATCTGGTAACCACTTAAAAGAAAGAAATTCTACATAGACTAAGATGGGGTTCGACTCTTCTGAATTAGTTTAACACCCTCTTGAAAATGGTGGCAACTCATCCTCCTCACATGTTGCACCCATGCAAATTGTATTGTTGATAAGGCATATCTCTAAGGGTTGTTTGGTGATTTTAACTTGAGGGAGTGTTTGGAAACGTGGAATCCATGTGAAAATGAAAACAAATTTTCACTTAAAAGGCAGGTAGTTTGGATACATGGATTCACAATGTAAATCCACAATGTAATCACTGCACTGATTCAACGTTAGGATTCTCTGGTACAAGAAACTAGGTAGCCATTGTCTAATAAATTTGAGGATTTCACTTACTATCCAAACAGGACACTAAAAAATGAAATCCATTTTTCATTTTTTGTAATGTCAATGGGATTAATCATTGGTCTTCCATAATTTTCTCTTGAATTCCTCTTATCCAGGCATGGCCTAAGAATTCAAATCCAAATTTTTCAATCCTGAGATTTTCATTCTATCAGTTATGTTTGGCAACTTGGTTTTTCAATCTCATGGAATTCAGAAACTTTGTTTAGCAACTAGGATCTTTAAGAGGCCACTTTATAGAGATGAGGAGAGAGCAGTTATAACAGCTAGAGAGGATTTTAAAAAACAAAGATTTGGCACTACAACTTTTCCTCCTTTTGAGGATATTCAATCTTGATTGGATTTGAAAGCCAAGATTTTATAAGATTCCAAACATGATTTGTATGGAGAATTCTAAATTCCAAATCCAAATTGCCTAAAATCTATGCTACCAAACGACCCCTAAAATTACACAACCTGACCATCCAATTAATAGCTATCAAATAGATGGTTAATACAAAATTAGTGAGTGGTCCAAATTCCAAAAGAAAAATCAGGTGGTTAGATTTTACCTTCTCATTGCAATTCTCCAGATATGCTCCATCCATGGTTGGGACAGCGATTTGGACGGTCTGGATTGTCGTAAAACTACGCCATGTGTATGGTTGAAGAGTCACCACCATATAAAACATTTATCTTATAGCCATTGTAACAATAGAAAATTACAAAAAATAAGGAATTTAATCCATCTAATATCCGTAATCATAGGCAAACTCAGAAATGCCAAACATGAGACTAAGGACTTGGGTCATAATGTAAATACTGCCCCCAAAGATTGCAATTATAAGGATTGCTGAGATAGGATTCTTCAACAACTCCAATATAGGCTGGAATATGGTGTAGATCACACCTGTGCTGACTGTGAGAATGTACAGACCATATCTCCTCATGTTGTCCCAGAAATCTTCCATCATGGGCCCACCTGGGCCAAGAGCCAAGGCCTCAGGGCCACCATCAATTCCAAGAAGAAGAAGTGCAAGCCCAAGAGAAGTTGCACCCAAGACCACCATCCTGGAAAACTCATCTGAGGGGTCTTCTAGAAAGTTTTGATTTTGGGGTGTTTTGTCAATTGAGTGGGCTATGGGCTGAGTTGGGTGGCTTGGACTTGTGGGGTGGTTTGCAAATTTTCTGGGGTGGATTTTCAATTTTGCTTGAGGTTTTGGTGGTGGTTTTGGAGGGTATTTTGTTAATGAGGGGTTGGTGATTGGAAGGAGGTGAGGAGGTTTTGAAGGTAGAATGCTGAGATTGGGTTGGGATGGACACCTGAAATGAGACTTGAGGGTGGAGAATTTCATTTTTTGAGGTCTAAATTTCTGGGAGGGAGGGAGGGAGGGAGGGAGGTTTTAGGAGGGGTGGTATGTTTCGGTTGTTGCCTTATCTTTAAAGAGAGAAACTTTGGTACTCTGGAAGTATGTGGTGGATGATACACAGGCACTTGGAAATTGCATGCGTGGCATGTAATTAATTCAAACCAAACTGTCCAAGCTATGGGCTTCTGCCTGCTTATCAACAATCACACTCGGACAGAGTATCCAATCTCATCTTGGGTTTCGGTTGAGGGGTACAACTGTACAAGTGAGAGGGGTCCAACCGATAGGTATACAAGTGTACAAGTGGGGCCTGTTTTCAGTAATCAAATCCATCCGTCCATTGGCCTATAACAATGTGGATGGACCTTCAATCTAATAGGCTCCATCATGGATGGGCCCAGCACTAAAATTATCCCGCACAAAATTGTACGGTGCATGTGGGTTTTAAATTCTCGCATGTGGGGTCTGTGGTTCGATAATCCAGACCATTGGTCTATTGCATCACATTGTAGATGGTGTATCCCCGAAAATTCTCCACCTTAGGAGAATCCCAACCTTTCAACTAATGGTCTACAAATAGATGGTTGAGAAGAGAAATACAACCATGGCTACATTAATTTACCAAAATTGGCCACAGTGATCTTCCACTCTGGGAGATTAGTTGGAGAAGAATCCACTTTTGGTTGGTTGCAACAGTTCAACGGTCTGGATTAAGAACCAGAGGCATCTGTATAATGTATTTGTCGTTCAAGAGCATCTGGTGCATGTGATAGAACAACTCGCGGATAGGATAGAACTCAAAACCCTACCCAGCAGAAGATCCTAACCGTCAAGCCATGATCAACGGTCTATAAAGAACTATCGGTTTGGCAATTGGAAGAGTTGTACAGATGGCATTCATGGAATGTTGCATATCCAAGGTTTAGAACTTACGCTCAACGGTCCGGATCAATGGGCATATGGACGGATGATATGATAGTCATTGTGCACAGCATGCACTTGGATGGTTAGTGTCCCTCCAAGCTTTAATCTATATTGAATCCGGACCGTCCATTGGATAGACCACTAAGGGCGCAGTAGTCTCAATGAGCATTGGACCCAGGGCCCAACCCAAGCCCAAGAGCAGGGCTATTAATGATGTGGACGGGTTGGGCTGGAGTTTGAAATCAATGGCCCAATTAGCAGATGGGATGGGGCCCAGCCTATTTGTGGGCCCTATTAATAATCAAGTTGGGTTTGGGCTTGTCATGATCAGGCCCATCACAACCTACTCAGAACCTCTCTTGAATGAAGCATAGGCCAAAAGATCACAGCATTGGATTATCATAGCCGTTAGAAACCATGGTCCCACGCATACATGATGTTTATCACAACTTCAGCCAATAGGAGCCACCACATGAAGACATTCCATGCGTTTGGATTGATGGATTCCACCCATTTCTTGTGTGGGTCCCAACTTCAGCCAATGAGATTCCGTACACCAGAGGGGACATGTTTAAACGTTCTCTTGGCCTAGCATTGACAATGATGCCATGTTTAAAATAATCATGAAGTTAGCAAATGACAGTTTCCTTTAGGTTTAGAAATGAATGGGCCATGCGTCACAGCCCAATTAATTAGCGGGCCTGATACCCCAATGAAAACAACAAGCAGGCTAATAAATGGGCTTATGCTTAGGCCTCAGGAAGAAAGTAAGCTGGCATGTTATTTCATACAAGGCAGGCCCAACCTGCTCGGCAACTCGAAATGACTCGCCTAGTCTTGAATCGAGTTGCAACTCACTCGAGTCAGGAGTGAGGTAAGGTGACGGAGCAAAATGAATGTGATGCCCAATCACCATCTTCTTCGAGGAGATAATTACTCTGACTCTATTTCTTTAGACTCCTCACAGAGATTCCTCCAATCCTAGAGAAAAATAATAATAAAACAGAAATAAATTCTAAAAAATATAAAAATTAATTGATAAATGGTAAAAACGAATTTACAATCCTGTGAGTAGCGATACCAAATTTAAAAGGAAGTTTCATAATCAAATTCCCTAAAATTCGTGACTTACTATGAATATTAAACTTGGTTTTTTGCCAAAAATAATAAATGCCCTATTTAGCCTAATCACATTATTTTCCTGAATTTTCTAGGCCCGGGGCAAAACTCCTAAGGCTCAAAGTATGAAGAGGGTTTTTATTTATTTATTTATTTTTTATTTGTTAGCTTGGTAGTACACCCCACTATCAGTTTACCAAGACCTCAGTGTTGAAATGAGATATCTTTCACTCAGTCTACCACTTGACATATAGATCTGGGTGTAAAAGGATAAAGAGTTATAATCAAACTAAAACTTATTATAATCATAAAAACAAAATTTAAAAGGATTTTCAAATGCCATTCTGATGGAATCTTGCAAATTCGGCGTGGGCAACCCCACATAGCGGGTTGGGTGGCTAAAGTAGCTTCTCGTATCTTAAAATTATGTATAGTATGTTGAACAACTCATTCCGATTTGCAAGATATGCCCGTTTTAGGGTTCCTATGGTCCTGATCACTTTCGCCTCCGATTAGGCTTTCTCTAGTCCATCTTGGACATGAAAGTGTCCACAACCCACTCCACATGATAAGGTGGGCCTAATCCATAGTATCGAACAAGTCCAACCAAGTCACAGGCAATGCCATGGAAGGCTAGAAGCTATATGACCAGCCGAGTTTCTTACTCCATATGCATTTAGAGCCTTACCCATCCATACCCAAACACAGGTGCCAATCCGGCAACACGTACAATGTATGTGCCTTCCATCAGATGAGCTATGCTGTTTAGATCATCTGACCTAAACCTAAACCCTGATGATTGGCTCCTTGGGTGGACCATAATGTTCAAAACAAATGGATGGCTAAAAAAGAAAAAGTTTCTAGCTGTGGGTCTGTTTTAATGCATTTTGGTTCAAAAATTGTAGGATGATGACATCTAGATTTTTTTTAATGGATAAGAATCTGAAAAAGTCATACATTTGCTTTACCCAAACCTATCTTAAAAATGGGCCGAGATTTTAAATTATCTTTACTTTCTTTTTCAAATGAAACCAAATGGACCCCATGTATCTTATCCTAATTAAATCGAAGCCGTTCACTTCAAACTTCGAATAGTATTTAGGCTATGGTCCAATAATCAGTGTCTAATGAGATCTAGTCCTTTAGTCCTTGGTGGCATACAAATGAATACTAAAAGATAAAATTAAGTGGTTAAGATAATCTAATCAAAGAAAATTTTCGTTAGTGATCCTCAACTTGTGTGGTTGAGATCATATGAACATATGCCACGTGTGTGGTACACAATAAGGAGGCACAAATATGTTTAGCCCTTTGATGTTAACCCATGGGCCAAAAATCACCCTCAACGGAAACTCAGGTGGGCCACACAACAAGGAACAGCTGGGAGCCTTCTCCGCTGTCTGTGGGGCCTATCCTGTTGTATATATTCCATCTAATCCGTTCATCTGATGGGCCCTCCTAGGATGAAGGGAACCTCCAAATATTAGACCATTTCAAAACCAGGTGGTCCACACAATCTGAATTTAAAGGTCTGAGGCATAATTTTAAATTGCTTGCTGCGTTGTGTCCAACTTAAGTTTTTTCATCAGCCTGATTTTCTGTTTCTACGGTGACCGTGAGGCACAATGGACGGGGTGGATCTGATGTACAGTTGACAGCCCCACGGTTGGCCATAGTAGGCACGCAAGTGGTGGGACCGGTAGCACACTTTACGCCTCAAGACACATACTTTGTTAGGATCATTATACACAAGTGACGCATGTACGGCAGACCGTCTAAAAGACAAAATCCAGGAACGGGATTGCGTTACCTTAGTGGTAGAGCTGGTCCCACGGGTCAGACTCGGCAGACTTGTCCAATTCGTTCGTACCGACTCGACCCGATTCGAACAAAGTGAGTAATTCCATCCAAACCGAGTAGACCATTATTCCGAACTCAAACCAAGTCGAGGTCAAGTCACCTATTAACTTGACTTGGCTTGCATTGGGTACCAACATGACTTGATCCAAATGATAGGGAGTTTGTCTTTTGTCAAATTAGCCGGATGCCTTAATTCCATATATGAAAATGTATCCTATACAATAATAAAGATTGTGATTTTTTATTTTACACACACACACACCCCACACACTCACGCTAGTGGAATTTCACCACCTATGGGTACTCGAACCCTTGACCGAGAGTTGAAACTCTTGAGAGTCTACCACCCGAGCAAGAGTAAGGACCCATAAAGAGAGTGTGCATGAATATGTATGCAACCAAGAAGGTCAAGTTGAAATAACAATTGATGTTATGGAAAGATCCGAGCCTACATGGGATTCATGTGTAGAAGCACCAAGCTAAGCCACCTAAGTACATGAGAGCCCGAGACAATACCAGTCCGATCTGATGTGAGTATCTCTGGAAGAGAAGGGGCAGTGTGGGAACGCCTTCATTACAAGGCTGCGGGACGAAACAGTTCTACTTGGGTAAGATATTGAGAGTTATGTACTGTACACCTCAATTACGAGAGTTTCACCCTTAACTGCAATAAGTTTGGCGAGGCCGATCGGATGTCCCACGCCGAGGTCCAAAGCAAAGGGGTGGGTCTGTAAGTTTGGCTCTGATTGAGAGGCTGTTATTGATAACAGCAGACACCGCCGGGTGAGTCGACCCGAGGCAATTAATCCGAGTCGAGGCAATATATGCTAGTGTTTTATTTGCCGAATGCGGAAACTGCCATAACCAGATGTGGCCAATTACTTCGCTCACAGATATGCACTATCCACCTGATACGCTACATGATCCATAAATTATGCTCGATATCGTCACGATCTGGAAATCGCGCTGATTGAGCAACTCATGCTGATAATGGCGGACCCAGATCATCCAACCGACAGAGGTACGCAAGCTCTCGCACTCTCCTCAACTCTTCACTTAGATTCAGATTCCCTTGACTTGACTTAGGCATCGGAGGGTCCCCTGGCATAGCCAGGGTTACCTTTGCCTATTCTCCTTGCGCAAGGATAAGGCGTCGAAGAGATCCGAGTTTCAGGAGACGGAGGGGAGAGCTGACCAGATTTGAACCTCAACATTTTTTAGCGCCGTATGTGGGAATCTGATATAAAAAGTTAGGTTCTCGTTATTTAACTCAATGGCGAGAAAGAAGAAAGCTGTGATAGTGGAACTAGAGCCAAATGAACAAACCCGATCGTCATCATCGCTTCATACTGAATTCGCGCCAGGGCCGTCGCAACGTTCATGCAATCGATTAAATAAATACCGAGCTATGTAGAACGTAATCCAAGCCCTACATGAAAAAATAAGCAAAATAAAACAGCAAAGGGATCCTCAGTTACACTTGATTCTGGAGGACCCAATTCCCGAGTCAGTGGGTTTGTTTGCAAAGACTCATTCTGCGCCAAGGAGTATGAGGCCCGAAGTACCCCAGCATTCTAGGGCGTCGCTTTCGGGTGTGAATCCTCCTCCGGTGTAGGTTGGGGCCTCGACACGGAACACCGCCACCCGGGCTCCTACGAACAACTCGGTCACCTCGGCCCTGGCACCGACAGATCTCCATCATCAGATAGAGTGGAGAAGGGAAAGGAGAGCTCCAGCTATGGAGGATGCCCCAAAGATCGTTGTTGAGAGCAAAGACCCCTGAGAAGTGCGATTCGCGGAACTCAATGATAAATTCTTAACTCTCCAAAAGCAGCAGCAGTTATCAACGGTTCCTGCCACTGTTAAGGCAATGATGGAAGAGACCGAGTCTCCCTTCACCTCCGCCATCATGAGTGAGATGATGCCACATAGGTTTCGGATACCTCCCGTCATTTAGTACTCGGGATCCGGAGATCCATCCGAGCATCTCAAAGCCTATTGATCCTGGATGCAGATCCAAATGGTGACAGATGTGATGACGTGCAGGGGATTCTCCATCACCCTTGCGGGGTCCGCTCGGAGTTGGTATTGTTAGCTCAAACCTAATTTCGTTGAGTCCTTTGCAGAGTTGAGTTGACTATTCCTTACTCAGTTTATAAGCGGTAAGAGAAGTTGAAAACCTAACACTCATCTGCTCACTATCAAGTAAAGTCCAAAAGAGTCGTTGAAGGACTACATTGCTTGTTTTAATGAAGAAGCGCCATAGGTCGAGGATTATGATGATAAAATGGCCCTCGCCGCAATACTAAGTAGTTTGAAAGAAGGAAGATTTACTTTTTTAATAGGGAAAAATCCACCGAAAATGTTTACAAACTTCGTTGCATGAGCTCAGAAATATACTAATGCCGAGGAGTTTACTAACACTCGTAAAGGTGTGCAAGTAACCGACCCGGCTAATAAGGGAAAAAGACGTAGGAACGAAGAGTCTCAACCGGTTGGTAAAGGTGCAGATGACCGCACCCCCCGCAATCGCCGACCGAGCCGGAAGCCAGAAGGGAAATTCTGTTCCTATACCCCCTCAATACATCCGCTGAGCAAATCCTGTTGGACATCCGAGGAGACATTACTGAATTGGCCAGTATGTATGAAGGCCGACCCAGAGCATAGAGATAAGCGGAAGTTCTGTTGCTTTCACTAAGATCATGGACACAACACAGATGATTGCGTAAATCTCAAGGATGAAATTAAGTCTCTTATCCGCAAGGGACACTTACGTCGATACACTAAGAAAGAGAAGTCCGCTCGGAGGGATGAACGACCGCAAGAGCATCCGAATAATCCCACGGAAGAGCCCGCTGAAATTCGCACTATCTTCGGGGGCTCAGCCGGAGGGGGGATTCAAACAGAGCTCGAAAAACCTATTCTCAAAACTTTGAGCTGGAACATTATGTCCACCTAGCAGAGCGACCCAATAAAGAGCTCCCAGTCAACCTGTGCAGTTTGACCTTCACGGAAGATGATGCACGTGGAATTCAGCGTCCGCACGACGACGTATTAGTAGTCACGATGACTATAGAGAATCATAAGGTGTATCGTATCCTGGTCGACACCGGAAGTTCGGTCGATATTATCTACTCTGAAGCCTTCGAGAAGATGGGGGTTCCACGATCACGATTTCGACCCATGAAGACCCCCCTACACGGCTTTGCCGGAGAAAGGGTAATCTTCGAAGGAGCCATTTCCCTCCTAGTAACAACAGGAGAAGGATAACATCAGGTCACCCTCCTGGTAGACTTTTTGGTTGTTAATGTTCCATCAGTGCACAATGTAATTCTGGGACAACTATCCCTCAATGCGATGAGGGCAGTTGTCTCGACTTATCACTTGATGATGAAGTTCTCAACCAAAGGAGGGGTCAGTTACCTCCGAGGCGACCAACGTGAGGCCCTAAGATGTTATGTCATTGCAGTAAAAAAAGGAGCAACCAAGCAGGTGCTCATCGTCGATGTCTTGGACCCTCGAGTATCAACAGCGGGCTCGTCAGTAGAAGACCTGAAGAAGGTCCCTCTCGATGAAAACGACCCGAGTAAGATTGTTCAGCTCGGATTGTCGTTGAATTCCGAGCAGAGGACCTCCATGTTGGCTTTCTTGAAACAACACCGAGACATCTTTGCATAGTTGCATGCGGACATGTCAGGGATCTCCCCCGACGTCTTTGTCCATATTGAACGTGAACCTCGATCACAATCTAGTGAAGCAAAAAAGAAAGTCATTCGATGCCGAACGATATGAAGCCATTGCCGAGGAGGTCTTCGTCCTGCTCGATGCGGGTTTCATAGATGAGGTATATTACCCCGATTGGATAGTGAATGTTGTGCTAGTCAGAAAATCTAACTGGCGGTGGCGGGTCTGTGTGGATTATTCGGATCTGAATAAAGCATATCCCAAAGATAGCTTCCTGTTACCTCGGATCGATCAACTAGTGGACAGCACGGCTGGACACGAGTTGCTTTCGTTCTTAGATGCCTATTCTGGGTATAACCAGATCGCCATACATCCCCCAGACAGGCAGAAGACTACCTTTATCATAGACAAGAGGCTCTACTGTTACCCAGTCATGCCATTCGGCCTGAAAAATGCTGAGGTAACATATTAGAGATTGGTGAACCAGATGTTTGCCAAGCAGATTGAACGAACTATGGAGGTATACGTCGACGACATGCTAGTGAAGAGTATCAGAGAATCCGACCATCTCACAGATCTCGAAAAAATGTTCAACGTCCTCCGAGAATACCAGATGAAGCTGAATCCTTGTAAGTGTGTATTCAGAGTCGAATCAGGAAGTTCTTTGGTTTTCAAGTTAGTTAGCGAGGTATCGAGGCCAACCTCAATAAAATCAAGACGCTCCTCGACATGAATTCACCTCTGACTGTCAAAGAAATACAGTGCCCCACGGGAAGAGTTGTCGTGCTCGAACGCTTCATATCCTGGGCAACGGATAAATGCCTCCCCTTCTTTCAGCAACTGAAGGGTCATAAGAAGGCAGAATAGACACCGGAGTGTGAGTAAGCCTTTCAGCAATTAAAACAGTATTTGGGTACACCCCCTCTCTTATTTAAACCAGAAGAAGGAGAGCCCCTCTTCCTCTACATCGCGGTCTCGGCCTCAGCTGTCAGCTCAGCCTTAATCAGAGAAGTCGAGAATAAACAATATCCTATTTATTATGTTAGCAAGGCGATGGTACCCGCAGAAATGAGATATCAATCTCTGGAGAAGTTAGCGCTCTGCCTTGTCATCTCGACTCGAAGGTTGCGTCCGTATTTTCAGGCTCATTCCATCATTGTGTTGACTGGTTCCCCTCTGAGACAAGTCCTCTAAAGACTGGAAGTTTAGGGGCGGATAACTAAGTTGTCTATTGAGCTTGGAGAATTCGATATCCAATTTCGTCCGAGGATGGCGATTAAGGCCCAAGCCGTGGCCGACTTCGTCGCTGAGTGCACTACTCTAAGCATGAAAGAGATCAGCGCGGAAGCCAAAATGACCCCGTCTGCCCCTCTTAACGCCCCAGAAGCAGTGACAGATCCAAAATGAGTTCTCTATGTAAATGGGTCATCTAACGTCAAAGGAGATGGAGTCAGAATTGTTGAGAAGTGGAGCCACATCTGGGCCGCCTTTGACCGGTTGTAGGAGCTGTTCGACCGGTCATAGGGGCCTGTTCGACCGGTCGTGGACCGTCAACTCAAAGTCCAACGAGTCCTGATTTTTCATGTTTGGGTCCTTCGACCAGTCGAAGGAACTGTTCGACTGGTCATAGCTCCCTTCGACCAGTCGAAGCTCTCCTTCGACTAGTCGAAGGTTACACAGATTCGTTTCCGAATCTAATGCGGACTGCGGATTTTGGTGACGCCTTTCGTAAGGGTGCGGAAAGAAAGTTACCTAAACTATAAATAGGGGTTCTTAGGGCTTTTCTAGTGTATTAGGAATATTGGGAAATAATTCTAAAGGTGTGGGCTAAGGGTTTTCTATATTCTTCCAAGGGAGAGGTTAGTTTTTTGCCTTGTAATCTTTATTTTTCTTCATAGTGAAAGTTTGCATCCGTGGTTTTTTATCCTAGTTTGGGGTTTTTCCACGTATATCTTGTCTTGTGGTTTGTTTGGATTTCTTTGATCTTTTTCTAGTTTATATTTATTCCTGTTTATCGTTTATGGGTGAGGCCTGAGATTGGATCTCGGCTCACTGCGTTGTTGGCGTGCTGCGCAACAACTGGTATAGAGTTATTGGTTTAGTTCTATTGGGAGCGATGGCGGAAGATGAAAAAACTAGAATTGAGAAGTTTGATGGTTCAAACTTTGCCTTCTGAAAGATGCAGATGGAAGATTATCTGTATCAGAAGGACCTTTACATTCCTCTAGAAGGAAAAGAGAAGAAACTAGAAAAGATGACAGATGATGAATGATTTTTACTGGATAGGAAGGCTTTAGGAACAATCCGACACTCTTTTTCTAAGAGCGTCGCCTTCAACATATCCAAGGTAAAAATGACAAAAGAATTGATGGAAGCCCTAGCCACCATGTATGAAAAACCCTCAGCATCTAACAAGGTTCATCTTATGAAATAACTATTCAACATGAAGATGTCAGATGGTGGGAGCGTGGCTGAACATCTAAACGAGTTCAATACAGTCACAAGCCAGTTGGAATTCGTTGGCATCATTTTTGACGATGAGGTCAGGGCGCTATTGATCTTATCCAGTCTGCCAGACAGTTGGGATGGTTTGGTGATTGCTGTGAGCAATTCTTCAGGGTCGACAAAACTGAAATTTGATGATGTGGCCGGTCTAATTCTCAGTGAAA
This sequence comes from Magnolia kwangsiensis, assembly GCA_037074715.1. NCBI lineage: Eukaryota > Viridiplantae > Streptophyta > Magnoliopsida > Magnoliales > Magnoliaceae > Magnolia > Magnolia kwangsiensis. The sequence goes on along the minus strand of CM073585.1, from coordinate 8,041,602 downwards.
AATTTAGAAGGAAGGCATCTGGAGTTTTAAGGGATTCAGGAAATGCTTTAAACGTTGAAGGAAGAGAAAGATCGCTGAACAAAGGAGACAATAAATACGAACGTTCTAAGTCGAGGAAGAAGTCTAAGGGATCGAAAGACAAAGATGGGTGTTGGCATTGGGGCAAGAAGGGGCACATGAAACGTGATTACAGGGCGCTTAAGAAAAAAGATGGAAGCTCTTAAGGTGGGAAGGATTCAGTGAATCTATCTGAGGAGAGCGACATAGAGGCGTTGATCTTGTCTCTTGATATGAGAAATGAGTCTTGGGTTATAGACTCGGGTGCTTCGTTTCATGCCACTTCATGTAAGGAAGTTCTGCGTGATTATGTGTTATGTGACTTTAGGAGAGTCTACCTAGGTGATGATGAGTCGTGCAGTATTATTGGAAAAGGAGACGTTCAGGTCAATCAGAAAAATAGAATGGTTTTAAAATCGGAGGATGTCAGACATGTACCGAGCTTGAGAAGAAATCTGATCTCAGTGGGGCAGTTAGTTGACACCAATTATGTGATGACATTTACTAGTGATTCCTGAAAGATCACAAAAGGTGCTTTAGTGATATCTCGAGGCAAAAAGGAAGGTACTTTGTACGTGACTTTTGGATCGTATAGTTCACTCGCAGTCGCATCAACTGGAGTGAATGAGCAGTTATGACCTCAGAGGTTGGGACATATGAGTGAGAAAAGGATGAAAGTGCTGTTGTCAAAAGGAAAGCTACCAAGGCTGAAGTCTCTTGACTTGAAATTCTACGAGGACTGCGTATATGACAAGAAGAAGAGGGTAAGCTTCAAGAAGATAGGACGCACTCCAAAGACGCATCTATTAGAGCTTGTATACACTGACGTGTGGGGACTGGCACAGGTATCATCTCTTGGTGGATCACGTTATTTTGTTTCCTTTATTGATGATGCTAGTAGAAAACTGTGAGTTTATTTCTTAAAGCATAAATCTGATGTATTTGATGCGTTTAAGAAGTGGAAAGTTATAGTAGAAAATGAGACAGGTAAAACAGTAAAGTGTCTCAGATCTGATAATGGGGGAGAGTATTGTGACAAGAGGTTTGAGGAGTATTGTGCAACAAGTGGAATCAAACATTAGAAAATGATTCCAGGGACACCGCAGCAGAATGGTATGGCTGAGCGCATTAACTGGACCATCCTTGAGCGCGCTAGGAGCATGAGGTTACATGTAGGGTTGTCCAAGACCTTTTGGACAGATGTTGTAAATAATGTCGTATATCTTATCAATAGAAGTCCCTCAGCACCATTGGATGGTGGGCTACCAGAAGAAACATGGACTGGGAAAGAAGTGAACCTTACACATCTCAGAGTGTTCGGTTGCACTTCATATGTTCACATTGATGTAAAACACAGAAACAAGCTGGATGCGAAGTTCAGGAGGTGCACGTTTATAGGCTACGGGCAGCATGACTTTGTTTACAGGTTTTGGGATGCAGAAAATAGGAAAATTATCAGAAGCAAGGACGTAGTCTTCAACAAAAAAGTGATGCATAAGGACAGTGTGCAAGAAAATAAGGCTAAGGAAAAGGAATTCATAGAGATAGAAGAGTTACCGGACACGGGTGTTACAATGTCACAGGATGATCATGCAAAAGAACATTATGAGACAGAGCCACAGACACCAGTTGTGAGGAGGTTTACTCGGGAGAGGAGACCCATGGTCCGATACTCACCCTCCTTACATTATCTACTGCTGACAGATAATGGTGAGCCAGAGTATTTTGAAGAGGCATTACAGTCAGATACACGGGTTAAGCAGGAGTAGGCCATGGATGATGAGATGGACTCTTTTGAGTTTAATCGTACATGGGAGCTAGTCACTCTACCCAAGGGTAAGCAAGCTCTTCATAACAAGTGAGTTTACAGACTGAAGGATGAGCACGATGGTTCAAAACGGTACAAGGCTAGATTGATTGTGAAAGGATTTCAACAAAAGGCAGGTATCGATTTCACTAAAATATTTTCATCGGTAGTGAAAATGTCTATGATTCGCATGGTCTTGAGTTTAGTGGCTATAGAGAACTTACATCCAGAGCAGCTAGATGTTAAGACAACTTTTCTTCATGGGGACCTTGAAGAAGAAATATATATGCATCAGCCGACAGGATACGTGGCACCAGGTAATGAGAACAAGGTGTGCAGATTGAAGAAGAGTCTATATGGCCTGAAGCAGGCCCCGAGGCAGTGGTACAAGAAGTTCGATAGTTTCTTGTCGAAAAACAGTTTTAGGAGATGTCATGCAGACCACTGTTGTTACTTAAAGAAGTTTGATATGTCGTACATCATCCTTCTACTGTATGTTGATGATATGCTTGTGGCCGGTTCAAGCACGAAGGACATCTTAGATCTTAAAAGATAATTGTTTAGAGAATTTTCCATGAAGGATTTAGGAGCTGCAAAATAAATCCTAGGCATGAGGATAAAGCGTGACAGGAAAAATAAAAAATTAATTTTGTCATAGGCATAGTACATAGCCAAGGTACTTGATCGATTCAATATGGGAGGTGCTAAGCTGGTTAGCACTTCATTAGCCAACCACTTTAAGCTACCTAAGAAGTAAGGGGAAAAGACGCAGGAGGAACGGGAATACATGACTAAAGTCTCATACACGTCAGCTATTGGGAGTCTCATGTATGCTATGGTGAGCACGAGGCCAGACATTGCTCAAGCAGTGGGAGTTGTTAGCAGGTTCATAAACAACCCTGGAAAAGAACATTGGGAAGCTGTGAAGTGGATCCTCAGATACCTGATGGGTACTATAGATGTAGGGCTATGTTATGGTGGATCAGAAATCAAGCTGCAAGGCTACATGGATTTAGATTTGGCAGGAGATATCAACAGCAGAAGAAGCGCTACAGGTTATGTGTTTACTCTTGGTAGTGTTGCAGTCAGTTGGGTCTCTCAGTTACAGAAGATAGTATCTATCAGTACGACAGAAGAAAAATATGTTGCGGCTACAGAAGCATGCAAGGAGATGGTGTGGATGCAAGGTTTTATGGAAGAGTTGGGTAAGAAGCAAGTAGATTGCAAGTTGTACAGTGACAGTCAGAGTGCAATACACTTGGCTAAAAATTCAGCCTTTCATTCAAGGACCAAGCATATTGCCATCACATATCACTTCATACGTTCGTTACTGGAAGATGGATCGATTACTCTAGAGAAGATTCATACAAGTGAGAATCCTGCGGATATGCTGACCAAGACGGTCACACGGGAGAAGCTGAAGCTTTGTTCAGCTTTGATTGGTCTTCAGGCTTGAAGACAGGGAGGTGGTGCACTTCGGATGAAGAAGACGAAGGTTTATGGCGATGTGTCTCCAAGTGGGAGATTGTTGAGAAGTGAAGCCACATCTGGGCCGCCTTCGACCGGTCGTAGGGGCCTGTTCGACCAGTCGTGGACCGTCGACTCAAAGTCCACCGAGTCCTGATTTTTCATGTTTGGGTTCTTCGACCAGTCGAAGGAACTGTTCGACTAGTCGTAGCTCCCTTCGACCAGTCGAAGCTCTCCTTCGACCAGTCGAAGGTTACACAGATTCATTTCTGAATCTGATGCGGATTGCGGATTTTGGTGTCACCTTTCACAAGGGTGCGGAAGGGAAGTTACCTAAACTATAAATAGGGGTTCCTAGGACTTTTATAGGGTATTTTGAAAATTGAAAAATAATTCTAAAGGTATGGGCTAAGGGTTTTCTATATTCTTCCAAGGGAGAGGTTAGTATTTTGCCTTGTAATCTTTATTTTTCTTCATAGTGGAAGTTTACATCCGTGATTTTTTATCCTAGTTTGGAATTTTTCCACGTATATCTTGTCTTGTGGTTTGTTTGGATTGCTTTAATCTATTTTTAGTTTATATTTCTTCTTGTTTATCGTTTGTGGGTGAGGCTTGAGATTGGATCTCAGCCCACTGCGTTGTTGGCGTGCTGCGCAACAGGAATCGTTTTGGTCGCACCCGATTCCACGTCAATCCAATACGTGATCAGGCTTGGATTCAAAGCCTCAAACAATGAGGCTGAATATGAAGTACTATTAGCCGGACTCAGATTGGTAGCCAGTTTGGGTGTTGATGTGATTCACAGCTAGTAGTAAATTACATCTCCTCAGAATACGAGGCCAAAGAAACCAGAATGATCGCATACCTTGACGAAGCGAGAAAACTGATCAAAAGATTCTAGAGATGCACTATCCAGAAATACCGAGAGCAGAAAATTCATGGGTCGATGCCCTGGCAAGACTTGCCTCGTCCGCGGAAGGGAAGATCCCACGGTTCATTCTTGTCGAATTCATTGAACATCCCAGCATCGGCTAAGCGGAGAAGGTCAGTCCCATGCACGCAATTTTGAGCTGGATGGACCCGATTTTTAACTACCTCTCGTCCGGTGAAATCTCCCAGATAAACTGGAGGCGAGACGACTCAAGGTCAGAGCGGCTTAATACGTAATTCTGGACGGAGTCCTTTATAAGAGAGGGCATTCCGAGCCTTACCTTACATGTCTCCGCCCGGACGAAGCCGACTACGTAATTCAAGAAATTCATGAGAAAATTTACGAAAACCATTTAGGAAGCCGAGCCCTGGCTCTGAAGATACTCCGTCAAGGGTACTTCTGGCCGACCCTCAAGCAAGATGCGAAGAAATATGTCCGAAAATGTGACAAGTGTCAACGTTACGCTGCTGTGCCGAGGCAACCAGCTGAAGAAATGACTCCCATGAGCGGTCCGTGGCCGTTCGCCCAATGGGGAATAGACATCATTGGCCCCTTCCCTACAGGCAAGGGGCAAGTCAAGTTCTCTATCGTCGCAGTTGACTACTTCACTAAGTGGGCCGAGGCCGAGCCCGTCACAAAGATCACTAAACAAAAAATAATTGACTTTGTTTGAAAAAATATTATCTGTCGGTTTGAAATTTCTCGAACAATCGTGTTCGACAATGGCCGACAGTTCGACAACTATAAATTTCACAATATGTGTCAAGGGCTCGGCATCACGAATGCATATTCATCACCTCCGCATCCATAGTCCAACGGGTAAGTGGAAGCAGTTGGGTCGAGGAGCTCCCGTTCGTCCTTTGGGCTTACAGGACTACAACTCATTCCTCAACTAGGGAAACCCCCTTTTCGCTCTCCTACGGCTCGGAAGCAGTAGTGTTAGTGGAGATCGGCCTTCCTACTGTACAAGTAAGGAACTATCAAGAAAGTTAGAACTCCGAGCAAATTGTGGCCGATCTGGATCTACTCAAAGAAGTCTGAGACATTTCAAGGCTCTGAGCAGCAGCTCGACATCAATAAGTAGCCCGCTTTTACAACTCGAAAGTTAAGGTCAGGCGGTTTCATCCTGGGGATTTAGTCCTCCACCGGGTATTCCAGAACACAGCCGAGCTGGGAGCAGGGGTGCTCGGGCCTAACTGGGAAGGGCCATATCGCATAGTAAGATCTACTAAACCAAGCTCCTACCATTTAGAAGACTTCGAGGGTCACCAACTTCCTCATCCCTGGAATGCCGAGCACTTGAAGATCTACTATCCATGACGAATTAACCTTTGAAGGCCCCCAATAAAGTGTATGCCTCTGAGCGACCAGCCTTTAAGGCTTTTAATAAAAGTCCTTATTCTACTCATACATGAACAAGTATTCACTGAGTCGCCTTATTACTTTAAGGGAAAACTAGACGGTCTGATCCCTTAAAGAAGGGGTCGAAGCGTAATCCCACAGAAATTCGACACGATATTCCTCCTAAACTAGGGAAAAAGCCTAACGATGACCCGACTCTTCGAGAGAGTAGTTGGTTCATCATACGACTATTCAATGGAATAAAAGGTCCTAGCCACTCATGTGACGAGTTGATTCCTCTAAGGACTAGACTCGACTGAGCTAAGGAGGCTTAGAAAGTCTACTAAAAAGACAATGAAAAAAGCCCGGCCATGCCTTGGAATAACTCAACATCATAACAAATCATTCCAGCAATTGACGATTACCATTGAATGTTCAAAAATCAATATTCATTTACCCTCCTTAGAGGGGTAAAAAAAAGAGAAAAAATACATCATCCACACAAGCAAAATAAATAAATAAATAAATGAAAAAGAGTCATTTTTTCATGCGGGCGGAGGTGCTTGGGAGTCGGGGGCTTGATCCGGGCGGACGTCTTCAGGAGGCTCCTCTCCACCGTCATCTGGGAATAGAGAATTGAGGTCCAGATCTGTGTATAGGTCAAGGACCGCCTCAATGCAAGCATTAAAACCAAAGTTATAAAACTTAGCAGCCTCAATGTCTCTCTCCTTAGACGTCTTGAAGGCGTTGATCGCAACAGAAATGGTAGTTGCCAGAAAGGCCTCATCTTCGGCTCGCTGATCCTCCCTCACTTGAGCAATGACTCGGTTCCGCTCCTCTGCTGCCTCAACCTTTGCCTGCTCTAGAACTTCTCCTAGTCGAGAAGTCTCTTTAGCCAGTGAATCCGCGTGGGCCCTAGCTCGAGCCAGCTCGGTCTCCGTCGCCATCGGGCCTTCAAATTTTTGGTCTCCTTCTGCAACTGGAGCCCTCGGGTCTTCTCATCTTCCAGTTGTCGGTGCAGTTTGCATTGCTCTATTGGAAGAGAGTTACCTCGTCCTGTAAGACTTCCATCTTGGTCCTGAGAGTCTCTAACTTGACGTCTATTTTTCGAGGCTCGCGCACCCTCTCCCAGGCTAGGAGGAGCCTCGGAACGGAATAGAAAAAATATAATGAAAATAAATGAGAAAGTACATCAAAAAATGTAAAACGATGAATACAAGGGGACAAGAATACCTTATAAAAAACCGACACCAGGTCGTTCAAGAAGAAGACGTTTGACTTAGAAAGCAGACTAACGATCTCCTCTTTCGGGGCATGCTTAGATGCCCATTTAGTCAGGCAAGCCATATGGAAGCCTGGCTCTTACCTCGCTTCGCTCGTCCCCACCTGAGTCGTCTCTCCCTCCTCTTCGGCCCCTATCCCGCTACCAGCTGATGCTTGGGCTTCGGCCAAAAGGGCATTCCTTACCTCAATAGGGGGTATTCCCTCGGACGGAAGCGCATTCCCTACCTCAATAGGAGATATCCCCTCAGACAGAAGGGCATTCCCTACCTTAGTAGGGGATATCATGGCATTAGCCATCCGAATAGCTTCCTCCCGTTCGGAGGATGAGGCCACGACTATACAAGGGGCTATCGACTGAGCCCCTGCACCCAGAGCAGCGGTTAGGGGAGAAAGGGTAGGAGCAATGGATGCAGGAGTAATGGCTGCTGCTGAGGTCGGAATGGGGCTTGGGAGGATTTCAATAACTGGCGCGGCAGCAGCAGTCGCCACGATAGGAAATGGAGCTGCACCCGAGGCCCTAGCAACCCCCCTGGGGTGGGACCTGCCTCTTCTAAACAGTCTTCGTCCGGGGCCCAGCCCTCAACATTTCCTCCGTCGTCGGGGCGACCTTCGTCTTCCGGGTGCCCGACGCCTCGATCATGCCTGCACAAGAAATAATAGATCAATGACCGAACAAGAAAAACCGATCTCATCAAACTAAATAAGACAACTTACTGAAGGACGTAGGCAGTGGCTGAGACTTGTAGAGCCCGGACCAATGAAGGTTGGTCACTGTGATTTGGTCATTGTGATCAGGTCCATCCAGGAACGAAGTTCCCCTGCTCTTGCCCTGGCTCTAGCGATACGATTCTTTTGGGTTGGATCGAGGAGAGGTAAACCCCTCTGAAAGTCTACAAAAGGAAGGCGAGAACTTCATCCCGACTGAAGTAAAACATAAACGGGAATTAAAAAATGTAGGAATTAATTAAAGTCTGACCTGGTTTTGCAAAGTGGGTCGGAACCCGAACAGATAGGAACCCAAGCTCCGCCGCTGGTGCCTCCCACTAGCCCACCGCTCAAAACCCTTTGTTCTTCCAATCCTTGTTGGAGGATGAAAGGTTCATCACAAGCCTTAACCCTTTGTTGCCTCGGGTCGCAAAGTAGTACCATTATTCTTGGCTGTCGTGCTTAACCAGGTACAAGCTCATCAGCTCCTCCGGGGTTAGTTCCTGATATCTAACTTGCTTTCAGATGATGAATACGAAGATTAACACCCTCCAAGCATTGGGTGTAAATTACCCCGGAGCAAGTCCGAGGTAAGCAGCAATTGCTTGGATGAAAGGGTGGAAGGGGAGTCGAAGCTCACACTGCAGCGGACAAAGGAAGATCGCGACTTCCCCCTCGACAGGGGCACCGACGATGTCAAGTGGCGTAGGGGCCCTTATTCGAATGAAGCTCGAAATCTGAAATTCCGAGCAAATCCATTCCATACGAGACTCCGATAAAAGGGAGCCTCAGAGGATCACCTCCAAGGCACGCCCACTTGTTGGTATCTCAGTGGCCTTGGTAATGGTGACCTGGGGGGCTCAAGTGGCTTTCCTTTTGCCAGGCCGCTGAGTACTGGACCCCACCCCCTTTTGCTTCTAAATGGGGGATATAACGATACGGCCTCAAAGGAGCCTTCGGAGGCCCCTCTTCAATTGTCTGAGCTCCTCGACTCGGAGTCTTCACCATACTCTCGCACGGTCTCAAGATCAGACGACATTGTGAAAAGAAGATTAAGAATTGACGAGGGAGACTCACCAGGCACTCACCGAAAATCACCTTCTTCCGGAAAAGTATGATTGATCGGAATCGCCCACCAAAAAACTCAAGTCGATCGAAATCGCCTTTGCCGAAAATCGCCTCCTCCAATATACACTCAAAATCGCAATGCAGGTAGCGAGAATGACTTTGAATACCGTTTATATAATCTACAGGGAATCTCTGCATTAATGACAAGCCATAATAGCCGCAGCCAAATCGTCGTGAGCCGATTCCCAGGTACACGTGGCCCCTTCCCCTTGGGCAAGCGCTCGTCAGACGATACGTTTCTGACATTGAACGGCGCACTCCGAGATATGAAGTAACGCCCAAGCAGAGGGAGCCATCACGTGTACTCTTCCTTGAGCTTACATGGCCACCCCTCATATATTGGCATTTATTTGGGATTGTAACCGTCGCCACGTGTCCGTCCGAAAATAGCCCACATGTGTGAAATCCTGAGACGTGACATTCCAGGACTGAAACCCATTATTACTCGGTATGGTCGAGAGATTCTCTTCACGATTACTCTCCGAGCCCACAAGTAAACTCGAAGAGTAAGGGGCTTCTGTTATGGGAAGATCCGAGCCTACACGGGATCTGCGTGTAGAAGCACTAAGCTGAACCACCTAAGTACATGAGAGCCTGAGATAATACCAGTCCGATCTGATGTGAGTATCCCTGGAAGAGGATGGGCAATGCAGGAACGCCTTCATTACAGGGCTGTGGGACAAAATAGTTCTACTCGGGTCGGATATTGAGAGTTACGTACTATACACCTCAATTACGAGAGCTCCGCCCTTAACAGCAATAAGTTTGATGAGGCTGATCGGATGTCCCGCGCCAAGGTCCAAAGCAAAGGGGTGGGTCTGTAAGTTCAGCTCTGATCGAGAGGCTGTTATTGATAACAGCAGACGACCGCTGGGTGAGCCGACCCGAGGCAATCAATCCGAGCCAAGGCAATATATGCAAGTGTTCTATCTACCGAATGCGAAAACTGCCATAACCAGACGTGATCGATTACTTTGCTCGCAGATACGCACTATCCGCTTGATACACTACATGATCTATGGATTACGTTCGATATCTCCACGATCTAGAAATCGCGTTGATTGAGCAACTCATGCCGATAATGGCGGACCCAGATCATCCAATCGATGGATATAAATGCAGTGAGACCCTACTGATAAAGGTACACAAGCTCTTGCACTCTCCTCAACTCTTCACTTATATCCAGATTCCCTTGCCCTGACTTAGGCATCGGAGGGTCCCCCGGCATAGCCAGGGTTACCTTTGCCTATTCTCCTTGCACAGGGATAAGACGTCGAAGAGATCCTAGTTTTAGGAGACGGAGGGGAGAGCCGACCAGATTTGAACCTCAACAATTGACATCAGTTTCTCAAATCAGTCTTACATCAGATTTGTGGATGACATCCAATCAATGAAGGGGGTATATGTCACTAATTACCCACTATGTTGATGGTGAATAAAAGCTCTACAAAAGAGTTATAAACTTTCACTATCTTTTGCTTCCTTACACTGGTTTGATGATTTCAAACTACATCTACAAATGCTTTGTGGAGTGGGGCATTGAGAAGAAATTCATCGATAACTTTATACAATGCATTTGCAAACAATAGTATGTGAACGATTTTGCGAAACCAATTTAGGGTTACCTGTGACTTGTATTTCGATGAAAAAATATTTCATGTTAGGTATTATGCCCATATTCTAAACTTGATTGTACAAGATGAGCTTAAAATAATTGAGCCAACGATCAAGAACATATGAGAGATTGTGAAGTACGTATAGGGATCACTTTCACGATTAAATATTGAAATGTGATCATGAAACGGTTGAATTTGTTATACCAAAGAACGATTAAGCTGAATGTCATGACATATTGGAATTCAATTTATGAAATGTTGGATTTAACGATAGTTTTTAGAGATGTATTCTCTCATTATGTGGAGCATGATAGTGCGTATCAATGGTTGCCTTCTGATGATGATTGGATATGAGTTGAAATAGTTCACAAGTTTCTTTCAATTTTTTACGACATAATAAAAATATTTTCAGGAAGTATCCAAAAACAAATATATTTCTACCAAAACTTTGGAGAGTAAAGAATAATTTGCTCAAAAGTTATCGTGGATCAAACTTTTTACAAATAATGAATATGTGTATGCAGTTAAAGTTTGATAAGTATTGGTCTGAGTGCAGTTTGGTAATGGCCATTATAGTCGTTCTTGATCCTCGATACAAGATGTTCATGGTTATATTCATTAAAAAAAATTGTATGGTAAGAAAAGTGTTACTAAGGTCGATAAGATTCGTGATGTACTTGAAGATGTGTACAATTTCTATGTAGAAACTTTGAGGGCTGTGAAAGACAACACCGCATGTTAGACTCCTCAAGTGGGTTCTATTTCTAGTGTTGTTGCACAAAAAAAAATACAATATATGATTTCATGTCATTCATGACACAAATTAAGACCTAAACGCAAATAAAATAAACAAAACTCGACCACTATCTCAATAAGCCACTTGTAAAGTAAAAAAGTAAAGAATTTGACGTTTTAGACCAGTAGAAGTCGAAAAATCATGAATCAAAGTACCATGTGCTGGAGTTGATGCTATGAGACATATTGTCAATTCTAATTTCAACCATGGTGTTAGAATTTTCTTTTATCACAAAGAGTAAGATTATGAACAAGTATTGAAGATCATGTACACTGGAATCAGTTAAAGGGCTCATTTGTATATCGGATTGGTTGCGTCTGATTTGGAAGAAAAAATACAACCGTGTTAATGAGGACTTCGACGAAGAGGAGAGTACGAAGTAGGATGATGTTAGTACATTGATGTGTGCACCTTATTTGTCAATCACGTGAGTCTATTGTGTCATATAGTTAATTAAGCCCTTGGAAGCTAAAGATCAAATATACCAGTGGAGGTGGAGCATCAAGGGCAAGTATATGAGGTGCCTTGGTGACCCAAACCCTTGACCCGAAATAACATAAATCTTTAGATGATTTTAAACCTAATAGGTAAACCTTTTATTGATTATTCATTAGCCTTAGGAGCCTTAATTGAACATGCTTAGATTGAATTTAAAGGTCTCGAGTTGTTGGAAAACAAATTGCACAATTTCATGCTACCTTTAGTCCCACTGAAATGGCTCAAAATAGGACAGTAGCAAAGCCCTGAAAATCATGTAATTCAGTTACAGCCGGAGAATCCTTCGGATGGCTTTGATGCAACCGAAGAACAGATTCAGTCCGACTGAAGGTGTCAAAATTGTCCAACAACTTTAGCATTTTTCCATTGGCTAATTAAATGCGACGGAAGCCAATTTCAGTCGGACTGAAGACTAACTGTTATAAATCTGTTGGAGCATTTTTCCTATAAATTTAGCAACCAGATCTTTGAGAAAGTGATTGATTTTTCATTTTAGAAGCTTTTTCGACAAGAAACAAATGCGTTTGATTTGGGAGATTATCATTCAATAATAACAAAGAAAGAATGAGAGAACAATGATCACAAAGTATTTTATTCGTTCTGAATTCATTTACATCCTCGTATTTCCCTTAATTCTGAAAATAAAGTACAATGAATCAACACAATGAAAGAGAGGAAGAACAATTCAATGACAATTTTGGCGTATTAGATTTTCATCACAAAGGCAAAAGAGTTGTACAAACTTGAGGTCCTTGGTTTGGTTGTGTGGTAGACACTTGTTGTCTTTCCACTCTCTCCTTCAACTTCTCCACCTCATTCTGAATTTTTCTCTCCTTTCTCTTGATGTCCCTTAAAAAACAAATGGTTGTGCAAGTAAACCAGTTGCGCGGATGAACTTTTGTTGTGTACCGATTCATAGTCCTCTCACATGTGTGAATGCTATTTACGCACAACAGGAGACACACAACCCATGTGTGTACAACCCAGGGGCGCATAGCAGGGGCTTCTGCACTCTAACAAGGATCCGAGGAGAGAGTGTGCGCAGAGGAAATGATAAGTTAGGGTGCTAACTTGTGTAATAGAAGAAATAATCTTGGAGAGTTGACCCATGCAATGGAATTTCCACAGTGAGGCGATGAACGTGCAATGAGACTTCCAGAGAGAGAAATATATATTTTTTGTGCCCCAATAGATGCTACGTCAATCCTTCTTTAATTAATTTACAAAATCAAATGGAGGATCAATCTTCTTCTGCATAAAAATCCTTTCCCGGCAAAGGACTCTTCATAAACGTAAAGCTGATTACATATTGAAGAAGAATCGCTCGCACGAAGAACTTCAATAGTTGTGCTCAGATGAAGGATCGTGCTCAAATAGATTGCTTATCAAATGAATCAAGATCAAAGCAATCAAGGTCAAATGATATATTTACAGTTGAAGGATAACTAGATGATCAGGTCTGGACAAAAGACTGAATGGCGCGACCCGAAGACTTAATGTCTGCAGTCGAATAGAGGACTGAATGTCTGCACTCGAACAAAAGATTGAATGCCCCCAGTCAGAAGTGCCAAGTGAATGCCTCGATAGAGAGAATAATGGTGGCAATAAAAGCACTCTATTTTCATAGCGATCAATCGGATAGAACTCCTTTCTATGGACATAGCCGCAATTGCATCCTCCACAGTTTGAACTCCCTTATTCGCATAGTTCTCTTTCATAAAAAATTACTACTTTAATAGTTGTGGCGACTCCATCTTTGAGTAACTTGATTTGAGAACTGTCTTTCAAGGCTGCTCCTATTGCAACGATTTCTTTAATCAACTCCAACGATTATTTCTTTGAACTCCGTTGCTAAGGAATTGTTCTTTAATGCTGCTCCTATTGCAACAATTTTTTCGATTATCTCTTTTATTCATAGTCTACATAATTCAAGATTTCGAGTGGTAATCTTTCCTGTCAAATCAATCGGAATTAGTATCTCAAGATATCATAATTTTACAATTTAATTTCATGAAGTATATATTGAAACTTTTGGAGATATCATTTATAGCTCTAGAGATTCAACCGTTGAGTCTTTTCTGGTTCGTGCTCCTTGACATTTCTTCATAAGCTGGCTAGGAGTGTATTTTCCTTTGACCTATGCTGATTGATCTCATTACTAGAACAATGAAAAGTTATGGCATTAGACCATATAACTAGGCCTTGATTTAGAAATAACTTTTGAATGTTCACACTAGATCACACTTCATAATTCCTGGTTATAATTATCCAAATCATGCTTCTTATAGTTGGATGCGTTGATGGGCTCAACAATATTACTTAGTGCGCAATTATTATCCAGTAGATCATGCCATATGGATTCCTCCACCGCGCATAAGAAATTATCAAAAAGACTAAGGCATAAATTACTTTGAAGAAATAGATCACACCTCCTCTCTAGGCCAACTTTGCATAAACATTTCTTCATAAAATAATATTTACGAAATAAATCCTGTTGATACCCTTGAAGAATAGATAACATTTGATGATCCTTTGAAGAATCCAGAGAATACATCTGAATTTTTAGATTGTCTAAAAGAGCATGATAATTCTTCATATTTTCATGCTCCACCTCTGTAGATTTTACGAGATAACATTCCTTCATTGTCAAGAAAGTAAGAGACATGAAGGCATCATTATTCTCTTCAGAAGGATAAGCATATTATAATTAAAGACTTGTAGTCGATCTTGAAGAATTTAACTTTTGAATATAAAATAGAAAGTATTTTGAACAAACTTGTTATTGCTGTATTATGAACCTGATTTAAGAGAAATGCATTAATGTATGTTGTTTAATCAGTGTTTGAGCATATTTGAGTATATCTTAAAAATAGATGATCATATATATATCTGTAACATTTTATACTACACATAGTTTATGATTTTGATTAGTGGAGCTAGTATACTTTGACTGAACATACCTTGATTGGACATAACTTAACCTGACTAAACTTGACTTGACTTGACTTAACTTAACTGTACTTAACTTGACTTGACTGAACACTTTCACACAGTTTAAGCTCTTGAGTAATGGAGCGATCACAGTTTTTTAGACTCATGAGTAGTTGGAGTCTGGTCTTATGCAAATGGTCTCTATAAGAGTTCACTAGACTTATCGCGGCTGGGGAGTTCACAAACCACGATCCATCAGAGGGGCCCAGTGAAGCTACCGGGGCCGTGAACTCGGTGGGATTTACGCACATGGTTGGCCGCAGTAACTCTCTACAATTCATGGGGTGTGCAAGGCTACCTTGGGATATTAAATCCAAGGCCACCAATCCATCAATGAGGGGGTATTTTTATTTTAGAGACCCTGTCCTCATGAGTTACTACTGAAATCAAGTCAGGAATCAGGGGGGTCTTACGCATGGTTGACCTATCTATGGACAATAGCTAAAGAGCGCACAATGCAACCTACTTTTCTTCGTCTATAAGGTCAGAACCATTCACAGGAGGACATTTTCTCTCATCTTCCCTCATGATGCTGTCAGAAGCTGTACAGACGACATTGGTCTCACGCGTGACTGGACGTTGTGGACTTTTTGGCCACTTAGGACTTTTAGTCACTGGCTCCATCCGCTATCCGCATGGGTCTAAGCATGTGATGGCCTATACGGGCTTTTTAGGGTCACTGGCTTCTCATTGCTGCCCGCATAATATATATATTGCCGATGATGGTAAGTCTTATGCGTGATATTTTACTGCCATAGATAATAAATTAATAACTATAGTACTTATGTCATAAACAATAATATCAATTTGATAATAATGGCTTTTGTAATAGTGGACAACAACAATTAGCGATAGCGATAAATATCAATTTGACGATGATCATCAATGCTTGGCGATAATCGACGATAAATTTGATACGCTTGACATGTTTGAGAATATGCCTAGTATTCATGTATGGAGAAGAGTATAAGGCATTGGCATTCTGAGACTTTTCAATCATTCTGCTTATCTTGCCCCCTTTTGATTCAAAAATATTATGCTAATAATCTTCAAAATCAAAATTGTGATTATCTTCTAGGATAACACATTTTGATGAACTGAAATTGACAGGTATATTGATGAAAATTTGCGCCCACGATGAATATACTTGTCTTGCTTCTCCTCGATCCAATTTCAAAATATGAAGAGTCACGTCCTTATTAAAATGTTGCTCTTCTGTCGAATGACTATTTCCAATCGGGATCATATGTCATTACTTTCTCTCTTATTTCATATGTCTTCGTCAATCATCTTCTGTAGAATACTCTTTAGTGTGAATCAATAATTACTTTATCTTATTTGCTTCATTTCTTTTAAATGCTTTGGCCATGGTAATTTGATTTTCGTTGTAGTTAGCAATTGATTCATCATAGGAAGTATATCATCTTCTTCAAATCTATATTTTCCGTAGTTCTTAAATCGTTCGAACTCTTTCTTTATTTTCTTAGTTGTGGAATCATAACTCTTTATTTTCTTTTCTTCTTTTGTAATATTTTTTGCTGCACTCTTAAAATTTTGAAATAACCGCTTCTTACGAGAATTGAGCAGTTTCACATTGATCCTTTCTAAATTGCAAGCTTTTATAATTAAATCTTGAAAAGTCTATATATTCGGATCAATAAGTCCTAACGTAATGTCTGGTTTTATGCATTCTATACATAATTTGACTTGCTCTTCTTCTCTAGTAAGTTGTGAGCATGATGCCCCCAGGGTTCTCTATCGACTGATGAATTCGTCAACTGATTCGTCCTCTCATTGGTGAGCAAAGGCTAATTTAGTTAAATTGACTTCTCTATCAGAAGAGAAGAAGTTTTCCATAAAAATACTTTACATATGTTCCCAAGTATGAATAGATCTTGGGATTAGAACTGAATACCATCTGAAGGTTTTTCCTATCAGAGCAGACCCAAATAATCGTAAACAATACCGAGGATCTTTAGAGAAATTTCCTATCATTATTATGAAGTGAATCATATGTTCTTCTGGTGACCCATCCTCATTAAACTTCTTAAAGTTTAGGTGTTTGAAGTTAGTGGGAACTGACATTTCTTCTATTTCAGTGGGATTTGGTGTTTGATATCGGAAACTTTTGTTCTAACTTGTTTATTCTCTAGATGAATGGTTTTGGTGATCATTTGTCGAATTTCTTCATACGTTATGTTTCGAGTAATATTAGGCGCTGGACCTTGAAATCTAACCGCTTGTGGTAGTGACATTTTTGCTTATGGTTTAATGTTGTTCACGACAGTCACTGTTGAAAAATTAGAGACTTCTTCAGCAACATGCTCACCTGGTGAATGATGATTAATATCTGCCAACAAGTTTTCTATTTTTTTATACTTTGATTATCCTAATATTGAAGGAGAAAATGAAAACTGCATTACTGATGCAGTTGAGGAAGATAAACTGTTGTGCCGTTGAGGAAGATAAACTATTGTGATATTGCGTGATTGAGGTGAGGCTACGCTTCGCGACATTTCGCATTATTGACCCTTTAACCGTACTTGGTAAGACGGTACTCCTTGTGGGAGAAGGTCGAACCCTTCATCTTTTGGGTGTCACTATCATCCATCCTTCATCGTCTCGCTGCGCTACTAGTGAAGCAAAAACTATTCCGAACATCATCTGACATTATCTATCCTTGATCACAACTGATTTAACCTTCTCTAGTACTTTTTGTAGTAGTGATCCCGTATTGTCGATGTAATCTACTGGGAATCCATTAGGTGTGAAGTAGACAACCACGTTAGTCGGGAGAAAGTCATTGCGGTTGTGTGAGGAAAAAATACTTGTTATTCAAAACAAAGTATCAGTTATTTTAGTTAAATAAAATTATACTTTGTTTTAGAGATGAAGGGGAGGATGTTCCTGTTGAGAGTCGCCATTTTGGCGTCTATTTGACGCTAAACAGTGATAAAAGTTTTCTGAATATTTTTTAAGTTATCATTAAATAAGAACAAGATCCCCAATAGAGTCTTCATTTAAATGTGTTTGATTTGGGGGATTATCATTGAATAATAATAAAGAAAGAATGAGAGAACAATAATCATAAAGTATTTTATTCGTTCTGAATTCATTTACATCATCATATTTCCATTGATTCTGAAAATAAAGTACAATGAATGAACATAATGAATGAGAAGAGGAGCAGTTCAATGGTAATTTCGACAGCATTTCGGTATATTAGATGTTCATCACAAAGGCAGATGAGTTATGCAAACTTGAGGTCCTTGGTTTGGTTGCGTGGTAGACACTAGTTGTCTTTCCACTCTCTACGTCGACTTCTCCACCTTATTCTAAATTCTTCTCTCCTTGATCTCAATGTCCCTTAAAAAATAAATGGTTGTGCGAATAAACCAGTTGCGTGAATGGACTTTTCCTTCTTCTGAAGCTCACAAAACGCGAAAACTCCTGTTGTGCAGAACTTCTATTGTGCAGGAATTTTATTTTACAGAACTTCTGTTGTGCATCGCACAACGATACTTCTGAGGTAACTTTTGTTGTGCATCACACAACAATACTCCTGGGGCAACTTCTGTTGTACACGACACAACGATACTCTTGGGGTAACTTCTGTTGTGCACCGCACAGCTTCTGTTGTGCACTGTACAACTATACTCCTAGGGCAACTTCAGTTATGCACCACACAACTTCTGTTGTGCACTACACGACGATACTCCTAGGGAAACTTCTATTGTACACTGCACAATGATACTCCTGGGGCAACTTCTATTGTGCACCGTACAACGATACTCTTGGGGCAACTTCAGTTGCTGTGACCCCCTGGAAATCGGGGGTCGTGCATATGCTCGACTCTCGAGTTCCCGAGTGTCTCTTATCATCAATTTTATGGTTTTATGATTAATCAAGTTTAAACGCGTAGCCTGAAATTACTTGGAGCATGAAATGTAACCACAACTAGTCTACTGAAGTGAAAGAGATATATATATGTACAAGTCCAAAAGAATATAAAGGTGTCGCCCAAGGCGTTGCCCAACAAAAATCACAAGAGAATCATATGTCCAAAAGAATAGTGTGCTGAGCCCACGACTCAACAGCCCAGAATCCCGTCTCCTAAGCCGATGGAGAACCGCCCATCAACTGGAAGTAGGAGAACTCGTCCTCCTTCTCGAGGCTCGTATCACCAGTGCCCTCGCACCCTACGTCACCTGTAATTACTGAAGAGTCTGATGGTGTTTTAAAACACCGTCCTAGAGTGGGAGAGAGTGATCAACTCAGTGGGTGCTATTAGTCTTAAGTTTTAACATGCATCAGTTATATTATGAACTTAATGAAAAGCAGATAATCAACAATACCTAGAAACTCTTATTTAAAATGCATGCATGCAGAATAATATGATGCATGCCCTCGCCACAACACCCTCTCGAGCGACTTCATCTAACGATCGCATATGTCAGCACTCCCTCAGAGCGACCTCGACTTCTGAGTCGCCACCCTAACTAATGCGATGCAATGTGATCGTGTTAACTGAGTTATTAATTAAGTTCATTCATCCAGCAGGTTTAGGAAATCGATACACCCCAGGTATCAATGCCCTAAACGGGTTGCGAGGCCAAGACCCCCAATACGTGAGGCCGAGTCCTCGCGGTTCGTGATCCCGTCGGGTTCCTCATCCCCGACTTCAAGCACATGAGGAGTGTCAAGAGAAAGGGATCGCTCGTGGTCACTACGGGGAGGCGCGGCACCCCAGTGTAGGCCGACATCTCAAACACATCGTCCCATTCCACCATGCCCGGCTCACGAGGCTGTGGACTAATTTCAAGTGAGTTATTAATCGGCTACAATGGTTGCGGGGTGTTCCAGGTTCCATACATAGGTGTGCAAACAGGGTTAACAAATAAGGTTTTCCAGTGAGTAGGCAGGACCGCACAAGTCAGGCAAGCATAGAACGAGCGACCTTGGGCACAAGAGACCCATGTAGTCAAACTACAGTCGTCCGAACACACTCACCCAAACCCGCGGGTCCCTCCATGACTTAGTCCTACCGATGGGACTACCATCTCTCGATTTGTTCCTGGCCAACCCAATAGTACAAAGGAGATCTATAGTATGCCAACAATCCAAGATAACAACCAAAGTCATAAGATCATATTCTCATGCATCGCTACCTAAAAATATAGATAATCCTACTAAGCAAAAAATCATAGTCATGAAGCATAGTGCGTGTGAAGTGTGTAGTTTGGAGAGGAAATTTGTATTTCCTCCACCTTGAGACATCATAAGCACAATAGTAATAGTTCATGCATACCAAGAAGCAACAACATTTGAAAAAATCATACAAATACAGGCATGTGGTCATACATACACACGTTCACATAAGAGGCAAGTACAAACATCATAAAGAGCCAAATCACATGCTTGCATGCAATTCCATTTTCCTAAACCTATCTACATAGTATCAAGGTAATCAAAATCATTAATCTCATAGTAGAATTGGTGCTAGACCACCTAAGAGTAATAGTTCGCACCTTAAGATCGTTGGAGGCTTGATAAATGACCTAGAAATGAGGGTTTTGGGGGTTGGCCGGCCGGAATCCCTAAAATAAGCTCTTGCATGTGAGAAATCGAAGCCCAACCATTCTCAATACATGAATTTCAAGAAAAAGGGTGAAGGATCTTACCTAGATGCTTCATGAAATGATTATTATGGTGGTGGTGTAGGATTTTCTTTAGAGAAAGGAGTCGGGAGTTGCAATGCTTGATCTCCTCAGCCCCACCACGATTTAGGGTCCACCTTGGATCTCTTCTTCACTCTCTCTTTCACTCTTTCTTCCTCTCTTTCTCTTTCTCTCTTTCTTTCCCTAGGGTAAAAATCGTATGGGGAGAGGGGTGCCCAAGAGAAGGCCTTTTATAATGCCAAAATTGGTGTAAATAGCCCTAAGGGCTAACTTTTTACTATACTAGACCTATGGGAGGGTCTTTCTAAAATCTAAGGCCCACTATGGGGTGTACATATTAATATACACCATAGGATAGGTGCTCCATGGCCCGATGAATGGCCATGCAAAACTTGTGATCTAACAGATAAGCGAATGTGGGGTTTGACCATATGGTCCCGATCCTTAAGTGGCCCTGTGGGGTCTATGCCAATGATTGGAGAGGTTCTGGTGGTCCCCTAGCCATGAAACTTATAGGGTAAGTGGTCCATGGCCTGATGAAGGGCCATGCAAATTTTAAAAATGATCGAATATGGGGTTTGGTTGTACGGGTCTGGTTTACAATCAACGGTCATTGTGTCACGATCGGGTTCCAGATTCTGAGGATGGGTGAAGGACACCACATTAGGCCTTCACCATAAATTTTGAAGAAATTCGACGACTGGAAGGCCCGGTGTCTTAGTTTCATTATCCCATGCCAGATTTCGACTTTGGCCTTGGGTGGGTTGACATGTGCTGTAGTAACGGCTCGAATACTTAGATTTTAGGTGTCCAATGAGTCTGCGGTCTATGATGGACCACAAGCCCAGTGAGATATAAGTTTCCTTAAATTTTTATAATTTTCTGACCTTTTTACGCCGCGATATAGCCCGTACGGGCTGATGCTAAATGTAAATGGTCATCTGGCTTGGCGGCTCGCACTAGGCCCTATCATGACCAGTCTGGTCTACTCTAATGGGATAATCCTAGGTTAATTAACTTGTGGTACCCCACCACGAGTGGCTTAAACAAATGGTCCTGTGACAAATCCTACGTGGATGCTCCAGGACACTGTGCTGTTTGGAAGGGACGTTACAAGGGTTAATTTGGTTTATTAGTTAAGATCCGGGCCTCATCTGACTTGGCTTTGGTTAGATCTTTAATTTAGTTATGCTTGTCTTGATTAGTTAACAACGGGTCAGTTAGATTTGGATCCTATGTGAGTAAATTATGGGGCTACACCTGATGTTCAAGCGATTAGGCGGATTCGTTGACTTCCTACGGTTGATTAATCAGACTTGTACAGTTCTTTACTGGTACCACCCCCTGTATAAACTAATATTGAGTGCTAATGGTCATTAAGTGATGTTCTAAGTTAATTAATAATAATAAAAAATTAAGGATTTTTGAAAATCCAAAACAGTGAAAAATCTGGGATGTTACAGTTGTGCTCCTGGAGCTCCTTGAGCTTCTCATCCTTCCGTCCTCCCCAAATGAAGATGAGAAAGGGGTATTTATCGGCCTCTCACACATGTGAATGCTATTTGCACAAAATAGGGGGCGTACAACCCAGGGACGCACAACAGGGGCTCACAGTAGAGGCTTTTGCACTTTAACAGGGATCCGAGGAGAGAGTGTGCACAGAGGAAATGAAAGGCTAGGGTGCTAACTCGCGCAATAGAAGGAACAATTTGGGGAGTTGACCCATGCAATGGAATTTCCACACTAAGGTGATGGATGCGTAATGAGACTTCTAGAGAGAGAAATATATATTTTTTGTGCCCCAACAAAGATGCTAGTGCATTCTAAGTTCAACCAAACCTTCTAGGCTCTATCCTAATGAGATTTATGCTCTCTTCTTAGTGATTATTCACTCCAATGAGCATTACATACTCCTATAAAAGAAGGTCATGATCTTAAGCCTTCTCTAGAGTTTATACACCATTTCAGTTGGCAAATTGTAGTGTCTATCAACCTCTACAATGTCCATCAAGTAGAATCTCCTAAGAATTCAATTTCCCATTAATTGTTGGAGATTCTACCCAGATCCCATCACCTTCCTTAATGGAACATCGCATGCAATGTGTTTAATCTTAGAGCTGAAGCATTGGTAAAGCATTGACATCAATGATCGGGAGAGAAAAAGGCGAGCTGATTGAAGCACGAGAGAGCATCGATTAAGCAACCCAAGACAACACATTAAAGGGGCCCAATTTGATAAGTGTCATTGAGTGCTCTTGTGTGGGATTGAGGGTAAGAATTTATTACCCAAATTCGATAGGTTCATATGTAAGACCTAGGTTCTTGTATAGGGTTAAATTCACTGGACATGGGTGTTTATGTGTTAGTATCCATAGAAGCCTCCGGTAGGAGTAAACGTACGTCCTTGGACTAAGACTGAAGTTATTAGTTAGTTGATAGAAAAATAACTCAAGTCTCTTGTGGAGCCTTCAGAGGGAGTGTACGCCTGTAAGCTCTTATGTAAGACCTAGGTTCATGGCAAGCCTATAGAAAACCACGTAAAGTATTTTGCTGGAGTCGGTCCTTATGTAGGATTATAAAGGTTAGAGGTGAACCTGATTTGAAACCTTCGATAGTGAAATCTGGTATACTTATGGGTTGAGTGCATCCGTGGGGAATGGAATAAGAAAACTGAACCACTATACATGCTTGTGTTTAAGATTATCTTTGAGCACTTAGTTAATTATGCTTATGTGATGAATATTTAATTATATGTATGTATGATTAGATGAATACTAGGAGTGATAGGTAGCACATCACACACATGTACACTAACATGTTTATAGATTAGTTGTTTAATTGACATATCTTTTCTAATCTATGTAATTAGACCTTCTATTGGCTCGGAAGCTTTAGAGTTAATTGAATTGCTTAGTTTAATTTTCATATTAGTTTAAGTAGTCGATTGTGTTAAAAGGAAATTGTTTTATTTGGTCTTAATCACCCACCCCCTTCTAGGACATATCCATCATTCCTTAACTCCACTCAGCTTCCTCACATATAGCCAATGGGCCCACCACGTGTAATTTCAATTAGTATCAAATCAGATAGCTCTTGAAGGACTTACTGCTTTGAGTTGATCCAATTTGCGTTAGAATAATGTCTACCCAAGAGGAGTGTGCCATCACATGACCACCATATTTTGACGGGTCTTACGCCTATTGGAAGGCTTAAATGAGGGTCTTTCTAAGATCTCTTGGCCTTATGGTTTAGACTATTGTCAAACAAGGATGGACGATGCCTATGAAACAAGTCATAGTTGATGGTAGAATTATTAGCACTCCCAAAGTTAAATCTAAATGGAATGCTGATAAAAGAGCATAGAATACCTATGATAGTAAAGCTCTCAATGTTATTTACTGTGAAGTATCGATCAATAAATTTGAATGTATATGCACATGTGAAATGAGAAAGGAAGCGTGAGACACATTAAAAGTCTCTCATGATGGAACTAGCATAGTAAAGTGATCAAACCTTCAACTCTTAATGACCCATTTCAAAAACATTAAAATGGAATAATCTGAAACTTTCATGGAATTCTACTATTAACTGAATGATATTTGCAATTCCTTGTAGACTTTAGGATAGAGGATTCTGGAATGGCTTATATGTAAGAAAATACTTAGATCTCTACCAAATAGGTTCACTCCCAAGATAACCTCGATAGAAAGTATAGAAACATAGATGATATGAAAGTAGAAGAACTCTTAGGTTCCCTACAAACATACAAACTACACTTTAAGGTCCCCTCTAATATAAAGAAATCAGTTGTCCTCAAAACATCTCATACGCATTCACATAGACATAAGATTGTTAAATCTGAAAGTGATAGTGATGATGAGGATGAGGTGGAAGAATTATCTATAAAATTTAATAAATTTCTCAAGTTTAATGGAGGGAAGAGTTGTGACAAAAAGGATAAGACAATTGAGAAACAAAAAGAAAAATCTGTTAAACAACCTAAACCATTTTAATATTATAACTGTGAGGGTCATGGACATCTTATCACCGATTACCCTAACAAACAAGATCTAAAGGCAAGGCTATGGAGGAAACATGGGATGATACAGAGGAGTCTGAATCCGCTTTAGAAGAATCTTTTAGTGTTGAAGACCTTAGTCACTTACGTGTCTTAACGGCCTATACCACAGTATCCCTCTCTAGCGACTGGGGAGAGCATAACACCTCAGAAAGGTGACCTTAAAATGTCTATATGAGCTAATTTGTTATATCGGAGTATCAAGCCTCATCTTTGAGCTCAATTGATATATTTAAGGATTTCAATTTCATTTATGAGCCTATTTGAAAATTTGAGGATTTCAACCTCATGTTGAGCATATAAGAAAATCAAAGGATCCTAGTCTCATATTATGCTTAATTGGTAAATTTGAAGATTAATCTCATTTACTTTGATAATTTAAGCTTTAAAGTTGCAGAATTTCAATATCAAATATTTTTATCTTAGGTTATTATTAGTCACTCCTAATTTAATTAGTATATCATTTAAATGGCCATAATTAGTGTAACGCCCCGACTTTTCAGGACCTGAGTATTTGACCCGTATCCCAAAAATTCGAGTGTTAACCTTAAAGGATGGTCAGATATAATATTTTTATTTTATCAGAGTAATCATATGAGCGTAGAGTAGACAAATTAACATAAAGAAAAAATTATAATTACATTTAGAGTATACAAGAGAGTGCCCATAATGACTTATACAAACCAATGTCTTCATTCTTACGAATATAAAATGACATAACATTACATGTGAAACAAAGTAAATTTGTAACAATTTTGAGTTGTGAAATCCTGTAGCAGCCCTTAGCAAATATAATCATACACCCTTGTCAGCGATAGCTTGCTCCTCCACGATATGAATGTAAACATCATCAGGGCCACCTGTGCTACCTGTACAGTTATATATTTGATAAATGAGTGGCCAACTCAGTGTGAATTTTTTCAAGATTACACACCGCTGCATTAGGTAAGCATAGTTATAAAATAAAACATACAAAACAATACATGATGCAGGTCTTATTAGATGCATGGATGGGTAAATGCAGTCACGCCCCGGGGATGCTCATTTGTGCGAAATTTGGGCTCGTGCCCATGCAAATTCGTAATCAATGCCACGGGGGTCAACCGTGCAGAATGGAATCAATGACCTGAGAAAAACATCTAGTCGGACAGAGGCTAGTCGTCAGCAAAAGCATACAAAGCGTGGCGTAATGACTGCCTAGCGATAGACACTGGTCTGTGTCATGTATGCATGATTAGCCAAACCATTATTTTTTCAATTACAATCAGCTAGTTTTAAATAAGCTCAAGATCACTACGGGGAGCTCAGAGCCCAGCGTAGGTTGACAGCTCGAGCATAGTGTCTCATACCACCATCCCCGGCTCATGAGACTACCATCTTAGGATGTTTAATGGAAACCCGTCGACTAGTGGCCAATCATATTACAATATATGGGGCTTACCATCACATAGTTGTATAGTATAAAATATAGAACCCATATAGGAAAAATACCCGAACAAAGCCATATAGGGCGATATCAAATAAGCCACGTAAGGCAATTATCAAAATAGGCCTCATAGGGCGAGTATCAAAACCATACGATAAAAGACCATCCTTGAAAACCATTGGACATAACAACCCTGGATGGTAGGCCCACATCAATAATCTATTTAGACCACCACTCAATAACCACTAAGTCGAAGGTCCATTTTAATCACAACCAGTCAAGTTACATCCCAAGTATGGGTATACATTTATAGATGGGGGGGTTTTCCCACTAATGTATCAGTTTAAAGTCCATAAGCAATACACAAATAATCCACAAGCATGAACAAGTATACAGGATGAACATTAAACATGCAATATAGCAATTCAATTTCCACCAGCTAACACATGTGATTATAAGAGAGAGATATCAATTATAATTTGTAATAAAAACTATATCTTAAGCTAATAAGAAGATGGAAAGCTCACGGAGAAGAATCATCACCTGACGTCATCACCTGACGTATAGGATCACCTACTTGTGTCGTTAAGTGCTTGCAAACTTAGAATTCGAATCCTATCACGAATTATAAATTTGTATGATTAGATCCAAGTTTCATATATAATCTACGGTCAGGATCATGACCTATGGTTTGGGTCACTTAGGTTTAAAGTTTTATCCATTAATCGAACCTTAGACTTCGGTTTAAAGTTTAGAATTTAACCCATATAATTAATTTATAATAATATTAGAATGAAGTAAAAATAATCAATAACTACCTATAATTATTACTAACAACACTAATCCTGTTAACAATAACCTAAAATGACAAAATAGGAATAACATGACAAATGTTAATATCTAATATTTATACTAACTAATACTAGCAAAATTAACCTATCAATGGTTAACCATATTCAATAATTACAATACTTATAATAACACTAATGGTGATAATAAGTACTAAGATCTACTTTTAAGGATAATTCTTAAGAGAGTTAAATAAAATCTTACTACTTGCTAACCATAATTTTATTTATAATAACTAGGTTGAGCACAAATAATCTAGGATTGGTTAACCATGTCTAGGGTTGCTAGGAGGTATGTATGCTTCTTAGGATTGAGCCTAGTCCTGGGCCACAAATTTGCAGATCCAAGCTACATACTCTTTTCGTGGTTATGGTCATGGCTTCGGATTCGAATGTCCTTGTTAGGGTGGTTGATTAGGTATGTAGATTGAGGTCTTTTCAAGACTACTCTATTTTGGATTAGCTGGGATGTGCGATATTCATTAGAGGTGTATAGATTGCTTATCTACTTGAATGTGGTGGTTGTTGTGGTTCCACTCGTTGGGTTTATCCTTGCTATAGGCATGAACTTGGTGAGGGTAATAGGGACCAACAAAGTGAAAATCGGGCCCGCACCTATCTTGATTATGCACAACAATTGTGGCCCAACAAGGCAGCCTGCACTGGACCTAAAATTTCCCAATGCCAAGGCCCGAACTGGGACTGGTTTGGCATGGAATTTGGCATGATTTTAGCCCACTGCATGCAACGGCTGAAGGCTACATTCACAGCCCATCTAGATGTATTTTTCAGCCCAGGCCATGGCCCAACTGAAGGCCTGACCTCGATCCGTTCTTGGCCCACAAAAAGGCTAGTTTCAGTTCAGCTCTATGGCCCAGAACATGGCTGGGCTTGGTCCAGATCACAGCCTAAGTAATGGGCTACACTCGGCCCACCTTTCAGCCTGGTTTCTTGGCTGAGATCCAGCCCAAACTCAGCCCACTGCGAGAGGTCCCGAGTTCGGCCCAGAATTTAGCAGCCCGCTCGTTGAGCTGGACCGGGCTGTTTTGCCAGCCCGCGGCAGAAGAGGATGCCTGTTCAGCTAGAAAAATGCAGACGTTACCTGATCTGCTCCGAACATCTGCCTAGTCGAGCCCAAGGCCTAGCACTGCTGCAGCAGTCTGGATGGCACCACACAACAGCTCCGTACTTAAGGCCTAGCGATGAGTTGCACCGAACTCAGCAGTGCAACATCAACCCAGTATTTCAAATTTTCTTTCTTCCTCTTCCTTTTTCCTCCTCATTCTTCTCCCTTTTTCTCCTCTCTGTTCCTTCTTCCTTCAAATCTGACCCCATTAGACAGTCTGTGAGGACCTTAGAGAGCTTGCGGGAGAGTTCTTTCGAAGCTTTAGGATCGTTTGGGCGGTGGGTTTCAAACGGGGAAGATGACCAGCGGAATGGTGTCTTTCGAACAACAGCCCCATTCCTTAAAACGAAGCTGTTGGGCTGTCTTTGTACTTCCAACGGAGCTTGGGAAATCAACCGATCGAAGCTCTAGAGGCGTTTCACCAGTGGGTTCGAATGAAGAAGCTCTCAACTCGTTTTTCTCAGATGGCTGCAATAGCATGGAGAAGCCCTAATGCACCCGATTCTAAGCTCTTATATGGTGTTTTACAACAACCCTAGATTGTAGGATTCGAAGTTAAACGTCCAAGATTTATTTTGCTGCTGGGATATGGCCGTACGTAAATGACAAAACCAGCCACAGTTTTCTCCCAAGCAGGAAACCCTAAACCGCGTGGTTCTGATTAGAGGGTTAGGATTTAGTTGTGGTGAACGGTTGGGATGCGTGAATCTAGCATCACGCAGATTGCTAGCATGGAAGAAACACGACTTTCCATTTTTGGAAAGAGAAGAAACACAAACAGCTCACTTACATTGGTATTTGTGGTCACACGAGTGTGAGAAATCAGGAGAAACTGGGCAAGACTTACAAGGGTTTTGGTCATATATAACATGGACGGTTTGGATCGAGCACGTGGGTACGATGGTGGGCCACATTCGCGGTAAAACGAACGTTCGTCCATCGGTTTCAGCAACTGAGGAGAGAGAGAGAACTTGTCCCTGTTTTGGTGAGACACGGGTCAGAGCAGTCTAACCAGTTCTCCCGGTTCAGTGCACAGCGAGTGTACAATTTCTGTGCACATGCACTAGTGAGGTGGGGCCCAGCATGATGGTTCTGATGGATCCGCACCATTCATTCATTCATTAAGCTCAAAGTAGGGTCCATCTAGAAGGATGAAACAGATCCATGACTTAGGTGGGCCATATCAATTGAATTACGACCATTAAGTGTCAACCACCATCGATTTATGGAAATCTAAGGTCCACTTCTACGATCAGGACCATTCACCTAACTAGTGGGCCAATCAGGTTCACAACCGATTTATATAAGTACCATCTTATATATAAATATGTGTATATACATATATATTACATTATTTTATATTTAAATATAATTACTAACATATTATATTTTATAATAATAATCGTTTATTAATTAATAAAGTTTAATTGGTAATATTATATATATATATATATATATATATATATATATATATATATATATATATATATATATATA
Source organism: Magnolia kwangsiensis (assembly GCA_037074715.1). Lineage (NCBI taxonomy): Eukaryota > Viridiplantae > Streptophyta > Magnoliopsida > Magnoliales > Magnoliaceae > Magnolia > Magnolia kwangsiensis. The sequence continues at coordinate 8,012,328 of CM073585.1, read as the reverse complement.
TATATATATATATATATATATATATATATATATATATATATATATATATATATATATATCATAATTATCATTAAGAATATTCCAAGGGTACTATAGTTAATTAATATGATATTCTTATATATCCATTATAATAAATGTTTGTAAATAATATTTCAGATTATATAATGAAAATATATTTAGATATTTGTTTGGTATAATTCATTACTAGTTATCGATAGGCATTTATTTAAAATCATTAATACTTATAATGTATTTTTTGTGATTATTTATGCATATATTAGTATAGGAAAATTAATATTAAGTGGTACATATTTTATATGTGTAGTATAATATGACAATATATAGTTAAAATGATAAAATGCAAGTGTTATTTAATATGCATCAATTACATTGTGATGTGTTGGTATGCAATTTATTTTATATACAGTTTAAATAATATGCATAAGTCGAATGATAAAAGTAAACATATGTATTATTACAAATAATTATAAAAATTATTTTGTATTGTATATACAATCATATCATGAATTATTTGGTCTTCTTAGTAACACCCGAGTACTGAAAAGTACGGGGTGTTACAATTAGCATGCTCCATGTTTTAATGTTTATATGCACCATTTAGTCTCTTATTAGTATATGACTTGTAATTAGAAAATATATGACTTATTTAGTTATTCCATGTTACGCTTTTATTGGTATTTTTATTAGAACTAAATCTTTGTCAAATACTAATAAAAGGGGAGAAAAAGATCAAGTCTCATCAAAACAATGAATTCTATTTACAGGATTTTTTTTATTTTATGCAAGTATTGATGAATATAGGGAAAGCATTGCTAAGGTTACATGTTTCGAGTCATGTATTTAAATTTGTAAATCTTTATAACCTTGGACAAGTAATATTTTGTGTTGTTTTGGTATGTTGTTGGTGTTATAGGGAAAATAAGTCGACTAATGATGAACAGTCAGGTCAGAACATTGCACACTCCCCCAGGTCGGACACGACAGTGGGTTTGATCTCACACTCAAAACCTGATCAAGAAGTAAGATCGAGCTCAACATCTTGTCACTAGATCAGAACGCCTACCGATTCGCCTGAATTCCTAAAAGAGCACTACCTTCGTCGATTTCAAGATCTCTAAAATTTTTTAGGAATGACCCGTCCTTCTGCTCGACTAAAGAGACAGGTCGACATGGTCTAGGTCGGCATGTCCCAAGTCAGCATAGCTTAAAGTAGCACACCACTCCCAGGTCAGGTCAGCCAAGGCCACCTTGGCTGCCAATTGCACATCTTCGCTAGCCTCAGATAATCAGATCTCGCCCTATAAAGATCTGTCCGAGCTCTTCTTCGAAGATCTCAAAAGATATCTGCGACATGCTCGGACCCCCGAGATCTTCGCCAAGGATCTCGAAAGATCCTCTTACTAATCTGGGATCTGAATCCACCTCCAACACGCACCTACTAAATAGGGAGATTCCCTCTATGCCACCACCTCTCCGTAAGCTATAAACAAAACACCTATAATGGTGAAAGGTACACACTATCTTTAACATGAAAACCCTCGACACTTGACTAGACCCAGATCCTATCCCTGACTTAGGCATCGGAGGGTCCCCTACTCTAGGCAGGTTCTTCCTTGTCCATTTCTTGTACAGGTAAATAGGTCTAGAAAGGGCTAACCAGATTTTTGCATCAACAATTGGTATGAACCATGATATGGTATAGGTTTTTGTCACATAATTGAAAAAGGGGAGATTATTAGTGCACCTTATTTGTTAATCATATTAGTCCATTGTGTCATGTAGTCAGTTGAGCCCTTGGAAACTAAAAACTAAAGACACAAGTTGTGGAGCATCAAAGTGTAAAGAACAAGTATATGAGGTGCCTTAGTAACCCTAATCCTTGAATCAAAACAACCTAAACTTCCAGATGATCTTAAACTTAATAGGTAAACCTTTTATTGATCATTCATTAGCTTTAAGAGCCTTAATTAAATATGCTTAGATTAGCTTTAGAGGTGCTGAGTTACTAGAAAACAAATTGCACAATTTCAAGCTACCATCGGTCCCACCAAACCCCCCTTCGATCCACTAAAAGGACAGAAAACATAACAATATGAAAGCCCTGAAAATCATGTAATTCAGCTCCAGTCAGAGAATACTTTAGCAGGCATCAGTGTGACCGAAGACTAGATTCAGTATGACCGAAGGTGCGAAAAAATGTCCAGCAACTTTAGTGTTCTTCCATTAACTAATTGGGTGCGATTGAAGCCAATTTTGGTCCGACTGAAGACTAGCCATTATAAATCTATTGGAGCCTTTTGTCTATAAATTTAATAACCAGATCTTTGTGAAAATGATAGATTTTGACATTTTAGATACTCTAGTGCATCCCAAGCTCTACCAAACCTCCTAAGCTCTATCATAATAAAATACATTCTCTCTTTTTAGTGATTATTAACTCCAATGAGCATTCGATGCACCTCTACAAGAAGATTATGATCGCAAGCCTTATCTACGGTTTAGACACCATTTGAATTGGCAAATCTTAGTGTCTGTCAACCTCCAGAGTGTCCGTCAAGTAGAATCCCATAAGAATTCAACTTTTTATTAGTTGTAGGAGATTCTACCCAAATCTCATTACCTTAGTCACATCAATGGAACATCACATGTAAAGTATTTGATCTTGAAGTTGAAGTATTGTCAAAGCATTGACGTTAACGATCAGGGGAGCGAAATGGGAGTTGATTGAAGCAAGGGAAATTATCGATCAAGTAACCCAAGACGGTGCATTAAATGGGCTCAATTTAACAAATAAGTGTCATTGACTGAGTTCATACTCTCATTCCTTGTGTAGGATTGATGGTAAGAGTTTATGATCCAAATTCGATAGGTTCTTGTATAAGACATCGGCTCTTGTATAGGGTTGAATTCATCGGACATAGGTGTATACATGTTGGTCTTTATGGGAGCCTCCAGTGGGAGCATACGCCTATAAGTTCTTGTCTATGAAAGAGGTTCATGGCGAGCTTATAGAAAATCACGTAGAGTTATTACGGGAGCTGGTCCTTATGTAGGATTGTAAATGTTAGAGGTAAACCTGATTTAAAATCTCTAATAGTGAAATCTGGTACACTCATGAGTTGAGTGTGTCCACTACGAGTAGAGTCGGGAAATTAAACCACTATATATGCTTGTATTTAGGATTGCCTTTGAGCAATTGTTTAATTATACTTATGTGATTAATGTTTAATTATATGTATGCGTGATTAAATGAATGCTAAGAGTTGATAAGTAACACGTCTCATACATACATGTACACTATCATGTTTATAGTAATTGCTTAATTATTATTGAAAGTGCACCTACTAGTACTCTTGTTTGTCAATTACGACGTAAGTTGAGTCAGTCAAACTACAACGCCTAACAAGAAGATCAATTCAAGCATCTGCCTCAACTGGATATGTGGAAGCTCGCCATAGGTAAATCATAGCCTCACATCCCTTGTCCCGAATCACCAGGTGATTAAAAACCTTAAAAACAACTTAGAACATAAGAGAGTTTTTGGATAAGTGAACTTTTTCAAATAGCAGAAAATCTCCAAGTTTGCTTGCCTTGTCGATTGTATCGATACACCTTTTGATATGATTGACCTGCTCTGTCGATGTCCTCGACACTTAATTGATACTATCGATAAGAGGACTAAAAGTGTCCAACAACTGCATACCAACTGGATAGATTTATCGATATATCGATACATCTATCGATATCATCGATATTCAATCATCGAATCCATCGAAAGTGGCTCGATAATATCGACAGGTAGAATTTCGACACCCCTTTTTTTCTAAAGAAAACTACTATGAGCTTCGATATATCGATGACTGTTCCGATTTAATCTGAATTCAAATATCGATCATATCGAAAGTCATTCGATCATATCGACAGTGGGCGCATATTTCTTCCAGTAAATATTCCAGGATGTTCTAAACCTTAATCGGGGGCCACTCAAGGAAATCGATATTCTTATGTCGATGCTATCAAGTCCTGGTCGATTGGATCGAGTCTGGGCATAAACTGTCCAGCGTGCTTATAGGTAAATCTATACGATTTATCGATCCTATCGACACTGTCTCGATATCATCGACATTCAAATTCCGATGACATCGGTTGACCCTCAATCATATCATATAAAACATGAAATATTTCGACTAGTCTCTCTCATTTTTCAAGTGTCGATAGATCAATCCCAGTATCAATGGAATCAGAATTCGAAATCCGATGACATCGACACAATTATTAATCCCATCGATCAGCTGGCAATAGGTTTCAAAAGCGTATGACTTTTGAGTTTATGTTATCGAGTGGAAATTCGATCCCATCGAGAGTATACGCTCGATGATATCGACCATGCTCGATGACATCGAAATCAGTCATAAATATGACCATTTTATATCCGTTGAAACCTTTGCCTATTTAAAGAGAGATTTGTTCATATTGCTGGTAGAGAAAGAAGAGAGTGCTTTTGTGTGTCTTAACTTCAGATCATATACCCAAAGCCCTTTCTCTCACGGGAGTTCATCTTTCAATCCACTCTCATTTATTGACATTCAGTAGAGTGGACTAGAAAATGAATTTTCGCATTCAAGGATCCTTCAACAACTATCTCAACAGTATATCTTTTAGCTGGGATGCCTTGAATGAATAAATGACGAAAATCCCTCTATCTTCCTTATAGAAAAATTCTAAGAGAGTGGATTTCCATCCTAACCTTGACCTAACCCAAAACCGAATACTGGTATATCTTTTGTGTTGCGGATCAAGGGAGCTACAGAATCTTCAACAACAAGAAGGAGTTCTTCATCACTATGCAAAAAGAGACTCATCAACTTATCTGTAAGTACTTAGAGTCCAGAGGACACTTGTGATCATTCCTTTTTAGGATTGGGTTCTAAGTATTTCTCACCCTTTGAAGTCCTCAAAGGAGGCCTCCAGCGGGAGTGTACGCTGTAGGTGTGTTGTGTGGACCCTTGCTCTGTGTGGGCATAAACATCTGGTTAGGAGTGCACCAGCAAAACTCCAGGGTTAGAGGTGAATCGAGTAGAAACCTTCGTGTAAAGGTTGAAGGTGAACCTGATTTAAAACCTTAAGTTTAAGGTGAACCCTGGGAAACCTCCGTAGTAAAATCCAGTACACTCAAGGGTTGAGTGCGACAGCCGGGAGTTGATTAGACAAGTAATCGAACCACTACAAAAATGACTATGTTTTCGATTGATTTGTTTGTGTGATTTACTTTATTAATTCAATATCTGAATATCTGAGATCACACCCCACACACATACACAGTCATATCCAGCATGAACTAAGTTCTATATTCTTATCTTTGAGTAGTTTGTGATTGAATCCTCTACTAGGCTTGGAAGCCAGTAGAGTTACATTTGAGTAATCCTGATAATTGCATATCTGATAGGATTAGTGCAATAGGATTTTAAATAATTTATAAAAGTTTAAAAAGTCCTATTCACCCCCCTCTAAGACATATTGGCATATTCCTACTTCAACTCAAGCGGTCTTCACCACTATTTCAATTGGTATCAGAGCGGGTCTCTCTTTAAGGGCTTCACCGCCTAGAGAGTGATCTTTACTGAAGTTGAAAATATGGCCAAAGGAGAGGGCTCATCAGTCACTAGGCCTCCAGTATTTGATGGTTCAAATTATGCATACTGGAAGGCTAGAATGTATTATTTCCTAAGATCTTTGGATCATGATGTTTGGGATATAGTTGAGAATGGATATGTGGTACCATCTGAACAAATCATACTTGAAGATGAAACTACCATCACTAAGCCCAAACCCAAAGAAAAGTGGACGGAATTCGATAAAGAACAACAAACTACTGAAGCAAAAGCAATGAACGTCATCTATTGTGCCGTGTCTCAAGATATATTTAATCAATTAAGTATGTGTGAGATATCCAAAAAGGCATGAGATCTATTGGAACACAACCCATGAAGGCATAAGCACTATGAAGAGGTCTAAACTACAACTTTTGACTTCACAATTCGAAAATCTTAGGATGGAAGAGCATGAGACATTTATGGAGTTCTTCACCAAATTGAATATTATTTGTAACTCCATGGGTGGATTGGGATAAAAAGTTTCGGTACTTAAAATATGTAGAAAAATCTTAAGATCTCTACCGAAACGGTTTAATCCCAAAGTAATAACAATTGAGGAGTGTAGAAATATTGATGAGATGAAAGTAGAAGAACTAGTAGGTTCCCTACAAACTTTTGAACTAAACTTCACTCAATCCCAAAAATCCAAAAACACTGTCCTAAAAACTTCTAAGAAAATAAAACATGAGGACAGTGTGAGTGAAAAAGAAGATGAAGATGAGGAAGTGGCTTTGCTGGCACAGAGATTCAGAAGATTCTTTCAAAAGAATCGCGGTCACCCCTTTAGAGGAAGAAAGGTGGATGAGAAACCTTCTGTAGGCAAATTTGGGAAAAGAACCAAAGAACCACAATGCTACACCTGTCGAGAGTATGGACACCTCTTTACCGAATGCCCAAATAAAAAAACCAAGGGCAAGCCAATGGCCGCTACATGGGATGATACGGAAGAGTTAAATTCAGAATCAAGCAACTCTGAGAGCAATGAGGACCAAAAATCTTTGAAAATACTTATGATCTCCACATCTTCGATCATTCCAACTGAATCTGAAGTTGAACAGCAAGCAACTGAATCATTTTCGTCTGATAATGAGGAGACTGGAGAAGAGGAAGAAGTCAAAAAGGATAAACTGCAAGATGCCTATAATTAACTACACATTCATAGCATCCATATCCTTAAAAGACTCGACATGTTTGAAAACAAAAAGGAATTACTGCAGAAAGACTTGGACAAAACCTTAGAGATTAACAAACATTTAGCCAATGATTTGCAACAATATCATTCAAACAATGATAAGTTAAAAAGAGAAAACCTATTCCTAAAAATAGAATTATCAAAACTTATAAACCAGGCTGAATTGTTAAGAGATGATAATGTGGAACTCAAAAATGAGAACCACTCACTTTGTATTGACGTAGAAAAATTCAGAAAATTTGCCAAGATAAGCTACAGATTTTCTCAAAGTGGTGAAAAATTAGAAAAATTTTTAAGAATGGGAAGACTAGGAAGAGATAAGAGTGGGCTAGGATATAAGAAAAGTAAAAAGAAAACTGAAAATAAAGCTTCAACAAAACTGGCTGCTTCAGGTAGCAATATGGAAATCTCTCCAGTCTGCCATTTATGTGGTGATGTGGGTCATTATAAGTTTGAATGCTTGACACCAAAATAGACCTCACATAACTCTAACTGAAATCACATTGAAAAATTTAAACCAATCAGAGAAATACTGAATGATAAAAGCCTTCCAAGAAAAGACACCCATTCATCACCACCTAAAGAAAAGGACAAAATAAAGAAACTTGTCTTACAATGGGTAGTTAAAGAAAAACTGAACTGTCTGATGATTAACTATCATATACCCTGATGTAATAAGTAAGAAAAGAACAAGTCCAGGTCATGCATCTAGATCTGGATATTTGCTGAAATGATGCAATTTTGCTAAGTCTAAAATATTACATCTGAGGTTGGAAACCTCAAACTTTTTGTATATAAACATTTTCATGTTTATAATTGTATATAACCTATATAAAATTTTGTGATATATACTGATCAAATTAGGAAATACATAACAGTGTGTTGAAATTATTTTTTTTAAAAAAGGAAAAAATAATACCAACTTTCGATACTACTATTGATCTTTTCGATTTTATCGACCAAGGGTCGATACAATCAACGACTTTTCAGAATATGAAAAGTCGTATGACTATGGATGACATCGTGGACAGACTCGATAGAATCGATTGGCAACTTCTCGATATAATCGAGACAATGGTCGATATGATCGAAAGATGGCGCCCGATAAAAGTCAGCAGGGCGAAAAAAAGGGTTTATTCTTCAAGGGCTTCTCGGTTGTCTTCTCTACTCGATCCTCTTGACCAATCACTAGGAGCCACGTCGGACTACCCAAATTCTTCCGCAAATCGGGTAATATCCTTCTAAAAATGTTAAAGCTCTTTTTGGATATTTTCGTTTGTCAGGCATTTTGTCAATTTTTCCAAAATTCTTTAAGAAAGCTTATTGGTCCACATGGGAAAAGACAAAGGAGCAGCATCCAGTCCGGGGGAGTCTTTAAGAACTATCCGACAAAAAGTTCTTACCTCAAGAGAAAGGGTGAGGATCTCGAACCGTGGGACCCCCACACGGAAAAGATCACGACATACCTCACATGGTGGGTCCCAGACTGAAGTTCCTGGACCTCCTCAACCAACACCTCCTCCTCCGACTATCCTACGTCCTGCAAAATACACCGGCAGGAAGCTGATCCATGAGAGAAAAGTCGACAAGGGCTGTTTGGCACCATACAATCTGGAACCTCTATTTACTGCAATCAGATGACTACCTATCCTAGATTTCGAAAGGCCTTGTCAACTCGAACAAACACGTAACTTTCTTGCAGCATGTCATTCTCTAGTATCTGATCCTCCTTCATTCATGGTATCTTTGGATGGTGATGATGCATTTATCACTCCCGCCACTGTGGCTCACATTCTCAATCTACAGATGGCTCCAGAAGGCCTTCCAAATTGGGATCTCGATCTTCTTGATGTTCGATCAATGATAAACAAGTACCTATACCACAAGAGAGATATTTCATGGCATCAAGGGAATGCCTTAAAATCCAGGTACATGGAGCCCCGCTTTCGAGTCATGCATGGGATCTTCACTACAAATTTGTATCCAAGAAGTACAAATCGATCAGATCTCACAAGTCTTATGGTCATGATAGTATACTCTGTTGCAACTGGGACAACGATTTGCCTTCCAACACTGATTGTCAATCAGTTAGTCAATGTTATACATACATCTAGAGATATGCATTTGCCATATCCCTGGATTATAAACAGAATATGTCAAAGCATTGATTTTCCTTCTACAAATGATCCTATACTTCTACTTCAAGTTTTTAATTTCAAAAAAATTAACAAAATGGATTTGATTTACCACGAGTACAAAGAAGGAGGCATTCAAGAAGAAGGAGGCGAAGGTGTTAGTGACCCTCATACGGAGGAAACTGAGATGGAAGGTGGAGAATCCACCAGAACCGATCCAACCCCATCTATGTCAATCCCTGGACATACCAAACGATATAAGCTAGACAGGATCGGGGTGATTCAGCCGGACATTCACTCAGTGTAAGAGCGACTTACATTCTTGGAGCGAGTTGTCCACCAGGTACAATAGTCTGTGCAACAGTTGGTCGACTTGATGACTTTCGCTGAGATGACACAGCTCCATCTCACTCTGTTTCCTAGGACTAATTTCTAAATATTATCACAAACACTCACTCTTTAACTCAGCGTACGAACTATAGTATCTTTTTGAAAGTTCTACACTTCTTTGAGTACATGTGACAACTCTCTATTTTACCTAGGCTGAAAGTTTTTTTTTGTGTGCCCACGAATGGGCTGAAATACTGATGATAATATTTGGATGCCTTAAAATGGGCTTTATTTTTATTTGGACAACTGATTACATACTGATGTCTAGGGCAGTATATATATTTTGATACTCTGGCTGTATTTCATTCTCATTTCCTTGTAATATTCATGCTTTTCTTGTTTACTATCTTATGATATAACTGTGCTGATTGCTTCATCTATTTACTTCCTGCCTTAATTGATGCAAGCTTATCACTGTTAAAAATCTGTATACATCTATCTGTCTGTGGTTCTCCCATATGCTTCAAATCTTCAGTCAATATCACTTATTATGCCTTTTCCAATGACTGACAAAAAGGGGGAGAAAAAGTTAAAAACACCCTGTGTGGAAAATTGGATATATGTTCTTATATATTGCAGGTGTAAGGGGGAGCGCTGCACCAAGAAAGGGGTTTTTACAGTAAGAGGGAGTAAATTGTGGTTGTGTACATGAATGTGTTAGAATTTATAAAATTATGTAATTACATGTACACACAATTTAGGATGTATCTGTCTAGATATTTTCCTATAGTGTTTGAAGTATTTTATCACGTAATTGACAAAGGGGGAGATTGAAAGTGCACCTACTAGTGCTCTTGTTTGTCAATTACAATGTAAGTTAAGTCAGTCGGACTACAACACCTAACAAGAAGATCAATTCCAGCGTCTGCCTCAACTGGATGTGTGGAAGCTTGCCATATGTAAATCATAGCCTCACATCCCTTGTCCCAAAGCACCAAGTGATTAAAACCCTTAAAAATAACTTAGAACATAAGAGGGTTTTTGGGTAAGTGAACTTTTTCTAACAACAAAAAATATCTAAGTTTATTTGCCTTATCGATTGTATCGATACACCTTTCCATATGATCGACCTGCTCTGTCGATGTCCTCGACACTTAATCGATACTATCGATAAGAGGACTAAAAGTGTCTAGCAACTGCATACCATCTAGACAGATTTATCGATATATCGATACATCTATCGATATCATCGATATTCAATCATCGAGTCCATCAGAAGTGGCTCGATAATATCGATAGACAGAATTTTGGTGCCCCTGTTTTTCTAAAGAAAACTACTATGAGCTTCGATATATCGATGACTGTTCCGATTCAATCTGAATTTAAATATCGATCATATCGGAAGTCATTCGATCATATCGACAGTGGGCGCATATTTCTTCCAACAAATATTTTAGGATGTTCTAAACCTTGATCGGGGGCCACTCGAGGAAATCAATATTCATATGTCAATGCTATCGAGTCCTAGTCGATTGGATCGAGTCTGAGCACAAACTGTCCAGCATGCTTATAGGTAAATCTATACGATTTATCAATCCTATCGACATTGTATCGATAACATCAACATTTAAATTCTGATGACATCAGTTGACCCTCGATCGTATCTAATAAAACCTGAAATATTTTGACTAGTCTCTCTCATTCTTCAAGTGTCAATAGATCAAACCCAGTATCGATGGAATCGGAGTTTGAAATTCGATGGCATCGACTCATCGATCCGCTAGCAATAGGTTTCAAAAGCATATGACTTCTGAGTTTATATTATCGAGCAGACAGTCGATCCCATCAAGAATATACGCTCGATGATATCGACCATGCTCGATGACATCGAACTCAGTCATAAATATAACCGTTTTATATCCGTTGAAACCTTTTGCATATTTAAAGAGAGACTTGTTCATATTGCTGGTAGAGAAAGAAGAGAGTGCTTTTGTGTGTCTTACCTTCATATTATATACCCAAAGCCCTTTCTCTCATGGGAGTTCATCTTTCAATCCACTCTCATTCATTGACATTCAGTAGAGCGGATTGGGAAATGAACTTCCACATTCAAGGATCCTTCAGCAACTGTCTCAACAGTATATATTTTAGCTGGGATGCCTTGAATGAATAAATGATGGGAATCACTCTATCTTCCTTATAGAAAAATTCTAAGAGAGTAGATTTCTGTCCTAACCTTGACCTAACCCAAAACCGAATACTGGTATATCTTTTGTGTTGCGGATCAAGGGAGCTAAAGACTCTTCAACAACAAGAAGGAGATCTTCATTACTATGCAAAAAGAGACTCATCAACTTATCTGTAAGTACTTAGAGTCTAGAGGACACTTGTGATCATTCCTTTCTAGGATTGGGTCCTAAGTGTTGCTCACCCTTTGAAGTCCTCAAAGGAGGCCTCTGGTGAGAGTGTACGCTGTGGGTGCGTTGTGTGGACCCTTGCTCTGTGAAGAGCATAAACATCTGGGTGCGTTGTGTAGACCCTTGCTCTGTGAAGAGCATAAACATCTGGGTGCGTTGTGTGGACCCTTGCTCTGTGTGGGCATAAACATCTGGTTAGGAGTGCACCAGCAAAACTCCAGGGTTAGAGGTGAACCGAGTAGAAACCTCCGTGTAAAGGTTGAAGGTGAACCTGATTTAAAACCTTAGGTTTGAGGTGAACCCTGGGAAACCTCTGTAGTGAAATCCGGTACACTCAAGGGTTGAGTGCGACAGCCGGGAGTTGAGTAGACAAGTAGTCGAACCACTATAAAAATGACTGTGTTTGCGATTGATTTGTTTATGTGATTTACTTTATTAATTCAATATCTGAATATCTGATATCACACCCCACACACATACACAGTCATATCCAGCATGAACTAAGTTCTATATTCTTATCTTTGAGTAGTTTATGATTGGATCCTCTACTAGGCTTGGAAGCCAGTAGAGTTACATTTGAGTAATCCTGATAATTGCATATCTGATAGGATTAGTGCAATAGGATTTTAAATAATTTATAAAAGTTTAAAAAGTCCTATTCACCCCCCTCTAGGACATATTGGTATATTCCTACTTCAACTCAAGCGGTCTTCATCGCTATTTCAATTATATTTATTATAGTATATGTAATTGGATCCTTTATTGGTTTGGAAGTGTTAGAGTTAATTATCTTGCTTAGTTTAATCTTCATATTAGTTTAAGTAGAAAATTATGTTTAAAAGATGAAAATTTTATTTGATCCCAATCACCCCCTCTAGGATATAGCCATCATTCCTTATCTCTGTCAAGCTTCCACATATATAGCCCGTGGGCCCACCACACGTAATTTTAGATAAGACAGTTCCTATGACAATTGCATGAAGCAGGATGAGATAGTACCTTTTATTATCTTTGCTTTTGACAGTTACTATTTGTGGACTTGAATTATAATAATTGATGGGTGGATGGATATTTTAAATGCTTATCAACTTATATATTTTACTATTTTTTATTTATCCTCTTTTCGTTTATATTTTTAAATGACTTAATGCTGCTTAAATCTCATATGGTTGGCTGGTTGCATCTATTTATCTTTATTCCTTAATTATTTATATTACCCCAGCCTAACCAAATATTCTTTCTTTAAAAACTCATACTTATAGATATGTCATCGGAAGATGATCCATCAGTGGATATTTAGGATTATGGAGCCCAAATCTAATCTCATGATGGAAAGATAAAGTTGTATTGTAAGTTATATAGAAAACAACTTGTAAACAAACTAAATCGAATAAAATTACATTTGGCTTATCGGGGTGGAGACGCTGCCCCATGTAGCAAAGCTCATCTAGAAGTCTAAGATTATTTTAAGCCATTCTCGACTCAAATACGAATGCTTTCACCCTTTCCCCTACAACCAATACAACCAACCACAAAAGATATAAAAGTAGGCTTATTATAAACAAAGAATCGTCAACCAGAGGAAGAGCCCCCCACACTTAGTAAAGAAGAAGAAGAAAGACTATTAAGGAAATAAGAAAAATGTGATTATAAAGAAGTTGTAAAATAATGCCTAGAATTGGCATCCAAGACCAGACAACATCAACCCCCTCTGAGACAACATGATGCCGAAGAAAGAATGAGTGCGGGAGATAAGCCAGGCGATAAATCATTAAAGTTTCTTAAAAGTCTAACTATATTCTATAGGAAACTGCGAATCCCATACAAATTGGATCATAAAAATATGTTGAAAAAAACCATTTAATTGATGAATGAGGACAACAGAAAGGCATCTCTACCATTCGATTTAGAAGAGGTAGACAACAATCTTTTACACACCATCTCGGACTCAGCCCAAAGTTCTCCCGTAGTCCAAGCCGTAAAAAGAGAACCAAATGATGATTCTGACAATAAAGGTAGAGGAAGGTGTTACCATTATGGACAAGGTTACTCAATTACATACCACATAGTCATTTATCATACAAAGGATATTGAATGAATGAATGGTTTATATGTACAACTCCATCTAAGATTTTGAACATACTTTTGAATTTTGACAATGTTTATTTACTTTGTTTATTTTTTTCTATTACAAATTACTTTTGACAATGTTTATTATGAAAAAAACTACTTAAGTACACTACTAAATTGAGATACAAATAGAAAAAAAGGTCAATAGGAAAAAAAGTCAACTTGACCCGACTCGGTCCTTGTGACCAGGTCAAACTTGGTCTGGTTTAGTCCAAGCCAGACCTGGACTCGATCCGGGTTAGTCCAGGCCAGACCTGAACTCAGATTGGGTCAGGCATGGTGAACTCGGTACCAAGTCTGGTGGAGTTCGAGTTAGGTCTATTTCAAAACTGGGTCAAGTCGGGTCGGGTCAGGTCAACCCTAACTGGGTTTGACTCGACTTAATGCCTAACTCTACTTAGTGTTGTGTTGACATCACTAAGTTCTATGGGTGCCACCATGATGTATGTGATATATCCATGTTGTCCATCCATTTTGCAAAATCATTTTAGGGAACGGGCAAAAAATGAGGAATATCCAAAGCTTAAGTTTATCACACCATAGAAAATAGTGGGGATTAAACGCCTATCATGAAAAACTTCTAGGGCCACAAAGGTTTTGGATTAAGCTGGTATTTGTATTTTCCCTCCATCTAGGTCCATGTGACCTTATGAATAAGTTAGATGGAAAATAAACATCAGGGCAGACATCATTGCATTTATCGCCCTTAATTCAGCCAATTAGGGCTGCTCATGTGACTGAGGACCGAGATCGGTTGTCCGTGTGCATGTATGATTGTGCAGGCATGCTAAAGTCTACCTAACTCAAAGTTTTCTATTGCTTGACTGAATTGTTGGTGCTCCACACCGAGATAAATTAGAGACTGGACTGGAATCCATAGCCCTCTTAACTACTGATTAATATGTTCCGTACTTAGGCAATTTGTGAAAGGGTAGGGGTTAGTTCTCACGAATGAGTTATTTTTTCCTTGTGCCGGTAAATTATAGGATCAACTGGCTTAAGGACGTTTTATTATACGAGTGTTTTAGTGTGGTATTTCTTAATTTGAATGAAAGATTTGCACAAAAGAGGAATATAAGCTAGGCTAAAAATGATCAATTTTACTAATAAATTGGCCATGTTACAATCGTTATACTTTACAATCATATAAATAAAAGTGAGAAACTGGATAAATACCCGATGAGCCTGTCGAAACAAACGATCAAGGCAGGTGGTTAGCAAGATATGAGTGAGGTATGTACAATTGAATCAAAACTCAGATAAATATGGTGATCTAGTGACTTAAGGTCACTGATATTTAGTCTACTCCTAGGATAAATGTACTATAATGGAAGTTGCTCATCAATAATGAACTAAACTAGGAAAAGTAAGATTGACATGTAAGGTAAGGTAAATGTAAAAGTAGATAAATGTGTTTGGCATGGGGCATCGAGCACTTCTTCTTGTGCTCATTTTATAGCTTTCCCGAGGTGGTGAAAATCCATCGCTGCTTCTAGATACTTCATACATTTTCTGGATACGTAATCTCTTCCTTAACAAACCAGAATGTCTTAGAAAGAGAGGATTTCGAACGCGTTAGCTTTTTGGATCTTCTTCCGTAGTTTACCCTTCACAAAAATGTTCATGGCCCATTAAACGCTAGGCCTGGGACCACCAAAGTTCCTCTAATGAAGACAACTAGACCAAGGTCCAAGAACCTTAAGGGATGATCTCTATCGAACATGGAACATGGCCAGTGAACATCTCTACTGATGGCCCACCTTGTTAACTTTAAGGTGTTGGACAGTCCGGATTAAACTATCTCTTACATTTAACCATCCCCAAGGTGATGGTCTAGAGTGTTGGAGGGATTTAACCCCCAATACTGATATGTCATTTAGACAGACCAGATCTCCCATTCTCTTGATTCTGAACATTGCATAGAATGGGACCCGATGTAGATTCAGTCGTCCCTTCACGATTTGGGTCTAAGGTCACATTTGGATTTTCTCAGAAGTTGATTCGACCCCTTAGTCTTCGAAATCTTCTGAATCACTGTTGATTGTTCGAACGTCTATGGGGAAATCTCCCAATTTTTTAAGGATTGTAAGAGACGACATTGCGGATGAGATCATACCCAACCGTGAGTTAGGATACGCTTGATGGCGGATCTTTTAGAGACACACTAATTATGTTGCCTTATTTAATAGGCACGTTAATAATGGCCACATGTCATGTGATGATTTATTCCCCTATAGGCTTGATAAGAATATGTACCATCGCATTAATGACAGAATACATAACATCAAAGGAAGATGAGAAGTCAATCTCTTTGAGTGCAAGTACAAATTCTGCATATGCCAAACAAGTCGCGTCTTCACATGACATCTTTTTATTGGTTAACATCGGGATGCCAAAAATGAGTGTAAATAATATCCATTAACTTCTATGGTTGGTCCACTTGAGCTTTGGATATGCTTCGTTTTTAAACCCAATTTCCTTATATGATCTCTTAAAATAGATGGATGATATGGATATAAGACATAAATCATGATGGGGCAACAAAACTTGGTGATGTAATGCCCATATTTTTTTAAAATAAAATTCAAATTTTAAAATTTTAAATTTAATTTTAAGTGAGAGAGAGATTGGTCGATCTCTTCTTAATCATTCCTCTTATCTCTCTTTACCCATACTCTCTCTCTCTCTCTCTCTCTCTCATATCTCGTATTCTCCCAATGAACCCTGCTTCATAAAAAGGGAGCATGTGACAGAGAAAGTCCTACCAAAACTCAGAGAACTAAAGAAAGAAACTCGTAAAAAAAAATGAAAGAGAAAGTCGAAGAGAAGTTATTGGAATTCATTTATTCGGGTTAGTATAATGATGTTTCATTTGTTTTCTTTTTACAGTAATTTAATTCAGCATTGATTTACACATTTGACGAATTTGATCAATCAAACATCCATTGTGTACGTCTAATTCATCCATGTGGAAAGGTACACTGATACGCATGACTTTAGGGCTGATGTGCAGAAGATGAGCTTTTTCCATAATGGACAACAATCGATATGATCTGTACAGTTCACAGGTTTTCTAAGACTCAATTATATAATAATTTTAAGAATCAGACCTACTCAACACCTCAATGAACTGTACTGATCATAGATTTATCAAGTTTCTTCTTTAATCTAAGAAAATTAAATTAATACCGAAAGATTAATTCTTTATGCAAGCTACAACTTGGCACAGAGAATTATATGACATAATCTGAAACGTGTGATTAAATCCTCACCGTTCATTATATTCTTAAGAAAAAATTTTCAGACCAATCAAACCATTAGATGGGCCACATCGATCTGAGGAATTGGTAGACAATGAATCATATGTTGAATTATCATGTTGAACCATCAGATGGTTGAGATCTAACTCATTCTGAATTGACTATCAAAATTTAGAAATCAGACGATGATAACATCCAGATTTGATGATCGATCTAACCATCTAGTGGGCCGCATTGACCAATCATTGTGATCATTAGAACTATAATAAATTAAGGTATAGATGGTTGGATCAAGATGATCATTAGTTGTTCCTTGAAATTGATTAAGTGACAATCAATGGTTAGCCTTGATCCATATAAAAAAAAGTAATTCGAACATTAAATTATCAAAGTAAATAAATTCTCTAAAATTCATATAAATCATAACAAACTGCATAAAAATTCAGAATTTCAGGGTTAAAATAGATTATTATTATTTTTTTTTGCAAAGTCAATGAATTCTAGCATAATATTTCAAAATATTACAGAATGCCGCCCGAACTTGTAGAAAAATCAACTTTCAGGATTGTTATTGAAAATAGCCTAAATATGCAAAATTTCAAGAGGGCTAATTCTAACAGCACCTTAATGTTTGAAATATTATTTTATAATTTATGAATTCATTTAAATGAAACATTTCAAATGGATTTAGATAAATCAAAGGTAGCCTCACCATGTGAACTAGTAAAATTAAAAATAATTTTCATTTATGTGATTTTAGAAAATTCAAATTTAAATTCAAATCAAACCATTAGTTTACGGAATCATCTCTACTGGATTAAGGTGAGTGATCCTGATATGTTTTCCCTATATCAAATTAAAGTAGATTGATTGTTTAATATGTTGTATACTTACCCCTATGTACTTGTCATATACTATTATTTGATTTGGATGAACGTGTGATTTTTGTATTAATATAATAATAATGATATGGTTTGATTAATGTGTTAGTATAATCAATTGCCTGAGTTACTATATTGATGCAACATATATGTTGAATTACTAATTGGACATGAATTGAATGATATACTGAAATTACTGGATAGTGTGGGACTGTATGAAAATTAGAATGATCTATACAATACATGATTCACGACTACTTGATATGCTTGTGTGTAAGTACTATAATGTGTAAAGCACACCTTGTTTGTTAAATTTTGTTAAGACAAAACAGCTTATGAAGTGGCCTTCGAATGTGGATCAAGATGGAAAGTTCAAGCTCTACTAAAGTTCAAGTCAAGTAGAAGATTAAGATAGAAAGTTTAAGTTTTACTTAGTCCAAGATGGAAAGTTCAAGTTAAATTCAAGTTCTACTCAATTTTTAGTAGAATATCAATCTCCATCGAAGAAATTCAAGCTCTATTAAAGAATCTATTAGAAGATCAAGCTCCATAAAGTTCAAGCATCTAATCTACTTTAAAGTTTAGTCATTTTAAGTATAATGAACCTTAGAAAGACCTTAGGTTTAGATACTTTCAAAATCTACTTTAAATGGGTTGTTATGCTTATAGTTAGCTAAGGTTCGACTAGTCTAAGAATTTTTGACTAGTCCTAGTTCAAATCGAAGAAAAAATGGATTTTCTATTACACCTTCGACCAGTCGATGGTGGCTCGATACGAAGTCTAGCAACTGAATCAATTCAGATTTCGTGCACCCTCAACCAGTCGAAGACCATGCTTGACAAGTCGAATAGGGCCCTCGACCAGTCAAGCAAAGCCTTCGACCAGTCGAAAATCTATTTTATCTTATTGCGCTCTAATTTGAAAATTTATTGGAACAGAATCTAGTTCTTAGACAAGTCGAAGACTTTCATAGATGAGTCGTGTTGGGGGCCTTGCACAAAACCTTAGGATCTAGACCTCCAGAACAAATCAGAATTATGAATAATAAAGCAATGAAATAAATCAAAGCATCAATCACACACCACACAAGAGATTTTTACGTGAAAAATCCTCAAAGAGGTGAAAACCATGGGACCTTGCCTAGATCAACAATCCATTATGAAACAGAACGTTACAACCATCTTCACTCTCACAGGAGTGGATAAACAATAAGAGAATTAAATAATAGAGAGATCTCACCGATCACGAGGATATAGAAGCGTTGAGACGATGGCTCCCTTCCACAAGCTTCCTCTCTTTCTTTTCTCTCACTCTCTCACCCTGAACCCTTTACCAAAACCCTTGCAAAGCTTTTAGGAAACCCTTCTTGTATTTTTCTCATACACATCATACCTTAGAAATCCCTTTTTATAGCTTTAGGAAACTCTCTTCTACATCCCAATTGTGAAAGACTTGCGACATGAAATCTACGTAAAATCACGAAACGAATCTGCCTAACTACGACTAGTCATGCGCCACCCATGACCAGTCGAGCGCCACCTACAACCGGTCGTGCACCTCCCACGACCAGTCGAGCACCCCGGAGAAAAATATCCAGACCTTGATGGACTTTGAGTCGTGCAACTCACGACTAGTCGAGCACCAACCCACGACCGGTCGTACAGGGCTCACGATCGGTCGACGACGGATCAAAAAAACTCATCAAATCTCCCCCTTTTTGACCCAGGAGGAATTTACCTTCTTCAAGCCAGCCTGATTTTTACAAACCTCAAACTTGCCCTTGAGCAAAGCCTTGGTCATCATGTCTGACTCATTATCGTCCGTGTGGACCTTCTCAAGCTATAACACCTTCTGTTCCAAAGTATCTCTGATCCAGTGATATCAAATCTCTATGTGCTTCAACTTGAAATGCTGACTTGGATTCTTGCTCAAGTGTATAGCACTCTAACTATCGCAATAGACCACGTGCTCTTCCTGCTTCAGGCTAAGTTTCTGTAGGAACCTCTTCATCCAAAGCATCTCTTTACATGCTTCTATGACTGCAATGTACTCGGTCTCTGTCGTCGATAATGCTACGACCCTCTGTAGCCTGCTCTGCCAAGAAATCGCTTTCCCTGCAAACGTGAACATGAACCCCGATGTAGACTTGCTGGAGTCTATGTCACCTGTCATATCTGCATCTGTATAGCCCTCTAGCACATGTTTACCGTCACTATAGTATAGACTCAACCTGGATGAGCCTCTTAGATATCACAGTATCCATTTCACCACTACCCAATGCTCTTTGCCAGGATTGGCAAGATACCGACTGACAAAACTAACCGCATATGCTATGTCTGGGTGTGTACACACTATAGCATATATCAAACTTCCTATGGCTGACGTGTAGGGTATCTTCTGCATCTCTTGCACCTCTGCCTTCATCTTGGGACACTGTCTGTCGCTCAATCTGAAGTGATCATCCAGTGGAGCACTGATCGGCTTCATTGCATTCATATTGAACCGCTTTAAGACTTTCTCAATATACCGCTCTTGTGACAGCCAAAGCTTCTTGCTGCTTTTGTCACGGATTATCTTCATTCCTAGGATCTGTTTAGTCAGGCCCAAGTCTTTCATCGTAAAAGACTTTCCCAACTCCTGTTTCAGCTTGTCGATCTTCATTATGTCTTTTCCCATGATAAGTATGTCATCAACGTATAATAGCAGAACTAAGAAATCACTATTTAAGAACTTTTGTGTGAACACACAGTGGTCTGACTCCGTTCTGTCATACCCATGCTGTAACATGAATGAACCAAACTTCTTGTACCATTTTCATGAAACTTGTTTCAGCCCATACAAGCTCTTCTTTAGCCTACACACCATATGCTCTTTGCCCTTGACTTCAAACCCCTCTGGTTGGTGCATGTAGATCTCTTCTTTCAGGTCACCATGGAGGAAAGTAGTTTTAACGTGTAACTGCTTTATCTCCAGATCCATACTAGCCGCCAACCTAAGCAACACCCGTATGTATGTCATCTTCACCACTGGTAAGAATATCTCCTCGAAGTCTATGCCTTTTCTCTGACCAAACCCTTTCACCACAAGTCTGGTCTTGAACCTCGTCTGTGAATTCTTCTGCTCCACCTTCTTTCTGAACACCCACTTGTTGCTCAAAGCTTTCTTGCCCTTAGGCAGTTTCACCATGTCATAGGTGTGGTTCTTATCCAAGAATTTCATCTCCTCTTACATAGCTTTCAACCACTCTCCCTTATGCTCGTCATCTAGGGCCTTAGAATAATCTTCTGGCTCTCTCTCATCAGTCAGCCTAATGTACTCATATGGCGAGTACCTCTTGGACAACTGCCTATCCCTAGATGACCTCCTCACATGTGGCTCAACAGGTAGATCAGGTGGGGGCTGCTCCCTCAGTTCATTTTCTAAAGAAACTCCCTCATCTTCTGCACCTCTCTGTGTTCCCCCGTCAATAAGCACCAAGGGAGGAATTATCGGATCCATGTCATCTAGCTCACCTGAACGAGGCTGGTTCATCTCTGGCTTACCAATGTCTTTCATACACTGATCTTCAAAGAAAACCGCATCTCTACTCCTGAGGAGCTTCCTCTCGGTTGGATCCCACAATCTGTAATCGAACATTTCATCACTGTACCCTAAGAACACACATTGTCTGATCTTCATATCGAGCTTGAACCTCTTGTCCTTTAGTACATGAACGGATATCCTGCATCCAAACACCCTGATATGACTGTACGATGGATCTTGTCCAGTCCACACCTTCTCAGGTACTTCTCCATTCAACGGGGCTGATGGAGACCTGTTTATTAGATACACCGCCGTGTGCATTGCTTCTCCTTAGAACGTCTTGGGCAACTTTGCATGGGATAACATGCATCTGATTCTCTCAACAATGGTGTGATTCATTCGCTCAGCTACACCATTGTGCTAGGGGGTCTTGGGAACCGTCTGTTCATGTCGTATACCCAGCGACTTGTAGTACTCACGAAAGTTGCCAATATATTCACCATCATTGTCAGTGTGGATGCACTTCAATGATCTACCTGTCTCTCTCTCGACCATAACATGAAATAATTTAAATACACCAAAGACCTCGTCATTGGATTTCAATGCATAAACCCAAACCCTCCTAGATGTATCATCTATAAAAGTAACAAAATACAATGCCCCACCTAAGGTTTTTGTCCTCATAAGACCATAAACATCAGAACAAACCAAATCTAATGCATGCACTTTAATAACATGAGAAGCAGTTTTAACAAATGAAACTCTATGCTATTTTCCTGATAAACAATCAAGACAGGTTTTGAGAGGCGTACCTGTCATGTCTGGAAGGAGCCGATTCTTTGCTAGGAATTGAAGCCCTTTTTCACTCATGTGGCCTAGATGCCTGTGCTATATGTCAATAGTTGAATCTTCCGCTGCGTTCAACCCACCCTTGCATACATTGAGACATGCCTTGTAAAGGGTGCAACACTTCTTTCCTCTGGCTGCGATCAACGAACCCTTGATGAGCTTCTAGCGCCCACCAGCAAACCGGCTTTCATAGCCATCATCATCTAACCTTTCTGTCGACATCAAGTTGAGGCGATGGTCTGGGATATGCCTCACATCCCTGAACCAATGCGTAGCCCACATCGGTCTTCACACAGATATCACCAACCCATACGATCTTTGATGCGCTAGAATTTCTCATCTTTACGGTCCCATAATCACCTGACTTATAGCTTGTGAAGAAATTCCTTCATGGAGTCGCGTGAAAAGATGCTCCTGAGTCTATCACCTAGTCGGTGTCCTGACTTGTAGCCGTGAGACATACATCATGATCTGCAGAAAGAATAACTACAACGTCGCCATATAAAGTGACCGCAGTGGAATCTGATTTATCTTCTTTCACCTTTCTTTTTCCTTTCTTGTCATTCTTAGCCTTATGACATTCATGCTTATAGTGGCCCTTCTTACCACAATTCTAGCATTCAACATCTTTTCTGTTACTCGACTTGCCTCATGATTTATCTTGAGACTTCCCACCCTTCTTATTCTTTTCTCTCTCCCGTTCGTGTGTCACAAGAGCCTCTTACTGAGTAGACCCCTGAGACTTCCTCCTTGTCTCCTCATTGAAGAGACAGCAAGTAACGTGTTCCACGGATATCTTTCTGTCTGGCGCGGAGTTACTTAGAGCTACCACCAATGTCTCCTAACTGTCAGGCAAAGAACTAAGCAATAGTAAAACCTGCAATTCATCATCCAGGACCATCTTCATAGAGGAGAGTTGGTTTACTCTATTGCTGACCTCATTCATGTGCTCAGCCACAGAACCACCATCCTTGAACTTGAGATTCACAAGTCGCCTTATCAGAAAAATTTTATTATTGGCTGTCTTCCTCTTATACAGCCCTTGTAGTTTCAGCCATAGGCTAGCGGCTGAGGTTTTCGTAGACACATGATGGAACACAGAATCATCCAGCCATTGTCTAATAAGCCCCACTGTCTTCCGGTCCATCTTCTTCCAATCCTCATCAGACATATCCTTAAATTTTACTGATATGCCTAAAATTAAAGAATATAGGTCCTTGCAATAAAGCAACTCCTCCATCTTAGCCTTCCATATGGTCCAGTTAGAACCATTGAGGCTGATCATCCTCGATGAGCCACCCTCCATAATTCTAAACCAATCCTACCCGTTCAATGAACTTACCTTTAATACTACTTTGTTGGGGGCCTTACACAAAACCTTAGGATCTAGCCCTTCAGAACAAACCAAAATTATGGATAATAAAGCAATGAAATAAATCAAAGCATCAATCACACACCACACAAGAGATTTTTATGTGAAAAACCCTCAAAGAGGTCAAAACCACGGGACCTCGTCCAGATCAACAATCCACTAGGAAGCAGAACGTTACAACCATCTTCACTCTCGCAGAAGTGGGTAAACAATAAGAGAATAAGAAAAATAGAGAGATCTCACCGATCACGAGGACATAGAAGTGCTGAGACGATGGCTCCCTTCTACAAGCTTCCTCTCTCTCTTTTCTCTCACTCTCTTATCCTAAGCCCTTTAGCAAAACCCTTGCAAAGCTTTTAGGAAACTCTTCTTGTATTTTTCTCATACACATCATATCCTGAAAAAATCCTAAAACCCCTTTTTATAGTTTTAGGAAACTCCCTTCCGCATCCAGTTGTGAAAGGACTTGCGACACGAAATTCGTACAAAATCGTGAAACGAATCTGCATAACTACGACTGGTCGTGCGCCACCCATGACCAGTCGAGTGCCACCTACGACCGGTCGTTCACCTCCCACGACCGATCGAGCCCCCCGGAGAAAAATATCCAGACCTCGCTAGACTTTGAGTCGTGCAATTCACGACTGGTCGCACCAGCCCACGACCGGTTGTACACGGCTCACGACCAGTCGACGACGGGTCAAAAAACCCCATCAAGTTGAAGCAACAACTTCTTTGCCTATAAATTAAGGCATTCTCTCAATATGAAAATACAATTCAAGTCCGTTAAATCCTTCTACGAGAGAGAGAGAGAGAGAGAGAGAGAGAGAGAGAGAGAGAGAGAAGTCTCTATTACGCTCAAGCTACTACACGGTATTTATTAAATATTTTTAATAGCTTTTTGTTTAATTAATTGATATCTTATTCTTTTAAATTCATTTTATAAAGAGAGTAAATACTCTTCTTTTAAGATCTTAAAGGAATTCAAACAAGTAGTTATTTGTTGGAATCTATTTAAAATCAATCTAGAACCTTGAATCCTTGTCTATATGACTGAATATTGAATGATCTACATTCAAGTGAAGTGGTTTTATGGCTACATCGACAGATACGTCTTCAAAGGAGAAGATAAGTATATATTTCTTTTATATTTTGGTTTTATTGAGATAGCTAAAAAATCTCATTTGATTTTTCCTGAGATAGCTAAAAAATCTCAGTGAAGAATTTTTTTTTTTTTTTGTGATAGCCTTCTAAAATCACAACTGTATCAAGTTTTAAGGTGTTCCTGTGAAAACCTTATTTATAGTGAAAGTCAATATCACGTGGATAGTGATTATTATAAGTGGAGTAGGTGTGGCTGTTTGAGAATAGCTGTTTATACACTGAACCATTATAATTCTTGGTGTTGTGGTGAATGCCTTCTATATTTATGTGGTGAATGGTTGTAATATCTTTATGTTTAAGTGGTCAATGCTTGTAATAGTTTAGCTTTTATTAACTCTTACTTGGTTTGAAATTTTGACTCTTACAACTTTTGTGAAATAAGGTTGTCCTACCTAAACTTATTTGGGTGAAGGTTGTCCTACAAACCAGTTTGAATCAACGTTTCAATACTAGTGCAATTGAGACATTTGATTTTATTTACTATTTCTACACTTTACTGAATTATTTAGCATAATTTTATTCACCCCCCCCCCCCCCATTAAGCTCTCCTTTTCAAATGGTTTCAGAGCTAAGTTGCTCACTTTTATTTTTATTTTTGGATTAAATTCCTTTAGTTCAATGATCTAGAGCTTTATCATGTCAAATTTCAATAGTTTGTCTATTACCAGGCCACCACCTTTTGATTGCTCTAACTATGCATATTGGAAAGTTAGAATGAGGGTTTTTCTAAAATCCTTAGATGAAAGTGTGTAGCAAGCCACTGTAACCAAATGGAAACCTCATATGACTGAGGTAGTAGCTGAAGATGGAACCAAGTCCATGATAGAAATTGCATTCTACTTATGGACTGGAACTCAAAAAGTGAAAGCAGTGCTAATGCTAAGGCTTTAGATGCCGTAACTTGTGCTCTATCACCTGATGAATTCAAAAAAGTTATTTCATGCGATAAGCTAAACAAGCTTGAGATATTCTTGAAATGACACATGACGAAACTACTATAGTCAAGAAATCAAAAGTTCAAATCCTCACTACTAGATTTGAGAAAATTTGTATGAAAGAAAATAAAACTTTCATGGACTTTTATACGAAACTAAATGATATAATAAATTCCATATGGGGTTTATGTGATGGTATCCCAGAAAGCAAGGTCTGTGCAAAAATACTGCGATATCTTCCTGACAGATTCAATTTTAAGGTTACTGTCATTGAGGAATTAGGAGATATTGATCAAATGAAGGTTGAGGAGTTAGTTGGCTCTCTCCAAACATATGAGTTGAATTTTAAGGCTCGTAAAGGTAAGTCTATACCTCTTAAATCTTCTAGATCTATTTCAAAAGAAAATTGTTCTAATTCTAATTTTGAAGAAACTGAAGACGATATGGCAATGCTAGCTAAGAAATTTTGTAGAATTTTTAAAAATAATAAAATATCAGATTTTCAAAAATCATCTGATAAAAGAAAAAGAAAATCCAAGTCTTGGAAATCTAAAATAAAGGACAGTCGATGTTTCAACTGTCATGAATACGGGCACTTGAAAAATAAATGTATTAAAAGAGATAAGTGAAAAAGAAATGGTATGATAGCTACTTGGGATGAATTATCGAGCTCTGAAAGTTCATCTGAGTCTGATGAATCAAAACAAGAAAATACAACTACAAATGATGTGAAAGCCCTTATGATTATAACTAGAGTCACCTCCTCAGATAGCTGTAATATATTTGTGTATAAAAATCTAAGGAGTGACCCTGAAAATGAAAATGAAGATGATCTTCAAGACGCCTACAATGCCCTATACAGGGAAAGTTGCAAAATTACTGTCAAACTGAAAATTCAAAAAGAGAAATATTTTAAATTAAAAGAAGAACTTGAAAACAATGTTTTAGAAAAATCTCATCTTTCAGATTGTCTTGAAAAAAGAAAATTAGATTTGAATTTCAAATCATCAGAGTTGAAAAAACTCATAATTGAAAATGAGAAACTAAAACTCGACGTTTCTTCCCTCTTGAGTTCTTAGGATACTTGGATATATGCTCATGAAAACCCAAAATTGAAAAAATTAATAACATCATATAGAAAATGTTGTGACAAGTTAAGTCTAGGTTATACAAAAAATGATTCTCTGAAAATCAAGAATACACCTCCTACATTTGTAAAAGGGGAATCCTCGAACTCTAAAGATAAGAATGTAAGAGAGTTTAATCGAAATGATTTCAAAAACTCAAAACCCCTTTAAGTTCCTAAAATTAATACTAATGCTATCAGCTATAGAAATCAAAGATATAATAAATCACATTTAGCTGAAAAAATCGTGGACTTATTCAAAGAGCTTTTAACATCCAACTCAGATGGGATTAGAGTTAATAGAAAGTGGAGAAATTTCAACTCCCAAAAATAGAAAAAATCTAATGATACTCCTAAACCTATAACCATAATGAAATGGGTAACAAAGGTTACATGTCTTATTGCCCACACAACTTTCAAAGCCATTAGTCACTCAAAATGGTACCTGGTGTCATGCCCCAGACTCGGTAACCGGACTTACAAGGAACCCGATAGCTGGTTTTGGCCGCAACACCCTCCATAGTACCTCATTCTCAGCTCCTAAGGCAGGTTCCGATCCTGGGATCCTACAAGGAGGATTTCCATTATAGTATAACCATTTCCAATAAAAGCATACCCAAGATCACATCTAGAGCTGGGCATCGGACTGAGTCGGATCGGATTAGGTCCAACTTGGTCCTATCTGAAATCTCATAGGCTTGAACCGAACTCGATCCATTCCAGGATTGAGTTTGAGCCACCTGAGTCGAACCGTTCCGAATTGCACATGGCCTGATCAAATCTGAGTCCGACTCGGTTAGAAAAACTGAGTTGGATCGGATTAAGCACGGTACAAATCGGTCTAGATTTACATTTTTGTCCATAACTCTCCTTGTTATCTCTCAGGTTTCGCATGTGGCCCACACGGCGTGCAGGACATCAGACGAATATTGATTTGCTAGGTTAATCAGACATTTTTTGTGTACATACATTAGGTTTCGGTGCTTCCGAGGAGCATATGAGATCTAAGCTAAAAACTGCTTTTGAAGAGGAAACCTGTGGCTAAAAACCGCTTTTGAAGAGAAACTCGTGGGCGGTATTTATTACTGAAGACACGTTGGATTGAGAAATGATCAAGATACAGTGGTTGTATCATAACCTAAGATACATCTATTTTTTCATCGTCAGCTGATTACCGATATAAATATCAAATCCGTATAAAAAATGGGAAACAATACGATGATTTTCTCCTGTGAAAATCAAAACTATATATGTATTGGGTATGCCACATCAGCACATGAAATGATATTAATGGTCTGCAGTAATAATGTGTCCCACCGTAAGTTTCTATCAGATTACTATACAATGGACTAATGATGATAATGTGGCCTACATTTTCTACGGATAGGATAGTCTGTATATAACACATATTGGCAGAAAATAATGGCTTTATCATATCTTATGGTACAGGCACTGCACCTGCTAGATTTGACAGTGTTGGATACAGATTCCCTGCGAAAGCCTTTCATAGGAAGTTCCTTTGCAAGGAATCTGGGTGGGGCCCACTGCGATGTTTGTGAGAAAGCCACACCATACATTCGTTTATAGAGATCATTTTAGGATATGCAACCAAAAATCACTAGAGGAAACAGTGGAGATTTAGTGACCACCATTGAAACATTTATATGGCCACAAAGGTTCTGTCTCGGTCAAATTTTTGGTATCTTCACTTCATCCCAGTGAAAATGACCTTGTAAATGGCTTGGATGGAATATAAACATCAAGGTGGAGCCCAGGAAGGTTTCAACGGTGGGCATTCCTTTCCCACTGTTTCATCTTATATGGCCCACTTGAGTCTTATATCCTCCTAATTTTTAGTCATATTTACTAAAATGAGCTAAAAAATGGATGGACGTTTTAGATTTCTCATAAATATCACAGTGGCCCCTACCATTCATCCTAGCACAGGACTTCATCCGAAAGACTTTTGCATGGAATCCTCGTCTGACGGTGCTGCTTCCGTAGTTGGAGCTTCCGAATTTAAGTAGAGAGATAAAAGGTCCTTACAAAAGCTCTTTTCGGCATATCGTCATCGATGCAAGGATGGAGAAGGAGATCGAACGTCCTAAATGACGACACATAGCTGATTTTCGGGTTTGAAGTTTTAGGAGGAATTGGTGGGAGATATCGACAAAACTGCCCAGCTAAGAGACACAACCAGAAGAGGAGAGGAAGAAGATCGGAAGGCAGGGCAGCGTTCGTTCGTTCGGGATGGGAGAGGGTAGGGTAAGAAAAGTAAAAGGGGTAAAAACGATTTGGGTGGGTTAGGGTTTAGGGTAAAAATAATTCTTATACTACCCGACTACTTGTTCTGGGTCGGGTCAGGTCGGATTGGTCCAGATCATTTCAGTTTCGGTTTTCGGATGAGATCTATCCGAATTGACCACCATCCGAACCCGACCCAAAAAACATCTGATCGGGATGGACAGACTCGATCAGGCCAGATCTAGGTCGTCGGTTCTGTTCGGAACAGATCAGATCGGGTCAGATCCACCGGATAGGGTCAGACATGCCCACCTCTAATCACAGCAAGTATATCTGAGAATAACTAAGGCACACATCACAAAATTCACTATGAATTTGAACTTTTACAAGTTTTCATAAGGTCCAAAAGGACATACATAAGATAATAAAAGAAGGAGAGAAAAGTCTATAACACTGGGGTCCTCAATCTCAACTCTAATCCAAGCTCTGCTACTACGACGCCTGCCTAGGATCTCCTACACGCATCAATCGTGCATGAGCTTATAGAAGCTTAGAGGATGGTGAAAGTGTGTGACAATAGTGTGCAGAAGAATAATAGGAGATAAGAAGGGAAAAATGCTCAATGACAATAACACTAGCCTTACCAAGGCTTATCATAAATACAATGTAATGAGTACTAGGCACCATACTAAGGCGATGCATAAGGGGCTGATATAGCCAATGTTAATGCTCATATCCAAATCCATATATTAAGTACATTTTTAATCATAAGAAAATCACCAGGGTCTAGTACACTATAGGATGACTGCCGCTATACAAATCTGCATAATCAAACAAGCGTAGGAGACCTCACTACCCACCTATAGACAACCAATCAACAGGAAGGCCTGACAGTAACAGACCTATTCATGAGATGGTCAGACTCAGCCTAGCTATTTTTCTCTTTCCCTCAGACAAGTAAGGCCACACTCAAATCCAACCGACTACATGACAGTGGGAGTCACGGCCTAAAGGTGTAAGGCCCTCGTGCGCTCATGTTTTCACCCGGTCATGGCGCTGCAGTAGATCCTTGGTACCATGAAAGTTTTAAGAATTTTATCCATGGGCATCTTATGCACCCTGTATGCTCAAGTAACATTTTCAATGTCCACACATACGGCCATCCACAAATATCTCTGAGGAGGCCTGGTGAAGCAAGGGCAGTATCATCATGAAATGTGATGTCAATGAATGAGTCACACATACAGATCATGCACTAGCTTCAGGCACTCAATGTGCACAAGGAGAGAAACTCCATCCCTCTATGACCACCACACAATGCAATCAATTCATACAAATGATACATATGGGTCACGATGATGTAAGTGCACTACCTGTAGAATATATTTCTTCTTCCCAAGGAGGAACAAGGTTTAGATACATAGATAGGTACTCTAAGAAGAAATGAAGTCCTCTAGTGGGGGTCCAATACTTTAGGATGACCTACAAGCTAAGAGAGTCATAAACCCAAGGAAGAAGCGGTCCTAATCAAGGGCCCAAGGTGAGCCTTCAACCACCTATAAGAACCCTATGGGCTTACCTTAGGGCTACCAAGGAGGACATCCAACCTCAACTAGGTCCCAAAAGGTAGCCTGCTACCTACACGTACATAAAGCAAAGCCCAAGGCCCAAGCAATCCATGGCCTAGTGGGCTATACACTAAGCCCAATGCTTAGACAACATGGTGGGCCCTTAAACAAGGTTTAGTCCCAACCATAAAGATCATGAGTCCACTCATTGTGGTGGGCCCAATGGGCAGCTAATTATTCCAACATATTGGAAATTTCATGTTTGAATCAAGTGAGTTGGGCCTCACATCTTGGCCCAAGTATGGGGTTAGTTTAATGGGCAACCAAGGGCCCAACTACTTGAGTACTTTAGCCCATAAAACCCATCACAATAGTGTGCTATTTATAACCCAAGGGTCAGGGGTCCATCAAGAAAAATTCTAGGACAATGGGCCTAGGAAACCCAACATGTAACTATGAATATTATTCCAATAAAATTCCAATTGAAGTGGGCCTTAAGTATGCACTAATTAAGCCCAAAATTTAATTAAAAATAAGGCAAGATATGTGTAATAATATCTCCAAATTTGGACCATGTTGCCCCTAAAACATTCATTTATGGGTAGCAACCATGGGCATATTGCTGAAATTCCACCCCACCCACAATCTAGCTTGCTGGAAATTCAAAATTAATTAATTTATATATTTATTTTAGTTCCTGGTGATCCATACATGTCATAGAGGGTCCACCAGATGAAGGGAGTAGATTAAACACATAAATTTGATGGGCCATACTACTAGACTGGACGTCCAGCAGCAACCCAATGTGTTGGGCATCCCATGGTGAGCAGTCCAAGGGGCTTGGGTAAATGGGCCCAAAACTCATCCAAATATGCCCCAAATATATGCTACTGAAGGAGGAAATAATCATGTCCCCTATGAACCCCACATGGTTGAATGGTGGGATGTAAAATACATTGAGGTGAGCCCCCAAAGTATCCTGGATGGCCAGCCAAGGCTGGACGCCCCACCCTGGGCGTCCCAGCATGGTGGGCCACTTCAGGCCGCACCACGGATGGTAAAAGGGCTTGATGGCCTTGAACATTTGCAGGGTGGTCCTTCTATGGGTGGGCCACACCTCCATAAAATTTCATGATTTTTGGATACTTAAAAGTATTTTAATTAAATTCAGAATTATAATCTGTCTAGAGTGAAATGTTGTTGTCCATGCAATGTTTATCCAATAAGGTGGGCTCAAACTTCATCTAGGAGGGGGAAATAAATGTTTAGTATTTTTTCCATGAAATATAGTAAGGTGGGGTCCACAAAGTGGCCCACCCATCAAAGAAACCAAGTTGAACTTTATGTTTTCCCTCCATACATGTGGACTAGACGGTCTAATAAGGTGGACCGCCCACCTCTATGGGCCTCCCTTTTTATGTACCATTTCATGGGCCATATGAGGTGTGATCCATCACACCTAAAGGTGGGTCCACACCTTCATATTACACCCCATAATCATAAAGAAAATAGTGGAAATCACGATCCAAAATCCATGCCAAACATTGACCAAGATAGTCCATGCAACAATCCAGATTTTTTTGGACAGCAATACATGGCTGGACATATCAGCCTATATTTCAATAATCTCAGTAATTAAAAAGGTGTGTGGCCTTCCTTAGTGGGCCCCACATATGTACAGATCATGAACTAAGGTCAGGACACTTACATGCATTAATTTAGGGTGTCTAAAAACTACGGAATAAGGTGGTAGGGGTGTCCCACCCTTGCTGAATTTTTGGGACGTCCTAGGCCCACCAAGTGGGCCACACACATTATCATCCACAATAATAAAAGAAAGGAGAAGAAGAAATACAACCTGGTCATGGGGGTAGGGCCCCGCCACTAATGGTCTCTCCCAAGATTCAATCTCATACATACAACTATTTAGATTGTACATGCAACAATAAACCAATGCATGCATGATCCATACTAAAATGGGTGGTTAGGATGTCATCCCAACATGACTTCTAGGGTCTAGATGCCCTTGGAATGAAATAGATAATACAATACATCATGATGGGGTCCATGGAGAATGGTCAGATCATGTATTATGATATGCATGTAGGATGGGCCAAAAGGCCTCATCCATAGGGTCAAATGGGATCTCCACCATGGATTGGTGGGTCCCATATGATTCATATATAAAGAAAAGAGAAAATTAAAGGTCAAGAAAGAAATCAGAATTATATTCACCCACATGCAAAGCAAGCCGCCAAACTTTTACACCGTGAAGATCTAGAGCCTAAGTAGAGGTTTTAATGGTGGAGATCTATTCTTAATGGTGGGATTGGGAGTATGTTGGGGATTAGGGGGCTGGAGAAAAGAGGGAGATATGGACGTTGGGAGAGGGAGAGGTTTCTAGCAAATGGAGGTAAATGGAGGAAAATGAGAAAAATAAAGAGAGAGAAAGGGTCATGATGAGTTTGTAAGAGAGGTCATCAATGCACAGGGAGGAATTTATAATGCTTAGGCTTTAGACTAGGCTTGTGTAGTGTGTGTTGAGGTGGATGGTTTTTTTCTATAAAAGTGTATGTAGTGTGTATAGGGACTTGTGCCAAGGAGGTGGTGGGGCCACATGATTAAGGGCCATACTATATAATATTCATAACTTTTGATCCATAAGTCAGATGGACGCACAATACATGTCGTTGGAACCATAACAATGATGCGAATAAGATGGCATAGGTCTCGAGTTGATCCGAGTTGGGCCTATCTGACCGGACTTAAGGATGACCTCAAACGCTATCCGAGGGTCGCGGGTTGCAAGAATTCGACCGGTAGGGCTGCGGGACCACAAGAAATGAAATGCATACTCACACACACACATGCACATACAAGAACTCAGGTCAGGTCTCACACCTGAATAATGAATATTTGTAAGTGCTATGTTGTATATCAAGCACCCTGTATTGTCAAATTTTATAGTGACAAACCACTTTGGAATGATGGACTTATTCATGATGGAAAGTTCACCTTCAAGTGACCTTCGAGTGATGGAAAGTTCACCTTCATATGAAGATGTGTTATAAGCCATGAAGATTGTTCTATCTACATCAACTTCATGTCTAACATCAAGTTCAAGTTCAAGAACAAGTTCAAGTACATGTTCAAGTTCTAGACCAAGTTTAAGTGCTACTTCAAATACAAGATTAAGTTCAAATACACTTTATATTCAAGAAAAAGATCAAGTTTCAAGTATACAAGTTCAAGCTTCAAATACTTCAAGAAGAAAATTTACCGGATCTACCAAAGTTACAAGTTCAATGTTCAACATTTTAGGTATAGATGACTCTAAAAATACTGTAGGGTTAGGTCATTCATATTGCACATTTAATTTGGGTCATTGTGCTTATTATAGGCTTTGATTTAACTAGTTTTAGTCAATGTTCGACTACTTTAGGCTATGACTCGATTAGTCCATTATTTTTCTTGACCAATCCAGATTTAAATTCAAATTTCAGAATTTTCTATTAAGTCCTCGACTAGTCATGGAGACTGGCTCGACTGGAACTCCAACAACCATTTTGAGCCCCACTCGACAGTCGAGTGCCATGCTCGACCAGTTGAATAAGCCACTCGACCAGTCGAGTGTCAGTTTTATCTAATCACAGCAGAATTTTTACAATTTGGTTGCTCCCAAGACCAGTAGATGCTGACCTTAAACCAATCGAGGGAACTGTTTTTCAGCCTATAAATAGAGGACTTTTCTCAGCTTTTTGCATTTCATTTCAAGCCACCACTCTGAGAGATAAGTCATCGTGATTGTCGAGCTATTGTATGGTAATTTAAGATTCTTTTTATAGCTTTTTTATTTCTAATTTATTGATCTCTTGTTACTTCAATCTGATTTGATAAAAGGGAATTCTGATCTACCCCTTTTGAGATCCAAGAAATTGAATCAAAGTAGCCCAAGGTTAGATTAATTTAAAATTCATTGACCTAGAACCCTTCCATTTGTGTGATTGAATATTGGACATCTTCATCTTTAAAGAAGCGATTCTACCGGGCTACATTAAAAGAGATTCTTCAGATAAGTATTTCATTTATAGCTTTTGGTTTGTGAGATTGCCAAAAAATCTCTATTGTGGTTTTGACTAAGATAGCTAGAAAATCTTAGAGTAAGGTTTTTAATTGTGGTAGCCCATTGAAAACACAATTATAAAGGTTTTAAGGTGAACCTTGGAAAACATTCTTTCATAGTGAAAGCCAAAATCACGTGGGTTGTGATTATTGCGAGTGGAGTAGATATGGCTATTTTAGAATAGTTGGTGTACACACCGAACCACTATAATTCTTAGAGTTTGGTGGATGATGATGTATGTGATTTATGTGTGGTGAATGTTGTAATAGCTAAATTTGTTTATATTTCTTCTTGTATTAGTTTAAGTTTTTGATCCTTACTAAGTTCGAGAAATCAAGTTGTCCTACCATAAACTTTGGTTTTTAGTGTAAGGTTGTCCTTTGAACAACGTTTATATCAACCTCTCAATACTATTGCAATTGAGGTTGTTATTTATTTCAGCTATCTGCATTTATATTCCGCATTTATTTTTTATTTTTCATAGTCCTATTCACAGCCCCCCTCCCTTTAGGACTGAGAGCTCGCCATTTTCAATGTTTAAGACATATGGCAGGTGACAAAGTGATATTCACGAACTTCAAGGAAGTAAACAATTGTCATGCCCCAAACTCAAAAAATGGACTCACAAAATTCTCGATCACCGAATCCAGTGCCGACAGCCTCCATAGTGCCCCATTCTCGGATCCCAACACTCACATGCCAGATTTCTGATCCTGGGATCCTACAAAGAGGATTTTCTATATGATTTTTTTTTGTAATGGAGTATAACCACAAGCATAACCAAGTCACAAAACAACATCACCACATATCCACTATATCAAAAACTTTAAGTACAATATGGAAAGAGAATACAAGGTGATCAAAAAGCTCCAAAATACTATACTACGTGCTCCTGCCTCAGCGCTGCTACTGTTCGATGACACCTGCATGCAACGGTAGTGCATAAACTTACAAAAGCTTCGAGGGTGGTGTAAGTGTGTGCGCAAGGTAAGTGCCAAGTACATAGTATCAGAGCAATGCAAAAGTATGCTGTAAGTCCATGAATACAACTAGTTGTACCAAGGCTATGTGATACAAGGCATGAATGCTATCGGCCATACCAAGGCCATGCGATGTGAGACATGAATGTTATCGGCCATACCGATGCAATGCGAGGCCTACGTAGCTGAATTTCATATCCGAGATTCAATCCAAGCAAATCGGTAATCATCAAGGACACATATCAGTACAATTTTTCTCTGGATATCACCGGGGTCTAGTACACTCCACACTGACTATCACCTCCCTAGCCACACAGCCAAGCGAGTGAAATAGACCTCATTATTCGCTTGAACAACAGTCTGTCAATACCCACCTGACTCGTCGATAGCGGACTCATTTACGAGCTGGTCAAACTCAGCCTAACTTATAGCCCTCTCACTCGGGCGGATAAGGCCACACCCCCTCCCAACCGACCACGACATAGTGGGAGACGTGACCTACTGGTATTCGGCACTCATGTATCCACCCAGTTTAGACATTGAAGCAACTCCTGGTACCAAACAGGTTCTGTGACTTTCACCCAAGGACATCCTAAGTGCCTACATTATTAGAACCAAGTATTTTCGGTATTCGATACGACCATCCATGATGTGCCTGTGGAGGTCACGGCCCTAATGTCGCTAGGGCATGCAGTGATCAAGTCACACATATGCAGGATGCATGAGTCACATCATCAAATCATGCAGCAATCATGTACGTACCACGCGCTCATGTGGGGGCATTTCGTCTCATAAGGAGTCCCGTAAATGTCTCAGCCCAACGGCTTATACTATAATCAAACATTCCTCATATCAAGCATACATATGATGCGTATGGCGTGAATCATGGAGCTATACTAAGCATGTTATGAAGTGATGAATTATTAACAAGTATGGGCCTATCAATGGGCCTTAAGGAGAGTTACAATGTGGACATTTAACCAACATTATACTTACAATGTGGACGTCAAACCATCATTGTTCCTTAAGCATGGCCCGCCATGAATATCATTACATAAACCATGGGGAATCACACATTGCAATGGACCCTAAGGACATCCCGTTGGGCCTCGACCCATGGGCCTTGGATACATTAAATGAGCCGTATCACATGGGCTTTACATTCATCAAATGGGCTGCATTAATGGGCCTCACCAACGAGCCTTATACATTGCAATGGTCCATAACCCATGGGCCTTGAAATACATCACAATGGGCCTCATAATATGAGCCTTACATTTATAGAAAAGTGGGCCTCAACAACGGCCTCATACACCTCAAGGTGGACCACAACAATGGGCTATAAATATGGGCTACAAATGCATCAAGATAGGCCTCCACGGATGGCCACAAGTACATCTGTATGGGCGCCATCACATGGGCCTTATATAAATCAATGAGCCACACCAACGGGCCCTACATATACTTTAAATGGGTCATACTAATGGTCACCTAATAGCTGTTGTTGTACGCGAACTCAGCTAATCGCAGGTGCTCGTCCCAACTACCCGAGAAATCAATCGCGCAGGCCCGAAGCATATCCTCAAGGATCTAGTTGACCCTCTCGGTCTGTGGATGATACGCAGTGCTAAGCTACAAATTAGTGCCCATCGCTCTCTGGAAGCTCCTCCAAAACTGAGACGTGAACCTCGGGTCTTGGTCTAAAACGATCGAGACAAGAACATCGTGTAGTCTCACGATCTCATCAACAAACATCTTGGTGAGTCGGTCCATACGCCAAGTCTCACGAATCGTAAGAAAATGTGCTAACTTCGTCAGACGGTTCACAACAACCTAGATGGTGTCATGACTGCACTGAGTCCTCGATAAATTCATGACAAAATCGGTAGGTATGTGCTCCCACTTCCACATCCGGACACTCAACGACTGCAATAGACTAGGGGTCTCTAATGATCGGCCTTGACACGCTGACACGTATCACACCCGGCCACAAAACTGGCTATCTGGCGCTTCATCCCCACCCAAAAATACTGACGCTTCATATTGCGATACATCTTCGTCGAGCCAGGGTGGATAGAGAACCGCAATCGATGTGCCTCGGTCATAAGATCTCGAGACAACTCAGGAATATCCGGGACACATAATCGACCTCTAAAGAGAAGTCCACCATCAGAACCAATCTGTCAATCCGTCTGATTCTCAGATGCTGCCTCTGCTCGGTAATCCTGTAACGACTCATGTGTCTGTTGAGCCTCGATCACCCTTGCGATAAGAGAGGATTGAATCAATAGGCTCGATAGCTGAATGATAGATGACTGCAAACTAAACTCAAAGTCATACTCTGGTATATCCTCGAGTATCCTCCACTCCTAAATCATCATACTCTGCTATATTGATAGATGAACGATAGTTTTTTATCCTTACTGAGTTCAAGAAATCAGGTTGTCCTACCATAAACTTTGGTTTTTAGTGTAATGTTATCCTTTGAACAACGTTTATATCAACCTCTCAATACTATTGTAATTGAGGTTATTATTTGTTTCAGCTATATGCATTTATATTCCGCATTTATTTTTTATTTGGCATAGTCCTATTCATACCCTCCCTCCCTTTAGGACTGAGAGCTCGCCATTTTCAATGTTCAAGACATATGACAGGTGACAAAGTGATATTCACCAACTTCAAGGAAGTAAACAACAGTGTCAAGCCTCAAACTCGAAAATTGGATTCACATGAATCTCGATTGCCGAATTCGGTGCCGACAGCCTCCATAGTGCCCCATTCTCGACTCCTGACAATCAAATGCCAGATTCTGATCTTGGGATCTTACAAGGAGGATTTTTAAAATGAATTTTTTTTTGTAATGGAGCATAACCACAAGCATAACCAAGTCACAAAACAACATCACCACATATCCACTATATAAAAATCTTTTAAGTACAATGCGGAAAGGGAAATACAAGATGATCAAAAGCTCTAAAATGGTCTGATACGCGCTCCTGCCTCAGCGCTACTGCTGTCCAACGCTACCTGCACGCAACAGTCATGCATAAGCTTACAAAAGCTTAGAGGGTGGTGTAAGTGTGTGCGCAAGGCAAACGCCAAGTGTACAGTATCAGAGTAGTGCAAAAGTATGCGGTAAGTCCATGAATACGATCAATCATACCAAGACTATGTAATGCAAGGCATGATGCGAGATATGAATGTCATCGGCCACACCGATGCAATACAAGGCCTACATAGCCGAATGTCATATACGAAATGCAATCCAAGCAAGTCGGTACTCATCAAGTACATATATCAGTACAGTTCCTCTCTGGATATCACCGGGGTCTAATACACTTCACAGAGACTGTCACCTCTCTAGCTGCACAGTCAAGCAAGCAAAATAGACCTCACTATCCGCCTGACTAGTAGTCTGCCAATACCTACCCGGCTCGTCGATAGCAGACTCATTTACGAGCTGGTCAAACTCAGCCTAGCTTATAGCCCCCTCACTCAGGCGGATAAGGCCACACCTCCTTCCAACCGACCACGACACAGTGGGAGACGCGGCCTACTGGTATTCGGCACTCTGGCGCTCGTGTATCCACTCGGTATAAATGTTGGAGCATCTCCTGGTACCAAAAAGGTTCTGGAACTTTCACCCAAGGACATCCTAAGTGACCACAGTGCTAGAATCAAGTATTTTCGGTATCCAATACGGGTCATCCAAGATGTACCTGTGGAGCCACGACCCTGATGTCGCTAGAGCGTGCAGTGATCAAGTCACACATATGCGAGATACATGAATCACGCCGTCAAATCATGCAGAAATCCAGCACGTACTGCGTAATCATGTGGGGCACTCCGTCTCATAACAGGTCTCATAAGTGGTCTGCCCAATGGCATATACTATGATCAGTCACTACTCAAATCAAGCATACATATGATGCGTATGTGCATGAGTCATGAGATTCTACTAAGCATGTTATAAAGCGATGAATAGTAACGAGTATGGGCCTATCAATGGGCCCTAAGGAGAGTTACAATGCGGACATTTAACCAACATTGTACTTACAATGTGAACGTCAAACCAACATTGTTCCTTAGGCACGACCCGCCATAAATATCATTACATGAACCATGAGAAGTCATACATTGCAATGGACCCTAAGGTCATCCCGTTGGGCCTCGACCCATGGGCCTTAGATACATCAAATGGGTTGCGTTAATCGGCCTCACCAATGAGCCTTATGTACATTGCAATGGTCCATGATCCATGGGCCTTAAAATACATCAAAATGGGCCTCATAATATGGGCCTTACATCTATCAAAGTGAGCCTCAATGGACGACCATAAGTACATCCATAATGAATACATATACATGTTAATGAATCATATCAAAAGATCAATTGGACTGTACTCC
This sequence comes from Magnolia kwangsiensis, assembly GCA_037074715.1. Lineage (NCBI taxonomy): Eukaryota > Viridiplantae > Streptophyta > Magnoliopsida > Magnoliales > Magnoliaceae > Magnolia > Magnolia kwangsiensis. The sequence goes on along the minus strand of CM073585.1, from coordinate 7,972,015 downwards.
AATTAACAGTGGTGAAAATACTTGCCACCATTAAAGTTCTCAAGGCCCAATGTAATATTTATTTTTTATATAATCTGGCCATAAGGTCACACGAACTTGGATTAAGAGGAAATGAATTTCCTACTGATCCAAAACTTCTGTGAAACAAAAGTATCCAAGTGGTAGATGCTCAATCCCCACTGCTTTTGCTACATGGTCCACTTGATCCTAGATATGCCTCATTCTTTGAGCTCAAGCCTTAACATGAGCTTTCCAATTGGTTGGATGGCTTGGATGCATCACATGCATCATGGTGGGCCTCACTTGCATGAGGGTCATCAGGGAGGTGGGCCAAACCCGAGCGACCACCCCAATCTACTGGGTCTGGTGGTAATAAGACATATAACATTGGTGGGTCTGCTGCCGCTGGACAGGCAGACAAGCCCTGCTGCTACTATGGCGTGGCCCATAGAACCGCTAGATCTAAGCCGCTCATAGATGGATGGTGTGGACGCAACACCTCAAAGTGAGGTCCACGCATGTGGGTCACCCCATGCATTGGATCATCTGATATTTGTGTTTGCCTCCCATGCAAACAACAGAGGTGTTCATCGTCAACAACTCATATGGTGCTGGCATTTTGCAGATGGACGGTGCAGGATACAATCATCAAGGTGGGGTCCATGTTCGTATGGACAGACGGTTAGGATGAAACACATTCAGCATGGCGAGCCACGTAGATGGACAGTTAGGATATGACACATACCTCACATGGGCCCACAGAATTTTCTTGACATTAGTCCAGTTGCTGGACGGTTTGAATATAAAACATATCTCATGATGGACGGCTGGATATACAAGACTGCATCAAGGTGGGCCCCACCGTGGATGGACGGTGTGTAGGTACAATACATACGTCTGATGGGGTCCACGTAGATGGATGGCCTAGAGGATCAGACCCTGACATCAACACACCAGCTAATATAACTGATGTACGGGAGGGCAGCCAATCCACATCTATTCAATGTGGCCCCACGTGTGAGATGGGTTCCCACCGTCCAATATCTGGACGGTGAGGATTGAAATGGATACACCGTGGGTAGGTCCAACCTACCATCCTATGTGGATGGCAGGGATAAAACACATACCCCGTGGTGGGTCCCACCCTGCCAGTACACTCCATGGTGACCGCCCCCACCAGGGATTGATGCCAAGACTTCAAGTGTTGGAACGAGGTATCTCCACTCAGTCCGCCAGTGGGACTGACGTGGACAGTGGGTCCCACGTGGGGCCCACCATATTGTTTACTGACCATCCAACCTGTTGGTAAGGTCCCAAAGGCCTGGATGAATGAAAAGGATAAATATCAGATTGATTCAAAACTTACGTGGGCCCAAAAGGGTTTCAACGGTAGAATTCAATCACTGCTGTTACTTGTGGTGTGGGCCACCTGAAATCTGTATTTTTCTGAAACTTGGAGGGGGCCCACCTCAGGGGGTGACCCACCTCATGAACGGGTCAGATAACAAATAAACATCAAAGTGGGGCCCACGGTAGGGGCCGTGGGATGCTGTCGGCCCGCCCGCCGTAGGCAGCAGGCGCTGCCTGTAGCAGCAGCCCTGCTGCTTGCACCCTTTTTTTTTTTTTTAAAAAGCGATTTTTCCGTGGTTTTTCACCTGTGGGACCTGCCTATGATGGATCCACCCCGCTCAATGGCCTCTATGACCCAAGACAAGCAAAACGAGTCCAATATTGCATATTTTTTTTGGCGCATCAAATTGTCAGGGTGAATTTCAATGGCAAACACACTGTTTGCTATGCTATGGCCCACCTGAGAGTCAAATTATCCTCATTTTTCGGCTCAACGCCTAAAATGAGTTGTAGAACGAAATAAAAGGCGTGGATTAAATACATACATCAAGGTGGGTCCTATATAAGTGGCTCTCTCCAATAACTTTAAATCTATACACATTTTTTTTTTGCCATTACACTCGTTGACGGTTCACACTTCACTTTGACGTCCAGCGTCCAGAGACGCTGGATGATTTTGAATACCAGATATTAAGGTGGGACCCACCTTCAGATGGGTTTTCTAGGTGAGCCACCATGTACATGGATAGTATGGATAAGGCATACATCAAGGTGGGGTCCATCAGAGTGGACCGCACCTCTACATCATCACACAAAAATAATGGAAGAAAGAGAGGGAGAGAGAGAAAAGAGCGGGACACGCATGATGGAGGGACCCCGGCACTATGGGCCCTCCGTTTCAACCATCCAATCATACATCAACAGGTCCCATTGCATATGGGTCATCCAAATAAAAGATCAACGGTGGAGATCCCTCTCCACCCAAAATGGACGGTCTATATGACCTCTTAATGCAAGAAAAGTAAACATCATGATGGGGTCCATGGAGAATGGCCCCATCATGGAATGATTTGATGATCAAGATGGGCCATCGGCCACATCTTAGGGTCCCAAATGAGATCCACACCATTGATCGGTGGGCCTCACTTGGCCCATCATAGAAATATGAAAATATAGCTTATGGAAACACCCATCACTTGATCTTCTCGGTCCTTCGGGATGCCGGTCTCCTAGAGCTTCACTTTGATGGTGGAGATGGGAGATGGATGGCTAGCATTAGAGTTTTTGGGATGGGAAGTGGGCCACCAAAATCACCTTTTTTTTACTCATGGGAAGGGCTTGGACGTGGGAGTGTTCCCTTGCTTGGGTTTGGTGTGTTAAGAAATGAGAGGGAGAGAGAGAGAGTTGTAAGAGTGATGGAGTGATGTGAAATGAGTGATGGGTGAGGTGAGTGATGGGAGAAGTAAGAGGTTAGTTGACTTTGGCGGTTGCTTGACTTGTGGAGAAATGAAGCATGGGTGCTTGTACTTGACATAAAGTGATTGATGGGTGATTGATTGATGGGATTGATTTGACACTTTGTAGAGATTCTCTTGGGAGTTGCAACGCGCAGTGTTTTTCCTCGAACTGAACGCGGGTTCGCATCTCATCGTCTGAGTATCGGATCAGTGCGTGAGTTGCGGCGTTGGAACCGCGGCGACGGTGCGGTCGTAATGATACAAGTCTCGGATTAAATCGACTCAAACGTATAGGATACGACTTACGGTTGTGCACAACGTCGACTACATGTCGCGGATTGCCGCAATTTGACGAGAAGGATCGTGGGAAACAACGGAACAGTACGGATTAGGATACGGGTCTTACAGTTCAGTTACTCTTGAAGATGGAAGAAACTGTGAAATCATATGCCAAGGTACTGTTTAACTCCCTAAATTCCCTCTCTTTGAAAATGTACTTTATGTTGAAGGTTTAAAATATAACCTCTTAATCATATCTCAAATCTACAATAATAAACACAGTGTAAAATTTTCAAATCACGGATGTAAGATAACAAATGAGAAGGGTTGCGTGATATTAAATGGCCGTAGGACCTTTGACAATTACTACATTATTAATGACTCATACTCATCCAACTATTCTTGTTACATGGTCCAATCAGACAAAATTGAACGATGGCATAAATGTGTTGGACATGTTAACTTTAGAGATCTTTATAGATTAAGCAAGAAAGATTATATATGCGGCTTACCTAAATTAAAAAAGGTAGAAAAAATTTGTGGTGTATGTTAGATTGACAAGCAAATAAGGATTAGCCACAAGAAAGTGAACTCCTTAACCACATCCAAAGCTATAGAACTACTCCATATGGACTTAGTGGGTTCAACAAGAATGGAGAGTTGAGGTGGAAAGAGTATTTTCTGGTTATTGTTAATGATTTTACCAGATTTACTTAGGTAGCTTTCTTAAGAGAGAAATTAGATATTCTCGATGAAGTTAGAAAAATTTTAAAAAGAATTCAGACTGACAAAGAGGTACCTGCAATAAAAATTAAAAGTGATCATGGTACTAAATTTGAAAATAGTAATTTTGAGAAGTATTGTAATGACTATGGTATATCACATGAGTTCTCTGCTCCTAAAACACCTTAACAGAATGGAGTTGTTGAAAGAAAGAATAAAGTTTTACAAGAAATAGCCAATGTAATGCTAAATAGCATGAACTTACCAAAAAACTTATGGGCTAAAGTTGTTAATACTACTTACTACATTATAAATCATGTGTATGTTAGAAAAGCTAAAGGTAAAATAGCATATGAGTTATGGTTTAATAAGACACCAACCGTCAAATATTTTCGAACTTTCAGAAGAAAATGTTTTATTTTATGCGACCTATAAAATTTGGGAAAGTTTGAAGTCAAGAGTGATGAGGGAATATTTTTGGGTTATGCTCTGAATAGTCGAGCATACCATGTTCTCAACAAAAGAACAGGGGTGATTCAGGAATCTATTAATTAATGTAGTGATTGATGATCACCTAATCACACCCACTCCAAGACAAGATGATGACGATGATATTTTTATAATCAATCAAAGTGAATCATCATCCAAATCATATTCTACTGAGTCAAGGTTAGTAAAAGACCATCCAACTAATCAAATACTTGGTAACTCTCTTTCTGGTGTTCAAACCAGAAGACAATTGGAAAATGTCTACAATTATGTTTGTTTTACTTCCCAAATAGAACCGGCCAACATAAATGACGTACTAGCTTATGAAAGTTGGACTTTGGCTAAGCAAGAGCCTAAAAACTATTGATCTTGAGATACTTGCTCCATTTGAATAATTTGTAATAATTTGAGTTTTAGCATATTTACTTGATATTGCTTAGATATTTCATCTATTTTGATTCATAATAACTTTATATTACTCTTTGGATTTCATGCACTTCTTGATGACTTTTCCTTAAGCACATTTGGATAATCCTTGGAGGAAAAGGTTACTAAGTTTACGATTTTTCAAGACAATTCGGAGCAAAATAAAAAATATTCAATGAAATATATGTGAAAGTACTTTCAGCGCATGGCTAGAAGTTTGCACCAAATTGATCCTTCTATGCCTCCTCCCTCTTCTTTTGGATCTGACTAAGTTTATATTTGTTATTGGTTTGTAAAACTTAATACTTTGTGTGGTTGCTTGATAATTATTTTTCTACTCTACTAAACTCCTTCAATGCTTATTATCCTTAACTTGACATTCACATATGCTTAGTTCTTAATCAACTCATTTCTTTTTGTCTTCTTCTATTTTTTCGGTTATTTGAATGTCTTATTTTTCTGATAGTAATTAATCTATTCTTTCCCTTGTCAAATTATGACAAAAAGGGGGAGAGGTATTTAGTTTATTATTCGTAGAATGAAGAATGCATGATACATGATTATATGATTGATATGAATGATATATGAGAATGCTTCGGAATGGAAGAATGTATGTCATAATACAGGGGAAGCTCAAATTGAGGGGGAGTAGTAAACTTTTTGTTAGTTCATCAAAGCTGTAACAAACCTTTCAAAACATGGGATCAAGAATACAAGCCTTCATTCTAATTGTTGTAATAATAAATGTTTTGTCACGAAATTGATAAAGCGGGAGATTGTAAGTGTCATAATGTGTAAAGATCACCTTGTTTGTTAAATTTCATTTAGACAAAACAGCTTATGAAGTAGCCTTCGAATGTGGATCAAGATAGAAGTTGAAGCTCTACTAAAGTTTAAGTGAAGTAGAAGATCGATATGGAAAGTTCAAGTTCTACTTAGATCAAGATGGAAAGTTCAAGTTAAGTTCGAGTTCTATTAAATTTCTAGTACAAGATCAAGCTTCTTCGAAGAAATTCAAGCTCTATTGAAGAATCTAGTAGAAGATCAAGCTCTATAAAGTTTAAGCATCTAATCTACTTCAAAGTTAAGTCATTTCAGGTATAATGAACCCTAGAAAGACCTTAAGTTTAGATACTTTCAAAATATACTTTAAATGGGTTTTTATGCTTATAGTTGGCTAAGGTTCGACTAGTCTAAGAATTTTCGACTAGTCCTAGTTCAAATCGAAGAAAAAATGGATTTTCAGTTACACCTTCGACCTGTTGAGGAGACTGCTTGACTAGTCAAAGGTGAGCCTTCGACCAGTCGAGGGTTGCTTGACTCGAAGGTGGGCCTTTGACTAGTCGAGGATTGCTTGACTCGAAGTCTAGCAACTAAATTAGTTCGGATTTCGTGCACCCTCGACCAGTCGAAGACCATGCTTGACGAGTCGAACGAGGCCCTCCACCAGTCGAAAATATATTTTATCTTATCGAATCCGGTTCTTAGACGAGTCAAAGCAACAACTTCTTTGCCTATAAATTAAGGCATTCTCTCAATCCGAAATTACAGTTTAAGTCTATCAAATCCTTCTACAAGAGAGAGAGAGAGAGAGAGAGAGAGAGAGAGAGAGAGAGAGAGAGAGAGAGAGAATCCCTATTAGGCTCAAGTTATTGTATGGTATTTATTAAATATTTTTAATATCTTTTTGTTTGATTCCTTGATCTCTTATTCTGTTAAATTCATTTTATAAAGATAGCAAATACTCTTGTTTTGAGATCTTAAAATAATTCAAACAAGTAGTCATTGATTTGAATCTATTTAAAATCAATCTAGAACCTTGAACCATTGTCTATATGACTTAACATAAAACAATCTACATTCAAGTGAATTCATTTTATGGCTACATTGACAAATATGTCTTCAAAGGAAAAGATAAGTATATATTTCTTTTATATTTTGGTTTTATTGAGATAGCTAGAAAATCTCAGTAAGGAATTTTTTTGCTCTTGATAGCTCTCTAAAATCATAACTATATCAGGTTTTAAGGTGTTCCTGTGAAAACCTTATTTATAGTGAAAGCCAATATCACATGGATAATGATTATTGAAAGTGGAGTAGGTGTGGCTATTTGAGAGCAGCTGTTGATACATCGAACCATTATAATTCTTAATGTTACGGTGAATGTCTGTTATGTTTATGTTGTGAATGGTTGTAATCTCTTTAAGTTAAAGTAGTGAATGCTTGTAATAGTTTAGCTTTTATTGACTCTTGCTTAGTTTGGAATTTTGATTCTTACAAGTTTTGTCAAATAAGGTTGTCCTGCCTAAACTTGTTTGGGTGAAGGTTGTCCTACAAATCAGTTTGAATCAACGTTTCAATGCTAGTGCAATTAAGACCTTGATTTATTTATTATTTTTGCACTTTACTAAATTATTTAACATAGTCCTATTTACCTTCTCTAGGACTAGTTAAGTTCTCCTTTTCATTGTGCATCAATCATTTGCATGAACAACATGTGTTGAATTCATGGAGGACCTCCATTGACGGTATACATGGTATAATCATTACCAAAAGCTCATTATACTAGTGGAAGCCTACTCAAGGAGTATATGCGGGCCTTGCCTATGCCTGTCAAATTATAGAAGCCTGTCATGGGGCAGATGCAGGTTGACAAGTTTCTAACTTAAACAAGTTGGCAAATTCCCACTTAATACATTCATGCATTGCATAATATTTACATTTTCTTTCTGGACTCATATTTTATATGATTGTTGTTATTTTATTCTAGTTTAATGTGAAAAACCATGTTGAGATTTCTCACTAGGCATGACCACCTTACCATGTATTAATGTAAAACTGTACAAATGTGATTGAGGGTGAGTCAGTGGCTCAAGAACAAGAGTGTAAGACTGTATCTTAGTCCGTACCGTTTCGTAGACTTTCACATCCTCTTGGTAAAATATTGACAACCCTCGACCTGTATCCAACATTTATGCGCGATCCTAAGCCAGGTCCTGCATACCAAAGTTGGCTTGACCCGAAACTTGTATCCTAGCGACCGTGCTGTCACCACGGTTCCAACGCCATAACTCGCGCACGGATCCGATACCCAAGCTAGAAGATGTAAGCCCATGTTCATTTTGAGGAAAACATCATGCGTTGCGAATTTTAAGGGAATCTCTACAATATGTCCCATCAATCAATCAATCAATCAAGTCAAGTACACTCCATACCTCAAGTACAAGTAATCCATCCCTCCTTTTTCCCAAGTCAACACTCTCTCTCCCTACCCTTCCCTCTTTTTCCAAATTTCAAACTAAACCTTATCTCTCCATCTCCTTTCCTTACAACACTCATCCCATATCATCTCATCACTCCTCTCTCTCTCTCTCTCTCTTTCTCTCTCTCTCTCTCTCTCATTCACTAGCAATTTCTCAAATCTCATGAGAGCTCCAACGTCTAAGCTCCTCTCTCCCAAATACTAAGTGTGGCCCACCTTCTCATCTCTCATCTCAACCTTCCAATCACCATCAACCTCCATCAAAGTTGAAGGCAAGGAGCATACAAGTCCAAGGAGCTAAAGAAGAAGGCCGCTAGGTGGGTGATCCACCGTTGATTTCAGATTTTAGGGCCCACTTGTTGTGGGATCCACATTGATGTATGCTATGTAGAAAGGGGCCCATAGTGGCAGGGTCCCTCTATCTCACCATTTCTCTCCTTCTCTCTCTCTCTCTCTCTCTCTCTCTCTCTCTCTCTCTCTCTCTTGTATGGATGGTGTATGTGTGTGGCCCACCGTGAAGTATATATTTTATCCTTGTTGTACATCGAGTGGCCCATATGGCAGTCTATTTGGACGGGTCCAAACGAAGGAAAAACACAAATATTAGCTTGATCCAAGAGTGTGGCCCACTTGACGTGGGGCCGCCATATTCCGTAGGGCCACCCAAACTGTCCACGTGGGGCCTATTAGTGGGGTGTGCCCCTTTTTATCCAGGTCGTCCAGCATCCCTGGACACTGCCAATTACATGGCCACACACACATGTATATATAAATAATGCTTATATGAATGATGTGGTGGGCCACTACTACGTGGGGCCTACCTTTATCTTGATACCTACACCGTCCAGATGCATATGGATGGTGAGTATGGGTAGTCTACTGCCATTCAGACATATATATATATATATATATATATATATATATATATATTAAGAATATTATATTGGTGGGCCACACATGTGGACCCACTACAATATATGCATCTGATTTGCACCGTCCAGATCATCAAACTCTCTAAACGGTGGCTTTTCTTTATGTTATGTTATATTATAATATATTATATTATATTATATTATATATGTTATGGTGGGCCACTATGTGGACCGCACCATGATGCATGTTTCATCCGCATCGTCTAGTTGCTAGACGGTACAACAGGCATGACATTTAAGCTGTCCATACATCTTACGGGTGGAGCCCACCGTGATGTGAACCATGTCGTCCATCCATTTGATGTGCATGCGGCCCCACTATATGCGTGTGTTGTATCCTTACCCTCCATACAATTTTAAGGGGCCACACGTCATGTTTGGGTCTTATCCACACCATCCATATGGTGGGACGGTGGGCCCCCTTTTGATGTATGTATTCTATATTCAGTCGTCCATCAGATTGGACATGGACCCACCATGCCGCATGTGTTTTATCCAAATCGTCTATACATTTGGTGAACTCGTCCTTGGGCTTGAGACTAAAAATAAGACAGATCTAATATCAAGTGGACCACCCTACAGAAAACAGTGGTGTTGAACACCCACCCTTGAAACCCCTTTGGGTTATAGAAGTTTTAATTCAATATAATATTTATTTTCCTTCCCTATTCAGGTCCTTGTGACCCTATGAACAGTATGGATGAAAAATAAATACTGTGGTGGGCCCACTAGAAATTCAACTGTGGAAAGCATTATACTACTGCCATTTATGGTATGGTCCAGATGACCCTTCAGATATGATTCCTTCTTTTTTATATAATGCTCTAAAACGACCTCTAGCAATAGATGAATGGTGTGGTTGGTTTGGGCCCATCCAACTCGGTCCATTTGATCTAGCCCTAATGAGTGTCGAATATTGCATATCAGACTTCGATTATTGCCTAATTTTACATATATGATAATGCTTAATGGAATATTTTAATCGTGTTTTTGTTACAGGATGTAATAAGGAGCGTTGATTGAAAAAGAGTATTAAAAGCGTGGATTTGACACTCCAAAGTCACCAGAGTAAGGGACGGACTCCATAGAACCAAGATCGATAGATTTATATACCAAGGATCCGAGGAAATTAAGCCGTTCGCGTTAAAGAGGCGCGGAATTGGTCCAAAATGCAAGATCACAGGGTTTCCGCCATCCGATTGACTCGAAACTTTATACATGGGATGAGGGCCATAAATTAACCATACATATTAAATTTCAGCCATTAAAAATCTCAGGAAGTGGGCCAACAGACAAATTAGCCCCTTAATTCATTAAGTGGGGTCCACCTGATATCTGGAAATGCCTTAAAATTGTTCTTGACGGTTTAAATAAGATAAGAAATAATATGGACGGTGAAGATTTCTGAAAATCATCATAGTGGGTCCCATACATGGTGAATGTACACCTTGTACATACAAAGCCGGCCGTGCACTAGAAGCGTTGACCGCGTCAGTGCCTTCCAAAGCGTCAGTGCCTGACTGACTTCAAATCCAAATGGCAACTGCAGTTTCGCGCTGTCTACGAACGGATGGCTGGGCCGTTTTGCGGTCGACTGTGGGTCCCACACATGCCCCGTACAACTGATCTAAGCCGTCCACCGTGTAGAGGGGTTTGAGAGCTTCAAACCCTAGCTTACCATTCATACCCATGCGTGCACATGTGTGCGATACAGGGGCCACAAAAGGACTGCCCTGCAATGTTCAAATATGATCTTTTAGTGATTTCTTCTCTGGGCCATGTCAATGGATGTTCAAAACCATCCATTCTTAACTAAAATTTCATCCTGAATGCAATGGACGGGGTGAATTTCTCCAAAAGCACTTCTGTGGGGTCCACCGATCACAACAGTAGAGGAGTGCGAAAGGTTTCGTACATCCACAAAAATTCAGTTTTTCAGGCGGTTGTGGCCCACCATCTTTGATCATATGGAAAATTCGAATCGTCCATCATGTAGAAGGCTAAAAAATGTCCTAAGGGACGTTATTTCTTTAAAAATTGAGCGAGGAAAGTGGCGAGTTATGAAGCCCCAAAGTTTGCTGCGAAAAAACTTTCATTGCGTGAACGTTGTGACAACCCGTCCTCGTGGGAATGATCTCGTAATACGTACCATATCTACATTTGATTCGTATACTTGCGAGTTAAAATCATTTAAATCGGATTGGTTTAAATAAAACATCAGGCCCATTTAACTCGGTCTATTCGACCTGACCCATTGATTCAGCCCATTTGAATCGACCTGATGTTATATATATATTGGCCCATTTGATTCGGCCCAATTGATTCGATCCATTTGATACGACCCATTGAGATGTAATTGGGGCTCATTTGGAAGGGCCCGATGTGATGTATATGAGGCCCTTGTATAAGGCACAATATGATGTGTTTGTGACCCATTCGTTAAGGCCTAATATGATGTATTTTGGGCCCATGGGTTGAGGCCCATTGTGATATAATTGGGGCCATGGGACGAGGCACATTGAGATGCATTTGGGGCTCATGGGTTGAGACCCATTAAGATGTATTTGGGGCCCGTGGGTTGAGACCTATTAAGATGTATTTAAGACCCCAGGTGCAGGGCCCACCTGTTGTGTATTTAAGGCCCATGTGATGTATTTGAGGCCCAGGTGTGGGGCCCACCTATTGTGTATTTAAGGCTCGATGTGATGTGTGATTTTACTATGATGTATGTAATGATATTTATGTGGGCCACTCCTTAGGAGCAATGTTGGTTAAATGTCCACATCGATGGGCAATGATGGTTGAATGTCCACATTACGACCTTCCCTTGGGCCTTGTTAGGTCATTTTCATCGATGCCGATTGCCGATCATCGAGACCGATTATCAATCGATTCCGATTGTTGTGGTCGATTGCCGATTACGATTATCAATCGATTCCGATTGTTCTGGCCGATTACCGATTCTTATTATCAATCGATTCTGATTTGTCGATGCCGATTGTATAGGCCGACTCCGATTTGTCGAGGCCGATTGTACAGGCCGATTCTGATTTGTCGAGGCCAATTGTATAAAAATGATTTCAATTATCGAGGTCGATTCTGATTGTCGAGGCTGAGTTTCGAGGCCGATTTCGAGTGTCGATTCCAATTATTAAGGCTGATTTTGATAATCAAGGATGATGTCGATTGCCAAGGCTGATTGAATGTCCACATTGTCGAGGCCAATTGTTAATACCGGTTATTGATACCGATTATGAGTATGTGACAGCATAGCATCATGATACATGCTCATACACATCATCTGCATGTTTATTGTGAGATGTGATTGACCCTTGCATGTGTCATAGTACAGATGATTTATGAGACTCCCTGATAGGTGGAGTTATCTCACATGACTGCACGGTATGTGCAAGATTGATGCATGATTGGACTACATGACTCATGCATCTTGCATTATGTGATTGTGATTACTGTATGCCCTAACGACATCAGGGCTGTGACCTCCACAGGCATGTCGTCGATGGCCAGATGGGATACTAAAAATGTTTAGTTCAAGCATCTGGGCACTTTGGATGTCCGTGGGTGAAAGTTTCTAAACCTCCGAGGCCAGGAGATGCCCCAACATTTAGACCGAGTGGATACATGAGCGTCCGAGTGCCGAATACCAGTAGGCCGCGTCTCTCACTGTGTCGTGGTTGGTTTGGAGGGGGTGTGGCCTTATCTACCCAAGTGAGGGGGCTATAAGCTAGGCTGAGTTTGACCAGCTCCCAAATGGGTCCGCTATCGATGGGCCAGGTAGGCATTGGTATACTATTGACAAGAGGGTAGTGAGGTCTTTTTCACTCGCTGGGCTACGCATTCGGTTGGGGTAGTAGCCAGCTTGGAGTGTACTAGACCCCGGTGATTATCCCAGAGATATACAGTATTGATTTGTGGAGTAGGAGTTGCATATTTATTCATTCATTTATTCACTATCCACTCGAGCTGGTAGTGCGCAACTATTTGTTACGTGTAACTTCACAATGGCCAGGATTTCGGTTAGGGCGCGTGATTAACCTGAGATCAAGAGTTTTCCACATTGAGTCTATCTATCCAAATTTAGGTATAAGACCGGTTTAGATATAAGCCCTTTGTGATAGGCCCCATAGCCTATGACACTACGCACTATCATCCTAACTTCACACTGCAGCTTGGTCATTTCATTCGCACCACATATTACATATTGCATTACATTCTCGGCATATTACATTTTGGATTACTGTGTTTCTGCATTTATATGGTATATATACGGCTAACGGTATTGGTGTACTCATCAGAAATTGAATATTGCATTGCATCCTCAACATCTGATATTTGGCTCTTTATGACTCCTCATTCGCTTAGTTGATCTATATTGCGTATTTTGATATTGATTGACTCATGAACTTGTCAGTATTTCCGCTTACACTAATATCGTATGATTCATGATTTTACCAATATTTTCAATATTGTATGATTATGGCATTATATTGAATATTTGGTACTTACCTTGTGCACACACTTTCACCACCCTCTAAGTTTTCTATAAGCTTATGTACGATAGATGCGTGCAGGTGACGTTGGTCGCACAACGTTAAGCTTGGAGCATGCAGCTGTCTTCTGGAGTTTTGACTTTATTTTTGACATATGTATTTCTCTTTCAGCATTATATTCAAATGTTTATATTAGTGGATATGTGATGATGATGTTGCCTTTGTGATTTGGATATACTTGTGGTTATGCTTCTTAAGAGTTAAACGTACATTGGAAAATCCTCCTTGTAGGATCCCAGGATCGGAATCTGGCATATGGACGCTAAGAGCCGAGAATGAGGTACTACGAAGGCTGTTGACACTGGATTCGGCGATTGAAAATTCTATGAGCCCTGTTCCCGAATTTGGGGCATGACAAAGAGCACGTGGTCGAGCCGAAAAATGACATAAGGGATATGTGACTCTACTTGACAATGGAAGAAAGTTTCTGTCATAAACCAACCATGATTATCATTTTAATTCTATTTGATGTTCATGCATTATTAATTATTTCTTTCAAGTTGTTGGATAAAATTTATTTCATTGCATAAAATCCCGAATGAGGGGGTCCTTAACTATGTTTATAATTAATTATTGGAATAAATGTCACGCCCCAAATCTGGAAATCGAATTCACAGGAATCCCGATCGCCGAATTTGGTGCCTACAGCCTCCGTAGTACCCCATTCTCGACTCCTAGCATCCATACGCAATGTTCTGATCCTGGGATCCTATAAGGAGGATTTTTTTTCTTTTTTGTACATTTAACTTGTAATAAGCATAACTACAAGATTACCCAATTCACAAAGGCAACATCATCATCACATATCTACTAATATAATCATTTGAGTACAATACTGAAAGGAAAATACATAAAATGAAAATCAAGCTCTAGAAGACCGCTGCACACTCCAAACTCAACACTGCTGCAACCTAACATCACCTGCACGCATCTATCGTACATAAGCTTATAGAAAGCTTAGAAGGTAGTTTAAGTGTGTGCACAAGGTAAGTGCCAAGTATTCAATACAATGTCGTCATCATATAATATCAAAAATACTGGTAATCCATAAATCGTACAATATCTGAATAAGAAGAAATACTGACAAGATCATGAATTATCCAAGTAAACAGAAATACTAACAAGATCATAAATCATACGATAACAGAGTAAGCGAAAATACGGACAATTCCATGAGTCAATCAATATTAGAATACGCAATATAAAATAGCTATGCAAATGAGGAGTCATAAAGAGTCAAATATCAGATGTCGAGGATGCAATGCAATATGCAATTCCTGATGAGTCCACGAATAACATCAACCGTATCTAGACCATATAAATGCAGAAAGACAATAACCCAAAATGTAATATGTCGCGGATGTAATGCAATATGAGGTGTGAATGGAATGACCATGCTGGAGTGTGAAGTCAGCATGATAGTACGTAGTATCGTAGCCTGTGGGGTCCATCACAAGTGACTTTTATCCAAACCAGTTCCATACCTAAATTTGGATAGTCAGACTAGATGTGGTAAACTCCTGATCTCAGGTTAGTCGTACACCCCAATGGAAATCCTAACCATTGTGAAGGTACACGTAACAAATAGTTATGCACCACTAGCCCGAGTGGATAGTGAATGAATAAATGAATGAGTATGCAACTCTTACTCAATAAGTCCACATATCAGTACAATTCATCTTTGGGATCATCACCGGGGTTTATTACACTCTGCGCCAGCTTGCCGCCCCTATCCTAGCACATAATTGGTTAAGTGGAAGAGACCTCACTATCCGCCTACCAATATCGGGCCAAGCTCGTCGATAGCGGACCCATTCCTCAAGCTGGTCAAACTCAACTTAGATATTGCCCCCTCACTCAGGCGAGTAAGGTCACACCCCCTCCCAACCGACCACGACATAGTGGGAGACGCGGCCTACTGGTATACGGCACTCGGGCGCTCATGTGTCCACTCGGTCTCGACCTTGGGACCTCCTTTGGTACCTAGAGGGTTTAGAGATTTTCACCCATCGTCCTCTATGGCAGCTCGATGCTAGAATAAATTTTTGGTGTCCCGTCTAGCCATCCACGATATGCCTATAGAGGCTACGACCCTGATATCGCTAGGGCGTACAGTAATCACAGCTCACAATGCAAGATGCATGAGTCATACAATCCCGCGCATACCATGCAATCATGTAAGACATTCTCCGCCTATTAGGGAGTCTCATAACAACTGGCACTATAACATATGAAATGGTCAATCATGTCTCATAATAAACATGCAGATGATGCATATAGCCATGTATCATGATGCTATGCTGTCACATACTCATAATCAGTATCAATAACCGGCATCAACAATCAGCCTTGACAATGTAGACATCTAACCAACATTGCCCCAAGGAATGGCCCACATAGAGCCAAACACATAATGATCCCACGACCTCACACAACGGCCTAATATACAACATAGTGGGCCTTGCCCAAGGACCACATATACACAATAGGTGGGCCCTTCTCATGGGCCTTAAATACATAACATGTGGGCCCTACACATGGGTCTCGAATATATCAAATGGGTCACGCATCATGGGCCTAATACCTATCACAACGGGCCTTACCCATAGATCACGAATACATCACAATGGGCCCCAACTACGAGTCGCATATACATCATATAGGTCTCGACAATCGGCCTCGGCCTCGACAATCAAAATTGACACTTAGAATCGGCCTCGACAATCGAAATTGACCTCGATACGCGGCTTTGACAATCAAATCGGCCTCGACAAATCTGAATCGGCCTCGATACTTGGCCTCAACAATCGAAATCGGCCTTAACAAATCGGAAACCGCCTCCATACTTAGTCTCAACAATCAAAATTGGCCTTGACAAATCGAAATTAGCCTCGATACTTGGTCTCGATAATCAAAATCGGCCTCGACAAATCGGAATCGGCCTCGATACGTGGCCTCGACAATCAGAATCAGTTTTGATACTTGGTCTTGACAATCAAAATCAGCCTATACAATGGGCCTCAACAAATCGAAATCGACCTCGATACTCGGTCTTGACAATCAAAATCGGCCTATACAATCGGCCTTGACAAATCATAATGGGGCTTATATAAGGGTCTCATATATCACAATGAGCTGCGTCACATGGGCCTAGTACACATCACATGGGTCGCATTACATGGGCTGCATCACATGGGCCTATAAATACTTTGCATCAGGCCGCTCAGTGGGCCGCACCAATGACCTCATATACATCAAGACAAACTACAACAATGGGCCACAACCCATGGGCTTCAATTACACAATAGGTGGGCCCTACATATGGGCTTACTATACATCACAGGTGGGCCCTGTACATAGGCCTCATACACATCAAATGGGCCACAATACATGGGCCTCAAATACATCAAATTGGGCAGCACTGTATGGGCCGCAAACACATCACTATGGGCCTTACACATAGGCCACAGATTCAAGCAGGTGGGCTCCATCATATGGGCCTTAAATACAAGGCAGGTGAGCCCTATCACATGGGCCTCAAGTGGGCTTAGGCCACACCAAAAATCATTTCAATAATTGTAGGTGTAATATGTGTTCACTGTACACAATCATTCTATGGGGCACATGACTCACTAATGATGATCAGCACCATCTAAACATTGGACATCATCATCCAAACACTGTCCGGCACTGTCCAACACAATCTAGACGGTGCGGATATAATATATATATATCATGTAGGCCCCACTGATCTGGATTTCTAAGATTTGATCAATGAAGGGCAAAGGAAAGTGGTCTTTCCTCGTGACGATATTCAGCTTCCTGTAGTCAATGCACATTCTCCAACAAGTAGTAACTCTGGTTGGCACGAGTTCATTATTGGAATTGGATATGATGGTGATCTCGGACTTCTTAAGAACCACCTGAGTTGGACTCACCTATTGACTATCGGATATAGGGTATATGATACCCACATCCACTAGTTTGAGAACCTCGGCTCTAACCACTTCCTTCATATTTGGATTTAGTCTACGTTGTGATTACCGAGCGGTCTTCACATTATCCTCAAGATATATGCGGTGAATACCAGTTAACTTCAAATTGTGGCCTCCACCGGTTAACTTCAAGTACCGGTGCAGTATCAAGCATGGCACACGTCTCCCTAATCATGTCATCATCAAAATCATGGGAGTGGATCAGGCACGTCTCTAGAGGATCAGAGGATAATGTAAGAGGCATTCTATCTTCCACGAAAGAATCAAGAATGTTAATGTCGTAAAAATCGTCATCATCCTCTGAATTGCTATCGTTATTACAAAAGATGTTTGACTCCAATGTCAAATTTTTAAAAGACATAGTTATGACACCATTCTTGCAATTGATAATTGCATTTGAAGTAGCAAGGAATGAGCGACTAAGAATGAAGGGAATCTGAGTGCTCATGTTATTGATGGATTCGGTATCCAAGATGATAATATCTACAGAGTAGCAAAATCTATCGACCTAGACCAACACATCCTCGATTATCCCTCTTGGTACACGAATAGTGCGATCAACAAGTTGTAGTGTGTTCTGGGTAAGTTTCAATTCCCCCAAACCGAACTGTGTGTATACCAAGTAGGGAATCAAATTGACGCTCGCTCCTAAGTCAAGAAGTGCGTGATCAATTCGATAGTTCTCGATTACACATGATATGGTTGGGCTATCGGGATCTTTGAATTTCTGTGGCACATCTTGTTTTAGGATGACACTCACTTTCTCAGTCAAGAAAATCTTCTTTTTAACACTTTGCTGTCGTTTGGTCGTGCATAAGTCCTTTGAAAATTTGGCATCTGAAGGTATCTGTTTTACGACATCAAGTAGACGAATGTTGACTTTCACTTGTTTCAACACCTCTAGAATATCCTGAGAATTAGAGAGACGTTTTGGTACAACCAACCGTTGGGGGAACGGAGCAACTGGCTTCTTTAGAAGTTCCGATTCTAATTTTTGTGGGCATCATTAGATTCATCATTGTTATCCTCTTCTGGTTCTTGAGGATTTTCAGGCCTAACCAGAAGGGTTTAATCAATAACCTTCCCACTCCTAAGAGTGGTGATGGATTTAGCGTACCCCATTTGATTTGAAGAGCTGGGATCACTTATCTCAAACTGCGGTTTAGGATTGGGGAGTGGTTGTGTAGAAAGCATACCCTTTTCTATAACCATCATACGTGAATCTATTTTTTACATAAAATATGTAACTCCTCGCATTGCCTGAGCCAGCTCTTGTGTGGAATTTTAAACTGATTCTTCTTTAAGTTTCCCCTGATTTGGATTTTGATTGAAGAAACCTTGAGGGGTAGCAGTTTGTCCATTCCTCTAACTAAAATTGGGATGATTTTTTCAACCAGGATTATACGTGTTAGAGGTCGGTCTATTGGAAGGTCTTTGATAGTTATTTACAGCATTGGATTGTTCATTCAACACTTCTCGAAAAGCGGGTATTGTAGGATAATTTTCAATTGCATGAATGTTACAATCACAGATGCCGCAAACACTTTCATTAACCTTATCCTTCTTCCCTTCCATGGCCTCAAATTTTTATATGAGCGTAGTCACTTTATACTTGAGATCATCCTCTTCTTTCAAGAGATACAGTCCACCATTCTCCTTAGATTGAGTCGACCTAGACGTGGTGCTCGAATTCAGGTAATAGTCCCATGCTTGTGTTTTTTCAGCATGACTATTGAGGTAATCCCATACCTCGTCAACATTTTTATTAATGAATTCTCCATTACACATCATCTCAACCATTTGGCGCATGAAGATGTCAGTCCATCGTAGAAAAATTTTATAATGCGCCACGTTTTAAAGCCGTGTTGTGGGCATGAACTGACCAAATCCTTGAACCTTTCCCAACATTGGAAGAATGTTTCATCTTCCTTTTGGGCAAAGTTCATGATTGCTTTTCTGAGGGTAATCGTTTTATAATGGGAAAAAATTTTCTTATAAATTTCCTCTGCATATCATTCTATGTGCCAATGGATCTAGGACGCTTTGAATGTAACCACATCTTAGCTTTCTCTTTCAAGGAGAATGGAAAGAGTTTCAGCCTGACTGTATCCTCAGATACATTAAGGAAGTATAAAGTGGCTATTATCTCATCGAACTCTTTCAGATGTAGATACGATTCTTCAGACTCAAGCCTATGGAACTTAGGAAGTAGTTGGATAACCCATGGCTTGATGTCCATATGTCTTGTATTCTTAGGAAAAATCATGCATGAGAGCGTACTCACCCATGCTGGTTGTAAATAATCTCATAAAATACGAGGCGGGGGTGCTTGATGCACCTCATTCTCGTCATGTACTTCCTTAACCCTAGGTTGGGGTAGTGTTTAAGGTTGATTTGCAGCCATAACCTCAATTAACTCGATGGACAGTTAACCCCTCAACTAACCCTCCTTCAGTCAAGAGGCATCGAGTGTTGTCACGGGCCCACTTGGGCATAAAACACTCACAGCCCTAGATTCTAATAAACTCTAAACTTAGACCTAAGAGAAAGGAAGAAGTAGAAATCTAAAAAATAAAAAGGAAAGATGGAAAGAAGTTACCAGCTTTGAAGTCCTAAGTTAACACCCTGCAAAACAAATAAAATAAGTTAGTTTCTAAAAATAAAAAGTCTAAAATTAGAAAATTCCTAATTAGAAGTAAACTAATAAAAAGAAGAAATTCCTAAAAAAGAAAGTAGAAAATAAATTAGGAAAGTCTTAAACTAGAAAGTAAGTTAATAAAAGGGATATGAAAAATAGAAAGTAGAAATTAGAAAGAGCTTACTGAATTAGAAGTTTCTATCTTAAAAACCTAATCTAGGAATAGAAAGGAAGAAGTTAAGAAAGAAATCACCAATTTAGAAGCCTATCTCAGAATCCTACAAAATAGGAAAGAAGGGCTAGTTTTTAAAAATCGACAGAAAATAATCTAACTTAAAATTAGAAAAATTCTAATCTTAAACTAATCCTAAAACTAATTAATTTCAGAAAATCATAGTCGTCAGTCCCCGGCAATGGCGCCAAAAACTTGTTCACTCCCCAAGTGTAGGGTTATGATGTAGTAATAAACTCGGTGAGACCGAGGTCGAATCCTAAGGGACTGAAACCTGTACGTTATTGGAAACTAAGTAAACCTAGAACTAGACTAAGATGTAATCTAAATCAAATAGAATTTAAGGAATAATTGTGAAATAATTATCTAAAACTTAAGAGAATTTAGAGGAGAGAAACTAGGGATTTAGAGGATCCACTTGTAGAGATCAGGGAGATCTTATGCCTGCATCAAAAATCATGAAAATTAAACTAAACTTATTTGATATAATTTTCAAAGGATGAAAGGTATATGAATTAGAATGGATTCCATTACCAAACAATGCCCAGGAGACAAAGCAAACAACAAAATTAAACTAATTACCAACCGATCAACAATGCATGAGGTTTAGGAAGGGTACCGCCATCCGACCATGCTCAGGAGACGATGGTGAACAACAGGGCTTCCTGACGTCATAAACATAAAAAGGAAAAGAAGATGCTCAAAGATATCGCAGACCCATTGTAATTTTATTTACAACAAACCATTAGAAACTAAAAACATTCCCTTAAATAAACTATAATCAACATCAGTTCAGTCTTAAACAAAAGGCATAAGCATAAACTCTCTCTTCACGCTACAAGCTTCACCTCTTAGCCCTAGCTAAGAGGTTTAGCCACACATGGATAGGCTAATCATCTTAAAAGGAATTTAAAAAAAATAAAAATAAAAACAAAAGAACTTAAACAACAAGAACTATATTACTCTCCCTCTCTTCTCTACTTCACGTCAGTCGTGCCTAGCTCCCTTGGAAAATCCCCCCTCTGTCTTTCTCTGCTTCACTTTTATACAACAAGGAGGTTAATGGCTATCTCACGCAGCTGAAGTCAACGTGCTTCTTACGCAACAGCGTAACAGAGCTTACGCTGCTTATTTAGTGGGGTCCACTTCGTCCTTCTTTCGAGGAATCCACGCCATCCATTAGATGCGTCTCGAAAAACTAGTCAAGGATGGTATGGTTCAACTTAGATTTCGTGTGGACCACAGAGTCTTTCATTACACCGTTCATCTTCTGTTTGAATCATTGAAAACCCATCTCCACTGTCTTCTGTTAACCTGACACTTAGGCTTGGATGAGTAGCCCCGTAGGACTCCAATGGACGGTCGGGATCAGGCGTTTGAAACATGATGGTGGCCCACAAAGCTTCGTCCGCAACTCTGACGCGAAACAGAGCTTCCGCGTCGGCTCTGTGACTATCGGTGGGCCCCTGACAAGTGACAGTTGAAAAATCCACACCGTACATTGTATTCCTAGTGAAAAACCGTCCAGGAAGGACAATCCCCGTTTGATTTTTGTGTGGGTCATGCGATCTTTGTTCCTACCATCCATTCTTGCGTTTACATGTAATCTGCCTGTGTGTGTGTGCATGGGACCAAACGGCCACCTAGGCAAGGTTGATACCCCCCCTCTAGACACCTTGGGCGGTCTGGATCATCAATATGGATGATGGGTGGGCCCCATTACTCAAAACTGGTGGACACGGTACATCCGCTGTTTGAAACAGAGAAGGAGGGGGAGATGCATTGGTCAATGGCTTGCTGACCGAGCTCCTTGGCGCGGTGCACGGCGTGTGCACATGTACCCTATGTACATGAGATGTATATGTGGGGTCCATAATGATGTTCTTGAGAAATCCGTACCGTCCATCCTTTTCCTCATCCAATTTAAGGCTTTGAAAGTGAAATTGAAGTATATCCAGATATCAGGCGGGCCCCAAATCAAGATTTTATAGGTTGATCTGCTAGTTTAGGCACCTCCACAAGGATCCGGGAGCTAAAATTCGACGTGTATAGTTAATTTATGGTCCTCAGGTTACGTATAAAGTTTCAAGCTGAACTAATGGTGGAAACCCTGTGATCTTGCACTCTGTACGTCTTCCAGGCCACTTGAGCTTCAGTTTCTCAGTTTTCTTGGATCCCTGGCATGTAAATCCGTCGATCTTGGTCTCTTAGAGTCCTTCCCTTACTTTGGCATCATCAGAGCATTAATTTCATACTTTTAGCACCCTGTTTCGGTCGAAGCTCACAAATGTACCTTATATCACAAACACGATTAAATCAAGCCATTAAGCAGTATCATGTTCGTAAATTTAAGTAGTAATTGGGGTCTAATATGCAATATCTGACCCTCAACACTAGACAAATGGGCAGAATGAATATCGAATAATTACATCAAGGTATGTCTACACTGCAGGGATGAATCACATAAATTACTGGTGGGGGTCCACGCCCCATGTCAAACAGATGGATGGCTGGATATATAATACCCACATCAAGGGGCCTGCCGTCCCTAGTAGATGGATAGCGTGGCTATAAGATACATGTATCTAGGTGGAGCCACATGAATGGACAGTGTGGGTGTAGAAATACATCAAGGTAGGTCTCACCTGTCCAGGACGGACAAATGGCTGGGATACATCCCATGCCTCATGTGCGTATCACACTGTCCAGATGGATGGTGATGATACAGGACATATGCATCAAGAGGGTCACACCCACATGTGTAGGGTGGCCATGTCTTGGATGGACAGTATGAAAACACCTATGGGTGGTGAGGTAAGCAAACACAAAACAGTGAAATCCACCGTCCAGATGTACAGTGAATAAAACATGTACATCACGGTGGCCCCCACCGTCCATGTACTGGATGTATGGGACGCAACCCATACATCAGGGGACCCCACGTGGTGGAGGTGGGCCACCCCACATTGCTCAGTATATATATATTGTATTATATTATATTATTATACATAAATATATATCATGTATTCAACGTCCAGGCGTCTTTTCTTTTACGGACGGTCTGGACATGGATCGCATACATCAATGTGGGCCCCCATCTCCACACGTGCAGCACGTGTGGAGTGGGTCCCACCTTATGGACGTTGTAGATATAATACATGCCTCATGACAGGGCCCACATACCCTGCTGACGTCAATACAGTCTGCTGGCCCGGTAGATAAACAGTCTGGATAAAACACATCAAAGGTGGATCCAGGTGGCGTGAATAAATAAATCAAGGTGGACCCCACCTCATCTGAAAAATGGATGAATGGTCTGGATGAAATACAGACCTCATGACAACACCCATAGAACTGCTGAGTATAGCAACTATATAGCTAGTGTAAGGTATACTAGCCATTCCGTTTTCACAGAAATGAGTCCCACGTGGGGCCATCATAACGTTATTTTCCACCCAATCTGAACATAAGGTCTCGTAATGAGAGTAAAAACAAACTTCGTAAAGATTCAAAACTTTTATGACCTAAAAAGGGTTTCAACAGTAGACGTTCAACCCCCTACAACTTTAGGTGGTGTGGACCTCTTGAGACCCATGTACTGCTGATTTTTGGGGTATCCCAACAATTAAAAGGTACCCATCAAATAGACAGTGTTGATGTTCAACATGCATGATGGTGGGCCTGTGGTGAGGCCCACTGGCTGTCTGTTAAACAGCAGGACGATGTCTGCTGCAGCGTCCTCTTAGCACCAGCAGCAGTAACGTCAACTTCCTCCTCTCTTTCTTTTTTTTTTTCTCGCGGATTTTCATTGGTGGGGTCCACATTAAGAGAATCCACTCTGTTGGTTGAATTTTTGGACTCAGAACAAGTTTACCAAGCCCATATCGAATAGGTTTCATGCATAAAAACATCATAGCGAGTCCAAACAATCAATATCACCCAAAACCACTAGTTTCCACATTATGGCCCGTCAAAGATTCAGTTGGGCTCTATTTTTCGGTTCAACGTCTAAAATGAGTAGAGAAAAGGAATGGACGGTGTGGATACATTACATACATCATGGTGGGGTCCACATAGTTGGCCCACCCACCCTAAAATCAAACTGATATTTGTGTTCTGCCTACATGCAGGCCTAGTGCTGGAAAGCGGGCTGGACGGTGCGCTTGGGCCATCTGGCCTACGTCTGGAGTGGTCCCACCATAGGGACCGTGGGGACACAAGGCATACATCATGGTGATGGCCAAGTGGTGGGCTACACAGTCTACAGAAAATTTGTATTTGTGTTTCTCCATAGCCAAGCCAACCCAAAATCAGGCAGCGTGACTGCTAGATGGTGGGCAGCAAGGTGGGTCAATCCTACTGGATGGACGGTAAGGATACTACATGCATCATCAGGAGGGTCACTCATCATAAAAGAAAGGGAAAGAAAGAGAGAAGCATTCACCTCAAGATCTTCCCCCACAACTCTATCATTATGCTCTAATGCCTTTACGAAGCTTCCTCAACGGTGGAGATGATGATATAAAGGTTGGATTGGTGAGGATCTAAGGTAGATGATGGTTGGATTTTTGGGATGGGTTGGAAGTCCATGACTCTTGCAATGGAGAATGAGAAAGAAAGAGGGAGAGAGAGAGGTGATGGTTTCTAGGCAATTAATGAGTTTGACTTATGGGGAAAAGGGAAGGGGTGGTTGCTTGTAACGAGTTATGGCTAGGGTAGGGTAGGGTGATGTCACCCCTAGGGTGACATCATCGTAATTATGATTTTCTAAAGAAATACAACAACAGAGATAGGTGGGTCCCGCGATCAAGTGATTAATGGCCGAGATAATGCACGGGTCAAATCTCATAATCTGAGCGTCGCATTGACCCACGAGACGTGGCATCAGAATCGTAGTGACGACGCAGTCGAAATGACACAGGTCTCGGGTTGAATCAGCTCGGGTTTACAGGATGTGACTCAAGAGCTTGCGCAATTGCTATCTACGCGTCGCGGGTCGTCGTAATTCAACAGGGAGGACCGCGAGATCCTATGGAACGGTATAGGATAGGATACAGGTCTTACAATAAATGATCGATTTCTTATTCACGAGATGTGACTAAGTATAAATGAAACTCATATATATGATAATACTACTAGCTAAGAGAATTTGTGTAAGCATATATAATAGTTTAAATACACTTAGGCCCCGTTTGTTAAATCTGAAGTCTAAAGCCTGAATCTGAAATCCGAAGCTGAATCTAAAATCTGAAGCTTGAATCTGAAATCTGAAGTCAAAAACTTGTTTGATAATTATGGCTAAAGTCTGAAAATTAAGTACTGAATTTGAAATAAGCTGTTTGTTAACAAACATCTGAAATGTCTGAAATATGTTAATTTGACACATTTGTCCCTATCTCCTATTTAGAAATATTTTACATTATAAAGAAATTATATATTTCATTAAATGAAAATAAAATTATTCTATAAAGAACCTGAAGAAATAATCCATGATACAATGGAGAAATGAATGAGAACCTTGTTATGTTTTAGGAAAAAAAAAAAGTGAAGTGACACTACACCAAATGCAGATTTCCTCCGCCAACTTTAATCTCTCCAGTGGTAGACTTTCAGGAGTTTCAACACCTGTTGAGAGTTCGAGTACCCATGGGTGGTGAAATTCTACTAAGCGTGAGTGTTTGGTGGTGTGCGTGCATGTGTAAAACAAAAATTAAAAAAAAAAAAACTTGACGTCTAGTACCATTCTATCCCTGTGTTTATGAAATGCGACCCATTAATCCAGTGGCCCATTAGATCAGTGATTTCAACATACATACACGTGGACAGTGAAGAGTGCCAACCACATGGCTCGCGCCACTACAGTAACATTTTTGTAATAAAAGATTGGAGAATTAAAGTGGAAAGATGTTTCAGTGCTCTCATAGCACCGGCTATAAGTTATAGTGCTCCTGGTTGCATTAGATGACTTGGAAAGTCCAATAGATCAATCTGAACTGTCCATCAAGTTTAGAACATATTTCATTGCCCACCATGCAAAAAATTGCATGGATCGGTCGATCCAATCCATCCTTGATTTGGCCTTATTTTCTACAGCCAGCCTTTTTGCAAGCCATGGATGGACCGTTCGGGATTACATAACACAAGTGATTTAAAATTTATACACAATCTGTGATGGTCCTTAACAAATAAATAGATCAAATTGTTGATTGGTAAACAATCTTAACCATCCAGATTAAAGGACATTGATCAAATGGTTAATATGTGTCACATCCGTCCGAAATTTTCACAGTAGCCCAGAAATATAACGTGTGATCGACATAATGAACAATCTAGATAAGTGGATTAGATTAGTTGTGTCCCAATGCAACTAGGAGCACTATAAACTTGCATAGTATTTGAGAGCGTTGGAGCATTTCTCAAAGTGGGGCTGATTAGAAAACCTTTGGGGCCATTAAAGTTTTGGATCAAGCTGATTTTTGGAGCATTTCTCAAAGTGGGGCTGATTAGAAAACCTTTTGGGGCCATTAAAGTTTGGATCGAGCTGATTTTTGATTTTTCACTTCATCTGGGGCCATTAAAGTTTTGGATCAAGCTGATTTTTTATTTTTCACTTCATCTGGGCATGTATGATCTAATCAATATATTGGATGTCAAATAAATAGTACAGTGGGCCCTAGGAGGATTCTAATGGTGGATATCCAATCACTATTGTTTTCCTATGATGTGGTCAACCTCAGATTTATATTCCTTTTATTTTTTGAATAGAGATATAAAATGATATGTAAAAATGAATGGACAGAATGGATGAAACACATACATCATGGGGGCCATGGAACACCAACCACCACCGACCGGGCTGGTGGCAGGGAGAGTATCCAACACAGATAGCGGACGCGGATTTCCTGCGAAAGCCTTACGCAATAAGTCGCTGTTGCTGGGAACTTAAGTGGGACCCACCGTAATGTTTGTCAGGAATCCACTCCATCCATCCGTTTTGTGAGATAATTTTAGATTATTAAACTAAAATTGAACAAGATCCAAGACTCAAGTGGGCCATATTAAAGGAAAAGGTATTTAGGAGGATTTTAATGGTGGATATCCAATCATTATTGTTTTCATGTGGTGTGGACCACGTGAGATTTATATACCTCTAATTTTTATATTATGCCCTAAAATGATCTTTAAATTTGGATGAATGGAATGGATAAAGCACATAGATCATGGTAGGGCCCATAGAGCACCGACCACCAGCCACAGGCTGTTGGCAGGAGTAGCCAATCTGTTTCCGAGACGAGCGTCAATGCTCCTCGAGGTCTGAGTTGTACGAACGGTTCAAAGAGATCAAAGTTACATGGGCCCTACAATAATTTATTTATTATATCCACACCGTTCATCAAATTTTTGAGATCATTTTAGAGCATTATCCAAAAAATGAATAATGTCCAAAACTCAAATGTACAACACCAAAAATAGCGGCGGGATAATGATTTTCACCGTTAAAAAATTTGAAGGGCCCACTATAATGTTTATTTTCCATCTAATTTATTCATGAGGTCAAAAATATCTAAATGAAGAGGAAAAACAAATTTCATATTGATTCGAAACTTCTGTGACCTCAAAAGGGTTTTATCACGCCCCAAACTCGGAAACCGGGCTCACAAAATTCCCGACCGCCGAATCCGGCGCCGACAGCCTCCGTAGAACCCCATTCTCGGCTCCTAGCTCCCATTCGCCAAGTTCCGATCCTGGGATGCTACGAGGAAGATTTTTAACATCAGTCTGATACGTAATAAGCATAACCAAAGGCATAACCCACAAACAACAACCAAGCACTCCATTACATTTCCACTATGATCAAAAATTTTACAAGTACAATGAGCATAAAGGGAAATACAATGGCAAATAGCAAAAACTCCAAAATGATCAGCAACGTGCTCCTGCCTCAGCGCTGCTGCAGTCCAACGTCACCTGCACGCAACGGTCGTGCATAAGCTTACAGAAAGCTTAGAGGGTGGTGAAAGTGTGTGCGCAAGGTAGTAATTGAATGAAATGTCAGAGTAATGCGGAATATGCAGATGGAACCAAAACGTCATGAGCCGTACCAAGGCTATGCAATGCAAGTCATGAATGGTATCGGCCATCCCAAGGCCATGCAATGTACAATGCAACTCAAGCATACAGATACTCATCAATGCCCACACGTCAATACAGCTCAAAGTATGGAATATCACCGGAGTCTAGTACACTCTAAACCAGATTGCCGCCACATCGCGCGCAATAAGGTAAGTGGAAGAGACCTCACTATCCGTCTGCCAATATCGGGCGCGACTCGTCGATAGCGGACCCATTCCTCGAGCTGGTCAAACTCAGCCTAGCATTGCCCCCTACACTCGGGCGGGTAAGGCCGCACCCCCTTTCAACCGACCACGACACAGTGGAGAGCACAGCCAACTGGTATTCGACACTCAGTACTCATCTACCCACTCGGTCTAGACGTTGGAGCAACCTCTTGGTACCATAAGGGTTTAGGGACTTTCACCCAGGGATATCTATAGTACCCCATGTAGAACAAGATTTTCGGGATCCAATCCTGCCAACCACGATGCGTCTGTGGAGGCTACGGCCCTGATGTTGCTAGGGCGTACAATACCCATGTCACACAAGTGCGAAATGCATGATTCACGCTGTCCAGTCATGCAACAATCCATGCGCATATCGTGCGCTCATGTAGGGCAATACTGCCTAACCAGGAGCCCATAACAACCTGCCCGAAGGCATATGCTATGATCAGTCAGTCCTCATATCAAGCATACATATGATCATGAGTCATGAGACTATACTAAACATGTTATAATGAAATGAACTATTTTACAATGCAGAAGGACCTGGATGGCCTATACACGGCAAGTACGGCCGGTAATGGACCCTAAGGAGAGTCGTAATGTGGACATCCAACCAACATTACACTCGCAATGTGGACGTCAAACCAACATTGCTCCCAAGGCACGATCTTTGTAAACATCAACACTCAGTCTGTAATGGATTTACACATTGCAATGGACCGTAGGTTGTTCCCATTGGACCTTATATATATATATATCAAATGGGCCATATCCTATGGGCTCTCATTCATCAGATGGGCCACATAAATGGGCCAAACCAATGGGCCTTAAGTGCATTGCAATGGGTCAAACCCATGGGCTTGGATTGCATCAATTGGACCTAGTCATATGAGTCTAATATGCATCAAATGGGCCATACCAATTGGGATCCCACATGCAGGTCAAGTGGGCCTCAACCCACAGACCTAACATGAGTCAAATGGGCCTAAATTCCTAGGCCTTAAGCAAATCAAATGAGTCTAACCCATGAGCCTCAAACAAATCTAATGGGCCTAATCCCATGGGCCCTTTTATAATTAAATGGGTTTAGTCCCATGGGCCTTATAATATATCAAATGGCCTACTACTATGGGCTTTAAAATTTCAACAAAAAGGGTCAATTACATGGGCCTTGAAGTACATTACATGGGCCTAGGATCCTAGGCCTTAAGTGGATCCAATGGGCCTAGCCCATAAGCATTTCATAAGCCAAATGAGCCTAGCCCATAGCCCTTTTGAAATCCAAATGGGCCCAATCCCATAGGCCTTAAATAACACAAATGGCCTATCCTATAAGCATTTCATAATTCAAATGGGCCTAGCCCATAGGCCTGTTTTAAAATCAAATAGGCCTAGCCCATAAGTGAGTGGTCCACCCAACCAACAACCTATATTTTAAAATGATCTCACTAGGCGGATAGACGGTCTAGATGCACCACATACATCATGGTGGGTCCCACTGTCCAGTGGACAGTGCGGATATAACACATTCATCACACAGGGCCCCACCGTCCGTGGACGGTGGAGGCAGTCCATCCGTCAGGTGGGTGCCACCGTCCTCCTGGACGGTGGTTATAACACATGCATCAATGTGGGTCCCATGTGGGGCCCACCCAATGATGTTTAAACGCCATCTGACCTGTTCATAAGGTCGCTTGGACCTGGATGAAGGGGAAACATAAATTTCAGCTTGATCCAAAACTTCCGTGGGCCCCAGAAATTTTTCAACGGTAGAATTCAATTCACACTGTTTTGCATGGTGTGGGCCACCTGAGTTTTGGATCTGACTCATTTTTGGAGGGGGGCCCACCACTGGGGTGGCCCACCTCATAAATAGGTCGGATGACAAATAAACATTATGGTGGGGCCCACACGCAGGGCCGTGGGCCCCCTTACGTCCGTCCGTCCAGGTGCGCAGGCAGCGCCTGCTGTCTTCAAAAGGTGGCAGCGCTGCTGCCTTCTTTTTTTTTTTTTTTTTGTGTGCTTAAAAAAAAACACAGGTGGGGTCCACTGATGAGAAATCCTCTCCGCCCACTTGATTCTAGGCCCCAAACAGGCCACACAAACCTCATCTCTGGCACTGATTTGGAGTGTAGAAACCACAAAGTGGGCATTAGCAGGCTTGGAAGTGTAAAAGTATCATTATCTCTGGTACGGCCCGCCTGATCATTGGATTGAGATCATCCCTTGGCTCAACGCCTAAAATATCCCAGGAAAAATGGTGGATGGCGTGGATTTAACATAAACATCGGGGTGGGGCCTAAACGAGGGGACCACCCCCAAACACTTCTTTTCTTCCTTTTTTTCTTTTTCATACTTCCCTTTACAACGTCCAGCGTCCCAGACGCTGGACGGTTCCTTTTACACATTTTTTTTTTTATAAGTGGGCCCTGATGAAGTGGGCCACCACATGATGGGCGGCATGGGAATAACGTCGAAGGTGGGCCCCGCTTGAATAAAATAAATACATCAAGATGTGATCCATTCAAGTGGGCCACACCATCCTATTACAATAAAATAAAATAAAATAAAATAAAATAAAAGAGAGAGAGAGAGAGAGACATGGAGAGTGGGACACGGCTTGTGATGGAGGGTCCCCGTCATTATGGGCCCTCCCATACATGAAATCATACATCAATGGGTCATTTGCACATATGACCATCAAAACTAAAGATCAACGGTGGGAATCCTTTCCCCACCGATATGGATGGTCTAGATGACCCTTCTCAAATGAAAATAAGGATCATGATGGGGTCCATGGAGAATGGCCCCATCATGGAATGATCATGGCGATCCAAGTGGTCCATCGGCCACAAATAAGGGTCCCAAGTGAGATCCACACCATTGATCGGTGGGCCTCACTTGGTCCACCATAAAAACAAGGAAAACTATCTTATAGATGCACCCACCGTCCGATCTTCTCGCTCCTAGGGGTTCCTTGGCACCTTATCTTCAACTTCAATGGCTAAGATGAAGAATGGAGGGTTGAGATGGGGGATTTTGGGGTAGGAAGGTGGGCCACTTGGAACTTAGGGACTTTGGAGAAATTCCATACGTATGGAACTCTTGGATTTCTCTTGTTGCTTGGAAATTTTGGAATGAGAAAGAGAGAAAGAGAGAGAGTGATGTAAAGGGAGAGAGAGAGAGTGATGGATGGATGGGTGAGTGATGGTGGTGTAAGAGAAACTTGACTTTTGTGGCTTTTGTGCAAGA
This sequence comes from Magnolia kwangsiensis, assembly GCA_037074715.1. Lineage (NCBI taxonomy): Eukaryota > Viridiplantae > Streptophyta > Magnoliopsida > Magnoliales > Magnoliaceae > Magnolia > Magnolia kwangsiensis. The sequence goes on along the minus strand of CM073585.1, from coordinate 7,940,067 downwards.
GAAGTATGGGTTAAGAAGACTTTTGTGGCTTTTTGTGTAAGAAAGGTATGGGTTAGGAAGACTTTTGTGGTTGCTTGGGAAAATGGGTGAGAGTGATGTGTACTTGACATGTGATGGCTTGATGGGTGATTGATTGATGGGATTGATGTGATTGATGTGACACATCGTTGATATTCCCTTGGTTTTCGCAACGCGCGGCGTTTTCTCGCACCGAACGTTGGCCCATATCTCTTGATCAGGGTATCGCCTTGGCGCGCGAGTCGCGGTATCGGAACCGCGGCGACGGTGCGGTCGCTATGGTATAGGTCTCGGGTTGAGTCGACTCGGGTTGTCGGCACATGAATCCGGGTCGCGCGTCGATATCGATTAAGGGTCGAACGTTAACGGAATTCGACCGGTAAGACCGCGGAAGTGTACGGAAAGGTACGGACCAAGATACGGGTCTTACAGGTTTAAATGGTAGACGTTCAATCACCCACTACTTTTTACATTGTGGTCCAATTTATCTTTAGATCTATCTTATTTTTTAGCCCATGCCTTACGACAAACTCGCAAAATTAATGGACGGTTTAGATATAGCAAATACGTCATGATGGGACCCACAGAATTTGCTAACATCAATACATCATTCAATCCGCTTCCCAGTCCGCCCCGCCCATCCGCTTAGAATGCGGATTGCGTCCTACTCACGGCCGGACGGATTACCATCTGGGTAGGGCTCTGTGAGGCCCACCGTGATGTAAGTGTTTTATCTAAGTCGTTTATCATTTTTCTCATATTATTTTAATATAAGATTCAAAAGATAAAGCAGGTCCACAGCTACACCAAAGGATGCTGCAGTGATAATGACATCTACCATTGAAACCTTTCTAAGGGCCACTGTGATGTTTTTTTTACCATCCAACCTATTCATTAGGTCATGTACACGTGGATGAAGTGAAAACACAAATATAAGCTTGATCCAAAACTTCTCCAGCTTCCAAGAAGTTTTTAACAGTGGACGTTCAATCCCCACCTTGTAGTCCAATTAATCATTAGACCTGTGTCTTTTATTAGCTCACACCTTAAATGACCTGAAAAAGTTGATGAACGGTGTGGATCAAACACATAAATCATGGTGGGGCATAAAGAAGTTTCCCATGTTAAAGGTTGATTTTGTATTTCGCAAACAATTTAAAAGAAAAAATTGTTGTAGGAATTTGAAAAGGGGTACGTTTGGAAGAAAAAAATTTTGTTTAATGAAAAATCACGAAGCGCATTCCGCGTTCACCATTAAGTCAGACTCCTATCACGAAAAGAATTCAGTGAAAAACCACTGAGCGCTTTCTGTCTTCCGCGTTAACAACACATTAACAAACACCGCTAAACACGAAAAAATTTTTTAATTTTACATTAAGTGCAAAAATTAAGTATTAACAAACACAGCCTTAGTGTACAAGTTATAACGTGATCTCGAGTTTAAGTATATGTCAAATACCCAAAATCTGGATCATAACAGTTGACGTAAATCCACTTCCAAAAAGCCATGCCTCGGGATACACCCTAATGACACTTGGATCTAGTGCCCATGCAGTGGATGTACTAAAAGTCTCCATGTCATTAATGCACACACCCAAAGCGTGCATGTGATAGGCTAGATGGTAAATGAGCAATGGTCCAAAATTTTCTAACTTGTGCATTTCTAACACTTGGATTAGCAAAATTCATTTTGGTCTCCTTGCAAAAGTGGTGCTTTTCTTTGCATTGACGTAACTAAAAGCTCTGTAAAAAAATGAAAACGGCCGTCTAAAATCAATATTAGATTTAATTTAGATCTTAGGCAATATCTTATACAAGCACATCCAGTTTTCCTTTTAAGTACTAGCCCTTTAATCAGTATCATATTTCTATGCTAAAGGCCAAATAAAGTAATCCTAAGTTTCCACTCTTCAACGTTTTGCGCCTAAACTAAAGTGTTTTTTTACCCTACCTACGAAATTACGTGTGGGGTCCATCACAATATTTTCATGAAATCCGATCTGTCCATCAAATGTGCCACCGATTCATCCTGGACGACGCATATTTTGAATGGATTATATGGAGTTTATAAAACACATTAGGGTGCTAAATCAAAATTTGCAAGGTTTTATGATCCACGTCTCCATCCCAACCCTTCCCTATGGGGTGGCCCACCTACATTTTGAGTCGACCTCATTTTATCTGCCATGGAGAAAAATAAACGGTGCAAATTTTGCTTGGATTTAGATGTCACAAAAATACCAATCTGGGCCCCACACGTCGAATTTTAGAGGTTGACACGATTTTTACTCCACCCGGCCTTAAGTCAGAAGTAGTTCAAATTGAGCAGTGGTCCATTTTATCAGTGGACAATCAGTGATGGAACCGTAAAAGATTTGACACGTGCATGTTACACGTGCCCCCAAAAGCAGTGGATCCCGGCCATGCATGCCGTGGTAAATACTCAAACGTTCACGTAGCCTCTAGGGTTCTACGACAAGGCAGGGGCCCCAAAGGGATAAGTCAAAAGGTCCTGAAATTTTTACCGTTTCAAGCAGGACCACACACCGTTGGTATTGTGGCAGATTGTGATGCTTCATGCACATTCACATACTGTACACGTGGGAACATGTAAATCGATTTTAACCGTTCAAATTATGGGCCATGATTTGATGGATCAATCAACCAAACGGTACGTTGAAATAATCTTCTAATTAAATAAGAAAGAATCAACCGTCCATATTCAATAACTGTCATATCTATAGTGGGCCCCAGTCCTTGAACGGTTTATTTTGACGTACATGTATGCCACTTGTATAATTTTGAGTGCGTGAGTGTAGATCACCAAACTCTGCCAAACATCATCTAAAAATACCCTTGAAAACTTGGGAGTCCTGATCAATTGAATGAATTTTAAAAAAGGACTTTTGCTTTTATGTTAATCAAGAGAACAATTAAAATTAAGGAGCTTTAGAGTTGACCAAATCTAGATCCGACCGTCCATCTAGTAGGACCCATCAGGTAGTATCTCATGTTTGAAAATAATATGGAATGGATCACCGTTAACGTGCGAACGGTGTCCTTCAAATGGAGATTATGGAAACGGATGGTGTTCTCCATTTGGTTTGGTTTTCAACTTAGAGACATTTAATAACAAGACCCACCAGATGGACAGTTTGGATTCGTTGTCCAATTTGCCGTGTGTCGAATGTGGATAGATGAATTTTCATTGCTCATACAATCCGCTGGACGGTGGGCTTCTTTGAAGAGCCATGTGGGAGTTCCAACTTGATTTGTTTGAGTGAAGACATGGACCATGCATATATCCCCGAACCTGGAGGATTGGGCCCGGTTAAGGTAACGTTTGGCACAGAGTATTAGATGAAATTAGATAGGATAGAATTGCATCTAGTCGATACAATTTCATCCATCATTTGGAGAGGATGGAAAGGTTGGGATTAAGTATTTAGTCCCATGGAATTACATTTGGTCTCAGGTAGGATTCCCGTGAATTTTGGAATCCAAAACATATGCAGGCCTCACATTAATGCATGCGTTTATCGGTGTTGTCCATCTATATACACTGGATACACATGATATTTTGGTTATATATGTATACAAGTAAACAACATTTAATCTCTTGATTATAATTTCATAGTCCACCAAACATGATTTTGTTTAATCCGGTGTTCTCCCTTGAGTAAAAATTGTATTCCAAACATGAAAATGGATGGCTACAGTACCATGGTATCATTATGCAATACAGATGTTAATCCTATATGATACAATTCGATACCATTCAATTCTATGGACCAAACACACCCGTTGTTTCGATACTTGGCTAAAAATCAGATCTAATCGATTGAAATAATGCATATGAGACAACTACTTTACAAAATATGCATTTGTCAAAGTAGCATATGTGTCTACATAGGATCTAATCTATCCATTAGGTGGGCCCAACCATATCAGCTCTTGTTGACATGAAAATTTTCGTACTAAGAAAAAAGACCCACGCCCATCGTGTGACATAGAGAAATTATCATTTTGCACGTGTCAAGAGAAAAGACGACTTAAGAGTAGCCTATCTGGCAAAGGCTCCGCGCTATGGCAAGTGCCTCTTAGATCATGTCACACTGTCAAGGCAAGAAAAAGGTTCCAACCTAATAAATTTGTTGCTTTCAAGAGTGAGAAAAGCAAGCCCCATGTCCACACTTCATGTGAAGGGGGAAACATTTGGAGGGACCTTTAAATCATTCTGATGACACTTCATAGTAAGAAATTTCATGTGCAGATGCTCACCAAGATGAACTTCACTTGCTTGACATTCTGTCCTGCCGGAGGGCCCTATGCCATGCATGTGGCCTCTTGGGGATCATTGTGGCAATATGCACTAAGCCTTAAAAGGATAAGATTTTGGGCCATGATGCACACCTATTGCAACATTTGTGCCAAGGTGCAAAGCACTTCTTCAAACCCTCGTCCAAGGGATTAAAGGCACAACTAACTAGAAACCAGCCTCTTTTACAACTTTTCACATGTGCCAGGGCATAGATCTATAACATCTATGCCTATTGTAGAACTATTACTAAATGACAAATGCTACAGTGTCACGTCCTAAACTCGGAAATCGGGCTCATAAAATTTCTAATTGCCGAATCCAATGCCGACAGCCTTCATAGTACCCCATTCTCGACTCTCAGCGCTCATATGTTAAATTTCGATCCTAGGATCTTGTAGGGAGTATTTTTCAACGTATATTTGTCTCATAAGAAGCATAACCACAATTATACTCAAATTACAAAGACAACATTATCATCACATATCTACTAATATAAACATTTGAATACAATGTAAAATGGAAAATACATATAATAAAATCAAAGCTCCAAAAGAACGCCACACGCTCCAAGCTCAATGCTGTTGCAACCTAATGCCACCTACACACATCTATCGTGCATAAACTTATAGAAAACTTAGAGGGTAGTGAAAATGTGTATACAAGGTAAGTGTCAAGTATTCAATACAATGTCATAATCATACAATATCGAAAATATTGGCAAGATCATGAATCATACGATATCAGAGTAAGCGAAAATACTGACAAGTCTATGAGTCATACAATATCAGAGTACGAAATACAGATCAATTATGCAAATGAGAAGTCATAAAGAGTTAAATATCATATGCCGAGGACGCAATGCAATATACGGTGTGAATGGAATGACCATACTGAAGTGTGAAGTCGGGATGATAGTACGTAGTATCGCAGGCTATGGGATCCATCACAAGGGACTTCTATCCAAACTAATCTCATACCTGATTTAGATAGTTAGACTCAATGTGGTAATATTCAGAACTCAGGTTGATCGCGCGCCCCAACCGAAAATTCTGGCCATTAAGAAGGCACACATATCAACTAGTTACGCACCACCAACCTGAGTGGATAGTGAATGAATGAATGAGAAACTCCTGCTCAATAAGTTGACATATCAGTACTGTATATCTCTGGGATCATCACCGAGATTTAGTACACTTTACGTCACCTGCCGCCCTATCAAGCACACAACTGGATAAGTGGAAGAGACCTCACTATCTGCCTGCTAGCAATATACCAATGCCTACCCGGTTCATCAATAGCGGTCCCATTTAGGAGCTGCTTAGACTCAGCCTAGCTATGCCTACTCCCTCAGGCAAGTAAGGCCACACCCCCTTCCAACCGATCACAATACAATGGGAGACATGGCCTACTGGTATTCGACACTTGGGCGCTCATGTATCCACTCGGTCTCGACATTAGAGCGTCCTCTGGTATTAAGAGGGTTTAGAGATTTTCACCCAGGGCCATCTATGATGGCCCGATGCTAGTAACCAATTTTTGGTATCCCATCTGGCCATCCACGACATGATTGTAGAGGCTACGGCCCTGATGTCGCTAGGGCATATAGTAATTATAACACACAATGCAAGATACATAAATCATACAATTTAGTCATGCATCAATCCTGCGCGTACCGTGCACTCATGTGAGACAATCTTTACTTATCAAGGAGTCTCATAACTACCTGCCCAATGACAAATGCAATGGTTAACCACATCTCATAACAAACATACAGATATGCGTATGGGCATGTATCATGATGTTATACTGTCACATACTCATAATTGGTATCGGATGATATACTCGTAATTGGTATCGATAATCGGCCTTGACAATCAAAATCGGCCTCGACAATCGCCTCGACAATCAAAATTGGTCTCAATAATCGGCCTCAACAATCGGAATCAACCTCGATAATCATAATCAGTCTCGATAATCGACCTCAACATTTGGAATCGGTCTCGATAATCAGCTTATTAAAGGGCCTAAGGGAAGGTCACAATGAGGTCATTTAACCATCATTGTCCATCAATGTCGACATTTAACCAATATTACTCTCAAGGAGTGGCCCACATATAGCCAAACATATAGTGGGCCCATGGCCTCACACAAGGGCCTTATATACATCACATTAAGCCACAAATACATCACATCAGGCCTCATCAATGGCCACAATTACATCACAACGAGCCCCATACAATCTCAATGGGCCACATACAAGTCTCAATGGGCCTTACACGAGGATCTCATACATCAAGCGAGCCACATCGCATGGGCCTTATACATCACATCGGGCCTCGTCATATGGGCCTCATATACAACACATCGGGTCGTATCACTTGGGCCTAAAATACATCACTATGGGCTGCTCACACGGGCCTAATACACATCACTATGGGCCCCATCACATGGGCCTAACACACACCACTATGGGCCACTCACATGGGCCTCAAACACGGGCTACATAAACATCACATTGGGCCTCACTCATGGCCATATAAACATCACATCAAGCCTCATCTCATAGGCCTCACACAAAGGGCCAATGTACATCATAATGGGCCTCATAATAGGTGGGCCCTGTACAGCCAGCAGGTGGGCCTGCTCCTCCCAAACGGGCCCCACCAGATGAATATGGACAGCATGGATGTAAATTTCATAGCAGGTGGGCCACTTGGACAGTCAGCCCAGCTGCATGTTGGACTTAATGGGTGCACAGACAAGTGGGCGACATGGATATACAAAACATACATACAAGGTGGGCCAGACGCGCAATCAAGGTAGGGCCCACCATAACGTTATTCTCCATCCAATCTGATCATAAGGTCACAAAGACTGAGATTAAGTGGAAAAACAAATTTCATACTAATCCAAAACTTCTGCACTCCCAAAAAGGGGGTTTCAATGGTAGACATTCAATCCCTCACTGGTTGCAGTGTGGTCCACCTAATAGATAGTGTGGATATAGAATAAATGCATCAGGGGTGAGTCCCACCAGCAGAAACGGATGGACGGTGGGATACAAAACATACATGGTGCGTCCCATGCACACCGTCCAAGGACGGGCGGTGTGAATATAAAACATATACATTACAGTGGAGCTACAATATCTGGATAGATGGAAGAGTGGATATACAATTCATACACCAAGGTGGGTCCCATTCCACACGTACAGCACGTGTGGGATGGCCCCATAAGAGCTGAAAATAGATGGATGGTGTGTGTGAAACACATACATCACTGTGGGGTCCACCGTTCTGGGCAAGGACGAAGTGGATATAGAACAAATACATCATGGTGGGTCACACCGTCCCATGCACAGGGACGGTGTGGATGTGATCAGACCCACAGAACTTACTGATTCAATACAGCAACTATATAGCAGAGTGAGGTACTCTAGCTAATCAGCTTCCCATATGGGTGGGTCCCACATGGGGCCCGCCATAATATAATAATATTACATTATATTATATTATATTATATTATATATATTATTTTATATAAAAAAAGCTCCAGCGTCCAGCACCGTCCAAACATCTGGACGGTGACGATGATACACGTACATCATGGTGTCCTCCACACACAGCACTGTCCAGATGGACGGTGTAGATCACATACATCAGGGTAGCCACCCACCGTCCAAAGAAAGATGGTCAGGGTGGATATAACACACATACCTCGTGATGGACCTGCAGAGCTTGTTGCGTCAATAGCAGTTCCAGCTGCTAGCCGTCTAGCAGATGGACGGCCCAGATGGATCACATGCATAGGGGGTGGGTCCACACATGTGGAGCCCACCAGGTCAGCATCAAGCTGACATTTATATTTTCCTTCCTCCTAGCGTCCAAGATCGGACAGACAGCGTGGGTTCCATCCACGCATCAGGTGGGTCTCGTCTAGATGGATGGTCGGTGTGGATGAAATCCACACGCAGGTCGGTCCCATGTTGCTGGACGACATGGATCATCATAGGTGGGCCATCATATATATATATATATATATATATATATAGAAAAAGAGAGAGAGAGAGAGAGAGAGAGAGAGAGAGAGAGAGAGAGAGACATGAGAAGGGGAGGGTCCCCACCACTATAGCCCCCCTATACAATGCATACATCAAGTGGGTCCCAAATCATGAGGACCCTTCATCAAAATCAGATGCTATGAACACCCACCCTTGATCTCCTCTTCCTTCTTCTGCCTATAGCCTCTAGAGCTCCAAGGGAATGATTTCAACGGTCGAGATGATCTTTAGATGGTGGAGATGGGAGGTAGGAAGGTGGGCCACACAAGCTTCTCTCATGGAAGCTTGGACGTGGGTTGCTTGGAGAATGAGAGAGAGATGGGTGTACGTGGTTGTAAGAGAGAGTTGACTTTGGGGAGGGTGATTGTACTTGGGGATGGGACATGTACTTGACATTTGATGTGATTGATAAGACATTCTCTTGGGTTTAGCAAATGCGTACATTTTCCTCGATCTGAACGCGGACCCACATCTCCTAGCCCGGGTATCGCCTAGGCAGGCG